>CM030794.1:23536197-24136197 GCA_018127125.1 Rhododendron griersonianum | reverse complement strand
GCCAGTCTCCGGATCCCAGAACGGTTCAGGCTGACCTTCATAGACGATGTTCCCTCCTTCGCGGATGAAGTAGCTGTCGGGGTTACCATAGAGGGTACGAGGTTTTCCCATACCTTTCCCCTTTTTAGCCTTTTTGGCTGGAGGTGCGTACCCAAAGCCAAATCGGCTCTCGGTAAAGGGAAAGACAGGGAACTCAGCGACCCCCTGCTGGTTTATTCCGAGTCCAAAACCGGGCATGTGGCCCATTTTCCTCATAATGTCGATAGCGGCTGAGCTGACGAGGAAGTCATCGTCCACGGTGACGGTAAGGACTGAGCCCGCGGTGTCGAATGAGAACCCTCCAAAGTCCGAGTCCTCTTCCCCATGTGTAATTCCCAGAACAGGTTCATCCTCTTTGAGTGGGCGGATCCCAGAGTCCCCGCAGATAGTGAGAGTCCCGGTTGGAAGCCCCAGCATGACCTTCTGGTGTAGAGTCGAGGGTACTGCCATGATGTCTGACCTGTGCAACCATGGCCTGCCTAGTAACAGATTGAAAGTGGTGGGAATGTCGACCACGTGAAACTCCACCTCCATCTCAAAGCCCTCAGCATCGAGCTTGAGCACAATGGTTCATTCGACAACACGACGAGTGCTATCGTAGGCCTTGACGGCTAGATTAGAAGGTGCGAGATCCTTCTTTGTGAACCCCAAGCTGTAAGCAACCCTCAGCGGACAGACATTAATGGCGGAGCCATTATCAATGAGCACAGTCGGCACCCAGAGTCCCTTGCACTTGACGATAATGTGCAACGGGCGGTTGTGGTCGGTTCCTTCAATAGGCAGGTCCCGCTCAGTGAAAGTAACAGAGTGCTTGGCAAGCAAAGGCAGAATAAGGGCGACCATCGCCTCGGGGGTGATGTCAGTTGGTACCTTGAGTCGGGCGAGAGCCCCAGACAGCCCGTCACGATGCTCCTTTGATGATGCGATTAAACCCCAAACTGATACAGCAGCAGGGATCCTTTCAAGTTGTCTCTGAATCATGTCCCCTTCCGGGACTCCACCAAGGATGTTCGGAGCGCCTCTTTGAACAGTCAGATTAGCGGGTTGCATAACGGGAGGATTGGATGAGCTCCCAGCCTGCAAGTTAGAGGGCTGAAAGACTCGGCCACTCCTTGTAACATTGGCGATGTCCCACCAAGAGGTTGCATCGTTGAAATCCCAGAAATCCGCAGGTATGTCGTCCATCTTGCGCTTTCCTTTATCGGTTGCTGCCACAGTCGCAGACGGATCTTCCCCCATAGCCAATTCCTGTTCCAGACCCTTCATTACCAGCTCTTCCCAAAAGGACGGATCATGTGCTGCAGCTTCTTCGAACGGTGCTCCCGGGTTGGTGACGAACGGCGTATCCCAGAAACCGGCATCTATCAGAGCGGAGTTGACCGTCCAAACCTCGTTTTCCATGTTGATGTCCACCACCTTGTCTTCATCCCAAAAGTCAGCGGGCAGCGGATTCGTGTTAAGGTCGACAATCTCGTCCACCTCCCAAAGGTCATCAGGTACTGCGTCCAAAGTCATAATACTGCAGTCCTCGCCAGGAAGAGGCACAGCGGGGCGCGGGAGTGCTTCATCGACTATGTAGAACGAAGGGTCCAACTCAAAGTCAGTCGCAGAGGCAAGCAGCGAATCGATTGTGGATGCACGAAAGCACTCCCCAAGCACACGGGGGTCTTCCTGGCGGAGGTCCTCTTCTGTGTAGAACGCTTCATAGTCAGGCACGACTTCTTCTAGAACATAGTCGGCCGGGAATTGTCAAGCGGGCTCGGGATCCCAGAAGTACTGCTCTTCTTCGACAACAGGTTCAGGTGGATTGAAAAGCAGAGGTAGAGCAAACCCATCCAATGGGTTCATCATGTCCTCTTCTTGTGCGGCCAGCCACTCATCATTCGCAGCATGGTCAAACGGTATTGCTTCTGGCTCGGCCGAAAATCCCTCGAAGGCAAGATCATCCCATTCATTGATCCTAGGGACGTCAAAGTTGTAGTGGTCTGCTATCGCCCAGCCTACTGCCTGCATGTCGAGTTCCGGTTCTGGTGGGCTTGTGGTTGCCCCAGCAAGTCTTGCGCGCTGTATGGGTGTTCCATCGAGAGCAGTCCCAGCGATGGTAAAGAAAGAATTTCTTACAGTGGACCTAGGGAGGAGTTGCGCAGTAAAGGTAGTGTTGCTTTGAAGGTCACGGAACACATCGTTGAAGGTGGTCACGCCGTCACGCAGACGTTCCATGGGTGTTCTTGACTTAGACGATTGTCCCTTTTCCAGGTTTACGTTCAATACTTCAGGCTCCAGGGGTATGGACACGACTGGTTTCGGCTGATCTGCAGGGGTTATATGGTCAGTGGGGTTAAATATGGTGGAGTTGGGGGAAGCTATGGTGGAGCTAAGGGATATCTGGCCAACTTGATTATGGTGCTTCGGGAGGGAGTTGGAGATGACGTTGGGTTTGGATGGTGGGTTATGAAGAGTTCCATTGTCTACCAAATCCTGTATTGCATGACGGAGGCGATAACAAGAGTCGGTGTAGTGACCGGGCATCTGATGGTACGCACAGAAGGCATTAGGGTTGTGGCTAGGAGGTGGATTTTGGGGAAGTGAAGTCGGAGTGAGAGGCCTGAGATGACCACACTTGGCCAGCTTCTCGAGGACAGCAGAGAGAGGTGCCTCGAAGTTGGCAAAGACACGGGGTTGATTGCGGTTTCGGGGTTTCTGCGGTGCTTGCACTTGGTTGACATCGGCTATATGACTGGAGCTTTGGGTTGTGGCGGTGTTGCTAGCAGTAGCAGCATTGGCGTAGTTGCTACCGCCAAAGAGAGCAGTGCTGCTTCCGGTGTAAGCACGGGGCTTGGACTTTGATGTCGAGGAGGCAGGAGCAGACTCGGTTCTCGGGATGACCCCGTTTTGGAGAGCTTCCTTAATGGCGAGACCGGAGTCAAAGAAGGTTTCCCAGTTTGCCCCCTGGACCAGCACAAGGTTCTTAGCAAAGTCCGGTTGTAGGTTGCGAGAGATGATACGAATCTGATCCTTTTCGCTGGGACGATCCGTCATTTTGGCTGCCTTCGCCCTCCACCGCTGAATGAAGTCTGCAAAGGGCTCCTCGCGCCCATCTTGGTTGATTCCAACTCTCGAGTGGTCATCTTGAGTTGGACGTTGTAACTGTATTGGGCGTTGAAAGCAGCCCCAATATCGACCCAAGTTTTCCTTTTGGAGAGGTCCAGAGACAGAAACCATTGGAATGCCGGGCCAGCCAGAGTCTGAGGGAACAGCTGTGCCATGGTCTCTTCTTCGATCCCGTGCAGCTTCATCGCACTATGGTATGCTAGCAAGTGAGTTTTCGGATCCCTAGAACCGTCAAACTTCGTAAAGTCAGGCATTTTGAACCTTTCGGGCAGCCTGGCGTTTGGAAAAGGGCAGAGACGGTCCATGTCCAAACCACCAGCACCTATCTTCTCAGCCTTGGAAACGGTTTCCTCGAGTTTTGCCATCTTGGCGATCAGAGCGGCCATTTCTGGATTTGGAGCAGGGTTTTCACCTTGGAGGTTCTCTTCGTTTGCGGGTTCGCGCTCTTCCCTTCCGCCGCCTCCTCCAGCTGCAGCCACTAGAGGAAGCCGCTCTTCAATTCGGGCGCGAAGGTTGGCTGTAGAGGTATCGGCTTGATCGGCCCTTTCTTGCATGATGGCTAGATTGCGTTGAATGTCGGCGAGAACCTGGGCAAGAGTCGGAGGTTGATTTTCAGCCATATCGAGAGGTTCTGTTTTGACTTGGACGAGCTTCTGAGGTGCAGGGAACGGAGTGAAAGGAGTTGGTGGCGAGGCCTCTCCTAACAGAAAACAACCTGGAGCTCTTGTTGTGGCAGACCCAGAAACAGACCCACCCAAATCTTCTCACAAACAGACCCGGCGGACGTTCCCAAGTAGGTTTGGCTCTTGATTCTGAATCTGTACGGTGCGATGGCTAGACAGTAAAGTAAAAGGGCTCAGTGACAGCCTGCAGCAATTTTATTTGAAAGAGAGAATGAAAAATGCTCAACGTCGTCGGTGTCCTCCTAGACTCTAGAACTAGCAGACAAAACCGTTTTATGACAGCCGGACGCTGCCCAGGTCCTCGGATTTCTTTTCGACGGTGTACCTTGACGGAATCGACTAACACTAAGAGATGTCGAAACAGCCTAAGCCTTTGACCATCCCGCTCTCGAAGTTTCAATGTTGGAACGGAACAACTAGGTATTTAATGACATGATATTGTAACCAGGATGGCGTAAGCAGCACTGTGCCGGAGCCTTGGACGGTGTAAGTGTTTAGCACTTTTAACCTGAGCGGTGTGAGCATCATGGCACGTTTCCCGTTGTTCCTAGTTTTCTGTTTGAAACCTTGATCGGGGTTTAGACAAAGGCTTAGAGAGTCTCGATTTCCCGAAGTCTCGTTGACCCAAGGGATTGGAAAGTTGATAACGTGCACCATCACGATGCACGACTCGTCATCGGTCCAGGCAGCGCCCTAGCAGGCATAAAACGGGTTTGAAAGAGAGAAAACCCTAAAAGCCGCCCTAGCATGCTCCTACGCAGAACGGTATGAATGTATGTACATGCATGCGATAGGGAAAGCAGTAACACATAGACAGTTTATGGGGGTTAGATGCAAGTAATCCTACCCTGTGGGTTCCTGTCCTAGTTTGAAAGGTTCTATTGCTTTGTACGCATGGCGAGGCTGGTTTTGGCTTAGAGGGGTTCCTCAGACTAGAGCTGCGGTATACCTCCCATTGCAACACGTACAGCAGAGCAACGGTCAAACAGTAGTGCGACTCATCATCGACCAAGGTTGTTGGGTGTTCGAGGACCCCGGGCTCCAGTAAACTGTGCCGGTTACCCAAAACACCTCAACGGGGCTAATAGAACACCGATGCAAATGAACGCGTGCCGAAAGAATAATCGAGAGAGAGAGAAACGCAATGCTTTTTTTGAAAAACGCCTTTTGAAGCTTGGCTCACTTCATTAATCGACACTCGGAGAAAACTACACAAGCGAACAATAGTAAAAGCCCCAGTTCGGAGTGGTCGGATGTAGAATCCTGTTACGTTACCATTCCGTTCTTCAGCAGCGCGAAGCGTACTGTTTTGACAGACTTTTGAAAACTGTTCATTCATGTATTAATTCCGAAGTGTTGATTAATGTAATGTCCCCAGCAGAGTCGCCACTGTGGGCACACGCCCCAAAAATCCCTACATTTTCGGTCTGTAAAAATTCCGGGTGCGCCCTTTTTGGAAAGCGCGGTGAAACGCTTCGCAAATCAGAGAGTCGCCACTCGGGTTTTGCGGAAAGTACCCAAGAAACCGTGTTTTTAAAAACGTTTGGGTTACGTTTGTTTGAGTTTGAAAAAGGCTTTTGTAGACTGAATCGTCGTCACCTTTGAAATCTGAGGTTCGGGAGCCAGGTTACGAGAGGGGAAGGGTTTTATGGCACCCCCCTCGCCCAATCCGGAGATCGGTCTCTACTCAGGCATTTTGTAAAAAACATTTGCATTTCTCTCTTTGTTTGATCATTTCTTTTAGCCAGTTAGGGCGGGGGAGCAGTTAATAGGGATTAAAACTGTAACATATTTGCATTTATGTACAAGAACATGACAAAATGTTTATGGATGTTTGATGTTTGATCTATGACAAGTATAATAGATTGAGAACATGCTACTGTGAACATTTTAAACAGATTAGAGCACACTGACTGTGAAGTGGTGCTCACAGGAGCAAGCCTGCATGCACTGGCCAGGCCACTGCATGCAGTCATTACCTGCGTGCGCCACCCAACAACTAGCGTGCGCCAGTAAGCTCAAATCCACAGCTTCTGTTATCAACCCTCTGGGCTCTGGAAAGGACCAGTGCACACCCAAGACAAACCACGCAGTTGATATAGGTTACTAAGCTATTACAGACAGATTAAAAGGCTGAAAAGCCACCAAATGAACAGAAAACCCCTTAAACAGTGAGGGAAGGATGATCAAAGGCCTGGATGGAAAATCCATGCAAGGGCCAAGCCACTGGAAACCGGACTACTACCGTACACCAGTAGTATATGGCCGCACGCCAGTGTCCACTTGTTCCAATGCTTTGGCTTTGCACCATCTGGGCTCTGGAACATGACCAGAAGGCTCCCAGAGGCCACACCACACTAAGATACAGATGGAAGAGAAAGTAGCTCTAAAATACAGAAAGCAATAGACTGGTTTTAGCATGCATCAGGGTGATCAGAACTTAAATAAAGCAAAATAAGGATGATCGGTGATCCCCACACCAGTTTTGCCATACAGCCATGACTGGCGTACGGCATAACTTACTGGCGTGCGCCACCTGATCACCTCACACGGCTTTGAAGCCTTGCCAGCTTTAGGGCCAGGACTGGTATAGATTACCAGCCTTGACCCTGCCAGCCCCCCTCAGGGGTCAGAACAGAAGACAGAAGCAAAATGTGGTATACCTTTGCTTGAGAGTTTTTGGAAAGAACTTGACCTTTGAGCTTGAAGATGATGATGGATGGTGAATGTAGTGAAGGTTATGGACTGTGGTGAATGTTTCCCTTACTTGCTCTTCCTATGGAAAAGAAAGGAAGCAAAGGAAATCAAGAGGAAGAAGACAAGAGGAACTTGGGGCCTTTATGTTGCTAACCCCTTGTAAATGAATGCAAGGGGGGTATTTATGGAGGAGAGATGGACTGAGCTCAGTTGAGCCTTAAGGCTTGTTTGGGGTGGCAAGGCAAGGGGAGCCTCCCATGCATTAAATGCATGGGACTCCTCTTGAAAGGTGGTGTGAGGAAGAAGGGGGACAGTCCTGGACAATATAATCATCAGGGGGACTGTGGCTGACGTCGGGCGGCCACCAAAAGTCCCGCGCTTCTGGCTAAATAAAGTTGATTTGACTGGCATTGACTGGCGTATGCCGCTTGTTGAGTGGCGTGCGCCAGTAACTGGCGATGACTGACACGTGGCAGTGCTTCCAGCGCACGCTAGTCAAGAACCAGCGTACTCCAGTATGGTTTTGCTGAGGCCATTTGGTTCTGGCTTGAGGGTTCGACAAGGGTTTGAAAAAGGTTCGGATGAGGTTCAGGACGCTCAAAGTTCAAACTCATTCACAAACTCGGGATGTTCTTGACCTTAATCATTATCGGGGAATCAAAGACCGTAAGTAAACTAATCTGGACAGTCCAGAATAGGGTGTCTACAGTTTTTAAGGTCATCGAGGCATGTAAACTTTTACTTTATTTTGATAATGTAAATTGTAGATTGAGAGAACGGGGCCTGGAAGTGTATAAAAAAAGAGTGTATTTTAGAGTTTATTTGTAAAAAAAGGCGGGTCGTGACATTGGGTTACCCAACGAGCGTTTCTTTCAAGAGGGTTTCTGTGTTTTTGGAGAGGAATTTGATGGAGATATTTTTCTAAACCTCCTGTTGTATTTGTACCTTCACAATGGGCGAGCTAACCCTAAGTGTTCTCACGGAAATAGCGTCTTCTTTCTAAGTTTTGACAAAAACCTAGTTCTTCAAGCGACTAAAGTTCACCCTCTCCTTTCTTCTTGTCGGGGACATAAAGAACTTGATTCCTTGAATTTTCTTTTGTTTGGCAAAGAGATTATAGCACATGGCAATTGCGATTTATGAATTTAGATTGTTAAAATAAGCATAATCCGGAAGATAAAAAAGGAATTCTCTTAGCAGAAATAGAATGCCCAAACAGGGGCCCAAAACACATTCTAGTTTGATTTTAGAAAACAAAAGCAATGTTTAATGTTCTTTGCCATGTTGTGACTTCTCAGCTATTGCGGCATTTTGGGGTTGTCTTATTTTCCTTTGTCTTTCGCAACTTTATACTCTTTTCCACCATTTCCTTTGCCAAACAGAGCCCTTGAACTGGCTCCGTCTTCATAGCTTGCATGATAGCTACCTCTTTGAGACATGAGTAGTTCCCAAATGGAAGCGTCAGCCTGGGTTTTCATCACTTTTTCTTCCTCCTTACTGATTGCGTAGTCGCAAGAGAGACCAGTCACTTCTTCTTGGCTGAACAGTGACGTTAAGGAGATTCCATCGAGGGGATCATCGCATTCTCCTTCCATTTCGTTGAAGTCACTTTCCCCTGTTCCCTCACACTCTTCGTATGGATTGACCCATGGTTGCATTTGGAACTCCTCCACCTTCTTTATGAGATTGATTGTCTCCCAGACAATGGGTGGCGTCGAGATTTTAGGACGGTTGATAGGTACCACTATTTGGGCAGGCTCGAAGCGAGCGTGCCTTCTCATCATGATGACCCTTTCCTTTTCCTTCTTCCTATTCTCAAACCAGATACGGAGCCACTCATCGTCTTCTACAAATGGAATGTTTGGATCTTCCAAATTGTGCTTTGCCCAGGAATGTTCTTTCCATTTCCTTAGCTTTTCTTCCTTTGTTTGATCTCTGCTACTTATGTCGGACATATCAGGATCGATTACTTCCGACTGATCAGACTCATTGTTCTCTTCCTCCTCTATCATAAAACACTCGTCCTCCTTGGGGAAGATTAAGGTTGGTTTGGTTTGGTTGTTTTGGACAATGTATTGACTAGGGTTGTATGTGGGGTTGTGAGAAAGATTTATGAGATTGATATTTCGGGGTGGCGGTTCAGCATTATGAGTAGGGAGTGGGTTGGCTTGCCCATCAGGTTTTGGAGGTTTTATAGTTTGGCTATCAATGAGGTCTTGAATGTCATGGCGGAGACGCATGCAGTTGTTTGTTTCATGCCCAGGGTGTTGGTGGTAGGCGCACTGTTTGTTAGGATCATGGTTTGGGCCATAGGGTGGCTGAGGAAGTGGTTTGTTTAAAGGTTTGAGATGCCCTTGACGGCTGAGAATGGTCAAAGCTTGGGACAAGGTCATGTAAAGAGGGTCAAAATTGCGGCGGGGGCAATTTGAATTCCGGGATGAGCTAGCTTGGAAAGGATCCCGAGGCAAGGATGTGCCAAGGGTATTTACGGAGGCATGAGATGTACGGCTGGAAAAGGTTTTCTTAGGTGGAGGAGGAGCTTCTTCTTTCCCAATGAGCCCTAGCTTGATTCCATCTTCGATTTGCAACCCAATGGCATGCAGGCGTTTGAAATCGGTGATAGCCTGTGTATAGATATGCCTAAGGTATTTGGGTTGCAGATTTTTGACAACTATCCTCACTTGGTCTTCCTCGTAGGGGCGGTTCTTCATCTTGGCAGCCTTTTCCCTCCATCTTGCCACAAAAGTAGTAAAGTCCTCATTGGATTCTTGTTTGGTCATCTCCAAGTCTCGAGTAGTTAACTCAATTTGGACATTGTATGTGTACTGCTTGACAAAAGCATTGGCAATTTCTGGCCAAGTTTGATAGTGCACAAATTCCAAAGTGAGGAACCAGTCGAGAGCGCTTCCAGTGAGAGTTCGCTGGAACAATTGGGCGATGAGCTCATCATTTAAGCCCATTGGCTTCATGGTGTTGATGATGTGTCGAACATGACTGGTAGGGTTGCCAGTTCCATTGAACTTTTCGATGTTTGGCATTTTGAAATTTTCAGGCAGTTTAGATTCTGGGAAGAGGCAAAGTCCTTCGAAATCCAGAATTTGATCTCCTTGTGAACGGGCCAAAACTTATTTGATCTCCTTGACTTGCTTGGTCAGTTCGGGACTTTCTGCCAACACCACTTTGTGAGGATTCTAGTCTTCCATTGATCTTTCTTCGTCCTCAGCATCTCTGGCTGCTTTCTCGGCTAGCAGGGTAGCGATTTGAGCTTGGAGATCGGCAATAGCGGCGTCATTGTCTGCCATGAGGGTAGGAGGATTGCGATAAAGCTTGGGATCTGGTAGATAGAGGAGTTTGTTGAGAGGATGGCCGTGAAGTCCCTAGGAGTGATTGGGACCGTTATGGTGAAGGTGTTTTAGCAGACGAGGATGACAGACGGGATGGCTGCAGAGACCTCTGTTTGGCGCAGCTTCGGGTGTTGTAAGAGTATAAAATTGGCTGTGGTTGCTTCTTTGATTTAGCTATTGTGCCTGCTTGAGAAAGTAGAGTACCTGAAGGTCAGTACTTGGCTCGTACAGGGTTAGGATTTGGGCTGAAAATCCCAACCCTTCTGCACAGGAAGATATGTTACAACAACAGATGATACAATGTGTGAGAAAGAACTTTTGCAAGCAAATGCAAGTAGGTTCCTAGCCTGTAGGTTCCTCCTGTCTTAGTTTGATAAGTTCTATGGCTTTCTAATACATGCAAGGTTTAGGTAGTCTCAGGGTGCTCCGTTGTCAAATGGCACCAATCCTCTCACCAGCCCATCATAGGCGGTGATTGGGTGATTCCCTTTTTGATATACCACTAGGTACGAGTGACTGTGGAGTTTGCTGAAACCCCTAACATAGCCCGTGTCATGCCCGGGTATCAAGTGAACTCAACGAGGTTGCCCGCTCGATGCATATGATAAATGAATTAAACAAGGCATGTATTAGTCTAATATTGAACTTTCTGGTTATGGCTCTCATGTCCCCAGCAGAGTCGCCAAAAACTATAGACACGTCCTAAACGGGGCATCGCCATACAGATTGATCGTTTGTTACTCGATTGGTTGCTTGCTTCATAAACCAAGATCGTGGACATTCCCATGGCTAGGAACATCGCCACACGATAGCGGTCATCATCAAAATAGAGTCGCCACCCAGTTTATTAAAACTAGGAAAAATAGAGATTCTAGGTACGGGAGCCAAGAGTACAGTAAGGGGAAGGTGTTAGGCATCCCTCTTGCCCAGCCGTGAGGCAGGCCCATAGTTGTTCAACATAAGACATGTAGATGCTTTGTTTAATTCTAACACATAGTCTGTTTAATTAAGCCTTTAAACAGTAAATAAGGTGAGCCAATGCGATAAGTAAAGCATGCGTCAGAAAGCAGAATACAAAACAAACTGTCCCAGGGAGATGGATCCCGCGGCCGATGAATGGATGTCACGGCCGAGGGATCCTCCTGATTTTATGTATCGGCCGAGGGATCAAAGCCCCGGTCGGTGTTCTTCCTCACACCAGAAAAAAAAGTTAGTAGATAATCAAAACGCTACGATTAAGATTTAATACAGTAAATAAAACAAACCAGAGGCCGTTGGGCCTCACCATCTTTATCCCTCAGTTGCTTGATTGCTTCGGATTGATTATGATTGACTGATTGCTTCTTTGAAAACCCTAGAGTTAGGGCTTGAACTTCGGGGTTTGATCGTCGGATTGATGGCTGCCTTCGGGAGGTTAGGGCTTTTGAAGAGAGGGTTTGAGAGTGTATATGTGCAGAATTTTGGGGCTTGAGAGGGTGTCTTCACTTATCAATTTCGAAACCCAAAGGCTCCTTTATATAGGCACAGGGATGATTCACTCCGGCCAATCGAAATGCACGATCAAAATTGGAGTTAGAGTGTGATTCTAACTCTTCATGGCAATCCTCTGACGTAGCCTGAACGCATCGGGAAGGTAGTGTAGTTGGATCAAACGTCTGACAGAACGTTCCAGAGTCTGGAAAGTAGACAATCTGGCGGCCGAGCAAAGGATCTGGCGGCCGAGGAATGGATGTTGCGACCGAGGGTTTGATCTCTCAGGGAGATTTTCTCGCAACAGGTTGCTCGGGTGAAGAAATGATTTTAAGGCCATGAGATCAATGTTTCAGCCGACAGATGGATTCTCCTAGGATTCTGTACTTCTGTCTGAAAGGCTATATGGCTCTGGATTGGGTCCTCTAAGTGGCTCAAAGTTCTTACCATAAGTCCATGGGTTCGCAAGAAGTCAACCAGTAATCACTGTATCCATTTCATCATCGGGATGGTCCCCAAGGTGAGACTTGAAATAATTGTTAGGCCAAATTGGGGTGTCTACAGTGGAAGCGTGAGTCGATCGAGATCACTATCGTCAAAGGTTATCTGCTGAGAAGGGCTTTGGCAGAGCTTCTTCAGGGTTGGGACGATTGACATAACCTGCAGAGCCTCGGTCGCCATGCGAAGTTCGGCTTTCAGCCGAGCTTCGGCTTCGGGATCTACCATCCCATGGATGACATTGATAATACGAATAGGCTGCTTGCTACCCTGCCCTGTCTCACCCGAGCTTCCTGCCGCCGGGGTTTTCAGCTCGCCTGCCTTCTCCTTCGTCTTCTCTTGGTCGATGTATTGGGCCAAGTGTCCCTTTCGAACCAAGTCTTATAGGTAATCCTTAAACTGCGGGCACCAAGTGGTTAGGTGGTTGCGCTTCGCGTGGTAAGAATACCGATACTTGTTATCCTTGACTTTCGGGCATGGAATATTGTCGGCGGGGAGGCTGAAGTAGGGCTCGTGTTTGATCTTCTTGAGGAGCTCATGTAGAGGGTCCTTAAACACAATAGGGCCGGCCTCAAACTCGTGAGGCTTCGGTCCCCGGACATAGTCCCTCTGATATCCACCGCCGCCTTGTTCTCCCCATCGGTCCTTCCCTTTGCCTTTCTGGATGTTGTGCACTGCTTTGCCACCCCTACCGGGCTCAGTTTTACCCGACCCTCCGGTGGTTTTCCATCAGGCTGCCATGTCTTCAGTCATTTGGCCGTGCTGGTCGATGCGAACCATCAAGTCCTCCATGTCCTTCGGCGGGTGGAGATAGAAGCCTTGGTAAGCCTCTCTGGCCGACTCATCGAGGCCGTTTTTGAACGAGCTTACAACGACTTTTTGATACTGCACACATCCTTCTATTTCATTAAACATGTCCCATTAGCGATTAGCGTACTACCAAAGGGACTCCTCTCCGGTTTTCTTTAGACTCAAAAGCAAGTCGATGTCCTTTATCTTTTGTGACGTGACGAAACGCTGTAAAAATAGAGCCGACAGGGCCTTGTAATCGGGGACCGACTTGCTTGGTAATTTGTTAAACCAGAGCAGGCCGAGGATCCCAAGGCTCGACGGAAACATTTTACACATAAGCGGATCATCAGCGTGGTGGAGCGACATCATCTGTGATAGCGGATTAAGTGGGCGACGACATCCCCCATCTTCGGGTCGTATTGGTTGAACTTCGGAGCCGTGAAGTTTTTCGGGGGCCGAGCGCTCTTAATGGCATTAGTGAACGGAGACGAGACTAGCTGCTCCAACACTATCTCGACCTTCGTCTGTGGGGCCTTGTATACACCCCAATTTGGCCTAACGATTATTTCAAGTCCCACCTTGGGGACCATCCCGATGATGAAATGGATACAGTGATTGCTGATTGCCTTCTCGAGAACCTTAGGACTTTCGGTAAGAACTTTGAGCCACTTAGAGGACCCAATCAGAGCCATACAGCCTTTCAGACAAAAAATACAGAAGCCTAGGAGAATCCATCTGTCGGCCGTAACATCGATCTAACGGCCTTAACATCATTTCCTCACCCGAGCAACCTGTTGCTAGCAAAATGTCCCTGAGAGATCAATCCCTCGGCCGCAAGATCTATCCTTCGACCGAGACATCCATTCCTCGGCCGTGTGATCTATTACTCGGCCGCCAGATCGTCCTTTTTCCAGACTCTGGAACGTTCTGTCGATTGTTTGATCCAACTACACTACCTCTCCGATGCGTTCGGGCCACGTTCAGAGATTGCGACGAAGAGTTTGAATTGCATTGCAATTGCAATCGTGCCATTTGAGTGGCCGGAGTGAGTCATCGATTGCCTATATAAAGAGGCCCTTAGACACACGAAATGGATAATTCAATTCCTCCATCTCATACCTCCAAGCTCTGCAAAAATTATCTCACATACTCCCTCTATAAAAGCCCTAACCTTCCGAAGGCAGCTGCATCCCGAATGATCAAACCCCGAAGTACAAACCCTAACCCTAGGGTTTTCGAGAAGTAAATCAGTCAATCCCTTCAAATCCGAAGCAATCAAGCAACTGAGGGATCAAGGTGGTGAGGCCCAGGGGCCTATGGTTTGATCTCTTTTACGTTTTTATGCATTAATCATAGTGTTTTGATTATCTATTAAGTATCTGTTCTGGTGTGAGGAAGAACATTGGTTGGGGAATCAATCCTTTGGCCGATATATCAATCCAGTGGGATCCCTCGGCCGTGAAATCCATTCACCGGCCGAGAGATCGATTTTCCTGGGACAGCCTGTCTGTTTTGTTTATTTCTGATGCATGCTTTCAATTACAGTCCTGACTCACCTTATTCACTGTTAAAGGCTTAATTAAACAGACTATGTGTTAGAGTTGAATAAAGCATGTACATGTCTTATGTTGAATAACTATGGGCCAGTCACACGACTGGGCAGAGAGGGGTGCCTAACACCTTCCTCTTACTGTACTTTTGGCTCCCGTACCTGTAATCTCTATCTATTTTCCTAGTTTTAATAAACTAGGTGGCGACTCTATTTTGATGATGACCGCTATCGTGTGGCGATGTTCCTAGCCATGGGAATGTCCACGATCTTGGTTTATGAAGCAAGCAACCAATCGAGCAAACAAACGTGATCAATCTGTATGGCGATGCCCCATCTATTTGCTTTACCGGCGTTAAACAAATGTCATTGAAGGGTACTATTATTACCCTTTAGTGGCATTTGTTTAATGCCGGTAAAGCAAATACTATTACCGGCGATTGTAATAAATGCCGGTAATAGTACCCTTTAGCGACATTTTCCTGACCACCGGTAATTGAAATGCTGGTAATCAACAAAGCATCGCCGTCCAAGAACGAACAAACCACCAACCTCCACCATCAGCTGCCACCAACGTCAATTTGGGCAAAACCTAGATCCAGTCGCACACACCTCCACCGAACCAACCAAAGCAATGGATGGACTCAAGCCGAAGAAGAAAGAAGCAAGATCAGCCATCGTGAGGACCACCGTACGCCATTAAATAAGAACTAGTTCCTCCCAAGAAAGGAAACCGACAGGGGACCAAAAATCCAGGTGAACCACCACCACTTGCCGCCGAAACTCAAGCTAGCCTTTAGGCCCCCCACCCAAATCCACCTAAGAGAAAGATCCGACGGGAGAAACGGCGGGACAAGGGAAGACAAAACTGGGAAGGAAAAACGGCAACGGAGAAAGGGAAGGGGAGAAAATATAGACAGAGGCAAGGGGAGGAGGAGAGAGGAAGAATAAGAAAAAGAAAGAAAGAGAGGAGGGGGGATTCGATTTTTAGAGAGAGAGGAGGGGGAAATTCGATTTTTAGAGAGAGAGAGGGAGGGGAGAGTGGTTTAATTCTTCTTTTTCCCTCCCTCCCATCTTTCTAGCATATTATTCGTCGCCTCGGATAGTATTCATGTTAGTACCCAACGAAGATAACTGCCACAATATTTGCGCAAAGGAGCATCTAACAAATAAATGAAGTGACGATTCTCTATCCTCTATACAAAGAGGGCACAATGCAATATCATGAAAACGAAGAAAGTACAAGGTGTAAGTAAAAATTCTCTAAAAATAAAAGAGGAGAAGTGATGGAATTTTTTCGCAAGTTTCAGAATCTCAATCTTTCTTAGGGCACTTTAATGTAAAAAACTACCTTTTTTTTTTTTGGTTGAAAGTGTTAGTCGTAGGGTTTTTTTTCGGAGGCATAGCAAAAAATCTCTCATATTTATATTTCTTGAGTTCAAGGACAAACACTTTTTACAATCAAACATAAGGACAAATGTGCCTAAAACCCTAGGGTACCTAATGAAAGTGTCTAAAACTCTAGAGTACCCTATATATGAAAGTATCTAAAACTCTAGAATACCCTATAAAAGTGCCTAAACCACTAAAATTCTATGATAGGAAAGTGCACCCTAAAATTCTATGAAAGTGCTTAAACATGTTTTGGCCTTATGACTAAAAAATTAAAGGACTTTCACTGAAAACTATTTTGCTGGCGTCCTTTCCATGAATAAAAATTATTTTTACCGTACTAATGGATAATTTTTCCCTTTTTTTTCAACCCAAAGATATTTGAGATACTTTTCAAAGCTCACCCGGTGAAGAGTGTCGGAAAGCAGCCAAGCCAACTCACAGCCACGAAGTTTACATCCAACCCGATAACAACACCAACCCCCACCACCCCCCCACCCCCCCCCCCCCCCCTCGCTCGCTCTCTCGCTTTGTGTTCTCTCGCTTTGTGTAAAGTGAATTATGAGGTAAGCAACGGAGCCAATTTTTTGTACTTCTGTATTTTGCATTCTCTTAGGCTACTTGTCATGCAAAAATTCTTTCACTTCTACTTGCTGAGCTTCCTTTTGTGATCGTTGAATTGCATTAATTTTTCGAGTTTATATTGTAAATGGCTGTTACTGTATTGTGCTTCTCAAGAATTTGTTTTAGTCATGTCAACTGCACTGCCGTAACTGATAGTAAACAGTCCATTTCGAAAACCACTGGGTTAATTGGAGGGACAACTTTAGGATATCAGAAGTTTGTCCCATGTGGTTCTGTGGTAAAGTGGAAGAAACATACGAGAGAAAAGGTGGGTTTTTGTGGGTTTGTGATGAAAAGCTCACTTGGGGTAAAGGTGGGGAATATAACGAATGGGAATGCCTTGTCTTCAGAGGAAGTAATTAGGGTTTTAAAGTCAATTTCAGACCCAGACGAGGGATTTGCATTCTTCAAATCAGTTGCCGAGCTTCCCTATGTTGTTCACACAACAGACACTTGTAATTACATGCTTGAGCTCTTGAAGGCTCACGGGAGGATAGGTGATATGGCAGTTGTGTTTGGCTTGATGCAAAAGCAAATTATATATAGGAGTTTTGATACTTATTTAACCATATTTAAGAGTCTTCATGTGACAGGAGGGATTCGGAAAGCCCCGTTTGCTCTTCAACGGATGAGAGTAGCGGGGTTTGTGTTGAATGCTTATTCCTACAATGGGCTAATCCATTTCATTCTTCAGTCTGGGTATTGTAAAGAGGCTCTAGAGGTTTACAGAAGAGCCATCTCTGAAGGGATCAAGCCTAGTCTGAAAGCCTACTCCGCGCTTATGGTAGCTTTCGGGAAAAGAAGGGATACTGATTCAGTAATGGGACTACTTAAAGAGATGGGGAACTTGGGGTTGCAGCCGAATGCGTATACATTTAATATATGCATTGGAGTTCTTGGAACGACCGGAAAAATTGTCGAGGCTTTTGGTATTTTGAAGAGAATGGATGAAGAAGGCTGCGAACCTGATGTAATTACCTATACGGTTCTGATTGAGGCTCTGTGTAATGCAGGAAAACTTGACAAGGCTAAAGATGTGTTAACCAAGATGAAATCCAGCTGTCATAAACCTGATCGAGTAACTTACATTACTTTGTTGAATAAGTTCAGTGAACGTGGAGATTTGAATGCTGTAAGACAACTTTGGAGCCAGATGGAAGCCGATGGATTTGCTGCAGATGTTGTTACCTTCACAATACTTGTTGATTGTTTGTGCAAAATAGGGAAGGTTGATGAAGCATTTGACACCTTAGATAACATGATAAATAAGGCAATCTCCCCAAATCTCCATACCTATAACACATTAATTGGTGGGCTTTTAAGAGTCAATAGATTGAATGAAGCCTTGACCCTTTTTGACAGCATGGAATCTTTGGGAATTAAACAGACTGCTTACACGTACATCCTTTTCATCGACTACTACGGAAAGTCGGGAGAGCCTGAAAAAGCAGTTGAGGCCTATGAGGAGATGAAAATTCGCGGGATTACCCCTAATATTGTTGCTTCTAATGCATTTTTGTATAGTTTAGCAGCAATGGGGAGGCTCGGGGAGGCAAAAGATGTATTTTGCGAGCTTCTAAAGAGTGGGCTTTCTCCGGATTCTATAACCTATAGCATGATGATGAAGTGCTACAGTAAGGCAGGGAAAATAGATGATGCCATTCAGTTAGTCTCTCAGATGATGGAAAATGGGTGTGATCCAGATGTGGTTAACATTAATTACTTAATTGACGTTCTTTACAAGGAAGGTCGGGTGGATGAGGCTTGGGCACTGTTTTGCAAAATGAAGGAGATGGGACTTTCTCCTACTGTCGTGACTTACAATACGCTATTGGCCGGATTAAGGAGAGAGGGGAAAGTTCAAGAGGCTGTGGAATTATTTAAGAGCATAACTTCACAAGGGTGCCATCCAAACACAATTACTTTCAATACGCTTCTGGATTGCCTTTGTAAGAATGATGAGATTGATATGGCCTTGAAATTGCTCAATGAGATGGCAAATATGAATTGCACCCCTGATGTATTTACTTACAATACTATCATTTATGGCTTAATTAGTGAGGACAGGGTTAATGATGCATTCTTGTTCTTCCATCAGATGAGAAAGATGCTATATCCCGATGATGTGACTTTGCTCACCCTTATCCCCGGTCTTGTGAAGGATGGGCGGATTGAGGATGCTTTCAGAATAACAAAGTGTTTTGCTAACCAGGTTAGAAATCAGAAATACAGCTCTTTTTGGGGATACTTAGCGCGAGGAATTCTCAGGGCAGCTGAATTAGATCAATCCATTTTAATAGTTGAGAGACTGGTATTTGAAGGGATTTGCAGATATGACTTGGTGTTGATACCTCTAATGAAGGTTATGTGCAAGCGTAAGAAAACCCTCGATGCTCATCAACTTTTTGTGAAGTTCATCACAAGTTTTGGAATTAAACCATCTCTAGAAGCATACTATATCCTGATTGAAGGGTTTTTAGACGTTGATCTCAATGAAATGGCTTGGGATGTCTTTAAGGAGATGAAGGCTTCTGGTTGTGCTCCGGATGTTTTCACTTACAACTTGTTGCTTGATAATCTTGGGAAGTCTGGGAAAGTTGATGAAATTTTTGAAATGTGTGAGGAGATGCTATGTAGAAGATGTAAGCCTAACACCATAACTCACAATATAGTCATTTCCGGTCTTGTAAAGTCTAATAAGTTACAGAAAGCCATAGATATGTATTATGATCTTATTAGTGGAGATTTCGTCCCTACTCCTTGTACGTATGGTCCTCTCATAGATGGTCTCTTAAAAATGGGAAATTTGGATGAAGCGAAGAATTTGTTAAAGGAGATGACGGATTATGGATGCAAACCTAATCGTGCTATCTACAATATTCTTATAAATGGATACGGTAAAGCGGGAGATGTGGAAACTGCTTGTGAGTTGTTTGATAGAATGAGAAAAGAGGGTATAAGGCCGGATTTGAAGTCATATACCATTCTTGTAGATTGTCTTTGCATGGTAGGTAAGTCAGAAGATGCTTTGCGCTACTATGCGGAATTAAAGTCAACTGGCATTGACCCTGACTTGATTTTTTACAACCAAATGATTAACGGCCTTGGGAGAGAGAGAAGAATGGAAGAAGCTCTTTCTCTGTTCAATGAAATGAAGAATAGAGGGATTACTCCTAACCTTTATACATATAATTGCTTAATACTCCATCTTGGGGTCACTGGAATGATAGAGGAAGCCGGGAAGATGTTTGAAGAACTCCTAGTTAAAGGCATTGAGCCTACTGTATTTACATATAATGCTCTCATTCGGGGATATACAATGGCTGGGAATCCGGATCGTGCATATGCAGTCTATGAGAAGATGATGCTTGGAGGCTGCAGCCCGAACCCTTGGACTTTTGCACAGCTACCTAATTAAATTGCTACTCAATAGGTATTCATTCTACGTATATTTATGGTACATCGTCTATAGTTGTTGCAGGATATATTCTTCCACTAACCTTAAGATTCGTGACATGATCCCTTTAGGCCCATTTGTTTGTCTGGACTGAAGCATCAAGTTTGACTATAAATCCTAGGGGTTACAAATCCTACATTTGGTTGAAACTTTTGCAATTAGAAATGAGTATTGAAAAACATAGGATATAAAGTACCTCAGGGGATAAGGTCTTATTAATCCACTCATGATTAATCTGATAGGATTTATTCCAGTCAGAAAAATAGGGCCTTTTTTATTAGTAGTTTAATATAACCTTCCTCTTAAAATGTTTTTTTCAGGGATTCTCTAGACTGATTGTCCTTTACCATTTTGGTTGCGAAATGATGAATCCACTTCAATTTTGTGTCAGCTGAGTTGGATACAGCAACACTACCATGCATTCAAAAGGTTCTATGCACCCTGCTGCATAATACTTGTGGTACAGTTTTATTTCACAGAACTGTAATTAACAAGGGTTGTGAATACACGCCTATTATATATTTCCTTTGGCTTCTGTAGTGTAACAGAGAAGGTTAAAGTGTAAATGATATATTGTCCCTTGTTCAATTCGTATTTCGTGCTGAATATGTTTTGCTCAATGTGCTATAAAGTTTCATTTTGTAAGAGCTTGCTTCTTGAATCAGAACCTTGGTCTCTGCATCTGATGCCTATATTGCTTCTTAGTCCTTTCTGTTCAAGCATATACTAGCATCTGTAATGAAAACTTGTCTACATGACCTATCAAACTGTAAGCACATTGTATTGTTGATCCTGTTCTTGCATATACTATCATCATCTGTAATGAGGACTTATCTGCATGATCTATCAAACTGTAAGCAGATTATAGTTAGTCTTAAACTGGCAGTATCTACAGCTATGTAGCACATATACGGATGTGGACACGGACACGGACACGGGCACGGGACACAAGAATTCTAAAAAAATGGGGATACAGACACGGCGGGGGACACGCCATGTGTGTGTATATTGTGAAGCGAAGTCTCACATCGCTAGCGCGAGGGCACCCTCATTTCAATAGCTAGCTTTTGGGGGTTGAGTTCTACTCAAGACCGTGTAACATGGTATCAGAGCCGGCCATCCGACCGTTTGTAAGGGTTGAAGTGGCGGCTTCTTGGTGGGGTTCATGGGGTTTCGGCGGCGTAGGCAGTCGACAGTGTACATCATCGTCTTCGGTCTTCGGTCTCCGGTGGTTTTGGTTTTGTGGTCTGTTAGGGTTGTTCTGGTAGTGGTGCTGCGCCTGGGTTTGGTGGTTGGCGGCAAGTTGGGGTGGCGGCATGGGGTAGATTTGTGGATGGGTTAGGGTTTGGAAGTGGTGTTTGGGCTAAACTCAGTTCTTTCGGGCTAGGCTTGGCCCATTTATTGAGCTGATTTTTTTTTGATTTGGGCTTTTAGGCCTTTTGTTTTTATGTGCTGAATATGTATTGATCTAGGTATTTTAGACTCATTCAGGGTGTTGGGCTTCGGTTTCAGGTGGGCTTTGTCTCAAATGGGTGTCCTTTGATTGGTTTTTTGCCAATCGTTGGTTTGGGTTTCGAATTGTGCAGATTTGTTCCCCGAACATGATGTTGTTTCCTTGCTCCTATTAGTCTTGCAATATCTTCATGATTAATGAAATTTTTTTGCCGTTCAAAAAAAGAGCCGGCCATCCGTGTATGCCAAGAATGGGTAGGGTGCGTGTCCCTGGCTTGCACTGTAGAGACCTGCAATTTTAAATTCTTTTTTGTTAAATATTTTGATTGTGGATAATCATATTTTGAGCCAAGTTGAAATTTCTTGAATACATGGTATAGATATACGTGTATTGGATGTTCGGAGAATAATTGGATTATGTGTTTCGATGTTGTGATAGTGTTTTGGAGTATGGTGAATGTGTTAGTGTTGGTCGGGGTCCAAATCGGTTGTTTGTCCTTCAAAAATCTGGCTAAGTATAGAAAAAATTGTATTTTTCAAAAATATCGAATCATGGAATAAGAAGTCCCGGTAATTGTTCCTTGGTCAATTCTAAGAGAAATTGAAAGTTTTTTTTTTCTCAGCAAAATTGTAAGTTTTCATAGTCATATGTGAGGGGCAAGGTGGAGTTTCGTCCCTTTTTCTTCGCAGAATTCTCAGAAAAATATGTAGTTTTAAACTTTGTACTAAAACTGAAAATCTAGATTTTTATACATTTGGAATTTGGAGTTTTTGTCATTGCCATTAGTTTTAAATTGGGGTACTTTCGTGTTTTCGTTAAATAAATTAAAGTAAAAAAGGTAAAAGAAATGTTTAAAATCTAGTCTTTACTTAACTTTAGGAATGAAAATAAGTGTTGTGGATGTGTTAGGATTGATTGGGGTTTGAATTGATGCAAGGGGTAAATTTTTAAAGAGTTTTTTATAAAAACATCCCTCAAACTATTACCAGTTTTTTTACTTAGTCCTCAAACTACCAAAATCGTTTACTCCGTCCTCGAACTATCCAATTCCAACCCATTCAGTCCAATTCCTAACGACAGTTAAGAAAATGGACGGAAAACTGCGTACTATTCATGCGTGTACTATTCATCCAAGCATTTAATTTTTGGGGGGTTATTATGGATTTACAAAGATGATTCAAACTGCTAAGTTATTCTTAAAATATTTTTTTATGGGTTCTTGAAAATAATTAGCTCAATCTGATAATGGTAAGAGTTATTTTGGCATTCGTAGGGCGCCCTAAGAATTTTGAAACACTACGAATGCTATTGAAACAACCCTTACTTATATCGGATTGAGCTAATTTTTTTTTCCAGAAATTCATAAAAAAATATTTTATGAATAGCTTACCTTTTGAATAATCTTTATAGAATCTGTAATAGTCTAATCAAAAATTTTAAAAAAAATACGTAGAAAATGTCAAAGTTTGAAACAGGGACCTATTTGAAATGCGTATACTATTCATGCGTGTATTATTCATCCAAGCGTTTAATTTTTTTGGGTCATTACAGATCCTACAAATATGATTTGAATGGTAAGCTATTCTTAAAATATTTTTTTATGGGTTTTTGATAAAAATTAGCTCAATCCGATATAGGTAAGGACCATTTTAGCAGCATTCGTAGGGTGTTTCAAAATTCTTAGGGCGCCCTACGAATGTTGAACAACCCTTATCGGATTGAGCTAATTATTTTCAGGAATCCATAAAAAAATATTTTAAGAATAACTTAGTAGTTTGAATCATCTTTGTAGATCCGTAATAACCCAAAAAAATTTAAATGCTTGGATGAATAGTACATGCATGAATAGTATGCGGTTTTCGTCCATTTTCTTAACTGCCGTTAGGAATTGGACTGAATGGGTTGGAATCGGATAGTTCGAGAACTAAGTAAAAAAACTGATGATAGTTTGAGGGATGTTTTTATAAAAAAAAAACTCATTTTTAAAACATTTCTAGGAGGTACCGGTACTTCATTTTATTCAGTATTGGCACCATTTGGTCAGTGGCTAACAGAACTTGACTCCAGAGACTTTGGTGACGCCGAACAAGGAAGAGGGATAAGAGGAGAGAGAGGAGAGACACACACACAAGGGTCCAAATCCTAATTCTCAAATTCTCATTAATCAAATTCTGACGATTACATCGTTGAACGTCTTATTTATAGACTCAAAACCCTAATGGAAATAAAAGGAAACATTAAATAACCTAATAGACTCAAAACCCTAAGGGAAATAAAAGGAAACATTAAAAATAACCTAATTAAATATTAAGTGCTTCCTATTACTAATAATCAAAATAACAATAACAACAACAACATAATAATAATAATAATAATAATAATAATAATAATAATAATAATAATAATAATATTTCTTGAACAAAAATCTTCCTCTGGCGACTAAGCCATTTATAGTCCGCATCATTCTCCCCAACACAGAAAAAGAACTCGTCCTCGAATTTGAGCTAAAGTCTAAATATTGCACTCATTCATGGCAACGGATTAAGTAATTTGAGTATGGCAGCTTCTTGATTTGCTTCTGGTTCCAAGAAATCTTGGTCAATATCGTTGACGATATCTAGCTTGATAATGGAAACAAAATCTTCAATGCCAATAAAATCAATCCTTTTTGAGCTAAAGAAATATGTGTTGGGC
Organism: Rhododendron griersonianum; assembly: GCA_018127125.1. Taxonomy (NCBI): domain Eukaryota; kingdom Viridiplantae; phylum Streptophyta; class Magnoliopsida; order Ericales; family Ericaceae; genus Rhododendron; species Rhododendron griersonianum. The sequence continues at coordinate 24,112,394 of CM030794.1, read as the reverse complement.
CCGGAGTGCCCCCATGGATTTGGTTACACAATGCCACTCCCTGCGACTACTCTAAAAATAGACTTGCGGGTGCGATGTCAAATGCCATAAAAGACTTAATTGAAACCTTTCCTACCACCAATTGGTTTTAGGAGAGATTATGGAAAAGCGGTTCGACAAGTGATATCAGAGCCAGAAAGTCATGGGTTTGAGTTGCGGGAGCGTCATCGTGAGGGAGAGATTGTTGGGTCCGAAGTGCCCCTATGGATTTGGTTACATAATGCCACTCCTTGCGACCGCTCTAAAAACAGACTTTCGGGTGTGATGTCGAATGCCATAAAAGACTTAATTGAAACCATTCCTACCACCAATTGGTTTTAGAAGAGATGGTGGAAAAGCAGTTCGACAATATGTTCGTGGGTAGTCAGAGGGATTTAATAATTTGGGTGCACTTTCATCGTCAAGAAACACTTGTTTTGAAAAAAACGCGTCTTGATTACCTCTTCTTGGTCATTGACAATGCCCATAATTTGTAGAGGAGGAACACTTGCAGAACCATTAGCTTGAGTTTTATCTTTCAATTTACTTTCCAATCCCGTGGCTATTAATTTTTCCAAAAGAGCTTTTATCTGTGCAATATCTTCATTCAATACTTGTTGTGCCTTGCTAATCTCTTCCACTGATTTCTTCAAGCCTTGTTATTCTTGATATAGACCATCAAATTTTGAGTTCAACTCAGCATTGGTAACCATGGTTCCATCGTTATGGCTGAATATTAGTTAAGGGATGGGTTACGGTGTAATATATGTATTGGGTAATATGGATAGTATAGTATAGAATATAGGAAACGGGTTATATAGGTAATGGGTTGGGCAAAAAGAAGGGGTAATGGGATAGGGTTAAAATATTTGATGACTTCAATGGTGCAGCAATGGGGCAGTAAACGCGCAGAAAACAGTTAGCAATCTGCTTTGTTCGGGCTTTTGGTAGTTGTCAGTATCTAATATCCTAAGGGAATGTAGTTGGACCTCCCAAAACCTCCAGACTCCCAATTTCTAATTTCTTAGATTTTTCACTTTTAAAAAAACAAAAAACCCCACGTTTTACTTTTAAAAAAACCCCACGTTTCTTTAACCCACTACTCCTCCGTTTCCTCGGCTGAATCCATTTTCTTTTTTTAAAAAAAACCCCACGTTTGCATTGCATAACCCACTACCTTAACACATGTTCTACCCTCAAAAACAAAATCTACGTTTTCTTTTCTTTTTTTAATCGGCCCCACGTCCCAAACAAAGTGCATGGCACCACGTTCGATTCCCAAAACTGAAACGTTGAATTCCAAATTAAAAACCCTCAATTCCTTTTTCTTCTTCCACACGTCCTCTTTTCCCCCCTCTTTTTCTCTTCTCCCCTCTTCTATTTAAACTCTTCTCATGCAACTCCTCTCACTTTTCCTCTTTCCCATTGCCGTAACTTTTAGAAGCTGCCAGCTATGAGGCCAAAAGGGGAGGTTTACACATCAATCCATTGTAAGTCCATCACGTTGAATTTTGTCATATTTTGTCATGTATCTTTACTTCTTCCACAGTTCTTTCCTAATTAACGGAATTGTTTCGACTTTTTGGTTCTCCAGATTTTGAAAGTAAGAAGGGCTATGTTCAAGAACTCCACTGAATTTGGAGATTGCTCATTTCACTACAACGTTTGGTTTAACTTCTCATCAACTGCTCAAAGGTTAAATAAATTGTTTGCATACACTTCTCTTGCCTCTTTCTTTAACATTTCCACATTCTGGCAATATTCTATAGCAAATTCGATTAGTTTTTTACTTCTGGAAATATTAATCTTACTGTTTCGTAATCATTTGGAATTGAAATTCTTTTCGTTAACAGTAAGGTCAGTTTTTGTATACAATTTGTGGTGGCTAGAAAAGTCGGTTTGTATATGTTATTCACATTTGGGTGGTAGTACATCACGGTTTCTCTTGAGTACTTTTAAGTTCGGATTCAGTACTTTTACATTTTATGCAGGTTTTCATGAGGCCTCCTCCATGTTTGCGTCGTAATGATCACTCAGATATGTTGAATGAAGTATACGATTTTCAATCTAGACGTCATAGGGAAGGCAAACCAGTAGAAAGTTTTGTGAGACAAAAAATAGAGGCATGTAGAGCCTTGCAAAATCTTGGAGAAAATATAAGTGAACAATACCTTATAGGAAAAATAGTAGACCTCCTATCACCAAGCTGGATGCATGTGAAGCGAACAATATTTCAAAGACATGTTATAGAAAATGCCACACATTTGATGAATGCTTTGATGGAAGAGGAGCATAATGTCCACTATTTGTGGATGGAGTTTGAACGAGGCCCAATGATGCCAAACTCAACTGTGAGAGCGCACATTCTAAATAAAGAGAACCAATTTCGTAGTCTAAGGAAAAAAGGTTTCAAGCCAAACATTGAGAATTTGGTTCAGGCTATTGTTAATACCCTCCCACCCACATGGCCTAAAGCAAGAATTTTACAAAACTTAAAACAAAATCTCATGGATATGAGAGCATTGGGAGCTATGCTAGAGGAGATAGAGACTGATATCATATGTTTGCAAGCTTTGGACAAAGTGGAGCAACAATTAAGACAACAAGAGGACCAACAAGAAAAAAAACGACAAAAGGTAATAATACATATTCCTTTTAGGAAAAACCGTTCGTACATACCCATTTAGTTAAAAATTTAAGTCCAATGTAATACTACACTAACAAATGATTAAATTTTCTTACGTCTTGCTTTTGCAGGTGAAGCGAAGATTGGAATTTATATAGGGAGGAAGCTCTACAGTATTTGGAGTTGCATGCTATACATTTTGTGAATATATCGCTTTGTTTAATTTTAGGTGTTCAGTTTATATGAGTATGAGAGTACTTTGTTTTATTTTAGGTGTTCATTTTATGAGTATGCGATAATTGTTAATTGTTGTACCAAGAGTTGTTTATTTAATTGTTATTGTAAAGTTTGACTCCAGTTGGATCTTTTTATAGTTAAAAATTTATAGGCTGAAATTTATATATTCAGGATGGATGTGGTGTATGGCGGAGACATAAACGAACAAAGAATTAAAGCCAAAATGGCTCGGCTAGCGCGCAAGAGAAGATTAATGACTCAACGTAACGACCCATTAATCAATCAACGTTTCTTAGAAATTGAAAGAGAGGCGCGACGTTTGAGAAGTGCATACTTGCGTATAAGACGATTGCGGCGTGCGCCCTTTCTGGTCCGGAACGAACGCAATAGTGTGAATGCTCATGTCATCCCCGTTGGAGGACAATCCATCAATATTCCACTACCAACATCGAATGAGCCAAATCCAACTGGTACCTTTCCCGCAATTAAATATTGCTAATCTTTTTTAAACAGTCTTTCCTTTCAACCAAAAAACACGTGAATTAAATATTACAATTTTGATTTGAGTTGGTACCTTTCCCGCAATTAAATATTACAATTTTGATTTTTTATAAACTGAATTTCATCTACAGGAATAAATTCAATAAGAATGCGAAGTCGTACTCGGCCAAATGTGACGTGTTCTCGATCAATACGTTTGCCAGTAATACTAGAAGAAGGAACATCAACTGTGTTTCACGAGACAAACCCAATGCCAAATGAAGGTATATTAACCGATTGTCCAATAAACATTATCATTCTTTCATAGAAATTAATCAAATTGTTTTAAATTCAAAAATAACATTTAATCCTGTCTTAAATGCATGATACATCTACCACAAACAGTTCGGCAGCAAACACGATTGACACCGTTATCCCATTTTACGCTTAATCATGCAACGTATGACCATGGTAATACAAGTGGTAGCACAAGTCTGCGTACAGAAGAACAAAGCTTGCACAACTTTGCAGAAGGTATGCTCACATTATTTTTTTGAAGTATTTCATGTTTTTCAACAAACCAAAAATTGGAAAAAAATTACAAAAAAATGCTAACTTCGTTTTGTATCGTACACAAATTCCATTTCACACGAAGTAAAAATGACACACCCTATATATATTCACATGATTCGCTTCAATAACTTCAGGTATAGGGCCTTCCATTCGTTCTAGAAGAAGAAATATTTTAGAACATTGGAACTTTGGTGAGAGAATCATGACTTGCTCTAATTGTGGAGCGAAGATGTGGATTGAAGAAAAAGTAAGAGATAGCCCATTAAGTCATCCAAAATTTAATCTTTGTTGTAGAAGCGGACAAGTTGTGCTGCCTTTGTTACCGGACTCACCTGAGTTCTTACAACAAAAGTTCAATGACGCAAAATTCAGGGAGAATATAAGGGCATACAACTCACTATTGTCCTTTACCTCAATGGGAGGAAAGATTGACCACTCAGTGTTAGATGGAAGGGGGCCCTATTCTTTCCGTATTAGCGGCACAAATTTTCATAGAATTGGATCACTTTTACCAAAACCCGGAACAAATCCAAAGTTTGCACAGCTGTATATTTACGACACATAACATGAAACTCATAATAGAATGGGGGTAATGAGAAGGACTAATGGTTCAACTGGAATTGATACAACCACATTGGAAGGCTTGCAGTCGATGTTAAATGTGACCAACCTGTATGCGCAAGTTTTCCGCAGTGCTGGAGACATTATACGAGATAATGGTGCTCAGGATCTTCGTGTTAAAATTTTGAGCTCAAGGGGTGGAAGACAGTATACCAAACCAACTACAAATGAAATTGCAGCATTATTAGTTGGTGATGGTTTTGAAAGCGGTGCCAATCGTGATATTGTTGTTCAAAAATTGGATGGTCATTTACATAGGATTAACGAAACACATCCTGCATACATGCCACTCCAATACCCGATTCTTTTTCCCTACGGAACTGATGGATGGAGAAGGTCTATAGAATTCACACAGGCCACAAATGCCAATCGGGAAGGGGTGTCAATGCGGGAGTTTTATGCATTCAGACTTCAATTCCGAGATAGTGAAGGAAAAACACTACTTCAAGGTGGCCGTTTATTCCAACAGTTTGTCGTTGATTGCTATGCAGCCATTGAGCAAGATCGGCTAAACTTTGTTCGGTGTAATCAAAATATCTTGCGTTCTGATTTGTATAGTGGTCTACGAGATGCTGTAACTGCTGGTGATGCTGATGCTTCAGAGGTAGGTACCAGATTTATATTGCCATCGTCATTCACAGGGGGTCCGCGGAATATGAATCAACATTATCAAGATGCAATGGCAGTATGTCGAGCGATGGGATTTCCAGACATTCTTCTCACGTTCACGTGCAACCCGAGTTGGTCAGAAATCCAACAGGAGGTGAGCCGTATTCCCAATCAGCGTACGGAGGATAGGCCTGACATACTTGCGAGAGTATTTCGAATTAAAATGAAGCAACTTATGAGAGATATCAAGAAGGAAAAGTTTTTTGGAAAAATTATAGCAGGTATGTTATCTTTTCGTACATAATTTATGTTTAGGTTTGTTGGAATTATAATTTCCTTGCATAATTAGATATAATTTGTCAACAGATATCTACGTCATCGAATACCAAAAGAGGGGATTACCGCATTCACACATCATTTTGACGTTGGCTGCAGAAGACAAGCTAAACTCACCAGAAGAAATTGATGAAGTGATATGTGCCGAAATTCCTGATGAGGTAAATGATCTTTTAGCATTTGAAACTATAATGAGGTGCATGATACATGGTCCCTGTGGTGATGGTAATCTATCTGCCCCATGCATGGTCAATGGAAAGTGCTCCAAGCATTATCCGAAAAAATTCTCCGAACAAACGACGGTAGATCAAAATGGTTTTGTAATCTATAAACGGAGGAATTATGGAAAGAAGTACACAGTTAATGGAATTGAGATAGACAATCGGTGGGTCATTCCCTACAATCGTGATCTCATAGTAAAGTACAATGCCCATATCAATTTGGAACGATGTGTACACACCAAATTGATCAAGTACTTATATAAGTATGTGCACAAAGGACCTGATCGTGCAACTGTTGTGCTCGAGAATAATGTTGCTAGGACTACAGGCGGTGGCCAATGTAGTTATTCAATGACTGATGAGGTAAAACAATATTTGGATTGTCGCTATGTCTCCGCAATTGAAGCTTGCTGGAGAATCTTTGAGTTTGAATTGCAAAAACAGTACCCTTCTATTGAACGGTTGCAATATCATCTTCCTGGTGAACAGTCAGTTTTGTTTAGAGATTCAGGAAACATTCCCGAAATTATTAATCAACCAGGGATACATGATACGATGTTTACGAAGTGGTTTCAAGCGAATATAGATCATCCATCAGCGAATCATTTAACTTATGAAGAGTTTCCTAGATTTGGGGTATGGAATAAGAAAGATAAAGAGTGGAAGCCCCGACAACAACGAATGTGTGTAGGGAGGCTAAACTTTGCGCATCCGAATAGTGGTGAGCGATATTACTTACGAATGATGCTTACCAAGATACGAGGTGCGAAATGTTATGAGGATGTTAGAACCGTTAACAGTGTTGTGTACCCAACATATAAAGCTGCATGTATCGCACTTGGTTTACTGGATGATGATAATGAATGGGGTGCAGCTTTAACTGAAGCTTCGACATGGGCATCAGGATCTCAACTTCGAAATCTATTTTGCTCAATGCTAATGTTTTCAGAAGTTACAAACCCACTAGAATTGTGGGAGAATCATTGGGTTGATCTGACGGATGATTTGCAGAATAGGGTAAGGAGGCTTACCGGTGATGTTAATCTAAGTCTTCGAGAATGTGATCTTAAGAATTTGGGTTTAGTTGAAATAGAAAATATACTAAACCAAAACGGAAGGTCACTACGAGAATTCTCTCCAATGCCACTGCCATCTTCTCGCGAAGCTGAAATTGTATCAAACAGGCTTATAAGGGAGGAACTGCAATATGATAGCACCTTTGAACTGCAGTCTTTCCAATCTTTACATGGAGGGTTGAATGATGATCAACTGAAAGTCTTTAACACCATAGTTGAAACTTACGACAGTCGACGGGGAGGCTTATTTTTTGTGTATGGCAGCGGTGGAACGGGAAAGACATATTTATGGAAGAGTTTAATAGCGAAATTTCGAGCTGAGAATAGGATAGTCCTTGCTGTTGCCTCATCAGGAATCGCAGCATTGCTCTTGCCAGGAGGACGAACTGCGCACTCACGTTTCAAAATTCCATTGAACCCTGATGAATTCTCATGCTGTTCAATAAACCTCAGAACAGAGTTGGCAAAGTTGATTCAAGAAGCATCGTTAATAATATGGGATGAAGCACCTATGATTAGCCGTTATGCTTTTGAAGCAGTTGATCGAACATTCAGGGACATACTAAAAAGTACTGTGCATTGTTCAAGAAGTAGGTTATTTGGTGGAAAACTCTTTGTGCTTGGTGGGGATTTTAGACAAATACTGCCCGTTGTTACCAAAGGTAGTCGTGAACAAACGGTGGCCGCTTCATTACCAAACTCCACCATTTGGGATCATTGCCGTGTTTTGCATCTTACTAGAAATATGCGTCTTACAGCACAAGATATCCCTGATCAAACACGTCAAGAGTTACGTGATTTTGCAGAGTGGATAAAATTAATTGGTGAAGGAAAAATACAGGGAACCTCATTTTCTGAAGGTCGAGAGCCTAATTGGATTCAAATTCCGGAAAGATTCCTCATAAGAAATGGTGAAAGAAGCTTACACATGTTAATTGAAAGCACCTACCCTGATTTCACTAATAAATATCAGGATATAGGATACTTACAAGAACGCGCCATTTTAGCCCCTAAGCATGATGATGTTGATGAAATCAATAATATTATGCTCTCAATGCTTCCGGGGGAAATGAGGATTTACAATAGTGCTGATAAGTTGTGTCCTACAGAGCATGAAAGTAATGATCAAGACATGCATCCTCTTGAACTTTTGCATTCTTTGAACTTCCCCGGACTCCCAAACCATTGCTTGAAATTGAAGGTTGGCACACCGATAATACTCCTCAGAAATGTCAACCTATCCTTGGGGTTATGTAATGGCACTCGCCTTATTGTTGTTAAGATGGGAAATCAGGTAATTGAAGCCAAAGTTGTTACAGGTTCCAGAGCAGGAGAAATAGTCCATCTTCACCGTGCTGTCTTATCACCTTCTTCGACTCATTCGCCGTTCACAATGAAAAGAAGACAATTCCCTATCAAGTTGGCATTTTCTATGACAATAAATAAGAGTCAAGGGCAGACTTTGAAGAATGTTGGGCTTTATCTTCCAAATTCATGTTTCTGTCATGGTCAGTTGTATGTAGCTCTGTCACGTGTCACCTCTCCACGGGGCTTGAAGATATTGATTGTTAACAAACCCAGTATGCCAGATGATGTCACCCAAAATATTATGTACAACGAAATTTATAATAGGATACCCCAACCCCAGTAAACCCATCTACCAGTTGCTTTTAGTTGCATAGTTTGTAAATAGTTTCTTAAAATATTTTTTAAGTTGTAAGGACATTATCTACCAGCTTTATCATTTCATGCATGATTGCTACCAGTAATTGTGTTTAATGTTCACATGCTACCATTATATTTTTTTTCATAAACTAGCGTTCAACCCGTTCTATGCACGGGGCAAAACCCGTTCTATGCACGGGCACAACTAACCCGTTCTAGCGTTGTGCCCGTTTGAACCTACTTTTTTTAATTGTCCCGTGCATCGAACGGGCACAATGCTAGAATGAGTTGGTTTTGCCCGTGCGTAGAACGGGTTTTGCCCCGTGCATAGAACGGGTTGAACGCTAGTAGTTAGGATATGAAAGTTCTTGGACCCTCATATGAGTTGTAGCCTCTTACCGTTAGAGGCTTGATAAGCGTGGTAGTTACATTTTTACTTCTCTCCTACTTTGCTGCCTATCAAGTGATCCAGAATCTGAAAGTTCTTGATGTTTTGTCTCAAATACTTTTGGTTACTCTCCCTCTTTGACATGCACGCACGCACATGCATTTTACACACAAGTAAGAAGGATGAACAGACAAGTAGATGGCTTATTATAAGTGTTGTGCAGAGTTGTTTGACTACTTCTGTGAATTCATTATAGTACTACTTTTAAGACAAATGATTCTCCTGCTATACGAATAAAAGTTGTTTTTTTTGGTACTACGGAATTCCGAATAAAGTGTTGTGCTATGGCTTCTCTATGGATGGATCATTGGTGTTTCTTATGTTGTGTTTATCCAATTTGTTTTACTTGAAGATGAAATGTCGTGGTAGTTAAAAGATAAACTTGGTTCCTATTCTTCGTCATTTCCATTGCAGGTGATAGGACGGTCTAGCTAAAAGTGTGATTTCAACCTGTCATTTTGAAAGCTCTTTCAGGAAGAGTTAAGGATGGCATCATGAACTTCTGATTACTTTTTTGTTCCATGTAGTTTGGGAAATGTACTTTTGGATTGTTGAACTTCCATACGCTTATGAGCATTTGATCTACTTTTTGAATGTTGACAAGGTTATGAACATAACTTCTATTTGTGGTATTTTATATGGAGTAGTATTAGTTTTTCCAATGAAGAAAGTTTTGTTTTTTTGCTTTGATATTTTTTAGATCTTAGGAAAAAATTTGTGAACAGAGTTATATGTGGTGGCAAAGTGGCTAATATAATTGAATGTGGTGTAGTTCTAAATTGAGTTTGTAGTAATTGTGTGTGTGTGTGTATATATATATATAAAAGAGGAAAGTCCACTTTCACCCCCTGTGGTTATCGCCATGTGCGGATACACCCCATGTGGTTTAAAAGTGTGCACATAACCCCCTGTGGTTTTCAAATTGTGCGGATAGACCCCATGCCGTCATATTTTCCATCCATATTAACGGAGGTGTATCTCACACACCTCTAGAATGTAATCTGAGTCGTTCATAATGTATTAAATAAAGAATAGAGTATCTCTATAAAAAAATCATCTTAATCAGCCATCAGTAACCCAGTGATCTAATTTTTAGTAAATTCAAATTTGAAATTTTAATTTCATAACAAAATCGATTTGACCATAAGCTTTTCATTTTTTGATTGACTTGAATTTTGGCATAGACGTAGTACTCGTCAAAATTTACAATATCAACGGTTTGGATTCAATTTTTGGTAAACGGGATGGTGTGGTTAGATTTAAAAAAGAAGAAGAATCAAGGGATGTGATGGGGGTATAACGGTCTTTTAACGTTGTTTCCGTTAATATGGATGGAAAACATGACGGCAGGGGGTCTATCCGCATAATTTTAAAACCACAGGGGGTTATGTGCACACTTTTAAACCACAGGGGGTGTATCCGCACATGGCGATAACCACAGGGGGTGAAAGTGGACTTCCCTCTATATAAAATACTGATCCCGTAGCAATGCTTTTAGCCGTTGCTAAAAGTGTGTAAGAGCATGTACACCAAGGAAAATGTATTTTAGCTACCCAACAATCCACTTTTTTTTATTTTACCTACTCAAATCTTTCTCAACTCCACACCAATCCTCTCTATTATCATCTTTATCCTTATAAAATACTATTCAATTGCAGTATTATTTTTTTCCCTCTCTCTCCATAGTTCTCTGTCCAAAATCAGAAGACCCAAACTCACCCACAAATTGACTACCATAAATCAATTACGGAGTAATCCAAAATTTGAACTGTACAAAATTATTCCTTGCAAGGTGGGGTTAGGAAGGGGGAGGTGGAAGTGCTGTCGAAATCGAAGTTTACGGCGGGGGGGGTTATCATTATGAAGTGAAGGAATTAATGGGGAGGTTAGGAATTCTGGGGATGGAGATTTGTTGAGAGAGAGAGAGAGAGAGAACTAGTGAAGAAGAACGAGAGAGAGAGAGAGAAAGAGGAGGAGAGAGAAACAATAAATGTTTAAGGAATTGCTCATGAACAGTGACTCGGTAATAATACCGAACCTTTCCATCTAAGCTATTATTGTCTTTTGCTACTCTGGTGTAGCTTACTTTTGTGACTTTCATTTTCTATTTTAACTAATATAGCCCATATACCTACACTGATGTAAATGCTCTAAGGTGTCAACTAAGGTTTCGTCTATAGTGACGTTTGTGGGAAATTTAACCGTTGCTAGAGAAGTGTGGGGCAAGGGAGGTCTACAGGTAAACAATTTCTCTTCCGATTGGACTCGACTCCCCCTCTCGTCACTCCCCTTCCCCCTCAGATCCAATTGGCCCTATCCCGTGCGTGGCTGAAGGGTGCTTTAGTTGTGCTATTGCAGGTATGTCAGGAGCTAGCTTTTTGAAGAACAGGAGTTTCGCGCGGAGGTTTGTTCTAGTTTTTTGGCCAACTGATCTGTGTCAACCGCAGTTAAAAATGGGCGCGATCCGGCCAGCAGTTTTGATCGCCTTCGGTTGAGGGGGTCTTGCGGTCGGCACAGGGATTTTGCGCTTAGATTTGTTCTGTTTTATTGGCCAACTGATTTGTGTCGGTTGCCGTTCAAAATGGGCGAGATCCAGCCAACGGTTTGGCTGCTTTCAGTGGACAGGATATGGTTGTGTTATCCGGTGATGCATTAGTTTAGGCTTTGTAATAAATGTAGTTGTAGCCTGATGTGTTCTGTGGTCGGTCGGTTAGTTTTGGCGGTGGTGTTTTTGTTGCTTTCGTTTCTTTTGTACTTGTTTTTGTTAGGTTCTAGTTTTGGGCCGCACACACATATCCCACACACTCAACACTATGTTCCGTTCATTAGGCCCTCGTTGGCCTTCGCTAGACGTCGGCGTCCCTAGGCCTCATGTTGGCCTTTTATCTTCTGGCGATAGCATAGATGATGTGGCTTTTGTGTTTTGCAGATCAGTACACTGTGTTCTGCTCCTTAGGCCCTAGTTTGGTTTTCACTCGTCGCTAACGTGTCTTCCTTATTGTAACAGCGACAACACAGTTGTACCTTTCTCTCTTTTATTATTAATGCATTTCTTGCTCTTCATCCAAAAAAAAGTGCCGGTAAAAAGAAGGTTATGCAAAAAGTGTAGGTGTAATGATACAGCGATGTGTATCTCCGACTGCTAGCGGTTTACCCAAACGCTGATATAGGTCGCACAGGTCTATAGCAGCGTTTCGCAAGACTTTTACTGCCAACGACTTTGGCCGCTGGTATATACAGTATAAATCGTTTTTCTTGCAGGGCACATAACTATAGCAATAGATCTTTATTTTTTAATTTTTTAAGAAAATTATTCACTATGATTGTGGGTTTTGTTTGATCTAATGTATAAGGTATTCAATTATAAGTTACCTAGATTCATAGGTGTTCATTTTGTATTGAGCTAAGTGTTCAAATAAAACAAAACGTATAATTAATCACACAGTTGGGAACCCAAACAAGGGTAGTTGACAGAAGTGTTTGGGGATGTGGAGTTTGAGACGATCATATGTTCTTTGTTGCCACAGAGAAGCCAAACAATCACTTCTTTCTAGAATCAATGAGGGTATTCCATTGCTTTTTAGGCAAGCTGAAACTGCTAGTCCAGATGGTCCAGCTCCTACTATGATTGGCCCTTGAACAATCAAGAAATTTGGTTGATTATCCATTTGATTTTTGAAATTAAGAACCCTTGCGGAAAATCACCGAGAAAAGGAAAGAAATACTTAAGAGAAATGGAGTCCTCTGTTTCTTTTGTAGTAACTTGAAAATGGATAGTTCACCCACTTGTTTTTCTGGTTTCAAGAACCCATTTGAGAAAAGCTCGATCAAGAAGAGAAATACAGTAAATGCGAAGAAATTTACTAAGAGACAAGGAATTCCTCTGCTGCTTTTACCCTGTACTGCATGTAAAACTCCAACTCTGTTCGGCTCTTCAGATTTACCGAGGAAGGGTGTTGTTAATTTAAAGGAGAGGAAATATTTAAGGGTAAAATATTTAATGACAAGCCAAGTGGAGATGTGGAGTGAAAGTAAACAAACATTGGTTTCATGGGGAATGGAGTGAGAGGTGGCGACTGGCGAAGATAAGACACTTTGAGAGAGAGAGAGTATATTCGGTTAGTCTTTTTCTATTTCAAGCTAAGTTACCCAAAAAAAAGAAAAAAAGAGAGAGTAATGGAGGCGTGAAGGTGAAGAAAATGAAGAGAGAGAGAGAGAGAGAGTAATGGAGGCGTGAAGGTGAAGAAAATGATTTGGGTTTCCATCTCAAGGCTATTTTATTTCCTCCCTGCAGATTTTGGGCAAATGGGTAAAGAGAAGATATAAATACACATGAAGTTTGGCTGCGAAATATTCAAACCGGAGGATTTGGAATCCCCACTCGCAACTCTCGGCAGTAAAATCACGCCCCAAATTAGTACTACTTTCCTCCACATTAGAGTGCGTGTCAATCACGGGGTCTGGTTGATGAGTTTCATGTTTATTTCAAACTAAAATGGCACAAGAGTTGTTTGTGTTAAAAATTGTTCTTCTAAATAAGCCACTTTGACTTATTCTTTGTCCTTATTTAAATTTTTTTCGTATCACTTGACTTATTATCATTTTTTTTGGGATTATTGCATCCTCATGACAAGAGGAATCTAAAAAGTAAAATTTTTTGATCGAAATCCAATTTTTTTTTGAATAAAGACGAAAATAAGCCAATAAGTCACTTTTTTCGTCTTTATTCAAAAAAAATTGGATTTCGATCAAAAATTTCTACTTTTTAGATTCCTCATCATGAGGATACAATAATCTCCAAAAAAAAATGATGATAAGCCAAGTGATACAAAAAATAAGCCAAAGTGGCTTATTTAGAAGAACAACCCAGAGGGGAATCGGGTTGTTGGCTGGGGGGAATTCATAACCGTGTAATTAAAGATTTGGCGGCAACTTAATGCCTTGTTCTCTTCCATTTTCAAAAAATTCTCCCTAGATTCCCGCTACTTCTAACATTTCTCTCTCTATCTCTCTCCACTTATTACCCCTACTATTTTTCAATTTTTTTTTCAAAACACAATCCAAACAATGCATAAATTTTGATAAGAGACGTTTTTTTCTGGGTATAGTTTGGGCCTTTGGGTCAAATGCCAATTTTGTACCTTAGTTAAGGTTCGTGTCCAGGCTAGGGGTGTTTTTAAAAACCGGCTCGAACCGGCCCATTTTTTCAGAACCGGTCTGGTCCGGTTTGATAGAATTCAAAATAATTGATCCGGTTCAGTTTCCGGTTTATAGGGCTTACACGGTAGCATGTACACAAAAATCATAAGAGATAAGGCTCAAACTTGATGGGATTAACAGTCCTAGGATTAATAGTCCCTGGATTATTTATCCTGGATTAATTTCATCTCTAATTTCACCCAATCCCATGTTTGATTCGCGTGGGATTAATTATGGGATAAGGAATATTTTTTTTTTTTTAAAAATTCAAAAACATTTTTCGAAAAAGGAAACTTTTGAAAAAGAAACATTTTAAAAGAAATAATTTTGTGAAACATTTTTATTACAAAAACAATTTGGGATTTTTTGAACTAATTTTTTTTTTAAAAAAAAATTTCGTAAAAAAGTTGAAATCAATTTTCTGAAAGAAAAAAAAACTAGTTTTTGAAACTTTTTTTGAAGAAAAAGGTTTTTTGAAAACATTTTTCAAACAAAATAGTTATTGAAATCATTTTTTGAGAAAAGAAAGTTTTAAAAAACATTATTGGTAATTTTTTTTAAAAATAATTTCTGAAAATATTTTTGAAAAACATGAAATTTTTTAAAATAACTTTTTTTAAAAGTTTTTGTAAAATAAGAAAAGTTTTTTCAAAACAATTTCTGAAATTAATATTTTTTTTAAAAAGGTTTTTTTAAAAACATTTTCTGAAATTAATATTTTTTTTAAAAAACATTTTCTGAAATTAATATTAAAGAAAATAATTCTGAAAATGCTTTTTGAAATCAATCTCAATATCATCGAAATATTTTTGAAAACAATTTCTTATTTGTTAATCCTACGTAATCCCAACTACCCCCCTAGGATTATTTAGTACCCCCCATATAGGGATAAAATTAATCCTGGGATTAATAATCCCGACAGTCATTTCGGGAACCAAACGTGAGATAACTCAGAATTAGGTACATTTAGTCCTATCCCAGACAGTTAATCCGCGAATCAAACGAGGCCAAAGGTTATTTCAGCCTCAACTTACAGCTAACGGCGCTAAGCTACACATCCGTTTGTTATATAGTGATATAATAATCATATTTATTATATACATAACTGGTATCCACAGGCGCCTATAAAGGAATGGAGTTCCTAGAAGTGGCTTACACTTTTTGTCCATCTCCGGACGATTATGCCCCTTACTCCGGAAACTAGCTGATTGAATTTACTTCTTTGGGATTTTGGGCATTTCCGTCATTTCGCGCTTAAAAGTGGTGGGCCATAGACACTATTTAGGTTATTTACGAATTACTTTAACGGGTTTTCGGACTTTCGATGTTTTCCGTCTGCGTCCCGAATTTTCTACACTATTTTGTCACGTAGTGGTGTTGGGCTTGGGGGCTTTCCGGTAAAATTGCATCCTCCGGTTACTGTGCGCACGTGGATCCTTCCTGGAATCAAGGCTTTTTCTGTTTTTCCCAATTCGTGTGTTCACATCTTCTTCCCATTTCCCATTTCCATCCATCCGTCTACCACCATCTCCGCTACAGACGGCCAGTCGGGCGTCCTAGAGCAGATGATGGCCGATTTGCTGTGGGAGGAGAAGATTTGGAGAGGAAAGTTAGGGAGGAGCTCAGCGGCTGGGTCGTCTTCGGCTTTAAAATCAAATACGAGGACGGCGCGAGTATGGTCGATAGTCGGTTGTTTCAAAACTCTACCAAATCCTGTGAGTCCTTTTCCCCTTATTTCCTCTTGGGCTAAGGTTCGGTCGATTGAGAAAACCATACGTCAATTACTAATTGATTGTAGATTTTTTGCTCTCTATGAAATCGTCTTCATGTTTTAGGGGAAACCCCAAAAAGGCTGCATTTTTAGCGCTGAAATCTGATTCCCAAAAAAAATGAGGGATGTGTGAAGGCCAATTTCGTGATTTCTGTGCTCTGTGATATCAATAAGAGCAAGGGTTCAAAGAGATCTGCGAGTTACTGGAACAGCAGATGTCGCCGACTTCTGATAAGTCTCAGATATGGCAGCAACTCCAGCACTACTCTCAGTTCCCCGATTTCAATAATTACCTCGCTTTTATCCTCGCACGTGCCGAGGTACCCGCTCAATTCCCCCACGATTGCTTCTTTCTTGTGAAAATAGGCGTGATTCTTTCCAGACTGGATGTTTGTAGGCCCTGATTGGTTTTATTTGTTCTTGATGTGCTGGAGTTTTTTTGTTTGATTCGGTTAGACTATGGTCTGTTGGAAATTGGAAGTTATTCTTACGGTTATTGAAGCTGCTATTTGATTGATAGATGCGGTTGATGGAATGGTTCTTCATTTGGCAACACGTACCTATTTTGTTTGTCTTTTCCCTTGTAGTAGTAGCATATAGTTTAAGGCTTTCTTAACTGCACTCTTCGGCTTTGGTGGCGTGGTCGGGATGTTTTTTCAGAAAAATTAATTATCATTGTGAAATTTCTGCTTAGCCTATCAAACAAGTAACTTAGATTGCAATTTCGATATTTCGAATAACATAGATAAAATATCTTCAATTCTAGGAATGTATGTGTGGAAAAAGTTTTAGGTGTCATTCAACTCAAGTCTCATTTATCTACTCTATTGTGTGAATTTCACTCCATATAGCTCTGCCATTAGTTGCCCTTGATCTTTAATTAAGTAACAAGTGCTATGTAACCAATGTTTGATGACATTTACTGTAGGATCATATCCTTTCAATTGTTAATGCTTTGTGTTCAATTCCCATTATATGATTATTCTTTTCTTTACTCTTTCTTCCCTGGCGTAGTATCACTATCACATGTAATAGCTTGTGAACACAAGTTGTAACTCACAAGTAATTAGGTAGTAAATCAAGTGTCAGTTACAGGAGTAGCTTGGTAATGTGGGAAAGATATCTATACTTCCCAATGCATATGCCATGGGTATGAGTTTTCACATACTGATGGCCGCTCCAGTTATAGTGTTGATTATTCTGTTCTCTGTTACTTAAACAGGGTAAACCATTGGAGGTTCAACAGGCTGCTGGATTGTTACTGAAGAATAACCTTAGAACTGCCTTCAAATCAATGGCTCCTCCATATTAGCAGTATATCAAATCGGAGTTGTTGCCTTGTTTGGGAGTAGCTGATAGGCATATAAGGTCTACTGCTGGGACCATTATAAGTGTAGTTGTTCAGATTGGGGGGGGTTTTCGGATGGCCTGAGCTGCTTCATACCCTTGTTAAGTGCTTGGAGAGTAATGAATTAAAACACATGGAAGGTGGTATGGATGCTTTGTCCAAGGTATGTGTTGTGAGATTGTTCATTCAACTTTCCCGGTCTTACTTTGTTAGCTGTATAAGATCTTTTGTTCATGCTGTGATGGTATTATGATTGTCAGTGTCTCATTCATTTTAGACTACTACCATGATAACATGTGGTACTGGCCATGGATGTACAAAAAAGTACAGCTTAAGGGCATTCATAGATCATGTTTCCTTATTTTGCTATGGATGTTGAGTTATGGTGCTGGAAAGAATGGCGATGGGGTTACTCTGTGGCAAATTATAGAATATCACGAGGGACTACGATAAGATCTTTAGACCTGCTGTTTGTACCTGCTACAGTAGTCATGTTTCTTCCTCTTTCGATTAATGCCTCTCTTTAACACATGGATGATGTGTGTAGGACAGATTTGTGAGGATATTCCTCAAGTGCTTGATGCAGATATGCCTGGATTAACTGAGCAACCCCATCAATGTTTTCCTTCCTAGATTATTGCAGGTGACTGAGCTATTACTGTTGTCAGAGACGTTTGGTTATAACTTCTTCTTTTAAACTTTTGACATGTGGTTTCTATTAAAACAGCTTTTTCAGTCACCGCATGCCTCACTAGGAAAGCTTTCCTTGGGTTCTGTGAATCAATACATTATGTTGATGCCTGAAGTGAGTACATCTTGTTTTTTATTCCTTTGTATTATGTGCATTTTTTCCTGCTAATTGCTGTTCCCAGGGACCTAATCTGACTACTGGATGGTTGGTACTTATTACAAAGTTTTATCTCCTTGTAGGCTTTATATATGTCCATGAATAAATATCTGCAAGGTTTGTTCATTCTTGCTAATGACCCTGCTGCGGAGGTGCGGAAGTTGGTAAGTTGTTGATGGAATGGCGCTTCTGTTACACTACTGTTTCATTGTTGAAATCCTTGCTTTTGTGGGTCACACTCTACACTATCTGTCCACTTGCGCTGCGGACTTGTATAGTGCTTTGCAGCATTAACTGTAGTTTGAGATGACATGTATGATACTTGTGCTGCATTTTTTCCAAGAAATGCGTTGGAGTGCTAGGATGTAGAAATTCATTTTACAATTTCATGATTAGAATCATGGGATGCTGTTGATTTTATCTTTGAGGTTTCTATTCTTCCCTTTCCTCTGTTCTTTTTGCTAGGCTGGGGAAGGGGTTGGTGGCGGGAGCTAGGCATTGGTATTGAAACTACCACATGGTCTATATGTTGGATTCTTGGGAGGTGGTTCGTCATTAAAATGAATAACTGAAGTAGTTTAGATAGTTGTGAAGATTGCAACCTCGAGCTTCTGAGTTATTCAACGAAATGGCTATTGAAATCTATTATGTTTTACAAGGCTTTGTCTTGCTTTCATCTGTTTGTTGCTTTCTGTATTTAAATTAGGTCTGTGCGGCATTCGTTCAATTAATTGAAGTTCGTCCAGATTTCTTGGAGGTGGGCATTTATCCTGTTGTATTGTAGTTTGAAGGGTTCTCAGTAATCTGTAGTCCCAAATCGGGTGTTTTCTCTTCGGTTTTATTCTCCATTTTTTTGAGAGATTTAATAGTTATTGGAAGAAACATGTATTAATTGGGACTCAGAAAGGTAGAGAAACCCTGTTTCAAAACAGATAATTTGAGATTGAAAATGATAAAAATAGTGAATCGCATAGAAAAGAATGGAATTCAGAAATAAATTCGAGAACCCAAGAAGCCAAGTGATCAAATTGGGACTATTTCTACAAAAACCAAAAGTATGGTTTTTGTCAGGTAATAAAGAAGGAGACCCTAATTTTAGGAAGAGAAATCCTTGATGTAAGGAAAGGAGAAGAAAAATTCATAATAGTAGGGGCATATACACATATACCTAACCTATATATAACCATACCATCTCAACTATACGGATTGAAAAGTAACTGCCGATGATATTGTTCCTAAGTCTGCTTAGCTAAAACACTCTAATAACTGAACTAAACCGTGTGATTATTATTATAGTTCTCAACTAAAGAAGCTGGCGATTCTCTGTATCTGTTTTTGGTTTTAATGTCACAATGTGATGTTCAAGACTTGGGGATATCCTTTTTTGGAATGTCTAATTCTGTATATGTGAGCATGGCTTTTGCTTGGTGTCCTTTTGATCCTTACGAGGAACTTATTCAGAACCCACTAATATGGGTTTGGTAAACCTTTTACATAATACATACTGTCCCTTTCAGGAAATAGAGGGTTTTTTAACCCACAGCCGCCATGAGATTGGAAAAGTGCTGGTAATGCTCCTCCTACTGTG
Organism: Rhododendron griersonianum; assembly: GCA_018127125.1. NCBI lineage: Eukaryota > Viridiplantae > Streptophyta > Magnoliopsida > Ericales > Ericaceae > Rhododendron > Rhododendron griersonianum. The sequence continues at coordinate 24,092,731 of CM030794.1, read as the reverse complement.
TATCTTGGACATGGTATTCAGTTTGTTAGGAATGATGCAGAGGTAGCGTTGTGCGACACTTTGTCCTTCTATTCTCGTTTTTGGGGTATATGACCACAGTACAATTGTTCCATAGTTACTATTGTCTGATCAAACAAAGTAATTAATTGTCTGGAAATCAATTATTATGTATGAACTTTTGCAATTTACACAAACCTGACCTAGCTTGGTTTTCAATTCCATAGGGAGATATTGAAAGTTTGTTTACATGGTTATGTCCTATCAATAATTTCAGAGAGTGGGTGCAACAGGCTTAACGCTTCCTATGGACTATTCAGGGCTTAACAGTTGTTCCTATTTGCATTTACAGTTTGTGAGATTCTGGAGTATGTTTATTTGGGAGCTATCTCATGACGTGTTAATGTTATAGACAATGCAAATATAATAATCAGTGTTAGTGTCAATGTTCAAGTTAGAGCTAATAAAGCTTCTTGACCTAAAACCACTGACAATCACTCCGAAATTCAGATATTCCGATTTTTTCAGTCAAAATGTCACAAGAACTTTAAAATGAAGAAGAATCCGCATAAGGTTAAATGGACCAAGGCTTAACAATAACCCTTCCAACGAGATGGAAGCTAGGGTTATCGTTTTTCTTTTAAACTTATTACAGTTTCAAATGTTGGTGGGGTAGTTGAGTGGCTATCGTCAACTTGGTTTCTATTTCTGATTTCATTATGGCTCTTTTTCGATTGTGAATTGATTTGGTCTGTTGTTGGTTGTATTTGGGTTCTATGCAAATTGCAGAGTTCAGATTCTATGAAACTAGGATGGGTTGTGCTTTCATGTGACCTTCACATTTTGACATTCAGGATGTTTGATTGAAAAAGTGTTGGGTTTGGGTGTTAACCTAAGAAGCACGGACACGTTTACTGGGCTCACGTATCAGTGTTGGTCACGGACACGACATGACACTCTTTGAACACATGTCAAATATGCCTAAAAACATGTTTGGTTTTTCATTATATTTCTTTTACTCTAAACATTGTGTTGATACTCTAGGAAAAGTTGGGGACAATGTTGGGACATGCTAAGGATAGATTAGGAGGTTAAAAAGCATTTTCAAGACTTGAACCAGAATGAAAATTTTCATATATGTCTGGTTCAAGGGTACTTATACAGGGACAGTGATTTATTTCTTCATGATGTTAGTCTTAATTGATAGAGACAATGTTTTTTTTACTTCTATATGAATTCATATAGATACACCTACAATGAAAAGATATTCTATGTTTGACGTGTCCCCAACGTGTCTGGGTCCTAATTTTTAAAGGAATAACGTGTCCGCTTTTAATTGCATGTGTATTTCTTTTGCAGGTTAGTCCCTTTTGGAAAGTCTCTTTGCCTGTGATTTAGTCATTCCAAAGGTGGTGTGTCAGAGTGTAATTATTCTTCCTCTATCAAAATAGAAAAACCGTTTCCATGCCTCTTATACTTCTCTAATTTTCTTAGTTATAGAAATTATACCTTTTGCGTTTGAGACTGGTAGGCATAGAATTTTAATTTTCTGAGAAATTAGAGCTGGATGTTTTTTTTTTGCCACGTTGGTTAGTTATTAATCTAATTTGCTTTGGTAAATTAGTCAAACATTCAAGCCTTACTAGCTATTGGTGTTTTCCCATACTTCACTTAGTAATGTGGATTGGCCTAGGTGCATTGTTGGTAAACAAGGAGGATATGAAGGACAAATGGAGCTCCAACATGGCTGCATATTGAAAGCTAGCCAATTGAAATTTTGTATAAGATATGCATAGTTTTCGAGAAACTATGCTTCAATTTTTAGGCATCCAATCTTTCGGAGTGCAATGATGCATAGTCATCAATTATTTGTTTCCTATTTTTCCAAAAAAATGGTATATGAGATCTTCTCTAACTATTGATGTCGTATTTGATATGTTAGTCTAATCATTTTTTCCTGTCAGCATATATTGTATTAGACCTTGAATATAGACAAATACCTTGTGTTAGTCATAGTTGCTTTCTCGAATACCCAACTTAGATAGAACCCTAAACTTGACTTTAATTGCGTAGTTACTTATACCCAAATCCATTCGTAAGAATCCTATGGAGAGATGCATTCACATAATTGCGGTTGGAATTGTCATTGTCTTCATGGATTGATCTATTACTGATAAAGTTTGGCATGAGAAATTGATGGTTAGTTCTTAGCAACTCGTGAAATGACTTCAAACTAATGCAGAATTGGTGAAAACAAGATTTTTTCTTTTTTGATCAGCTAGAGATTGTTACATAAACCCTAAGCTTTATTTCTCTATTCTCTATGCTACATAAACTGTAAATCTTATTTTTTTTACTGGTTCTCTCATATTGCAGGCTTCACAATAATACAATATCCAAGCAAACAGAGGACCAGAGTTGGAATCTCCAAAAATACAAATCTAGGTAATGGAAGAATCTTTTGATTTAACGTTAATTTCTGGCTGTAATTATTTCGATGGATTTATCATTTGACTTCTAAAATTCCAATCCTTTGAGATTGTTGTCCTATTTGGATATAACTTATGTTGGTACTATTGCCATCCTTTCTTTTATTTTTCCCCTTCGGTTTGGTAGAGATGAATATGGTACTGAATGAATAATCAAAATTTTATACTGATTTGGAAACATTGTGAGGTGTCTCTGTATTCCTCTCTTGAAAAATAGGCCTCTGATTATAATTTACTGGTTACTTGAATACCATGTTGACGTAAAGAATACTGGATCCTATCTGAAATGAATCTATTCATAGCATTAAGACTTTCACGTTTTTTGTTGATCTTTATTGGTGATTACACTGAAAAGTTCGAAAGAGATGTATTCACATGCTTTCCGCCTGTGGTTATGTGGAGGAGTGCTAAAGTTTTGTTATTGTTACCTTTCAGGTCATTTCAGGTATATCGAGTTACCGATTCGTATATATCATCATTTCCATGTGAGCGAGGTAGAGCAGTTGCTTAGCCTATCATGTTTAAAGTGCTTAAAGATGAAGAATAGGAAGGTATTGCATATTCTTACTTTCTTTCACGTTACAAGTTTTTTTTTTTTTTTTGTAGTTATCTTTTTGTTTTGGTTATCTATTGGCTAAAAATGAAGAATAGGAAGGGATTAGAAATGCTTTTGCCTTACTTTTCCACAGGATGGATGGAAAAGCTTCTGCGTGACAATATACACACACACACACACATCCATTTGTTTATTGAAAAGGATGGAAACAGACCTACTATGTCAGAGGAATTAGCCTCGGTATGCTCTTTTTTCCCTCTCTTTTGTGGTTTTCAATAAACAAATGGATATGTTTACTCATTCCGCTCTCAAAGCACATAATTTTTCCGTAAATTTTGTCCATTTGTTCGTATAAGGTCGTGCTTAAATAGATTTTCATAAGAGTGCAAGCACTTTCATAAGAGTGCAAGCACAAAATTGGTCATACATACTGCAAGAAAATTGGTCACAGATACTACAAGAAAAGAGCCACTGTTGAATGCCTGTGTCCAACTTGAGAAATCTTTTGTAGCATAATTATAAAATTTTGGTTCTTATCAAATTATCTGTGGCTGTTAAACTGAATAGAAACCAATTGGCTTTAAACTGCAAGTTACAATTATGACCTTATATATATTAGTCACTTTTGGCCTACGAAGAAAACAACAGAGAAGAAATTGTAGATTTTATCATACATTCCAGATTTTGGGACACAAATGTTTGAAGATTCAAAATTCTGCATCTTTTACTCCATATGGATGTAAACTCAGATATGCTTGTGATTTTCCATTTCCTACCAGGAACTTGGACTTAGCCCGTCAATACCAGTTCATGTAGTTCTCCAAGACTGGATAAGACAAGCAGACGGCAAATTTAGTTTCCTGGGGTTTGTCAGACTTATTCATGGAGTTTCTTCTTGTTCGTTTTAGAAGGCTTGAAAGAAAACCAACTCTACGAATTTTATCTTCAGCTCATTTTTCGTGTCCCCAAACAACGGAACTAAAATCTTGCGGTTGGGGGACAAAATGCCTGCCCAACTCGAGATGCATCCCAAACAGGCAACGAGTTACCTCTTAACTGTGCAAAGGATCGCTGCACATTGAAATTATATTTGTGGCTGCATGAGGAGCAACCCTAAATCATTTTGCAGCATAGTCTCATGTCATTATGTTATGTTCAAATCCTTTTTTTGACCCCTCTCCTCATGTAATAATAGCTTTTTAAGTGCTTTGTGCCATTGAGATTTAGAGGATTGTACAGATGAGGGTAGATCACAAAAATGTTTTCAAGGGTTACAAAACATCTTAAGAATGGAAGTGAGTTTCGCGGTCTTGTGTGTATCCCTCATGTACCCAGATACACCTGATTTTTCCATAAGTTTCTTATTGTGATCTCAGTTTTCATTTTTCTTACATCAACTACTTAATTTCTCTATACTCAATGGTTTTTTCCCCTGATAGTTCCTTTTTTTTCTTTGAGCATCGGAGATTCATTCAAAAAAGCCATGCGAGATCTACAAAGGGGATCTGTGACATAAACAGAGGAAAGAGCCAAAACCTATACCAAGACCTGAAACATCACATATTGCAAAGCAGATTGAAGATTGAACATAGTTCTGATATAGTGGTAGCCAAACAATGAGGACGTGAACAAGCTCCAACCGGAACCTGAAAATAGTTATATGATATTTGGTACTTGTTTACTTTTTTGTTTCCCATAGCTACTCAGAAAAGATTAAAGGGAGGGACCAGTGGCCATTTTCCCCACAAAATATGGTGCTCTATCAATCTATCGCACATTAGTACTCAATCCTAATGTACATATAGAATTACATACCATGGTGTTTGATCCGAACAACTGCGAATGGATCTACTTTTGATATTGAACTTCTACCTAATGAATGCATGTATAAAAACTAATCATCCTTCAATTCGCACCAAACGTCATCATACTCCAATCCTCAAAATAACGACATCGCTTTGAAATTTTTTACTGAGCACGTGATTCGTGCGAAGCACGAACCCCGACACTAGTTCCTATATAAGAACCAGTGAAGCACAAACCCTAAACTCGAACAGATCGGTCTTCTTTTTTCCTTTAAGCCTTTATCCTCTCCACACATGCAGCACCCCATATCTCTCTCTAGATGAATCTCTCTCCCTCTCTCCCCTTCTTTTTCGTCTTCTTCGGCAAGGGCGATGGCAAAGTGGCGGCGAGTCGGTGACTGTTGATATCATGAGTCTCTCTCTCCTTTTTCATGTCCATCTCTGATCCCTCCGTTGATTTTTGTTTGAAACCCCCAAACTTAGATCTGGTCTGAGATGGAGCTCGACGGGGAGTCTGCGACTGTTCTCTCTTTGTCTTGAAATCGAACAAACCAGAAAAGCTGGACCGAAACCGGTTGAACTGATTGAAACCGGACCAGTTCCAATTTACAAATCTCCCAAACCGAATAACCGGTTCGGTATAAAAAAGAAGTGAAAATCGGACCGAATCACCCCTAGTCCAGCCCTCTGAAAGCCTATCCCGGGCTCACAACAATAATTAGAATTGTTCATTTTGTAGAGCTCCTTGAGTTTGAAATTATTAGCTTGATTGAATAATATTAGCTTCAAATTGGAGTATTTTTTCCCATTCTATTTTTTTTTTTACAAATCTGTTTCGATCATGCATCCACCAATTTTCGATCAAGCTAATTTGTTGATGGAATGACAAATTTGACGAGCTCCACAAAATGAACGATTTCTAACATTGCCCAAACTGGACCCGAACTGGATATTCAAAACTGGACAATCTCTCCCCCAATGCTATAGAGGTTTTCATTCTTGATTTTATCCACATTTAGAAAAAGTAAGTAAAGAAAAGAAAAACTGCAATTTACTATCCCTACACGAATTTTGTCTACAGATCGGATTCTCTCAATCGAAGTTGCTTCACAATGATATCTGTGCTTCAACGTTCTATCCCTACACGATGTCTTTGGCGGGGTAACTTTTGGCGGCTTAGTAGATCTGTAGTTTTTGGGAGTTCATTGGTTCGTTACATCCGCGAATGGGTAGTGATTTATATACCAATTCCTTGCAATATGTGGGATGAAGAAATTCGGTCGCAAATATATCGTTACAAAGTGATCGCCATTAACGTGTCCGAGCGTAATCAAACTTTGACTCTCAGGGGGAAGGGGCGGATATCGTAGTGGGAGGAACATAAGCCATTGATGATTCGATAAGAAGACGAGCACCACTTGAAAAATAGATGCTATGAGGTGACCCCTTTCAGGCATGATTATCCACATATCCTTTGGAGCGGGACTTCGAGAGTAGTTCAATTTATGGCCAATTCTTTTTCCCCGCACGTCCTTTCGTAAAGGGAAAAATATTGATCCAATTCCATGACCAATATCTTTCTAATGTTTATCCAATCCTCTTCATCATGACCCAACCCAACTGATATTACTCGATACCCACAATTTCCATCCCCTTGACATCTTAATTTCCTCAATGTACTTTCTAATTCCGATCGAAAACCATTTCATGTACGGGGAAGTAGGACATTTTTCCCTACATACTCCTAACTACCAAGCGTTAAAGTGTCACCCTAGAACATCTAAAGACAAACCAAGTAAGCACATGATTCTTTGTAGTTTCATTCGGATATTACAATCTGAAAACTGACACCAAATTCGGATATAAGTTTCCGAAAATGTTGACAATATTCGGATATTAGTATTCGAAAAGTTGTACATAATTCGGACATTAGAGTCCGAAAAATTAGTGAAATATCGGTATTGTGTGTCGGAATGTGTTAGGCCAGAATTGAAATTGAAAATGGAGGGCGGGCTTACCTGTTACTGTAGTTTTCGCTACGTAACTACAACATCTATGCTAGCAACTTGTTTCTCAACTTTCATTGTGTGATCTTCCAGCTCCACATTGTAGTGTAATGATGAGTTAACTATTTCTTGTTTATCAATAGAAGGAGATGAAGCAATGGAGGTTTCTATTGATAGTTTAGGAGGAAGAGGATGGGAGGAAGACCGGCTAGGTGCCTGTTGGTGGGAGGTGGCTGGTGGTGGGAGCTGGGACAGATGAAATGGAGGAGTTTGAATGGGGAGGGAGAAGGAGGCGTAGAAAATGGAAAGGGAAAATGGAGGAGTTTTGTGGTTGTATGTAATAATTTTAGGGGGGGTACAGTGGTCAAATAACGTGAGGTCCTAGGAGTATAATGGTCAAACTACATGAGGGCATTTTTGTTCGTAAATGTTAAAAAGAACTGAGGAAATTTATTGTGTGCATGTGTGCCCATGTGTTTCATACATTTGCCAAAAAAAAACCCACTCATCCATACTTTAAAAAATACGAAATTATAAAGAAAATACTTTAAAAATGGATTTTAATTTTTTGTACTTATTAAATTAATTAATTATTAATTATTGCTTAATTATGAAAATGTAATTAATTTTATCGACTTTTGCAATTTTATATTTCACTTAATGAATAATCTAATTTATTATTGCACAAGGGCATTAATGACTCTTTTTACATCATTCACCATTTCTTATCCCCCATTTTATCCCCAATCCAAACCAAGTGAAGTACTATTTTATTTTTCCTCTCTAATATCTCATCCAAACTAACTGCTTTTTACTCTCTCATTCATAAAAGTCACATCAATGTGGGCCCACATTTCTTAAATGATGAGAAATTTTTCAGTGCTGGGTGGGTACCACATGGTGTCCGTTCGACACATTCGAGCCGTCCGATGCGATTTTGGATGGCTCAGATTTAGAGAGAGAAAAAGAAGAGAGAAAGAGGAGGGGGGAGAGGAGAGAGAATGTTTTAATTTGAGCCGTTTAAAAGTGTATCGGACAACTCGGGAGTGCTGAGCGGGAACCACGTGAGATATACCCGCTCGGTACTGAAAAATTTCTCCTTAAATAATACCTAGTACAATCTTTATCTTACTCCTCCTTCATAAATAATACTAGCCCAAATCCTATTTCCACATTCAAACGGGCCCTAAAGGGAATGAAAGTAGTGTTCTCTCTCTCCTAGGGAAGGCCACGCGACCAGAAACCAAGCTTCCGTCTTGACACGACGCCGTTCTCTCTTTTGTCCATTAAGATTACGCTTCTTATCAACACAATCGAAACGGCAACCAGTTTTTCGGGTCCTTTGCCCCTTGGATCGATAGAAAACGGAACTTGCTATTTGCAGCCACAAATTTTCTAAACGTAATCTGTGTACCATATTATAAACAGGTATGTACTATAGTATATATATGCTACGTTCAGAAAATAAATGGCTGCAAATAGCAAGCCCCTAGAAAACCCCACTGGCCACCGCATTCAGAAACAGATCACACTCCAAAAAATCAAATCCAATCTCCTCAAACATCCCTCCTCTCTCTCTCTCTCTCTCTCTCTCTAATATACACGCTTGTGTTTCTATTTCTTTTTTTGGATAAAAGCTTGTGTTTCTATTTCATCTGCACTTAAACCATATAGAATCATTCGCACCACAACATCGAACCCTAGAGCTTATCTAAATCGTTTGAACCTCGAATTTTTATCCTAACTTAAACCACTTCCATAGATATTTCTCTCTCTCTCTCTCTCTCTCTCAAAATCTCTACATTAACATGTATGCTTATGTTTTGCTAGCATCTACTATTTCCGCCCCGTAAAACCCTAGTTCCTTTCTCTCTGAATCATTCGAACCCATATAAACTCCGTATTAAACGCGGGAAGCCCTAGTTTTATTTTATTTTATTACTGTGAGTTGTGTAATCTCTCTCTCCGTGTAGGGGGGGTCATTGTTTTGGAAATTTTTGGGCTTGGAAGCAGAAGGGTGTGATGGTTGAGAGTGAGAATGGAGGGAAGTGGTGAAGTAGTAAATTGTTTGGAGAATGGGAGCTCGAGCGAGGGCCGGCCTCCCAACCCTCTTGCCGCCGCTTACCGCCAGTGTTTCAGCGGTCCACGTGTCGCCGCTGTGGCGCCGTGTAAGAAGAAGTCTCTGGTTCGGCACGCATCTCTGGTCAGTAGTCTCCATTATCTCTTTGGTTGAAAGATCTGTTGTTGCGATGCCTATAAAAACTCCATTTTATTCGAATTTTTCTTCAAAAAAGTTTTGTTTTCTCGACTTCTACGGCTAATAAGATTAATAGCCCGGAAAAATAAGATTTTTATTGACGAGAATCTGATAAAAGGTTCACCAAAGGAAATTTGATTTTGTTTATTTGTTCTCTGTTCAGCTTTGTTCCTTGTTTTTGGTAAAGTACTGAAATGGAAACGAGAAGACTGATATAACAGAGTTCCAATGGAATGTTTGACTGAGGTAAATAAAAGAGAGAACAAGTTACAAAAGGAGAGATACAAAATAATCATTCGACACCTTGGGCATCTCTATTGCCCTCTTTTATAGCGCTAATCCTAACTTACATTCCGGCAGTAATCTAGCAATCTTGGCTGCTTCCAACTCAGTAATCCATACACTCTTAACTAGTCCAATAATTTCTTGCCAAATAGTTATTGAGATATGCTCTTAGCAGTTTTCGAGTTACTTTCGTTTGAGGAGAAGTTGAAAATATGGTCCCACTAAAGAAATATGGTCCGCTAAAGGTGGAAAACATTTACGAATGATTGCTGGGATTCGTCGACATTCGAAACATAGCCTTATTGTTGTTTTCTATGTTTTGGTGGTATATGTTACGAGGAATTGTGTTTTGTTTTGTTAGTTTGTGAATACGACACTTTGGATAATGTTCAGACTAATGATTATATCACTCTAGCATCATTACTATGATGATATCCATCTATTTATTGCTTTATTGTGTGTGTGTGTGTGTGTGTATTAGAGTTTTCACAATGTTGAAACAACCTGCCTTATGTGATAGATATTAGGCTGCCCCAGAATTGTTACAATTGTAACTAGCCTGTGGACTGTGGTGGTATAACACTGTGTAGGTCAATCTGTGCCTGGTTTGTAGGTGTTCATGGTATTCAATGGATCTGAGAGTTTTGAAATAGCCTCGTCAATGTTGTTTCTAATGCAATTATTCTATCATTGGAGTACCGTTGCGGCATTGACCAAGATTCGTTGAGATTGAGTTTGTTAGAGGGTTCCTTTCGAGTGTTTTGGTGAGCATCCGTACTAGCCTCCACAAAATTTAGGGCGAATTATATCTCAAAAGTTACCGTTCTATTTTAGAGTCTAACAAATAATCAAAAGTAGATTCTTATTTATGTTAATATTGATTAGATCGCTGGGCAATTTTTTCGATTGGGGTATATTGGTAATTTAGTCTTATGTACATGGGTTGTAGGGGTCGCCCATCGGTTATTTTTTACTCATTTGATTTATTTCTTGTGAGCCGTTTTAGATTTGGAAGTCTAAAGAATTAGTAGTTTCCTTTTTCAAGGAAGTCGTAGGTATAGTCGGTTTAGGAAGTCTCTTTTACGGATTGTGTGATGTAATCAAGCCCTAGTTTGATGCCTAAACCTTCTAGGAGTAATTCCTAGAGCTTTCTTCTTCTTCTTGGTACTTTCTACATAAACTCGAATTAGTGTCCACGGGTACTGTCCACAGCACCCAGAACAGGCTTGTTTTGATTATGTTTCTCCTATTTAGCCATGCCCTAACCCTAATCCTTCCATTAGTCACGAAAACCCTCAACTTACGAAAACCCTAAACTAATTTTATTGTCCTACGTCAAAGTGCCTCGTCACTTCGGAAGAGGAACTGTGTCAAAGTTGATTTGCACAGCACAAGTGGAAGCGAAATTGATCAAAATCCAAATTTGGAGGTTTAATTATTAGTTTTCCTAAAAAGGCCAAATATCGATCTTGGTTTTGATGCTATAAGTGAGCTTTCAAGTGGTTAATATTTTTGATTGAAGTGGTTGCTAGTTAGGTGTATAGTTATTTTTTTCATAAGGAGCCTATCATGCTTTCAAGTGGTTGATATTTTTGATTGAAGTGGTTGCTAGTTAGGTGTATAGTTATTTTTTTCATAAGGAGCCTATCATTAACTAGGCACCAAGGAAATGGGATGTGTTGACGCCCAACAAAATGATGAAGAAAGAAAGACTAACAAAAAAAAGACTCAAAAAAATTGCTTGGAAATATTGCTCTAGATTAAGCATAATTCTGGTTTTGTCAGATGCTATGAAAAAATCGGACACATTGGAAGGAGGGGAGACTATTGGCTGTTGCTGCCGAGATCTGAACTGTTAGGCTGCGTGAAGAAGAAGCAGAGTAGAGACTATTGGCTGTTGCTGCCGTGATCTGAACTGTTAGGCTGCGTGAAGAAGAAGCAGAGTTCTCCTTTTAGACATATGGTTTTTTATTCTATTGGGCTGCCAAGTTGGGTTTGTATGATGTAATGGGCCCATTTATTTTTACGGTCCAAGTTGGGTTTGTAAGATGGAATAGGCACATTCATTCTTTTTGGGCTACTAATGGGCTTATACATTTGGGCAATTATGATTAAAGTGAATTTCACAATTTTTTATAGGCTTCAAAATAGTCTTTGTAGGCTTTCATTATCCATTATGACAAAAACAAAAGAATCAATGTGCTCTTAAGTCTTAATAATCCTTACCATATTAAATTTTAGAAATATATAAACATATATTTAAAAAATATTATTTAATGTATCCCTGCAGCCGTGTCTAAATCTAGATCCATATCCCCGATTCCCCGTATCCCCAATTTTTAAACTTTTGCTATCCAACACCTAGATATGCACCTGCACCCAATAATCGTAACATAGGTCGGAGGCAATGAATTGGAGGTTTTTATTCTTTGTGATTATGTGGTATGCGTTAGGTTGTGGGTGTCTTATTTCGCTTTTAATTAATCTAATCTTCTTGTTGTTTTTCCTCCAAAATTTGGGTTGAAAGAAGTTCATGACTGATGAATTGTGGTAGGTTCACAACTGTGTGAGACCATTTAAAGTTTTCTCAAATTTTTTGGTTAATTACTGTTTTATTGATTTCGGTTAATCGAGCATTGACATCTTTTCTAGCTATGAGTGCATTGTCTAGGTCTCATGTTTCTCGAGTCCCTAAATGTTTGGTCCAAAAACATAGCTTAGAGCATCTCCAACCCAACATCCTCTATTGCTCCATTTGAGAGGATAAAATTAATATTTTTCAATCAAAAAGTGGAAATAGAGAAGTTTACTATTCATACAAACTCCAATCACAAACCTCTATATCTCTATATTCATCTCTATTTCAAAAACTTTCCCACTTTTTCTCCAATCATTATTTAATCTCAATGCAAGTCTAATACTTTTTGCATTTTATATTCAAAAAGTGGTTTTGGAGGATCCTCTATCTCTTTTTCCCATACTCTACATATGGAGTATCAAATTTTATCCTCCAAAATAGAGGAGGGGTTGGAGTGGAGATTTCCTCCAAAATAGAGAAATAGAGGAAGAAATGGAGGAATAGAGGATGGGTTGGAGATGCTCTTACAAGTCTTTCTAGACAACACTGTGGATGCTGAAATTCAAGCTGGTCCAAAAACATAGCTTACAAGTCTTTCTAGACAACATTGTGGATGCGGAAATTCAAGCAAGCTACATGTTTCTTTCTTGAGCTTTGTGTATTCTCATATTTATACGAAAAAAGCTTGGTATATGGCTCTAGATAGGCCTTTTACTCTTGGTGCAAAACAAAATCCTGGTTCTGCCCCTGGTTGGCCTTGTGTGATTAATTTGGGGTGAGCGCAACTGGAGCGGTTATTTTATAGCCAATCCTCACCAAGTGCAATGATAGTTACATGAGTTTAACATGTTTTGTTTTATTGTTTATGACCACTGTTATGTTGAGGTTTTGCTCCTGTTTTAGGTGTCATGGATAAAATCCTACCATCTCATCTACTTAATCTTGTAGGCACATGGTGAGGATTAGACAAAGATTATAACACAAATTTGCCACCTCTGAACATTCCAAATGTTTAGCATAGACAACTCTCTATTGCCAGTTCACTACTTCGAGGAACTGGCATTCCTTTTACACACCTTTGAGAAATCTCCTCATAGTCACCCTTTGTGAATTGTCCTCCCGTCCCTTTATTGTTTAACTACTGCAATTCTAGTATTATGTAAACATTGATGCCTTATAATCTTGGGAGTGGTTACTAGATATTGTATTCTTTTGTTGAATACTGGTTTCTAGTTTTTGAGCTCCCTTTTATTGCACTTTTAGATGATTAAAGTATGTAACATTGAGTTCTCGGAATAGTAGACTGTATGTTTTTTTCTTTTAAACTTCACTTTATGTTTTTCCCATCAATGGAGAGTTGAATAACTTGAATTCTTTATGAGACAATACCTAGGTATGGGTACATTCATGATATCCGTTAGGAATTTGAGTTTATAAATATTGAGTGAGGGTAGTTAGTCTTTCATATGTTATATACATGGGTGTTAACCTTACGGGTGTGAGGGTTAATTCAATACCCTAAACACTTTCCTTCATCTCTATAACAATAAATGTTGTCAATTTAACCTTCAGTTGTTTTTTGTATTTGTTATCGAAAAAGGAAAAACTTTGGTACTACTACGTCAATAACATGTCTGTTTCTCTGTCGTAAGTTATTTTGATTCCCTGTGGACTTTTGGTGCTTGTCATCTTTTTGCAAATGCATATGTGGTCCCTTTTTGTTTTTTCCTAGTTCAGTATTCTTGTTGTCTGATGTTCTAACTTGAGCTTTAACTGGTGAAGTCAAATACGGCAAGCATTTCTATTGAGCCAAGACTGAACATAGAAGATCGTGCAACTGATTACGTTCCTATACTTCGCTCTGGTGCATGGGGGGACATTGGATTTCGCTCAAGCATGGAGGATGCCTATGTTTGTGTGGATGATTTTATACATGATTATGGGCTCAAGAATGTTAGCGATGGACCCAATGCCTTCTATGGGGTACACTTTTCTTCTCTTGTTGTACTTGTCGATCGTCATGTTTAAAATTTAATGTCTTGAATTGATGAAACTATAGCTGTTCTAATGATCAGGACTAGTCTTTTAGTGCACGTTCACTAGAATTTTGTAAGCGTTTATGGTCCTTGTAGACAGTGAACAGGTGACTAATTTTGTTCGGTTTGTTTACCTTCAATATGTCAATTGAAGGTGTTCTCTTTCATCTCTATTGGGTTTGTGTGAACAAGTGGCCCTTGGCCAAGCTCAATGGAGGAAAAGGATTCATGTAGCCGACCCCAAGTGATTGGGACATAAGACTTGGTTTGGTTTGGTTTGTTCTTCTTTATCAGAAAACACCTAGTTGCTATTTTCTTTTGATGTATCACTTTTCAAAAGGAGTAAGCTTGCTAGCTTATTGCTTGGAAATCTTAAAAGTATTCATGATATTTTACCTAGTTTATAGATAGAACGCATTTGAATTTTTGCATGACCATAAGGCACCCGAGCTAATTATTGCAGCATTCTTGCACACAGTTGATGTTTATGGCTATCCTTTAAGCTTTGTGCCTTTCAACAATTGTTCTTTTGTAATGTAAGGGAAGGTAGTGGTCTAACAGAGATTTACTGGAAGAGAGTTTTTTCCATTTTAATGATGTTTTTTTGTTTATTTTAGAAAGTTTCCTCTAGAATATGTTCTGGAAACCTAATTTTTTTGCTTTTTCGCTTAAAGCAAGAAATATTCGTCCACACACCATCTAAATGGTTTGTTATTTCTTGGTCAAATGCTGTGAATTGCACATGCAGATTAGGGTTGTCCACCGGTCGGATTTCGTCGGGTTCGGGTTTGGCCCGGCCAAATTTCCATCGGGATTGTCAAAAGGGGGACCCAAGACCAACCGAATGGGTGGTCGGTTTCGATGGAAAGGGTATTTTGGGTTGGTCGGGTCGGGTCCCAGATCAGAAAATACACAGTTCACAAACAGAAAAAATGGGGGAGATAGAGAGAGAGAACCACAATCAGTCAATCCCACAAAACCCATTACTAGGGCTGTCCACAAAACCACATGCAGTCGTGGAACAATCATTCACTGTTCACACAAATGACAAAACCCATTACACAGTCATCGACGAACAGAAATTGAACATTAGAAAACCTACATACACATTACACACAGACGGATCGATTGAGCCATCGTCAACGGAGACTTGGAGAGAGAGAGATCGCCGATTCGCCGAAGTCACTGAGTCGAGGTCTAGGTCTGACCGTTTGAGACTGAGAAAGAGAGGAGGTCTGAGACGGAGAGAGAGAGGAGGGGGTTGACTGGTGACTAGTGAGCAGTGTTCTAAAACAAGGAATTAATCGGTGATTAATCGCTGGCAAGGCATATCCGATTAGGTCCAACTAATGATTAATCGCCGATTACTAATTAATATGCATCGATTAATCTGATCAATCGTTCAAAGGTGGCCGACTGCCCGACTTTCGCCTAGCGATTTTTAGAACATTGCTGGTGAGTGAGAGAGGAGGGGTCCAATCGCCGATCTACTGAGAGAGATGTGGGGTATGATCGTCTGAGAGAGAGATGAGGGGCCAAATCGCTAATTGCCTGGTGAGAGAGAGAGAGAGAGTCGTCAACTATGAAGCACCGACACCTCTAGAGGTTGAAGTGTCGCAGTGTTTGGACACGGAGACACGCGGGGGACAAGCCATCTGTCGTGTCCAATAATTTAATTTAAATTTTTGAGGGGGACACGGGGTCAGGGCAGGGGTCAAACTCTATTTTTCTTTAAAAAAAATTGGGGGAACTGTAATTTTTTTTTAAAAATTGGGGGTCAAACTGTAATTTTTTTCAAAATTTTGGGGGTCAAACTGTTATTACATAAATATATAAATAAATAAATAAATATGCACGTGGCGTGTCCCCCGTTGTGTTCGTGTTTCCATTTTTTTAGAATTCCCGTGTCCCTGTATCCTATGAAGCACCGACACTCCAAAAGGGCGCCGTACCCACGTATTGGACACGGGGACACGGCGGGGACACGGCTAAATACGTATTGGACACGCCACGTGGCGTGTCCAATAGTTTATATTATTTTTTGACAGGGGACACGGCGGGGACACGGCTGGGGACACGGCTGGGGGTCAAAATGAAATTTTTTAAAACATTTAGGGGTTAATATGAAATTATTCAAAACTTTTGGGTTAAACTGTAATTATACCTTTAAAACTTATATATTACATCGTCTGGTTCACTTTCTCACTACTCTTTCAAATTTCAAGCCCTAGACGACTGACGAGGAGCTCTCAGACTCGACTCCTCTCCTCTCCTCTCTCGGGTATCTCTCTCTCTCTCTCTCTCTCTCGTTCCTCTCTGTCTCTCTCTCTCGTTACTCTCTGTCTCTCATTACTCTCTGTCTCTCATTCCTCTCTGTCTCTCTCTCTCTCGTCTCTCTCTCTCGTCTTTCTCTCTCTCTCTCCCCCTCTCTCTATGTGTGTGTCTCTGACTCTCTGTATATTTATGTGTGTATATATATGTATAACCGACCTGCATACTGTTTTTTTTTATTTGAACCATGTTAATCTCATACATTAATCATATAGGACATGTCTTCCTCAACGGGTGCTAATAGTGCACCCAAAACTGCGGAGGGATCAGTACTTTGGCAATTTGTAACTAAATTGGATAAATTTGGTGGAAAAGGAGGAAATTTCAAATGGAAGTGCAATTATTGTGGTGTAACAAAAAATGGTTCATATACAAGGGTGAAAGCTCATTTGTTGAAAGTTACCGGAGAAGGGGTAGCGGCCTGTGAGGTTGTAACAAGTCCAGAAGTTGCAAAATTTCATAAATTGATTGAAGAAGAGAAAGCAAAAGCGGAACAATCCCAACCGAAGAAAGTTCCATTGCCTCCTTCTAGTGCCTCTCTTACGAGCACAACTTTCATTGAAACACAAGGAGGCAAGGGATCGAAAAAGAGGAGGGCATACACTAGTGAAAGTGATAATCCTGTCATTAAAGCATTCAATGTTGGGGCTCGGGACCACTTACATAGCGAAATTGCTCGAATGTTTTACTCCGGGGGATTGCCTTTCAACTTGGCAAGAAATCCACACTATGTTAGTTCCTACATGTATGCTGCGAATCATAGCATACCGGGATATATCCCACCGGTGTACAACTTGTTGAGAACTAGATTGCTTCAAAGGGAAAGGGCGAATATTGAACGGTTGTTAGATCCTATTAAAGGGACATGGAAGGAGAAGGGCTTGACGATTGCAAGTGATGGTTGGAGTGATTCTCAAAGAAGGTCTTTAATTAACTTTATGGCAGTCACCGGAGGTGCACCTATGTTTCTTAAGGCTGTTAATTGTGAGGGGGAAATAAAGGATAAACATTTCATTGCTTCATTGATGAAGGAGGTAGTTATTGAGGTTGGGCCTAAGAATGTGGTTCAAATTGTTACAGACAATGCTGCAAATTGTAAGGCGGCGGGACAAATAATTGAAGCCCAATACCCCCACATCTTTTGGACTCCTTGCGTAGTGCACACTCTAAATCTTGCCTTGAAGAACATTTGTGCCGCGAAAAACATTGAGAATAACTCACTTGTGTATGATGAGTGTAGTTGGATTACTATTGTCGTTGGTGATGCAAGTTGCATCAAGAATTTCATAATGAATCACTCGATGAGATTGGCTATTTTTAATGAGTTTGTTTCTTTGAAGTTGCTTTCGGTTGCCGAGACTCGCTTTGCTTCATCCATTGTAATGCTTAGGAGGTTTAAGCTCATCAAGCAAGGTCTTCAATCGATGGTAATTAGTACTCAATGGAATTCTCATAGGGAGGAGCAAGGGGCTTCATTTGTGAGGGAGACTTTGTTGAATGAGAAGTGGTGGGATAAGGTGGACTACGTTCTATCATTTACGGGACCTATTTATGACATGCTTAGAGAATGTGACACGGATAAGCCTACTCTTCACTTGATTTATGACATGTGGGATAATATGATTGAGAAAGTGAAGTGTGTCATTTACAAGCACGAAGAGAAGCATTTGGAAGATGAGAGCGAATTTTATGATGTTGTTCATAAAATTCTAGTGGATAGGTGGAACAAGAACAATACACCACTTCATTGCTTGGCACATGCTCTAAATCCAAGGTAATTACAAGTTTACAACATAATTTACCATTTTTGCTAAGTCTTTATTCTATTCACCTCTTAGTTAATTATTTACTTTATAATGTAGGTATTATAGTGACATATGGCTTGAAGAGGATCCAAAGCGAGTTCCTCCCCACAAGGATGAAGAGGTCACGAATGAGAGAAAGAAATGCTTGAAAAGGTACTTAAATGATTCCATGGAGCGTACCAAAGCCAATATGGAGTATGCAAAGTTCTCAACTAAGGAGGGGTCATTTTCCGATGTTGATTCTATTGAAGATAGATGTAATATGGATCCTCATAGTTGGTGGGTAATTCATGGTGCATCCGCTCCGATTCTTCAAACTTTGGCCTTGAAGATTCTCACTCAACCTTCTTCTTCTTCATGCTGTGAGAGAAATTGGAGTACATACTCCTTCATCCATTCATTGAGAAGGAACAAAATGACCCCTCAACGGGCGGAGGACTTGGTGTATATTCATAGTAACCTCCGTCTTTTATCAAGGAGAAGCCCACAATATTGTAATGGGGTAACTAAGATGTGGGATATTGCGGGAGACCAATTTGGCTCACTTGATGATATTGGGATGCTTGAGGTTGCTAACCTCTCACTTGATGAATCCGAAATGGAGGTTGTAGTCTTCACGGACGATGGAGATGGTGACCAAGCCAATAGCGATGAAGAAGCGATAGAAGTTGGGTCTAATTGATATTTGGACACGTGGCTGTTTAGTTTATGGAACTATGGATGTTAATAGACTAATAGTAACCTCCGTCTTTTGTTTTGCTTTAATGGACCGATGTTGCGATGTATGCATCTAATCTATTATGTTAAAACTACTAATGGTTAGTATTTATGGCGAAATATGAATGTTAACTGTTAAGTTGTTCATTATTTACATATTGCAATGTAAGCATGGAGAAAAGAAAATAAATATAAATAAATAAATCATATATATATATATATATATTATATACACGTGACGTGGCGTGTCCCCCGCCGTGTCCGTATTTCCATTTTTTTAGAATTGCCGTGTCCCGTGTCCGTGTCCGTGTCCGTGTCCGTGTCCGTGTCCGTGTCCGTATCCGTGCTACTTAGCCTGTATCCGCGTTTGTGTCCGTGCATCATAGGTCGCCGGTCGACTAGTGAGAGAGAGGAGGCGCCGATCCGCGATCATCTGAGAGAGAGAGAGAAAGGGAGAGGCTAGGGAATGGCGATGACTTAGGGGTAATGCTAAGACGGTTCTCACCTACCACTATTTTGATATTGCTCTCCATAAAGAAGTCAAGTAGGTTCTTCCTCGTACGCGTATCAGGGGGTGGCAAAAAAGCCTGAATCTGGAAATGGTCATACAAACGTTCTATCTTCTACCTAGTGGCCTTTCTCATTCAATGGACCTTACCAGCCTCAAATACGGGTTTTTTTCCTTATATATATAATCGGTCGGGTCGGGTAGGGTTTGTGAATAATCTGCTGCACCCGACACCTGCCTGATAAATACAATAATCTCAATTTCTGGGCCCGAAACCGTCCGATTTACACGATCAGAACTCTGGTCAAGTTGGTCGGGTTGTCAGTCGGTCGGGAAATTTGGACAGCCCTAGTGCAGATATTGAGCAGGATAATGAATTAGGGTATTTGATAAGAGAGTGGTAGTTTGACATACCTTGCACCTGCCTCTTTACTCTATTGAGGTGCAACAGTAAAACGTCCTTGGTTGGTGCAGGTTTTTGATGGACATGGAGGAAAGGATGCAGCTAACTTTGCATGCAACAATTTGCCAAGATTCATAGTTGAGGATGAAGACTTCCCAATGGAAATTGAGAGAGCTGTTGCTTCAGCCTTTCTACAAACAGACACTGCATTGGCAGAAGCTTGCTTGTTGGATGCCGCCCTTGCTTCTGGTACTACGGCATTGGCAGCTCTTGTTGTTGGAAGGTCAGGGTTCTCCATATCCACATATGTCGAGTTTATGTTAGTAGCTTTTTTACTTGTCGTGTATTTATATGTTCTATATATATTATCGTGATGCACGCTCGTAAAAGTAAATGATAAGAACATATTTTAGGCCCTGTTTTTCATCACTTGTTAGTTGGATAACTGGATTGTGATTATTTAGATTTTTCAATTAAAAAGAAATAAGTTAATGTGTTTGGTGCCATTTTTTATAAACTAAAAAAAAAGTTCAGACTTTTTGTTAAATAAGTTGTAGAATTGTTTATTAACCTTAATTATCTTTAGAAACACTCTTGAATTAAGTGTTTTTCCATGAAACGTATTTTTCTAACTTCAAATAAGCAAAAAAAACTACAAATTGGAGCTTAAAATAATCTCACTTTTTTGGGTCAAATAAGCTAGAAAACCTAAATAAATGATTATTCATAGTTGATGCCAAACACCATTTGTCAACATTTTTAAAGCAAATAACCTAAATGACTTAGATTATAAATAAACTAATCTGTTCGGTGGGACTAGCTCTGATTCGTTTCTTGTTTTGATAACTTCATTTATTCATGTAATCTTGGGCTGTTAGCTTGAGTTATTCTCTTTTCGTTTAGAACACATTCCTAATTGGAGTTGGTAGCTAGGACTGGGATATGGCTTATTCTGTGGTGTATATTTACGTTTATTTTGTTTCATGAATGAGCACTTCATGATTCTCCAGAAATAGGATACAAAAGGAGGGG
This sequence comes from Rhododendron griersonianum, assembly GCA_018127125.1. NCBI lineage: Eukaryota > Viridiplantae > Streptophyta > Magnoliopsida > Ericales > Ericaceae > Rhododendron > Rhododendron griersonianum. The sequence goes on along the minus strand of CM030794.1, from coordinate 24,071,926 downwards.
AACAAACCAGTGCTATCTTGTCATTTCTTTCTTTTTCTTTGGCTTGTCCAAGTGTGCCTCCAAACCCTTAGTTGCACGAAGCGGGAGTAGGTGCGGGGGAGCAAGAGGATACTGAAGAATCTATGGTTGGGAGCGTTTATAGGAACATGCGCTCGTGTGTGTAACAAAATATAGATTTTTTCTAAAAATATCTTTTTGTTGGCGGTCGTTGTACACGTCAATTCGTAATTCCTGTCAAGTGAAAAAATTGTTTTACTGAATATAAATAAATACTATTTTTTTTGCCTTGTCCAAAAAAAAAAAAATACTATTTTTGAGTTACTGTTTGTCTAGTATCTTATCAGTATTTAATATTTGCAAAAGGGATGCAGAGATGGTTGACCACCTCCTCATTCATTGTCCGGTGGCTTGGGAGCTTTGGACTATGGTGATCTCTTTGTTTGGTATGCGGTGGCCCATGTCGAGGAATGTGATGGAACTCTTAATTGCTTGGAGAGGTGCTAAAGTTGGGAAGAGGTGGAAGTGAGTTTGGTTTTTTATCCCTTTTTGTTTAATGTGGATCATTTGGCGAGAAAGAAATTCGAAATGGTTTGAAGGGGTCGAAAAATCGTTGTTTAGAATTAAAAGTATTTTGGTGAATAGTTTTGTATAGTTGGGACAAGAGAGAATGTGATCCTTCTCTTTACCAATTCTTAGATTGGTTTGAGCTTTTGTTTTTTCTTAGAAGTGTATAGGGCCTTTTTGTCTCATGGCCTCTTTTGTATAGGGTGGCATTCCCTTAATGCCTTCTCTTTTATATAATTACTTATTAAAAAAATACTTTTTGTCTTGTTTCTTTGGGGCTTATATGCTTGAGTGGTTCTGTCCTAGTTAATAGCGAGCTCCTTTTGCTGGGAGCGAGGTTCCTAGGATATTCTGACTTGGGAGTGTGGGAGGATGTTTATGAGCTGGATTCGCCCATCAGATCCTGCATGCTGTTATTGAGCTCCAAACAAACATGTTCAAAGGAGATTGTCTATTTTATTTGATGTATCCTGTATCTGTGAGCACCCTAATGCATGGCTCTACACAGATAGACATGGACAGAAGGGGCCCGCATATACATACAAACTGTGGTCATCAGTTCAAATCCACAAGTTCATTTATAGCAGTGAGTCCAATGTGACAAATGTTGGTAATTAACAAAACCATGCCCAAAAGGGCTTGGTGTGCTACTGCCTAGAGAGAGAAATGTTATTGTTTACTGTATCTGCGGATTAGTTGCTCGAGCTAAAATAAAGGAACAAAGGAATGAAAGGGGGACATAATCCAAACTTTTAACACCAATAGCTGTATTCAGTTACCCAATAGCAGTTGATGTTGGCCTGGGGTGGGTAGGAGCAGGTCCAGTGCGTATGGCCAGAGCCAAGAGCCGCGTCCTGGTCTGATTTAGCATCTCTGAAGTATGTGAGTTGCTGCTAGAAGCCTGAGGATTTTTTTGGATTTGTGGAGGGAAAACAAAATAAACTCTTTTGGTTGTGTTTGAATATCTTTTCCCATTCGGTGATAATACTTTTCTCCCCTTCCCCTCTACTTACCCGTTCTCTCTTTTTTTGTTTGTGTGAGAATTCCTCTACTAATCTGTTTACGTATCCTCGAACTATGCACAGCTTAAAAGTATTCATTCTGTGGGACAAGAACAACAATAAGGGTGTTTGTGTTTGTTCACTTTGAGATTTTCCCTTCCTTTTGCTGATCTTTTGTATCCGATGGCAGTTCATTGATTGTAGCAAATGCCGGAGATTGCCGAGCAGTGCTCTGTCGCCGAGGCAAAGCAATTGAGATGTCGAGGGATCACAAACCCGGTTGCTCCCATGAACGGAAGCGCATCGAAGCTTTGGGAGGATACGTGTCCGATGGTTACCTCAACGGCCAACTCAATGTCGCTCGTGCGTTAGGAGATTGGCACATGGAAGGACTAAAGGGCAGTAGAGGTGGTGGCCCGCTCAGTGCGGAGCCCGAACTTAAGACCACAAGATTAACAGAAGAAGATGAATTTCTCATCATCGGATGTGATGGAATCTGGGATGTGTTTATGAGCCAAAATGCGGTGGATTTTGCACGAAGGCGGCTTCAGGAACACAATGATCCCGTCATGTGTAGCAAGGATGTGGTTGAGGAGGCTTTGAAGAGGAAGAGTGGCGACAATTTGGCGGTGGTGGTGGTGTGCTTCCAACCCCAACCGCCGCCTAACTTGGTGGTGCCGAGATCCAAAGTGCACCGGAGCTTTTCTGCCGAGGGTTTGAAGGAATTGCAGAGCTTCTTGGATAGCTTGGAAACTTGAGATGGTGACGAATGCTTATTCTTCTTCTACCTGCTTTGTTAAATCTAGGGTCCGTAGGTTTTCGTTTTTTATTTTGTTTTCTTTGCTCTGTTTTTGGAGAAATTGCATCCTGTACGCTATAAGATGTTTTGGAGAGCCATTGTTCAAACTGTAACATATGCGGCGGTAGCAGCACATTTTGTTGTTTTACTCAATTATGTTATTTTATTGACGACCTTGTTCTTTTTTGGATCTTAAATCTTGTGTAGGCACCTTTGTAACATCTTTCTAGTGGTTGTTTCGTTCAAGTAAATTTTCTTGAGTTGGGGTTCTTGAGTTGGGGTTAAGTATTGTGATTGCTAGCACTGTTCTTATTGATGCCACAAATTGTTCTTGATGTTCCCAGGTAAAATCTTGTGCATAACCCATGAAACTTTACCTATGACTGAGCATATAAGGCATCATCAGCATGCGGAAACTTTAAAGTTTAAACTTTACTAGGTAGACAGTTTTACTACTAAAACTACCACCGACAGCCAGGACCAAAATTTCCCTATTAGATATTTATGACAGGAATCCGATTAGTTCTTGACAGAGCTCGATGGAGAAGAACGGATTAATCTATAGCCAACCCTAATTGATTGACATTCATGCTCGATTAAGTTTTGATTTGATTTAAAGGCAAAATACGGATTACCTCCCTATGGTTTGGTCGTTTTGCAAATGACCACCCTGTGTTTTATAAATGACCAGTTTGCCTCCCTATGGTTTTGGATTTTTTTGCAACTATAACTCTGTCAACGGAAAACATCAATTTACTTTAATGCCCTTGTAGCCTTTTTTGTGTGTGTGTGTTAGTTATCCCTTTACAGCTTTCATCTCTCTCTCTCCAAATACACCGTAAATCATACACACACATGCACACTTGACACATGAATTGACAATTATTTTTTCTATTTTTCAGTCCAATTATTTTTAGATCCAATTGAATTAAAATGGTGTAGTTCAATTTTGTCAAAAAATTACGGTATTAGGTAAATTACAAATAATTTTTAGATCCAATTGAATTAAAATGGTGGAGTAGTTCAATTTTGTCAAAAAAAATTCGGTATTGGGTAAATTACAAATACCTTCCTCAACTTGGGTTTTCTGTTCAAACACTCAAATCTCATTCGCAAAAGAGATAAACCCAGAAAATAGCCTGGGTAGTTTCTAGCAATTCCCCACCGAAAATTCGGGCAACAACTTGTTCAATTCCTCTGCATGGTGTATAGTTGCTAGTGTCTGCTATAGTTGCTAGTGTCTTTATCAGCTAGCTATTCTACTGATGGTAGTCCCTACTTTGGGGATTTAAGCCAAGATGGCTGTTCAAGTCATGCTCATGGAAGAGGCTGACCATTTTGGTGGCTTTCAAAACTGCTAGTGCTGAGTGTAGCTGTTATAGCAGTGTCCATTCTACAACACTGCTTCTGTTCTGTTTTCTGCTACTGTTCTGCTTTCTGCTACTGCTGCTGCTCTGCTGTCTCGTGGGGTAGCTGTTATAGTTGCAATCTGTTATTGCTGAGTGTAGCTGACTGTTATAGCAGTGTCCCATGTTTGCTGCTCCTCTCTTTCTCTGCTGGTGTATCCTACAGGCTGCTACGGCTGCTGCTGATGTTTGCAGTCCAGTAGAAGTAGTTTGCCTTGCTGACCTTTTGAGTATTGGTCCTATCAAAGCTGCTGTGTTTCTTTGGGGCTGTAATGGCAGCCTATAGATGCGAGTATGCCTTTTAGATGTTATTTTATATTGTGTTGGTGCCATTTTGGCGTTGTTTTCCTTCTCTCTTTTTAGATAGATTGGAAACAATGCATCACTTAGTCCATGTAGCCATTTGGCGTAAGCTATTTTCTTTACTCTTATTTTCTTTTCTTTTCTTTTCCTCCTGGGGTATGCCCTTTGTAGGCTGTATATTCGGTTAGCCTTTTTTCTATTTCAAGCTGATTTACCCAAAAAAAATAAATAACTGTAGGTTTGATTTACCAAAACAAAGCTTCCCAATACCACTGGTTTAACTTTGCCATTTGTTCCCATTCAGATGATGTTTATTAGTACAAGTGAAATTGGCAAAGGAAAAATGTCCGTTCGTGTTTTCATAAACCAAAATGCAAAATAGAACTTAAATCCATCTTGTACAAGTGGATTTCATTTGCCAGACAAAAGTTTCCCACAAAATAACACCAAGCATACAGTAACTGGGTTTCTCATTCTCGACGACGGGTCTGACCGGCGGCCATCGCCGTGGCAAAATCACGGAGGGGGGGAGGAGAGAGAAAGACTTAGAGAGATTTTGGTAGAGAGAAAAGAGAGGGCTTGGACGGCGGGCCGGAGGCCCAACTCGCGGACAGCCATGGCTGCACGGCGAGTACTGTATTACTGTGCGTGATATATATGTACGCGTGTATAGATCTATGTATCTAGAAGAGGAATTGTTACCTCGGATTTATGCCCGAGATGTAACAATCTCCCCGAAGACATAGATCACTTGTTCAGAGAGTGCCCCAAAGCTGTTGAGCTTTGGAATGCAATCACTTCAAGCCATAGCATGCGAAGGGGTTGGGATAGACCTTTATCTGAATGGTTACATTTGAACCTAAAGTTTAAAAATTCTGCGAGCATAGATGGAATATTAACTTGGCATACTCTATTTATCACTTCTCTTTGGCAAATTTGGAAAGACCGAAATAAAAAAAGTTTTGATAATATGGACTCGGTGGTTTCCATTAGTGCCAAGCTAATATACTTGTATGCGTGCGAGATTGAGGAAGCCTTTAAATCCCTTCGCCTGCATGGCCCGCCTCATTCACAATGTGCTAATTGGATTGCTCCTTGTACAGGTTCAATCAAGTTAAACACGGATGGTTGCTGGTACGAATCAAACGGTAAAGGAGGCTTTGGAGGATTGTTTCGAGACTCAAAGGGAGACTGGATCCTAGGATTCTTTGGTAAACTCGTCTGCGACTCTAGCCTTGAAGCGGAACTTTGGGGAATTTATAGAGGGCTTACTATTATCCTGGAGAAAAGTTTGGCAAATGTTACTATCAAATCAGATTCTCTTATGGCTGTTGAGCTCATCAATGAAGGCAATCCAGGTAATCACGCTCAAAGTATCATCATAACTGAAGCTCATGGGCTGCTAAATCGCATGGGCACCAAGTTATCCCACACTTACCGTAATGCCAATCAATGTGCCGATCATCTTGCCCACTTGGGAGCCGAACAAAACGACGAGCTAACTATTGCAGTGACTACCCCCATCTCCCTACGGGAGTTCTTAATTAAAGATAGCCTTCTTCTTAGGCAGACTTTAGATTAGTGCTCTTTGGTCTTTCTTGGGCTATTCTATCCTTTATCTTTGTTATGTCTCTGCTGTGGACCTTGCTTTTTTAGTTAATTGAATTTCCGACGTACCAAAAAAAAAAAATGCACAATGGGAAGAAATAGGGAGAGACGGAGAGAGATTACAGAGGGAGAGAGATTACAGAGAGGGGAGAGAGAACCAGTCGAGGGAAGAAGAAATCCTGCTGGGTTTTCATTTTATTTCAATTTTCTTTTGTGTTTTCCTAGTGATTTGGGGGAGAAGAAGAACGAAGGGTATTATCGTCTTATTATCATACTACTTTTGGATTGAAGTACAATTTTTCATGCCATACATGCAGTTCAAGCGCGTGTGACACACACACCGTTACTTTGGACGGAATATGTAACGGTTGCACTTTACTCCAAAACCACAGGGAGGTAAGCTGGTCATTTATAAAACACAGGGAGGTTATCTGCAAAACGACCAAACCATAAGGAGGTAATCCGTACTTTACCCTTGATTTAACTACTACTTTTATTGACAGAATTATTATTATTATTTGAAATGAGTACTTTTATGAATGAGAATTGTCTCATTATATTATAGAAATTGACAAAAGTAAAGGGATGCGCTCGCCGTCACCAAGCGCCTGGACGAGGTTGGGGCCGGGACCAGGATTCATGGTCTCGAGGCCTATGATCTGAGGTCTGTGGCCTGGCCTAGATTAGTTTGGAATTGATATGAACTAAGAGTCCAAAATATTTTTAATAACAAACTTGGACTTTGGAATTGGGTTTCATGGATTGAAGCTTGGAGTTGAAGTGAGTATCTTTCAACTTTTCCCATGTTTATTATTGGCATCAATAGCAAATTAGTTTTGCCGCAAGTAACGGGTGAATTAAATTGGGAAAAAATAAGTTTCTATGATTCTATTTTTCAAGAAGTACTCATTCTTGAATGACGTGTCATAACTGTGAAGATCAATGTTGGAGATTTCCAGATTGGGTAGAAAGTCTTGTTTATCTTTGTTTCCTTATTTTCTTGGATCCGACTTTTCTGTAGTTAACTGCGAAGAAGAATGTGTGGTTCAATCTGAACTGTTTATATTGACAATCAATGGTTCAGATTTGTTGAATCTTTTACAGGTAAAAGATAGAAAAGAAATATGTACCATCTCTATTATAAAACAGAAGGGTGTGTGGACAAGTTGTTAGAACGGCTTAGATTCATTTGATCTAAAGGCTGTAGTGTATCCTCCCACTTTCTGGTTAAATGTCCATGGTTTTCACCTAAATCACACAACTGTCATCCCCTTCCAACCGGGATGCGTAGTGCCGTAGGCACGGACTAACACTAGTTAAAAATATTATCCGATGGTTGCAATCACTTGGACTGCACCTCTCCAAACCAAACCTATTAGATTGCAGACAAGCCAGATTCATTTTGTTTCCTATTTCGATGAGGATTGGAGGAGCCTTGGAGGAAAATCCAGTGCCTTTGTTGGGTATCTGGGGTGCATGCTACCCTTCGAAAGGGCAGCACCGTGCTACCCCCACGAGTGGGGGTCCACTCCGGTTTCACTCCGATAATCGAAAACGTTCACCTTGTAGAGCTCGTCGAGGTGAATAGATTTTTAAAAAGTCAGCTCGATCGAATATCATTAAGTGCCTAATTGAAACACCTTTTATCTTGAAAAAATGGATTCGAAATACTAGGTCAAACCCATCATCTCCATGTTATATCTGTTTGCACTTAATAATATTTGATCAAGTTGAAATTTTGAATACTTGTTTTATTCGATGAGCTCTACAAAGTGAACATTTTCGATCATCGGAGTAAGACTGAAGCAGGTGCCCACTCGCGGGGGAATTACGGTGCTACCGTTTTGAGGGGCAGCATGCGCCCCAGATCCCTTTGTTGGAGTAAAAGATCTACTCCGTATTTGTGTTTGAATCCTTTGTTGGAGTAAAAGATCTATTTTGAATCGGTGGGTGTGTTTGAGTCACCAGAATCAAACAAGGGAGATATTGAAATACGCAGTACACGACTTTTTTCTAGCGTTGACGTCAGTGATACGTTTGTGACTTTAGATTTGTTCTGAATGAAACAAACCCAATATGTAGTACGATTTTGTTTTGTGACTAAGATTTGTTTTTCGGTCGAGTTCTTCGTCGATTGTTGTTTTTGGGTCGAGTTTGTGACTGAGATTTATAGTGATTGAAGGCGGATGAGGAGGGCCAAATTGGTCAAAATTTTAATTTAGGGGATAAAGCCATACTAATTATGCCCACCTCGATCAAATCCCATCAAAAAATATTCCCCCTAAGCCAGATAAGAGGAGGGAGAGGAATATGGAGGGGGGATTTTTGGCAGCCAAACGGCCCAAACCCAGCAAAAACAATCACATCAATCCCTCATCTCTCCGGAAAAAGTAGGGGTGTTGCTAATGTTAAAAAGTCTCATTTGATTTGCAGATCTTCGCAGATTAAAACCTATGGGATTAACCTATGGGATTAACAGTCTGGGCTTTCACCAAGCCCTTCCAAGAGCAGCATCTTTTTCTCTGGTGTTAGCCCACCCACCAAGGCATCCATATTAGGTATCCTAGGCTTCCAGGAGGGGTCTTTGCCTGTTAGGTACTTGGGGGTACCCTACTGTCCACCAAACTCAAACACTCTGATTGTAAAGTAATGGTTGACAGAATTTTGGCCAAGACTAAATCATGGACACATAGGTACTTGTCCTATGCTGGGAGGATTCAATTAATAAAATCAATACTGTTCTCAATGCAAACCTATTGGTCATCTCTCTTCATTATCCCTAAGAAGGTAATTAAGGAGGTGGAATCTATCCTTAGAGCCTTCTTTTGGTCTGGCCCCGACCTTAAAAAAACAGGGGCAAAAGTCTCTTGGGAACATCTTTGTTCTCCTGTTAAAGAAGGAGGGTTAGGTTTTAAATCTATGGAGGTCTGGAACAAGGCAGCAGTCGCCAAACATATTTGGTTCCTTATCTCGGGAGGGGAGCAATCTATGAGGTGCCAATGGGTGAAGTCTTACCTACTTAAAGGTAAGAGCTTTTGGAGTGTTAAAACTCCAAGCAATCCCTCATGGGTATGGAGGAAAATTCTTAACATTAGACCACTCATCCAATCACACATTACGTATAAAATAGGGGATGGCCAATTGACCTCTTTGTGGTTTGATAACTGGCATCCACTAGGGCCCTTATTGCCTAAATATGGGCCTAGAATTACCTTAGATTCTGGACTGCACAAGGATTCCACTGTGCAGTCTATCATCAGGGACAATCAGTGGGCCTTCCCACTGACCCAAACTCCTGGTCTCAATGAAGTGAGATCAGAATTACAAGCTGTCCCCATCAATGCTTCCACTGGGGATAGATGCATATGGAATCTCAATGCATCTGGTAAGTTCACCATCTCATCCCTATGGGATCATTTAAGGATACATTTTCCTGCTATCACTTGGCATAAAGTGGTATGGTTCTCAGGGCACATCCCTAGATGTAGTGTGATCTCATGGATGGCCATCCTTAATAGATTATCTACAGAAGACAGACTAGTCATGTTTGGAATGAAAGCTGCTTCCATATGCAGCCTTTGTTTGGGAGTAGAGTCCCATGAGCACCTCTTTTTTGATTGCCCCATGGCTACACAAATTAGGGGCATCTTATCCCCAAAGACCCCTCACATGACAGGATTGACATCCATGCATCAGTGGGTGAGCAGGCTGTCCTCTGTCCAAGGCAAGGCTCTGGCCATTACAATTGCTAAACTTGTCTTTACAACCTATGTGCACCAATTATGGATTGAGAGGAATCACAGGAAATTCCAGAATCTTAATTGCCCTCCTGGAGTGGTTGCTCACAAAATTTCAAATGAAGTAAGGTGTAGGTTGTTGTCATTGTCTAAGTTCAAGGGGCCTTCTCAATTATTATCTATGTGGAATATTCATGATTAACATTCTCAGTAATAAGTTAGAATGAAATTACCCATATACTCACATGATAACACATGCAGGTTAAATCTCAAGGGGTTTCCCCTTAATCTAACTTGGTCCAGAATTGTCCCTGAGGGCAGGATTCATAGCAGTTCAGCTGCCAAAAGTTCAATTAGTCAAAGGGACTCAGCAAAGTGAGTCTGCTATTACTCCTACATACACAGGTAGTTATCTTATACTTTGGTGTGTGAAGGAGAGTTCTGATATTGTGTAGGGAGAATTCTGAAGGTGTTGGTATCCAGATTTTGTTCATATCCATTGACTGCCCTGCTGTTTGTGGTTCAGTAGTTGGTTCAGTAGTTGTGTTTTCTGACAGAAATCTTGTTCAGTGGTTTTTTCTCCATTTCTAATATTAGCCTAACCAATTGGGGCTGTCATTGGGATCTCCCTTCGCGGAGGGGGACGTCCTCTGCATTTTGCATTCTTGCATTTTTGCATTTTGAAATACTTTCAGTTCTGCATCAGTTGTCATGTTATGCACCAGTTCTGGACTGATGGCATGTTGAATGTTGTAATGTGGAATATTGTAATGCAACAAATGCCTTGTATTGTTGTACCAAGTCTGCATCAGTTCTGGACTATCAATATTGTCATGTGGGAATATTGGAGTTGTGTGGTGCACTGCTCCTGATTTGCACCTGATCTTTGACTGATTGCCTAACCATTAGGGGCTGTCGTGGGATCTCCCTTCGCAGAGGGGGACGTCCTCTGCATTGCATCACATTTTACTTTACATTGCATTATGTTTATCAGAAGTTGATGACTGTTGATAGACAGATTCAGAAGTTGACTCAGAAGTTGATAGTCATGGTGGTAGCATGTAATTGTTGTTGCATTGTTGTTGTTGCATTGTGTTAGTCAACAGTCCACACATGCCTTTCAAGGCAGCCTCACTGGTACCAATTGGTGTAACGTAGCTTGTTCAGTGGTTTTATCTTTTCTAATTTTAGCCTAACCAATTGGGGCTGTCATTGGGATCTCCCTTCGCAGAGGGGGACGTCCTTTGCATTGTATATGTTTTTGTTATGCTGAGTTCACGTTCAGAAGTTGTGATGCACAAGGGTGCATGCATATTACATTGCATATTACATTGTTTTGAATCCATGCTGTTCTGTTTTGCCTTGTCCCTGATAAGATTACTGCACCTGACTGCTACTATGGCACAAAGGCAGCTGGTTGTGTCCCCAAGTTTTATCACTGCTGTAGTTGTCATGTGGCATGTGGTGTATTGAGCAGAACATGCAACAGCAGCTTTGTAAGGTTCAGAACATGCAGCTGCAGCTTGCAAGGTTCAGGTTCAGAACATACAGAAGCAGCAGCACAGCAAGGTTCAGAACAGATCAGAAAAGAAGTATAAATCAGAACTCCACAATGGATCCTCTGATACACCTGTTGAGAGGATTCAAGTTGCTCAGTTATTTCAGTATCATGTATAGTGGTTGTAACCATTTTGCCATTTGTTTTGTATGCATCTCTGTTAGATGGATAGGAAACAGATGCTCTGTTTACCTCTAGTCCTATGTAGCCGTTTGGCATAGGCTTTCCTTTTGTTTTCTTCTTTTCTTTTCCTTTCTTTCCTCCTGGGGTATGCCCCTTGTAGGCTGTATATTCGGTTAGCCCCTTTTTATTTCAAGCTGATTTACCCAAAAAAAAAAAAAAAAGTCTTGATATTGTTAGTCCCTAGACTATTTGTCCTGGATTAATTTCATCTAGTATAATTCTACGGGATCCCATATTTGATTCGCATGAGATTACACATGGGATAAGAAATAGTTTTTTTTAAAAGCAATTTAAAAAAATAACTGAAAAAGTGAATTAATTTTTTGAAAAAAATAGTTTTCCAAAAATATTTAACCAAAAATTTTTTATTACAAATTTTTTGGAAAGAGATATTTTTTTACAAAAACTACTTTCTGAAAAACATTTTTTGAAAAAATTAGCTGTGTGGGGCATTGCAACAAAAAAATTGAGTCCGACTATTGAGTAGTGGGGTACTGAAAATATACATATGCCATGGGAGCCACTTTTGGGTCTCACAAAAATAAATCGTAAAGTGTGTGCAGTACATCCAACAATAAAATGACCACAAAAAAGTTTATAAAAGAGGCCAAAAAAATTCATAAAATGAGCAACGAAATTTTGTAAAGGGGTGTGTACTGAATATTTCTCTTTTTTTTTGGGCGAATCCTTAATGTCAGTACTATTTTTATAGCAAAATGACCAAAGTTTATTATTTTTTGGGCTGTATGAACAAGATAACCAAGAAAATTTAAAAAGAAAATAGGAGATTTGGAGCCAATTTTACAAGAAAAGTTCAATGGAAAAAAGTAATGACAAACAGTCACCAAGATGTTAAAAAAAAAAGGTCACTAAGAACATTTTTTTGGAATATTGTTTAAGGAATTTTTCGTGAATAATTTTTTCCCTGGCCTACTATGAGCGACAGATATGGACGATTCCTAACTGCTATTTACACTGAGTTTTCCTTAAAAAGCCAACTTTTTGTTGTCTTTATTAAAATAATATGAGTTTGTTACTTTTGCGTCAAACTTGTTTGGATTATTGGCTTTCTAGGCTTTTTCTTGAATTTTTTCGAAAAAGTTTGGGTTTCAACAATAATTTTTTACTTTTCTGAAATCACTAATTTACAAAAAGTTTGGTATAAAATTTAAAAATACAATTTGTTTTGAATAAAAACAAAACAAAAACCCAATAATTTTTTCTTAAGAAAACTTATTAAGCCTTATCTTCCAGATTTAGGTGAATTGTCGGCTTAAGTAGGATTAACCCTGGTTAGTGAATGAGACCGACTACTGACACAGATTTTCTGTGCACGGATTGTGTACAGAAAATCTGTGTCAGTAGACTTTCTGTTAGTGAATAGGTTATCTCGAACTTCGAAGGAGCAATTAGAGAGTAATTGATGAGGAGGTAATTTATTCTCTTTTGAACCAAACCCTACACCGCCACACGTGCTGTAGCAACGGTACAACGCAGTTCAAGTTGAATAGTGGGGAGCGCCAACAAGGTGTGCAAACACACACACACTCTCTCTCTCTCTCTCTCTCTCTCTCTCTAACTCCGCGACGTTCAAGCCGCGCGGTTTTGAATGTATTGTTCAAAGTTCAAACTACACCGTCCTCTCTCTCTCTCTCTCTCTCTCTCTCTCTACATGTATTGTTCAAACTAGGGTTTTATGTTTCCTTAGAACTAAAAGATGGAAATCCCTGTGTGCTAGCTGCAGTTCTGAATCGTCGATACACATACACACGAACAAAACCTTCAAGCCTCGATTCAGTGAAGAAGACAGGGGTTCGTCTCTCGATCTAACCTTCAAGCCTCGATTCAGCATCTCCATCTATCATCGACCATCTAATCACCATCTTCGCAGACCCATCGATTCAGGTAAACACATGAACATAACATTTATTCGCCTGTACCCGAAGTCGTCCGCATGGTTTCCCAACGCTGTCACCAAATACTGCATAGTACCCGATACGGCAGACTGTAATGGGCCATACGGTACGCGTACCGGTACCTGTACACATACGACAGACTTTTTCCGGCGTATCCGTGCTTCATAGGTGGTTGGTTTTTGCTGTATGAATTTTTCCTAATATCTAAGCCTACAAGAAAAATTCAAATCAAGAGGGCAACGTTATGAATGTAGGTATGGAGCAACACCACGAATTGGGATTTTCCAGGTTTGATTTATTTCATCTCGAGGGCTAGGGCTTTCTCTTCCCTTGAAATTCTATTCCGTATTTTGATTTCTGAACTTCCAAATTGGGTTTCAATTGGTAACTGGTTGGATTTTGATTTCGTGTCAAACGCTGGGCCTTTCTCTCCATGCCTGAATAGAGGGCCTTTCTCTCTATGCTTGATTCTATTCAGTTATGTGATTCTTCTTGTTGAATGTTTGTTTATTTTTGTTTTGTTTTATGTACACCAAATTTGGCTAGGAGTTATGATTGTTTTTTGTTAATAATGATGGGTTTTTGGTGACGATCTGTTCCAGGGTTTTGGTTTCGTTGTCACATACCTCTCATTGTTTTGTTTAATGTTGAAAATTTTTAGTAAACGATGGTCCTTCACCTCTTCCTCGTAATATTTTTGCTCTCTGATGAAGGATGGATCTAGAATATGTTGGACAGATCTACTAAAGTTAGTGGATAATCAAATAAAAATGAGTAAGTGACATAAGTGGCTTCATCTACAGAACTGTTTCCAACAAAGAATGATTGGAGTCTTCATACTAGAATTAAAAAATGTGTTATGCTTTGTCAAACAACTACCAAAACAACCACAACATTGGTAGAAACCCTAATCTGTTCTCGATTTTCCATTATATATTTGGATATCCATTTTCCTCATGCAATTTTTAAAGGAAAAGATTATATGGAAAGCAATTGAAAATGAATTGTTTTTGATGTTCTGTTATGTTAGTCTTTGTTTCGATAGATCTTAGAATAATAAAAGAATGTGCAAGTCAAGTTTTTTATTGTTTTTTGTTTTTTTTTTATCACGGAAGTCGAGTTTATTGATATGGGCATAATAGATCCTGTTTGGATCTGGGGCCATATTGGATACAACAATCAGTTGTGCCCGCGTAATGGTGCTGTCCCAAGCGCTAAAAGGTGATCTGATTTTTTACACTCCTGTTGTTTGACCAGAAAATAAATAAAGCCCTTTTTGTTTTACCTAAATTGCGAATTGGATGGACTGTAACATATGTTTAAAACTGATAAATTTATCTTCATATTTCACGGTGTGTTTTATGGTAGGATTAGAGCAAAATTATCCTTCCAATCTCCATTTTAAAAGCTGCCATTATTCTTGTTGTTTTCCCCTAATTTTTGTTTTACACATCACAAGGGATTATATGTTCCTTTTTATGCTATGGTGGGTTATATGTCTGTGCGCCAGCGGGTTCGGGTAGAATGTATTATGCGGTTTAGTTTTGGTGCTGGTTTTCTAAGTCTTTCCTTTGAATTCAGCGAGGACTTGAAGGTGAGATCACACAGAGGATGTTGACTCATAATTCATGGGATATTTCATCCGTCAAAGACCCTATAGGGCAGGGATGGCTCCCACATTGATCCAATCTATTAAGCTGTGTTGTTTCCTTTATCTTTATTTATTTACTTTTTAGCGCCAGTAGTGTTTTCTTCCCTCAACTAATACGTTTGAGGAATTATGCCTTCATAGTTCTTCACTTTCACATGTTTGTGTTTGAGGCTACATCTGTGCTTCAATAGAGTTGTTTTGCAAAAAGCTCAAGCTTGTGAGGAGGTCATTACTTAGTTAATAGAAAATTATATATGTGTACATAACTGAGGAAATTGGCTTTTATTTCTAATTTTTGGATAGGCCTCTTCTAGTAATCTAGTGTGTAAGTTTCTTTCCTCCACGACTTGTTCTAACCAAAGTTGCAGGTTTCAAACTAGGCAATATAGCATCTAATATGCTTAATCAGCTTTCTAATGAATGCTGGCTTGAAAATTGGTGCAGTTGACAACCGAAAATCGTTTGAAAACTGGTGTATCCACATGTTTTGGTGCTTTGTCGGGTGTAGATAACATCCATTGTGAGACAGAATATAGGAGAGAATGGCGCACTAGCAAGGGGAAACCCTCTTCATGCTCCCTTTTTGCTAGAATGTTCAATAAACCTGTTGCTCTTCGGCTACTAAATATGGTATGTTTCACACTTCCTATAATTTCTATTCATTCTTCCTTGTTAAAGATTTCCAAAGGAAATGACGACTTGTGCAATTATTTACTCTATTTAGTTTTTGTTAAGCAGATTTCATATTTCACCGGCACAACCAAAATTGCAAATTTTTTATTGGTTTTTTTATGCTTTCTGTCAACAGTTTGTATTGCGAGCTTCGCGAATGGCGTAGGGCCAATTCCTCCTGAGATTGGCAGCTTGAAGATGCTTCAACATCTGGACTTGAGCAACAACATGCTATCTGAAATGTTGAAACTGAAAGTACTACACCAGATGTTGCCAATGACTAATTGAACTTCTGGAGGGCACATAGTATTTATCACTTATAGATACTTAGTTTTCCAGTTTATTTGCTGCGTAGATTGTCTTTTGTCCCGTCTTACATGAATGAATTTTGCAATTTCAGTGTTATTATGTCTGCATTATTGCACGTTTAAATGGTTCTTAATACGTGTGTTCATTCTCCGCAGAGCTCGTATGAGTGATGACTTGCATTACCTAGATTAAATTGTCATGCTTAAGTTTTAATTAGTAAAATCTAATTGCCGATTGGAGAACATAATATTCTTTCCTTGCCTCAAATCAGCAGCATGCAGGTTGAACTGTGTCTGTAAACATTACGTCTACTATTCTTGTGGTCTAGATTATACTGTCCAATATGTGGTCATGAGTAGTATCATAATATCCCAATGTAGGCCTTCAATATTTGTTGTCTTTGAGCTGCAACTTTTTGGAGGCAATGGAACACAGAAAGGCAGAAGATCCATGGATCATTTTTTTGTGGGAATTCAGTGTATTTTGTATGAATTTGTAAACAACTATAAATCTGGACTTTCACCCATCATCAATATAATTATGTACCATACTCTATTTTCATGATGTTCCTTTTCTACTTATCATCACTATGAATACAAACACATACGTATATTAGCTTCCTGACTATCAATTACACCAATGAGCAGTGAGCACGCATAAACGTGCGAAGCACGGGGCATCACACTAGTATATATATAAATATATTTTGTCAATGCTTTAACTTTACTTTGACTGGAACCTTGTAAGGCTGTCATGAATGCTACCTTTGAGGGTACGCGTGCGCAGTCATAGGAGTAGTCCACCAGGAAGTTTTGAAGGGAAAGGAGTGCTCTTAAGCTTTCTACTTCTTCCGATGTGGGACAAGTTCATGCTCAAATAATCCCTTTGTTCTTTTTAGTCCCACATCGGCCCTCCACAAAACTAAGCAAAGCAGGATGGATACCTGTAAGATGAGGGCTCCACCACGCTATTGCATTCGCTGAACCTGGCTATAGCTTTCCGAGCTAAGGCGAGCGGAGCTTGAGCCTTGGGAGTTTTCTGCTCGAACCTAACATTTGGAGCTCGACTCAAGCTGACCTAATCTTAGGTGAGCTGAGCTTGAGCAGCTTAAAGCTTGACTTGGCTCGGCTAGTTTACAACCCTACACACAACTGTTCTTTCCTTTCTATTGGGCTTTCGTATATTAGTAGTTTTAGTACATAACTTGCTTCTTTTTGATTGTTTGCATCTTCCATTCGCTACTTCTGTAAATGGATGCCTTACTTCATTCTGGTTTGCTTTGTAATCTTCATTGTTTTACTGCATACACCCGATCTTTGTGAAGTTTTGATGTGTTTTGCTTTTGGCCTATGGTTGGAGATTTTTCTCTTTTGTTTTTGTGACATCACTGTTTTTTAGTCTATAATACTTATATCTATTAGGGTAGCTGAATAACTAAACAACTTGTTTTGTTTCCATATCAGGAAAGGAATATTGTGTTGAAATAAAATTTGAAGAACAGAGATGAAGTATGCCCATACAACCTAACAAGAAGCAAAGTAACCCAACAAGCTTAAAAAAAATCTAGAAATTTGCCAGATGTGAACTTATTTTGCAATTTCTAATCAATATTCCCACGTGAGCTTTTTATTTTACGAATTTATGTCACAGCACTTGTTTAGGGTTTACACTTTCAATAATCTGTAGGTTGATGAACACAAGGCAAGCATTGAATTTAGACAATTCAAGAGATGAGGAAGAGAATGAAGTTAGGAGGAGGGGCGAAACACGATGCACCTACTTTATCTAGAGAGGCCCAAAGTCTAAGGAAGATGAGAGACAAGCTCAAAAACTTTAAGGAGGTACAAGCTCAACGGAAGGTATTCGTGAAACTATCGCAAACACAACTTGTTCTCCAGGAGGGAGGTAGATTGAACATCTCTTGTATGGCTTGATGCTAGGTCTTATTCCTTGATGCCGTTAATGTTTTTGATGTTTCAATATTTTATCTTGAATGACGTGAAGAAACTGTCACTATTATATTATTGTTTTGAAGATAACTAGTTATGTTAAAGTATTTCCCCTGTGCTATTTTTCTTGGTCAAATTCTGTTAAACCTCATACAAATAATACTCTTGACATTGAGGGAAAGTCACTTAAAAAATGTGCTTGTCCATTTACATATGAACCTATTAAATGAAATATAGAAGGGAAAATAAAAGGATGGTAGAACTTCGATTAATAAATATCATGTATCGTTGGAACTTAGGTTTTGAGATTCCTAATTGTCCTGACTTCTAGTTTACTTTTAACATTTGTGGTTATTTATGCTGATTATGTCACTTCCACTTCTAAAATTTGACAGATTGATATTTTGGCCTGTAGTCTACATTTTGTCTTTTATTTCCTCACATGGAAGTTATTTTTCCCCGCGTTCATTGCGTCCATTCTTTTTTAGTGTGCTTTGAAGTTTGACAGATTCATTTGAAGTTTTGTTGATCTAGGCATGGTTTTGGTCCTTCAGATGGGACACTTCTTTGTCGAATGGATTAGAGAGAACATAAGAGCTCTTAGGACGTGTTGCACCTAAATACTTGGCGCTCGTCGAAACTAAAATTACATTCCTTGGAATTAATGTAAACTGCAAAATCATAATGTTTTTTCCTATTAATGTAGCAACTTAAGCTTGTATAAACTTCATTGATAAAAAGCACCAGAAATGTCCATGTCAACTATGGTTCCCTTGTTGCACAGTTCTTCATAATAATAATTTTGTTTCTCCTGCTTTGTTTTTCACTTGGTTCTGTACAATGTCATTGCAGTTGTGGAATTCTATCGGAATCTAGGTTTTGAACCTGACCCAGAGGGCATCAAAGGGATGTTTTGGTATCCGAAGTATTGGTTGATGGTCCAAGGCGAGGAAAGATTTGTTAATTATAAAGTTGCACGATTTATCTTGCATGATCAGACAGATGGTGGCGGTGGTTGATAGATCCTGTATGAAGCACCTGCAAAGGACGGTGAAACTAACGGCGCTCTTCTTGACTACATCATCTCTATAAGTCCTTCTACCCTATCTCTAATTCTGTACTTGTAACCGATCTGGTTTTATATTTTTATGCATGTTAGTACTTTCTTGACTAAAATAGCATCGAGGATTTGGAAGAGAATACATTGAACTTCGGTAGGAAATTTGACGAATTAAGAGAAAATTTGTAAATGTATTTGATAGGGAATTGGGATTTCCACTCTGCATTTTGGTTGTCATATTCTTTGTGTCATTATGACGTGATATCTAGGTAGCAGGTGATGTAGTTTGGTCTTTAGTACTCCTAGACATCGTAGTAGTTTCATGGTCATGTTTTGCCAGTTTTGGTTTGGGTGAGGTATCCTCGTCCACAAAGGACAGAATGTCTAGGAGAAGTTTCTCTAAGAAATGGAAAATCCCAATCAGTGCAAAAGTTTACACTATGGGAGAGCTTCAATCAGCAACAAATGGTTTAAGTGAGGAGAACTTCCATGGAGAGGGATCTCTTGGTTCTGTTTACAAAGCAGATCTTCTCAATGTACAAGTAAGAATTCAAAACTTACATCTCCCTTTCAAGCTATAAAAAGAGATGTAGAATTTATTGGAATCTCTCTCTCTCTCAAGATCTTACCTGTAGATAATATCAATACAGTAGCACTGGCTCACAACGAAGAAGAACAATTCTTGGAAGTGATTTGGAATGCAGCCCGGTTGAGACACCCGAACATTGAGGTTACTCTTTAGAGCACAGACAACATCTACTTGTTTATGAGTATGTCAGAAATCTGACTCTAGATGATGCTTTACACTCTGATGTATATATAACTCTCTCTTGGGGCCAACGTCTCAGAATTGCTCTTGGCGTAGCATGAGCTTTGGAGTAAGTACAGTTCAAACTTAGATTTGGAGTAAGACTTGCTTGGATATTTGTGTTTTCTGGAAGAACAACAGAAAACCTAGCTTGTTTTGATGTCTATCGAAACTTGTTTTTTGGGAAAGATCTCAATGCATAATTTTTTTAGATGTTTTCCCATTCTCAGTTTAATTTTTCATCAAAAATAATAAGATATGGAAATGATGGTGTTTATGTTTCATAAACAATTGCAGTGAGTTTTAAAAACTGATTTGAAAACAAGCATGAGAGAATCTATTTTCAATAAAACTGTGGAAAACAGACTAATGGCTGCTAGAAAATCCACCAAGAGTATCCTATCAGTTGATACAACTCATTGTGCTTTTAAAATGCTGTAACGTTTCACAGTAGGGAATGTGTATACCTCCATTACTCCACATATGCTTCTTTTCCTGTGACTACGAGGAAGAAAAAGTAATGTGATTAATCTATGCTTTCAGCTATTTGCA
This sequence comes from Rhododendron griersonianum, assembly GCA_018127125.1. Lineage (NCBI taxonomy): Eukaryota > Viridiplantae > Streptophyta > Magnoliopsida > Ericales > Ericaceae > Rhododendron > Rhododendron griersonianum. Next base: position 24,051,850 of record CM030794.1, on the reverse strand, counting down.
TTCCACGCGCTTGCCTCCTGTTGGTCACAGCAACTTAAAAGCTGCTAACATCTTACTCGACGAAGAACTTATGCCTCTTCTCTCCGACTGTGGGCTAGTTGTTTTGGAGGCCCCTCACAAGCAACAGTGTTAAACTCATGGTACAGAATAACTAAATTCAGCTATTTGCTACAACTTAGAAGAAGAATCATATCGGTTTTTAGGTAGTGTGATTAGAGACAAATCTATAGAGTTGGAAAACTGGTTTTGAAATCATTCTAATCAGAAGGTAAACTTAAACACATTTTTTAATATATCAGAAGCATAGACACAGACCACATAAATTTGGGAAACTCTCTCCATTTACGCCAAGACTAACAAGCATCATCCATTATCATTGGGGCAGGCTTCTGAAATGGCTATCAGCAATACCGGCTACGTTGCACGTGAACACATCCAAAACGGATTTGACAGCGTAAAAGGGGACATATCTGCTTTTGGGGTGCTTCTTTTGGAGCTGTTAACAGGAAAGAGGCCTTTCAACGGGTATGATGCTTTTTGTTCTGTCCTTGATCTAGCCTAGTAGCCTTTTGTTCTATCATTTCCTTACTCAGCTTTTTGGTTCCTTTGATAAATAGTTTTAGACCAAGGGAAAGAGCAATCACTGGTAAATGAGTCTTGGAAAATATGGTGGATCCAAACATCAACAAATTACTCTCCTCCAGGGCTCTCTCGGTTTCCTGATATTGTCTCCCTCTGTGTCCAGGTATTACCATTTGCACTCTCATGTCAAAGCTGAATTTTTGGAAATGATTCTCATACCAAAAATAGATGATTGATTTGTTTTAATGGTCTGATTGCTTAGGACCAGCAAATCAGTTGTAGGATCTTTGACTTGTATGATTGCTTGTAATTAGGGATTAGTGGTAAATAGCTTAATCTTTGGGATTTGATAGCTGTAAACATTTATTGTATAGAATAATGAAGAGTATAAGAAGAGGGTCTTCCTAAGGGAATGACAGGACAGTTTTCCAGAAATATACTCTCTCATAGATTTGTCATGGTATCAGAGCCATAGCTATGGTGTCTTGTTTTTAGAAGTTTAAGCATCTTAGAATCCATTCTTGGTTTTGTGTTGCTGTCATCAGTTGTTCTAGAGGTATCATTCTTCTCAAGTACTCAGTCAGTCATGATTTTTTCTGTCATTTTTTAGAGTTTCCTTTGTGGTTAAGAATGTCAGAAAAATCAGAAATCTTGCCCATCAAGATGGATGGGAAAAATTATTTTTCTTGGGAGTTTCAATTTCGCATGTTTGTGAAAGGGAAAGAATTATGGGGACACATAGATGGGTCCATTCCTAAACCAACTGAAAATGCTGAAAAAGCAAAGTGGGAAAGCAGTGATGCCAAGGTAATCACTTGGATTTTAAGCTCAGTAGATTCCAAAATTGTTCTCAATTTGCGTTCTCATACTAGTGCTAAAGATATGTGGGCTTATCTAAAGAAGATTTACAATCAAGATAACCCAGCTAGAAGATTTCAGCTTGAATTAGACATATCTGAATACTCCCAAGGGACTATGTCTATTCAAGAATATTATTCTGGGTTCATTAATATTTGGGCTGAATATAAGGAGATTGTTTATGCTAAAGTTTCGATTGAGGGTTTAAAGACTCTTCAAGCAGTGCATGAAATCACTCAGAGAGATCAGTTTCTCATGAAACTGAGACGCGAATTTGAACCTGTCCGTTCAAATCTGATGAGTAGGGCACCCACCCCATCATTGGAGACTTGCTTGAGTGAACTCCTTCGAGAAGAACAGCGATGCTTGACTCAGGCAGCGCTCGAACGGAAAGATATTGGTTCCAATCCACTTGATGCAGCATTTGCAACTCAGGCTAGAGGAAAGGATGTGAGCACAAAACAGTGCTACAGCTGCAAAGAGTTTGGCCATATAGCCATTAATTGCAAAAAGAAGTACTGCAACTATTGCAAGAAGCTTGGACACCTGATCACAGAATGTCGTCGACGGCCTCAAAATCGATCTCCTAATGCTTTTTATGCTGCTCCTCCTGAGGGTTCGCACATGGTTCCTAATGCTTTATATGCTGCTCCTGCTCATACTTCTACTACTTCCAGTGCTATGACTCCAGAGGTAGTTCAACAAATGATTCAATCTGCATTCTCAGCTTTTTGCCTCACAGGTAAAACTACCTCATCTCCTGTTTGGTATGTTGACTCTGGTGCTTCCAATCACATGACTTTTTCCTCGGCACATCTCACAAATATAAAGCCATATGTGGGTAACTTGCAAATACAAACGGCTAATGGTGAAGTTGTGCCAATCAAAGCAGTGGGTGATATTCCTCATACTTTGCCCTTGCATAATGTTTTCCATACACCACGTTTGGCTTCTAATCTTATATCTGTTGGTCAACTGGTTGATGACAATTGCAACGTCTCATTTTCCAAATCTGGTTGCACTGTGCAGGATCAGGTGTCGGGGAAAGTGATCGGGAAGGGACCTAAATGTGGAAGGATGTTTCCTATTCGTTTATCTAGCTATCCCAAGAATAAATCCTTGTTTTCATTACTTTGTTCTACCTCTACTCCATCATATCAGATGTGGCATAAAAGATTGGGGCATCCTAATGCCAAAAAATTGTTATTCATGCTGAAATCTGGTCTGCTCTTGAATAAAGATCCTGTTTCTTTACAAGATGTTTTGTTTCTTTGTGATAGTTGCAAATTGGGTAAAAGCAAAGCTCTTCCTTTTCCAATTCACAATGACATAACTACCAATTGCTTTGACTTGATTCACTCAGATGTTTGGGGGATTGCACCTGTTTCCTCCCATTCTCACCACAAATACTTTGTTACATTCATAGATGACTATAGTCGCTACACGTGGGTCTATTTCTTGCATCATAAATCTGGTGTTTCTGATGCCTTCAAACGCTTCATGGCTTATGTAAAAAATCAATTTTCCACATCTATAAAAGTTTTGCGATCTGATTCTGGTGGAGAGTACATAGATCATGGATTTCAAAATTATCTTCAAAGTGAAGGCATAATTTCCCAGCGAACTTGCTCGTATACTCCTCAGCAGAATGGGGTTGCTGAACGAAAAAATCGACATCTCTTGGATGTTACTAGAACACTTTTTCTCGATGCATTTGTTCCAACTCATTTTTGGGTCGAAGCTCTATCTACGGCTGTGCATCTTATCAATAAACTACCTTCACCCAATCTTCAAAATCAATCTCCACACTTCCGGTTGCACAAAACTCATCCCGACTACACCCAATTGCATACTTTTGGTTGTCTTTGTTATGTTCACTTGCCAGCACCAAACCGGAACAAATTAACGGCGCAATCTTCACGTTGTGCATTCCTTGGGTATGTGCCTAATCAAAAGGGATTTTTATGTTATGATCCTTCCGTTCGTCGCATTCGCATTTCTCGTCATGTTGTCTTTGTTGAAAATCAGTATTTTTTCCAAAATCATCATGCTTCTACTCCTCCATTCTCATACTCTTACCTTCATGACTTTGGTAGTACTTCTCCAACTTTTACAAGGTTTAAACCTGGGATAGTATATCAGCGAAGAGGTACAACTACTATTCCACCAGACGGTCCTAACCGAGAATGCTCCCCGGCTCCTGATCCAAGTCCTGAACCTCCTCCACTTCGAAGATCCACTCGCCCATCTAGACCACCTGAACGCTTGTCGTTTTTAGCCACTTCGTCCCCGACATCAATTCCAGCCACTTATTCACAAGCCATGCAACATTCCTGTTGGCAAAAAGCAATGCAGGAAGAATTGGAAGCTCTAGAGAAAAACCACACTTGGGACATTGTCCCTTGTCTAGTTCACCATAAACCGATTGGCTGCAAATGGGTTTACACGGTTAAACTCAAATCTGATGGCTCCTTAGAACGATACAAAGCTCGGTTGGTGGCTCTTGGAAATAGACAAGAGTATGGCATTAATTATGAGGAGACATTTGCTCCTGTGGCTAAAATGACAACCGTTCGTGTACTGATTTCTATAGCAGCTGCTCAATCTTGGCCTTTATTTCAAATGGATGTGAAAAACGCCTTCTTACATGGTGATCTTAAAGAAGAAGTCTATATGAGACTTCCTCCGGGTGTCCAAAGGAATTCTATGTCAGATGTATGTCGTATACGACGCTCTCTTTATGGACTAAAACAAGCACCACGGGCTTGGTTTGAAAAGTTTCGTCAGACTCTTCATCAACTTGGTTTAAGTCAAAGTGCTAATGATCCTTCTCTGTTTATTCGTCGCTCCGGTGCTGGTATAACTATTCTCCTTGTATATGTTGATGACATCATCATCACGGGCACGGATATGAAAGGTATTCATCAGCTACGAGAATCTCTACATTCTTCTTTTTATATGAAGGATCTTGGAACCCTCACCTATTTCCTAGGACTTGAAGTGCATCAGTCAACTCAAGGAATTTTTGTTAATCAGTCCAAATATGCTAAAGACCTTATTGCTTTGGCTGGTCTTGAGAACTCAACTCCAGTGGACACACCACTTGAGGTTAATGTCAAATATCGGAAAGATGAAGGAAATTTACTCTCTGATCCTACGGCATATAGACAGCTAGTAGGCAGCTTGGTCTACTTGACAATGACCAGACCGGATATTTCCTACGCTGTCAATTTGATGAGTCAGTTTATGCACCAACCTCGGCATCTTCATCTAGCAGCTGTCAAACGAATCATTCGCTATTTATTGGGAACGCCGGAGCGTGGGTTATTCTACAAAGCTGGTTCATCTATCCAGCTTACAGCATATAGTGATGCTGATTGGGCTGGATGTCCAGATTCACGTCGATCTACAACTGGGTGGTGCATGTATCTTGGTGATGCTCTTATTTCGTGGAAATGTAAGAAGCAAGAAAGGGTCTCAAAATCTTCCACTGAAGCCGAATATCGAGCCATGTCTTCTGTGTGTTCTGAGATTGTTTGGCTACGCCACTTGATCTCTGAATTAGGCTTTCCACAAGTGGATCCCACGCCTTTGCATGCTGATAATCTGAGTGCCATACGTATTGCTGAAAATCCGGTACTTCATGAACGAAGTAAACACATTGAGGTGGATTGCCACTACATTCGCGAAGCCTGTACTGATCACAACATTACTTTGCCTCATGTGTCCACGGAATTTCAAACCGCAGATGTTTTCACAAAAGCATTGGCGAAGACTCGCCACCAGTTCTTAGTTGACAAATTGATGCTGGTCAATTCACCCGCATCAATTTGAGGGGAGGTGTCAAAGCTGAATTTCTGGAAATGATTCTCATACCAAAAATAGATGATTGATTTGTTTTAATGGTCTGATTGCTTAGGACCAGCAAATCAGTTGTAGGATCTTTGACTTGTATGATTGCTTGTAATTAGGGATTAGTGGTAAATAGCTTAATCTTTGGGATTTGATAGCTGTAAACATTTATTGTATAGAATAATGAAGAGTATAAGAAGAGGGTCTTCCTAAGGGAATGACAGGACAGTTTTCCAGAAATATACTTTCTCTCATAGATTTGTCATCTCAGGCGGTCAGGCCTCAGCTTTTGATATTGTACATCCAACCCCATCTGCTATAGAGCTTGTTTGGATGTTACCTTGCATCTTTGAGAATGCTTCCATCAATTATTCCCCAATACTCCGTTTTGTTGATCTATTTGGTTATTGCTGAAGAAAACAGGATATGGTGAAAGTAAGAAAATTATATCTTGAATATCTTTTTTTTCCCTTCTATATTTCCACTTTCATAATCTTTCATCATATCAAGAAAAATTCTAACAAAAATTCCAAGGGGAAACACTAACAAGAATGGTTCTCCTTCTCAATTTTCTTCTTTCTCCCCAACCAACTTCAAGTTTGAAATCCAGCCTATACTTTCTAAATGGATCTGATGTAGAAACTGACAGAAATTGATTTTAGTTGTGATTCGTATACCTGATATTTCACATGAACACAGCTTGACCTGCATATGTGAATACAGAAAAATGTGTTTCATGGAAACCACCTTTGCTTATATTGATAAGGAAAAACTGAGCATTCCACCCTTTTTTTTGTGTGATTGCATCTGGAATTTGTGACAGCCTGAAAAGGAATTCCGACCGCCAATAGCTGAAATAGAGGAATCACTCTCCTTTATCATGCATGAGGTCGGGACTGGGGAAACATCTGCAACAGATAACAACGAAAGTGATCCATTCAATGGGTCCTTCCGTTTTACACATACCTGCTTTATCCATCAGAGTTGGGTTGGGTATTCAAAATAGTTTCAAAAGTGACTTCTGCTAGACATTCCTTGATTATCCATTTCAGCTATTCAAATTTTAGTTCTTCAAGAAGTGCAACACAAAAGTTGTAAGTTATGAGCAAGGGAAAAGAGACGAACTTTTTGAAATTTAGAGATGATATCTCGCATTCTTTTTGTGTAGGCGAATGATAAATAACTCACATCCACATAACAAAGCAAAAGTACTACTAATTAAAAATAACCACTCTTGAGAATGCAAGCTCAAGAACCCAAAAAATATAGTAAGAAATGCATTCGAAAATTCGTGAATGTATTTGATAGGGAAATGGGACTTCCACTCTGCATTTTGGTTGTCATATTCTCTGTGTCAATTTGCGATCCCTTTCAATTTTATTATGACCAATCTAGGTAGCAGGTTTGAGAAGAAGAGTCTTCAAACTTGTTTCAATTACTTTCCAGTAGCAATTATTCTTCCCATTGTCAACATGTGCTGTGGAATCTTAAGATTTGCAATTGTTGGTGTTCCTGTAACATGGGGGTTTCAGTTTAAGTAACAGGGCTCTCAATTTTTAAGTGGAAATCACAGATGCATTACTTCCTATTGAGGTTGGAGTCATAAAAACTTGAAAATGAGAATGATAGTCTTCGGCAACATATTCCATGATGCTGGTGCAAGGAACTAATGTGTTAATCCGACCTCTCAATTACTTTACGTTAACATCACCTATTCACCTCTCAATAGAAAGCTACAAGGAGAATGATATACATCTTCGGTAGTGGTACTATAACTACTATTAGAATAAAACGTAAATGGTTGTAGGAAGAGGGAAATACAGAGGCACGGTAAAGAAAAATTATACTATTCAATACCACATAGTTTAAAGTTTGTGTTCACAAATGTGAATGAAAGCTTTCAGTTGTCATGTTTTTTGTACGCCACTTTGTCACATCACTTGAGAGATTATACAAAAGGAGATTATACAAGAGGCTCTTCGACTCTGATTTAAAGATTTCATATCTCTCTCGATTTCTTTCTCTTGAGTCTTGAGTCGGCTTATGTCTGTTAGGGACAGGGTATATGGATGTGCTCAGAGTGTTCAACGATACGCAGGCCGGGTGGTATCTGGTGTAGAACGGAGAAGATTCTCAGCTGGTCGCTAGCGTTGTGTTTGGACCTTAGTCACAGAATTGTTCAACAAGGCCTTTGCTCCCGCTCTCATAATCCTCGCACTCTCGAATTTTATGGGTGTTTTGGCTTAACAATCATCATTGCAGATGGTAAATCTTGTTGCTCTCTCTGTGGTTGTGTTTTGACTTCTATGAAACTTTGTTTTTCACTTTCAAGACCTACTTGATTCGTACTTCTTTACGCTATTTCAGACTTGCTTGGGTCATTCTTTGGTGCTAGCGTTCTGATTTCAGTTTCAATTTTTACATTGATCAGTCGGTGATTCTATGTGCAGGTCTGAAAAAACCCTTTGATGGATTCTCGATTGGTTTATGCACTCTCCAAAACTACCAGATACTTAAAAGTCAGTTTTCAGTGATCTTCTATTCTTTAATTTGTTTAGAGCTGGTGATAGTCACGTTTGGTTTGCTCTTTTTTGCCATGTGCTTGTATTTGTAAAGGGGCTCATCTTGCACTGTTATTGAATTGATAATTATTTAATTCCCTTGTATTGTAATCTGCTTTGTTTTCATGGAGGGGGCAAGGACAAAATGGGTTTCTTAAGCATTTCTGGTTTCATTTTTACCTCACCCTTGCAAACTTGGGCATATTATTATTTACACCTTTTCCTTTATGTACACCTGTTTCATTGATGATTTGGTTTGATTCACTTCACTTTAAACTTCCAGGATAAAGCATGAGGAAGGAATATGGTAAGCATTTTTTAGTTTGAAAGGGGACATTGCTAATATTCGAGTGTGAGCAGTCTACTCCTGTTGGAGAACTTCAGACGGGAATTTTCTTCACCAAAGTTGGAATAGGTTCTTCAAGGTGGTGCATCCACCTGGCTTGTGAACTTTTGAGCTCACAAGACTGAAGAGTTATGCCAATTCTGGACCCTATTTTAGTATATATATGGTATGGTTTTAGTTAGATCTCCATGTTATTTATTTGAGATTGTTGAATCCTTTTTTTTCATACTAAGTTCTGGTTTGATAGCCTATGTGCCCTAGAATTGAATTGGGTGATCGGATGATTACAGAGATTTTTTTTAGAGAGAGAGAGAGAGAGAGAATCTTTTTTCCTAATCCATTTGTTGCGGTTGGCTTCATGATGTTGGGGTTCATTGTTTTTCTTGTGATACTATGGTGACTTCTTCTCCAGATGTTCAAAACCAAAGAGATGGAGAATTTTTTTTCCTAATCCGGTAGTGTTAGAGTGTGTTTGAGGTTTACTCAAGAAGAGATCATTGTTGTGGTAGGAAGATTGCTTACTATTTGTAATCTCGTGTCATTTTTCGGCGAAAAAGGCAAGGGTTGCCTTAGTTTGGTTCTGTTGAAGGATGATTTTATATTGTTTCACATTTTGAGAATTGACTCTAACTGTTTGTACGGGTCTGGCATGAAGATAAACCATCGCGAATCAAAGATTGCATCTCCATCCACAATACACGGTGGGTGTACTAATCTCCTTGGTTTTTGGCATATTACTCTTATGCACACGGCGGGTGTACTAATCTCCTTGGTTTTTGGCATATTACTCGTATGCTTGGTGACTCCCCATGTCTATGGCGGCTTGAACGCGTGGCTGAGCATGCATGCACACACGGAGAGTGAACAAGTCAGCCTATACAGCACATAAATTATGTTGGCTGGAGACTTGCCAATCCCTTGAATAGTTTATACACTTGCCAATCCCTTGGATAGTTGGAGCATAAGGTGTTGCAATACGCACGCTCATTCAGGTACCAAATATTCTACCCTTGCAGCCTTGCTTTATGGATTATAGCTTTTGTTTCCCTTGTATTATTTCTTTCTTTCCCTTCAATTGTGTAGTCAGCAACAAATTGAACTACTTTGCTATTTTAGGTTGTGATGCTTGGCCTCGATGCTGCTGGTAAACAACAATCCTGTACAAACTGCGCATTGGAGAAGTTTTATCGACTGTTCCTACAATTGGTATGTCACCAAAGCAAGAAGTCTATTGCAGTTGTAGTATTTTTTGAGTTGCTGTATAGATTATGGTGTTCAATCTACTGAATTTGTTTCATGCCTGACCTGATTATTGCTTCTTTAGGGGTGCCATTCATTTAATGAAACGGTTTGGTTCATCATTGTAGTCAGAAAAGAAGTTTTCCTAAATAGGTAATAGACTCAAAGAAAGAACAAGCAATCACGGAGTACGTTGATTTTACTAGGTTGTATTCCTTTTGTTGTTGGCACTTCTTGGCTTTTCGGGCTGGGGATCATCCTCCCATTTTCTAAATCCTGAAGTGCAATAGTCCATTTTCAACTTAAAAAACATGAATAATTGTTGGTGGTGCAGAGTAATTCATCAAACCTTTAGTGTATACTTCAAGTACCTTTGCCTAGTAATTTAAGGAAACAGATGGTACAGTGAGAGTAGTTTTAGTGTTTTCAGAGCTCTATTCTTTGAAACAGTTTCTATTATATTTTCTTGGAATTTGTAAATGAATAAGTGGTTATCAAATTGTAATGTAATCTTACAGTGCAGGTGATCAATTAGACTGGTTTGATAGATATTGCCCTATGTCAGGCAGTTTTGGCTTGGTTTATGATTTACGAGGTCAGATTATTGCTGCAGAAATCTTAATTGGCACAATTTTTCACCCATGTAAATACCAATTACCAAACAAGTGAACTGTATGGTGTAGATTCTTTATCTTGTCCCTGGATTTTTTCTTGGTATGTTTGTTTGCTTGGCATTTCAAGAATGAAAACATCGAAAATATACACATAATGTGGAACTTGTGTCTCCCGGCTGTGTAAAAAATTGGAGGGGAGATGTCTCTTAAACTAAGAAACAAGAAAAGGCCACTTGACCATTTATTGACGCTGCTGTGTTTGTTTGTTTTTTTGTCATTGTTTATACATCAACGGGGTATGGGGAAGTTAGTAGGTTAGTTCACAGGAGGTCCAGAGGCTATCCATAGCCCTAAACCCCATCCTCGCCCCTCGCGGGGCTCAAACTCCTGCCTCCACTGAGGGAGGAGGGTGAGCTTACCAACTTGACAAGCTTGGTTTGCTCACGCTGCTGTGTTTTACTGGGTACCAACCTAACACAAGCTGGGACTAGGCTTAAGTTTTCATTGTGAATAGGAATGCGTAGGAAAAATACCCAACCTTTTTCCTAATTTATAGGTATGGGAAACATGGAATTAATCACAAGCATCCAGTCATCAAATGCAAAGCTATACCAAACTGTATTGATATATTCTCATGAGATATTATCATTTTTCTCCAAACAACCCAGCTCCTAAAATGATTCAACATTCAAGCCTTAGGCTCCATAATGCAATCCAGCTTGTATATCCTTTGGAGAGAGCATTTAATTATTGATAACTACTCAAAGTTAATATTCTAACTAGTAAAAGCAATGTAAATCCAAGCCATGCGACGACATAAATGTCAAAAGGACGGTCAGTGGGTTATCAACTGAGACTTGTCAAAATTCCCTAACATGGGATTGGCTTTGAATGATTTTGTCAAGATTATACATTACATCAATGTCAGCGCACTCTGGCTTGTATTATTTACCTATCATGGGATTGGCTTTGAATGATTTTGTCAAGATCGTACATTACATCAATGTTAGGGTGCTTTGGCTTGTATTTCATATTGCAACTGATTGGATGCAATGTATTCTAATGCACTGTCAATGAAATGTCGAATTCTTTAATTAGACATTTTCTTCAAGCATTGGATGCCTGAGTAGTGTGTAATGTAGACGAGGTGGGGTTTCCTAACATTGCAAACTAGGGTTTATTAATAGCGGACGCCCGTGCTCATTTGTAACTTGAAGTTTGTAGTGTTTTGGCCCAAAATTACCATGAGGTACACAGTGCGCGACATTTTTTAAGCGATGTGTTGCCATTGGATGCTTGACAACAAGTTTGAATATCCTTTCGATCCAAATTTGTGTCACGCATGCTCCGTTGTTACTGAAATGCAACGCGAGCAGTTGTGAAGAAGTTAACTGCATGCAAAAGCGTCTATCTCTATAAAGCTTTTGATTATTAGCAAATAAGCGGGCTGGAGAGGGGTTATTGACTGAAGCCCAATTCTATATGGAATCCAATATGCATGAAGAAGGTCAATCTGATTTTGATATGTCGGATTGGATGATGCTCAACTTTCTCCGTTTCAGGCAAACATGTCCATTGGAACTCCAACAACAGCAACTAGCAGATTATACTCCATAATATGGCATCGCCAGCACTGCTATAGTTTGTTTACTATATGCTGCTCGTCCTCTGATTCAAATTGGAGGCGCGGCTTTGGGCGTCAACCTATTGCAAAGAATAAGGACAAGATGGTAACTACTGTTCTTGTAATGTCTCCTTTATTTATTGCGTAACCGCCTTTTATCTGCATATACAAAAAAATTACATAAAAAATAAGGGTATTGCTGACACAGAAATTAAATGGTTCTGGTTCTGGGTATGTGATTGCCTGCTTAAAATTTCTTTTGATTGTTGGTAACAAGTTCACAACCCAGCTTTCATAGTAGATATGTGCTTAGCTGTATATGGTTGTAAACTACTACTACTTTACTCTGAAAGAATTGATTGATAGGTTGGGGTTTTGTGTGGAATTTTTTAGCGTTATTACATTAGGGTCCCAACTAGTTGCCACTTGTGCATTCACCTTTGAATCGTATGTGGCATTTGTTGTTCCCACAGAATGCAGAAGTATCAGCCAAATTAATTCCTTCTGCCGTCTCTGTTTATTTTATATAAGAAATATTCAACCCTCTCTATTAACTTTAATGATGTTGTGGATTGATGTTAATTTTATGCACTTGTTCATTTGGTTTAAGAGACATCTCCCCTCCAAAAAAAATTATGTCAAAAAATTGGAGGGGAAATGTCTCTTGATGTAAATACCAATTACATTCGATGGTAGGTTTAATGATGTTATTGATTGAATAGATTGTAGCCAGATTGAAAGTTGACACTGTTGAAGTTTCATTGCCTTCTCATTTTAATTTTCAGGCACACAAAGTGACAACCTCCCGTGCGGAGCAGGATGCAGTATTAGAAGCAAGGTATTCAACCAGAAACTTTGAATTTTCAAACAGAATTTCCGTGATGTAACCATTTCTTATTCTATTTTGTGTTTCAAAACTTCATTTTTAGTTGGATTAGCATCAAGCAAAATGCTTGTGGTTAATATAGAAGCACTAATAAAAGATCTGAGAAAGAGAGGAAAGTAACCAAAAAAAGGAAGTCCTGATATGGCTACCTAGTTTCTTAGTACAATTAGGTTCCAGTTCGAAAGAGACTGCCTTCTTTTCTTTCCTTTATTTGTGCAATCTTCCTTTGATATCTCTACTATCTAATGCATCTGCAGTGTACTAAACTTGTTTAATTCTTATGGCTTTTTTGTCATTGTTGTCACTTGTTGCAGGAAAACATCTACTAGACAGTCGGGTTCCATAAACAGTAAGGCAATCATTCATTTTGTCATTTGGATTATTGTCTTTTATGTCTCGTGCATGTAGTTACCTAGATTCTTTATATGATGGATCCATGTTTGAGTATTGCCCAAATATGTTCGAAGCATGGGCATTGTCCTTTAAGCTTTTTCAAAATTACTATTTTTCAACACATCCAGATGATGATAAAAAGATAATAGTTGCTTCGCCTTCCTCTTTATTGTATCCCCTTTTCCATATTCTTGTTTCTTCAAATGGATAAATGATATGACTGAGGGGTAAAATCAGCATCTTTTACTGTGTAAGCCAAACAAGTGAAGTAGGTGCTCTATGTTTTCTATTTCAGTTGTGTTTGAAGTCTTCTTGTAGAAGACTCAGTTGTTGAAGACCAGATTATATTTATGCTCTCATTGGAGTGTCATGTTTACAATGGATGCGGAGAGCTGGGATTACCTATTTTGCCCTATTGCTTTTACCTTACATTGGAGGTTGCTCCCCTGTCAGAGGTGGATTAGCTAGTGCCCTATGTGTATACTGATATGCTTCCCATGGATTTAGGGAGTTTGGTTCAAGGGCCAACTCCCAAAGCTTGAGTTTTTGGAGATGTGGAGTTTATGCAGTGTTGTGGATTATTTGTTTGGAATGTATTCTAGGGTTGGAGAACAAATATGAAGACATTAGGGATCTATAGGATAGACATTATGTACCCATGTTGGCGACCCAAGATATTGGTTCAAAAGTTTATGGATTTGAAAGTTTCTTTGTATTATGGGTTGGATTCAATGGGACGGGTGGTGAGAGAAACTGATCTTATACTGCTCCAACTTGTCTGTGCCTGATTTTCCCAATGTTTGGCATTTTAGGTTAGGTTTTCGACAGTTTTAATCCAATGAATAGTGTAACCAAGGTGATCCCTGTGGTTTCTAGGGCCATTTTTCCATCATTATTTATTTCCAATAACTTTAGGATTTTCTATTTAGGTCCTGTTCTGGTTTCTTAGACTTATTATGAAGGTGGCTTTTCCTTCTAGGGGCACTTGGGTTAAGCTTTCAAAGTGATGGAAAATCAATCAATATTGCCATGGATCTTGAGTTTGAAGAGCGGCTGAAGGCTGTTAAAAGGTGTTATGTTTTGACTACTATTTCGTATACCGCATGTTCTTAGGAATGGTTTTCTTATGGTTCATGAAATTGGTTTCTAAGAAAGAAATGTTTTGACTATTTTTCTGTATATTGCATGTTCTTAGGAACAGTTTTCTTATGGTTCATGAAATTGTTTTCTAAGGAAGAAATGGCTTTTGTATTGATTAGGACTCCATCCGCACTCAAACGTTGTCTTAAGCGCATTTGTGGGTTGGTCTTTGTATTTTCTTTTGTACTGACGACTGGGATGTCATAGATAATAGTTTGAGTCTCTCTCTCTCTCTCTCTCACACACACACAGAAATGCGGGTGCTCTCAGTAATATGTAAATGCCACACACACACAAACTGTGTTCTAAATGGCGCTCGACGCTAGTCGGGCGGTGACCCGCCGCCAAGCGCCTAGGCGCCGCCGAGTTTTTTTTCAAAATATATATTTTAATATTTTTAGGGCAATAATCTCCGCCAAGACAGCCACCTAGCTCCCTTAGCCGCCTAGCTGCCAAGCTCCGTTAAGTTCGGCCAAGCCCCGCCAAGTTCCGCCAAATCTCTCTGTCCACCGAACGAGCCTCCGAGGGTGAAATCATGGCGCCGAGCGCCTAGGTCTACGCGGCCATTTAGAGCACTGCACACAAACCTATATGCACAGGCACCCATAAACCTGTATCCTGCAGGTATGCAGTATGCCTGCACATATTAATTATAATGTGACCAACTGATAACCTAAATGACCTTACACTCTTCTCTTTTTCCCAGCCGTCATTACAATTCTGTAGATTTACTTTGTTGATCAGTTAATTGCAGATGAAGTGGGGATTTCCATTTCTATGTTTTATATGAACAAATTTGATTTTGATTCTCACCGGGCGCTAGACATCCTTTCGTTTTCGTAATCTCGTAAATGTCTCATTAAGTTTTGTACTTGATTAATAGTCTCCGGCGTTTAGTTAATGGGGTTGAACTAGGGTCACAGAGATGAGAATACTATTTTCAAAAGCACGTGCATCTTGCTGCTTGTGGCAAACTTGTTTGATAAAGATGCTAACATTCGAGAGAGTGATTTTATTTCCTAGAACAACTTTTCTTAATCAACTAATGTAGAGCCTCAGAGGCAGTTTCTCATTTTTTTCTAGGTGAAAATGTTAGGCAGATATCATTCTGAAAACATATTTTTTATGGGTATTAGTCATTTTTGGTTTGATAGTCTTCGTACTCTTGCGATAAGTCCATTTGGTTTGAAAATTTCGTCATTTGGTTTGAAAATTTCGACGAATGCTTGTTTAGGTTAGATGTGTTGTGTCTATTCATTTCTGCCGGGCAGAGCTAGTGACTGGCAAGGCACTAGTGTTCTCCAAAAGAGTTTGTCTGTTAATGCAGCTGTCCTTTCGCAATTGTAATTTGTTTGTCAAATGTAATACCATTAACTAATTGAGGCCATGGAAGTTTTGGAACAGTAGTTAACCGACAAATGTTGATCATTCAAATTCCAATAATTGCTTTTGTTCACAAACGATATCCGTTGTAGGTTTAGAATGGGTTTCAATTAATAAAAGTACATTTAGAGCCAAAGAAGTTTCCTTTTATAGTATGTATGCTTCCCCTTTGCGGTTATTTTTTCAGCTTTTCTGCAATTTTACTTAGGCATCACTGGAGCCTATGTAGCACCGACACTCCAAAAGGGCGCCGTGTCCACGTATTGGACACGCCACATGGCGTGTCCAATAATTTTTATTATTTTTTGATAGGACTTATCGCCAGAGTACGAAGACTATCCTGTGAGACTTAATGCCACTATCAAATGTGGGCATAATCCCCTCTTTAGTTTGGCAATAGATATACATTATGCCTTTGTTCGGTTTCCATTTTAGTTTTCACTTTCATTTTTGTTTTCAATCATTACTCCTATCTCTCCCCAATCATTACCCCTATTTTCAATTATTACTTTAACTTTTTCTCTTTATATCTCTCCAATCATTACCCCTATCTCCCAATTATTATCCCTATTTCTCTCCACAATCATTACTCAAAAACAAAACCATAACTCCTATCCGAACAAAGCCATACCATAGGACGTAAATCTTGATGTAGGGAGGATTATACTTGGCTGGTTCGTTTGGGGAAGGGTTACGGTGGATTGATTTCACTATCAGCTTTGGAATGGGGTAGGGTTGTGAGCCTATTAACTAGGACGCAAAGCATACGAAAAAGCTACAACAAAGTATGCTCAAATCATGTGTCTTTTGATTTGTATTAGATGGCATAGTTGTGGAAAATTCCTTTAAAATTGCAGTGTTCTAATCTGATGAGTTGTGCTTACTGTTTCTGGGTTTTTTCTTCTTACAGCAAGGCATTCAACTCCAATTTCAGTGTGGTATTTTAGGGTTTTCGTTATGATTGCGGAGGGGTTTTTATTTTGTCGTTCCGAATAAGCTTTCATGTTTCCTACTTCTTGTATGCATGTTTCCTTTTAATTTTCTTGTATATGGTTTTAGATAGCCAACATCACAGTAGTTTTCCCAAACTCTATTTTTTTGGGTAAACAGTTTTCCCAAACTTGTTCCTGATTGTTGTTTATGTTGAACTGTAAAGATGAAGGATAAAATGAAGGCGGAGTCTTGGCCTGATGATGAATCAAAGGCCAAGAAAATTTTTATCAAGTTTTATGCAATCTTTCCAGATCGACTATTGTAGCGGCTGTTGTCATCCTTCAGAGGAGACGGCCCATTACTTATTGCTTCATTTCTGTGTTCGTTACGGCTCCAAGATAGAAATCACGTGCTTTGGTCTGTTTTGGAGTTTCTATTTTGCAGAGGTAAATCTACTTTGGTTTTCAGCTTCTGTGGTTTGTGTGCTATGGTAATGTAGTTCTAATGTTGGTTTATTATTTCAGTTTTCAATGATGCATGTATTCAATCTATGATCATGTTGTGATTAATTGTGTTTGTTAGAAGGATTGAAGGCATAATGGTTAGTTCGGAAATTGAACTATCTATGGTGTTTGGCCTAATAATGTTTATGCATTTTGTTGGATGATGTAATTGTGGGTTGTATAATTGTGTACATGATAGTAAAAACTTGAGTGATAAAGAGGAAGTAGGGAGAAGTACAACAACGACAACAGAACCCAAGATGGGAGAAGTAATATACAAATAAAGAAAAAATGCTTGTATAATTCATATTTTGAGAATCCATATGCTTGCCACCCAAGAATTCCCCATCTTTTCGCTTTAAGATGTTTATTAGTCAATATATTTTTGTGGGTCTATAATTTTTGTTAAACTCCATGTCCTTAGGTCTAGAGCAAGAGCAAGAGCAGAATGTTTGTTTGAAAACTTCAAGTTCTCTTTTTTAATTCGACGAGAGAAAGGAAAAAATCATTTGTTCGGTTTGGAGACTTATGGAAGCTTTGGATTCGGTGTATGACATAGTATATAAGGAAACAAAGTAGAATTGAGCTTATATCAAGATAAAGACGTGTAATTTGTTTGGCTTAGAAGTGGACCACAATACATTTACATAACTTATTGGAAAGATGACTGATCAAAAGCAAAGAATGAAACTAGGTTATACACTTATACTCCATTTTTGTTGGCTGGCGAAGTTTACTATCTATTCTACAATGACACTAGGTTGTTGATCTCTGGGTAAGTTGATTAGAAAATGTCCTTTTTTTTTTTTTTGATAAGTGATTAGAAAATGTCCTCATTATTGTTTTCTATCAGGTTGGGCCCGCTGTCGAACATAGATCCCCGTTGAAAAAACATAATTTTGGCTATTATCGGTTAGAGTTGCCATGATTGCTAAAAGGTCTTGAGCAAGCTGGAAGCAAAAGAGGCTGTCGGCATTAGGAATCACATGATATGGTTGAAAGTATTGGGCAATTTACGTGAACTGACTATAATTTTCAAGTAGTACTTTGCGACGTTCTTGACTAATCCAGTAGGTTGGTGGCACCAATTGTAGTGCTGCTGCTGCTTTTGTTTTATTTTTTGGTAATTATATACACATATTGGTAGTTTCTTGCTTGACTAATACGATGATCCTCCTTTCTCTTGGCTCTAGATTAGCTTTGTAGAGAGAAGTTGAGTCCCTAAACCATTGTTCTTCAATATTTGGCGATTTAAGCAATGTAAATGTTTGATTGTTGGATTGGAATAGGTGGGATCCAAATCCTTGGTCCGGGGCTATGTAGCACGGACATGGACACGGGACACGGCAATTCTAAAAAAATGGGGATACGGACACGGCGGAAGACACGCCATGTGTATAAATCAATAAAAAAATAAATATATAATATTTTTTTATGAACCATTGTATATGAATAAATTCACAAATTGTGTAATTTTCTTTCAAAGACATAATTACTGTTTAACCCAAATGTTTTGAATAATTTTATATTAACCCCCAAAATTAAAAATATTACATTTTGACCCCAGTCGTGTCTCGTGCTCGTCCCTAACTGTGTCCAATACGTGTCCCCGCGTGTCCTCGCCGTGTCCTTGTGTCCTCGTGTCCAATACGCGGACATGGCGCCCTTTTGGAGTGTCGGTGCTTCATAGGTCTGGGTACATCTATTCTCATGAAGAAATTTTGCTACATCCCATTGTCTATTTGGTCTATCATCTCAGACGTTTGTCACTTACCTCAGTTTCGGAGTGTTGACTTTTTTAAAAATTGGAACCTGTGATATATTAGTTAGGCTTTATTTTATTTCACTTTTGAATGCAAATGAGTTTAATTGGGGACCACTTGAGAGAGGGAAAACATGTATGGGCATTGATCCGTTTACATTTTGCAATATTGACGATGATGATTAGTAGTATTTTATGATATAGTGGTATTTTGTTTTTGGATTGCTATCTTACTGATTTCATGTTCCCCCAAGCAGAAATACTACTTGGAGTTGTTCATTGTTGTTTCGCATCCCATGACTTAGATATGTGCTCACTCTGTGCTTCTTTTGTTCTGTTAAAATGGTAATGGGCCAATGGCTGTGAGCCTGTGAGAGTTGATTGTTGCTGCCATGACTAAGGTGGTTGTTTCACATAACTATTCCAGTAGTTTTAGTGCCGCCCAACGGCCACATCAAAGTTGTTTCTTTGTTGAATGCTGAATCCTTTTCTCCCTCTTATGGTCATACAATAGAAAGTCATGGGAGGGGAAAGTAGGGACAAGTTTATAAATAGTGAGTCTTTTTTAATACAGGAGAAAGTAGGCATTGAAAACTAATGGTTTATGCTAGAAATTCGTGGGGAAGTCATGGGATGGCTTGCTTTTAGGCCACAAAAATAAGTTGGATCAAATGCTCCTTTGAATTTTGGTTTCTCATATTCTTTGATTAGGGAAGTTGGAAATGCTGCTATAAGTGCTTTTGTATACAGTATATTCCTTGGAAGATTGTTGGTATTACTGTGCTTTTTGAAGCCTATGGTAGGTCATTTTTTGTTTCTTTGCTTTTTGTTTTCCAATCTATTTTCTTGCTTTGTTTGAATCATGCATAACTAAGGTGCATTCTACAGCTTAGATACACCGATTTGATAAGATTGGTATTGATGCTTAATTCTTGTATTTGTCATTTTCAGGAGTCGCCTGGGTGAAGATCATCGTGTGAACAACATGAGTCCTATGTTACACGGACACGGGTACGCGAATCGGATTTGGGTACATATCTAAGGGTCAGACACGTCAAAGCAAAAAAAAGAGGATTCGGGGATATGTATCCGAATTTGGATACGGGTGCGGGGATCCGCTGAATATTTATATATGTATAAAAATATTTATATTTTCTATATAAATATACGAAAATTATCTCATAAAAAATATATTTTCTTTGCAAAAAAAAAAAGTAATTTCCTCAAATTATAGGGTTAAATTGTATTATTCTTACAATTTAGGGGCCATACTGTATTATTATTAAAGTAGAAGGGTTATACTGTAATTACAGTTTATTTTTTATAATACGGTTTCTAACCTAATCTCAAAAATCAAAAGACCTTCGTTGCTGCTGCTGCCGCCTACCGCAGCTCTCTCTCTCTCTCTCATACGATGAAGACCAAGACGACGTCGGTACCCCTCTCTCTCTCTCTTCGTCTTCTTCTTCTTCTTCGTCTTCCTCCTCTTGTTCTTGTTGCAGCAGCTGCTGCTACCACCGGCGACGACGACGATGCTCCTTCTCCGACGAGTCGACGACCACGAAGACGATCTTCTCCGTCTTTGTGAATCTCAGATCGACAGGTTCTCCCTCTCTCCTCTCTCTCCCCTTCTTCTTCTTCTGGCTAACGTGTCCAGATTTTTTGGGCGAATCCGGTAAGGGATCCCGTACCCGTGTCCGTGTCGTGTCGTGTCGACACGGGTACGTCGGCCAAAATCACGGATCCGTGTAACACAGCATGAGTCTTGTTTCAAAAGGAACATGATGGACTGTTCAATATGCTGCTAGATTTTTCGTTGCCAATGGGTGATGATGATTTGTTCGTGAACGCAGCATATCAACCTACCACACATTATTGCTGAATCCTAACATTAATGTAGAATTGGACACCTTGGTTTTGGTCCAAATGATTGCGAATGTATCTACTCTTGGTATTGATATTTGGATTGATCAGTTGCATTTATATTTTTTGAATTCGGTCAAATTAGTATGGACTGCGTAAGGATTATGAGCTGGTATGTAGTAGCTCTTTAATTGTCAGCTTAGCTTTGGCATTCATTCAACTGCCAACACAAAATTGGCAAATATAACTTCATCTCTTTAAATTTTGACAGTATAACATCTCCTCGCTTTGCACTGCAGCATTTTGTTAAGCCATCTTTAATGTCTATACAATGTATTCCAGACAAATTATTAGAACCCAAATGCAAACAATTGTACTGAGCACGTGATTTTGTGCGTAGCACGAATTGTGACACTAGTTTTGCATAACGAGTGATTTGTGGTATGTATGCAGAATAACTGTAAACATTTCTACTGTGATGGGGTTGCTGCCTGAATTCATTGTACCATGTATCCAAAATATTAAAAGCTGATAATATATTTATGAACAATTTTAGTCGTTGAGTAATAGGTTTGCAAGTATACTTCTGTTAGCACTTGTTTTGTATATTTTCACTCTCTTTTTCTTTAGCTCTAGCTGAAGGTTTACAACTGATGTCCACGAGTTTTTAGTTGTTTGTTTGTATTAGTTGTCCATGACTATTTTCTTCATTACCTGCAGGTATCTAAAACCATTAATTTTGACGTTCTTCGGGGCCTTACAAATGCATTGCTTGCTGCAAAGAAACCAGATGAGGTTGGTTATTTCAATGAAACCCTACATTCCCAGATGGTTTAATTCCTAAGCAATGCATAATATGTACTCGATTTTATCAAGGGCCTATCCTCAATTAAGTCTAAGGCAGTTGTGATTTCTTATAGCCTCAACCCACATTCACCTTGGTCTTCCTCTATTTTCACTACACCCTTAACATGGATCAAATTACTCTTTATGGTTGTATTAGTTAATGTTGCACCGTAGCTGTGGAAGCTGGGTTTAGGATTTCGTTTTGTACAAGGCTGTTCCTTCAGTTCCCGCTTAGAAGATGAAAGCTTTGACCATTGACTTTCGAACTACAAGAGAGAAAATCGTTATCGACATTCCGGCCAGTGCTGTTGACCAAGAATGCCCTCATGTGATCAAGTCAGTAACTGAACTCCCAAGTTTTTTGGAATGCACTAGGATAGTAAAAGGTTCCCGTGTATCCTCTTTTTCCGTACGATGAAATAATCGGTGCGCATAACCTTCCAACTCTCTGCCAAGATGTGCACTGACTGCCGAGACTCTCTATTCGCATCAGAAATCCATTATACTCCCGGTTCTCGGATGCTGCTATTGTCGGTCGGTATAGTACATCCACGTGATCTGTCAGTGACCCGTCATTTTGATTTGTGATTTGTCTTGTCAATCTTTACTTCTGACTACTTCAGTCTACCTCTGGGTGCATGTATTCTGGACCCATTCCTATAAATAGAGGTGTTTGGGTATCGTTGTTTCCATATTTATTCATTCTAAGGGGCCTCTCCACTTCTGCTTGAGCCATTGGCTTCATCTATCTTGCATATATCAGTTGAGCATCTAGGAGGGGTGTTTCCACTTTAGATAATATTGTTGTCTATCAGCCATGGAGTACCCACCTCTAGCTTGGGGGTTTTGGGAATGCCTCAAGGTCATCCAGCAGAGTCATGCAATTCGCCAAGGTCATCAAGCAGAGTCAGGTGGGCAGCCACTGGCTCTCCCCTGACCCTGTTGGGTAGGGATTGTCTTGGTCTCCTCTGGCCAGTGGAGGTTGAGTGTTCTTTCACCTTTTCCTCTTTGGGTGGCAGGGACTTAATCCTGACTAGAGGTGGATACTCACTGCCCCTACCCATCGCCGATTCCAGCTTGGGTTATGGGGAGGCCTTGGAAGCATCGTTCGGCTGCATCTGGCCGGCAACAGAACTCTACTGATGTTCCTCAAAGAAGCCCAGATTGCTACCGAGAAGGTCTTCCTCGGGGTCCGCGATGCTATCCTTTTGGACTTTGTATTTTCCTTTTAACTTTTATTGCCGAGTTGGCTCTCTTGTTTGTAAAACATGTTACTATTGTAATAAACGGTTCACTTTTGTAATTTTGACCTTTGACCGTGTGTAGGATAATTGTCGACTATTCCTATGATGATTCTAACTCTCCAAACTTTGGCCTTTGTTAAATGGGCGTTTTATGAGTGTTGTTTATTTTCTATCCCCCCATTAGCTTATCATCTCGAACAAGTTTTCGTTATTTTTGCTTATGTTGCTGACAGTTCTTATTTTAGTGTTCTTTATATTCAGGCTGTTCAGGTCCTTCTGGCCTCTCATGAGCGCTTGATAGTAGAAATGTCAAATGACCTTACTATTACTACTGATGGTGATTCATCGGAGAAAGAGTCGAAGTAGGTGGATCCAATCCAAGTGAGTAATTGTTACTGGCAGTATTTATTGAATTTAGCATATATAAAGTGGACTTGTCCCTACAAGTTCTATTCCTTAAGTTATGTGCACTTGACAGTTAATGCTGTGAGCAATCAATCATGCACAAGTGATTGACTGCGTCTTAGAAGAGATTTTGATCGAAATGTCCACATTTTTTAAATCAAATTGGAGGAATACCCATGTTCTAAAACGTTTTGTAAAAATAGGCCATCGCGCCTTTTCAAAACGCGTTATAACGGTTAGGCGCCATGTGGCCATAGTAAGTGGCAGTTGGTTGCCACGTAGGTTAAAATTTAAAATGCATTACGAAAATGCGTTATATTTATAACCCTAACAGCGCATTTTAAAAATACGTTATAAGTCTAACCCTAATAGCGCGTTCTTGAAATGTGTTATGTTAACAACCCTAATTTTTTTACACAAAGCGTGAGAATTTGTAATATCATATGTCCAAAGATATTAAAAGACTGGACACAAAGATATTAAAAATTCTCATGATTCGTGTTAAAAAAAATTAGAATTAATATTAACTTGGAAAAGATTGGATAGTAATAGATTTGATATAAAAGAGTTCACGAGTACATTGATAATAGTACATAAAAGACTTCTTGAGTAGAAACTTTTCATATAAAACCATCATTTCACATGACATGTAATTTGAATTACGTGATTAAGATGACGATGGTTTTCATTTTCCGCATCTTCTTGTTGTGACCTTGTTGACCACACTTTGAGCACGTCTGTGGCGATTGATACTCAATCAAATCATCCATCTCATTTCGGATTAGATTCACTTTCGGGCGGCCTTGGCCTCGGAGATGTTCTTTGTCTGGAAGAATTCTTGGCCCATCGTACGACGGCCAGTAGGCTTAATCAAGCAGTGGCTTGAACGGGAGAGATCCATACATGGCAATTGTTGTGTCGACCGTCCAATATTTGCCGAAGTAATCAAGAGGGTCAATATGCATTTTGTTGCAAACCGCAATAACGTGCGAACATGGTATTTCCACAACTGAATCTTGTTGCAAGTGCACGTCTTGTTAGTCAAGTCAACTGTATGTTTGTTATTTCCTCTGTATGGGCTTGTTCGATTGATTGGCGTATGTACCTCAAACAAGCCCGCTGCTCGGTTGAATACAATGAAATTGTGTCCCACTGCATTTTCCCTCCAATGATCATACTTTTTCTTTGCATATAAGCTGAAATGATTCCCTTTGGCTTTTGTATCAATTGACTTCACCAGCCTATCGTCAAAGTACTCTACACACTTGTAGAAGGTAAACATAATAGTTGCCATGATCGGGAGGTGTCTGGCTTCTTTTACGACCCCATTGAAGCTCTCAGAGCAATTGGTAGTTTCGCTGTCGTACTGCCTACCTCCATCGTATGCAAACGTCCATTGTTTTTTGTTGAGCAGGTTAAGTTCTTGATAGATAAGTTCGTTCGCGAACCTTTTCAATCGGGTTAGTTTGGCCTTGAACTTTTTCTTTTGACATTCCATTGCGTAGACTTTGACTTCTTTTTCCACTAATTTCCCAAATCGATGATGATAGTTTGATCCCAAGTGATGGAGACAGTAACAATGGTAAGCATGTGGGGGCCTCCAATCATATGCTGAATCATCCTCCAGTCATGACATGAGGCTGGAGTGCCTGTCTGAAATGAGACACAAGCCTTGTCGTTTGGTTACGAAGTGTTTGATGCAAGTGAGGAACCATCCCCAATTGTCCCTATCCTCCTTTTCGACTACGGCAAATGCAATCGGCATTATTTGGTTCTCAGCGTCTTGAGTGACTTCAACAAGCAACGTCCCTTTGTACCTTCCTGTGAGGAAGGTTCCATCAACAGAAATTACTGGCCGAGAATGCTTGAACCCTTCGATTGCCGGTGTGAATGCCCAGAATAGTCTGTCAAATGTGGCACATCCTGGTAACCCTGAATCCTTGTATAACAATAGTGTGCGCGTACCCGGATTGGCTCGTTCGAGGACTTGTAGGAATACTGGGAGTGTTGCGTGAGACTGGTCCCAATCCCCGTGCAGACGCGATGACCTTACGGGGGGTGCCTGGACTGGCGGCGGCTTTACTTGAGGCTCAGGAGAGGGTGCTCCAGGTTGAGCTCGAGACGGGGGCCACTGGAGGGCCGCAGGGAGTAGAGGAGGAGGCCGCTGGAGGTGAGACAGGCCCTCGGAGGAGTGTTGTGGAGGAGGCGACGGTGGCCCTAAAAGGGCGTGGAGCTTACGTGGCGGAGTCCTACGTGCCCTTTCAGCAAGTGGTGGTCCCTACTCTTTTGGACGCCTACAGACCGGCGCGGCCCACGTACGACAAGGCCCGGGTTCTGAGGGACCCACAGCAGTACCTTTCTTTGCGCCGAGACGAGGTATGCCTTAAACACTTGCATTTCAAATTCCAATGTATCGTACTTTCATTTCTTTATCTGAATGCTGTATTTGCTTTGAATAGTATACCTGTTTACTGAATGTTATCAACTTATTGCAACAGGCGATCACCATCTCGTGCTACGGTGGTGCGGCCGACGTGCCGACGTTCTGGGAGCCCGAGGCTGTGAGGGAGATTGTGAGGCAGGCGGGCTTCGGGGAGTTTGTGAGCTTGTTGACGAGGGCGAATAACGATCGCCAGGTGGTGAGGGCACTGGCTGAGAGGTGGTGGGACACGACGAATACGTTCCATTTCCTCTTTGGCGAGCTGACGGTGACGCCGTTGGACTTCGCGGCGATCACTGGTCTGAGGGTCGGGGGTGACCCTATCCCTTACGACGCCGTTACGGGGAGGAGTGCGGTGCTCCAGCGGGAGACACTGGGGTACGTGCTGAGGGCGGAGAAGGAGGACGCTCAGTACGCTCAGCTGTTGGGGTTTTGGACAGAGGAGCTCCCGACTGACAGGGTGCAGGAGGAGCAGATGGCGCGGTGCTTTCTGTTGTACTTGCTCGGTGTGTCCCTGTTTCCCAACAGGCACAACCGGGTACACCTTTCGCTCCTACCAGCCTTGAGGGATGTCGGGGAGATAGCCCGTTTTGACTGGGGCGGTGCAGCTTTGGGGGCGTGCTACGCCTTCATGGGGTCTCTTTCCCGAGGAGCGGGGAAGAGCCTCGGCGGTTACTGGAGGGTCTGGGAGGTACATTTCAAACTTCTCTTGCATTTCATTTGTCTTTCTATTCGCTTATTACATATCCTGTGCTAATCCTTGATGTTTGATTCTGCAGCTGTGGACGTACGAGGTACTGGATATGTACCCTCCCGAGACCTCCTGCCCTAGTGACACAGTGCTTCCCCGGGCCCTACGTTGGTCCAAGGAGTTCCGGGGAGTGAAGAAGGGGAAGGGCGACTTGAACGCCTACCGCCACTTCCTAGACGAGCTTCGTCCTGACAGGGTATGATTACATCTCGCATGCTTTCGTTTATCGATAGTTCCTATTCAAATCCCATGCTGATGTTGTTCGTCTTTGATTGCAGATTCGCTGGCGTGTGTGGGATCGCTGCGAGCTTCCTTACTTGGTCCGGAGTAGGGAGGTGACGAGGGGGAGAGTGCTGCTCGAGTCCCCTTATGGCTGGCAGTGGTACCTAGGTGACCGGGTGTCACGTCAGTCGTTGAGGCTGGACGCTTTTAGAGTCCCCGGTCCCCTTCCTGCCCTGGTGCAGAGGACGAGCTTGTACACCAGGGGGAGGTTGAGCGGTTCGTACGACCGGACCCTGAGCTGGAGCCGCTCTTCCAGGCGGGCGTGGACTACTCTGAGTACCGGGCTCGGCACTTGATGCCGAGTTTCAGGGTACGGGCTGCTGCTTGGGAGGCGACGCTTCGAGCGCCAGGTGGTGCAGGTGGTAGAGGCGGACGAGGACGGAGAGGAGGGAGAGGAAGAGGACGCGAGGGTAGTGATGGTGGTCGAGGTGACAGTGCAGGTCCGAGCGGGGCCAGCTTGCCTCGACTCTCCTGGACCGTGGACGTGACGACTGCCCAGGGGGTTTCTGGTGTAGTGGTGGTGCCACGTCCCACAGTCGTAGCTCCGGAGTTCCTTGCTCAGGTATAACTTGCACTCTTTCGCCCATTTGCACTCACTTGTTAGTATCACCGTACGTTCTAATCAATTGACCTATTGTGCAGGCGACTCCGGAGTACGTGAGAGAGATGGCCGGGGCCATGATGGGCCTAGAGCAGCTGGTGAGGCAGTACGCCATGGGACACGCCCCAGAGGTGCTTCTTTGTGCCGGTGGGACTATGGTAAAGCTTTCGAACCCTTTGCTTTTATTTCCTACTGCTTATACTATGATTACAATGCAAATGACGAATACCATGTTATTGCAGGCTGGAGGAGGGGCTTCGCGTGGGCCACGCAGGAAGTCTGTGCGCATGCAGGTGCCACAGGCTTCCTCTGCAGGCTCGCGAGAGGAGCCTTCGTCGAAGAGGTAGCGGCTTTTTGGGGGGACAGAGGACGAGCCGGTCGACGTCTCTGACGAGACTGAGGAGCCGACGGACGTCGACCTCGCGGACACCTCGGGGAGTACGGTGCCTAGGGTGTCAGGTACTCAGGAGGCGGCCGGTTCTCAGGCAGAAGAGGCCTCTGGGGAGGACGGCGAGGAGGGTGAGGACGATGACGAGGACGAGGATGAGAGTTGAGTTCCCTTTTGTTTTGTTTTTGCCCTTTGGTGGAGCCTGCGTGCTTCTTTTGGAAGGGTGTCTGTTTACCCTCAGTAGCTAGGATTTTGGGGCTTGCACGCCTTTTGGTACTTCGACTCATGGATATCTTGGAGATTATATATATATAGAGAAGCTTATTTCTTTCATTGTTTACGTCATTCAACTTCCCTTATTGTGGTATGTCTAAGAAAGATTGAATAACAGAAACACTAACCAATGTATGCAACTAGTCCTTTTAGCCATAATCTGAAGCGAACTTTGAGTTTTATGATGAGCAGTATGTTGGGGCAAAGATTTACTGACATTGGAATAGAAATCAAAGAAGATAAATGAATAACTCTGAAAAACTGATCCCTTAGTGCAAGACTTTACGAAAATACCCCTGTTGCGGACTTTTGTTTATCAACGATGACCTTTGATATTTGACACGTGGCTATAAAACTCAAGTTCTCATTTGAAAACTGAAAACTTCTTGAAAACATGCCTGAAAAGCAAGAAAACCTTGACTTTTGAGGGTGACATTCCCAGATTTTGACATTGACCGTGAAACGGAACTTGGACCAGGTCACCTTTGGCCATTATGACCTGCAGGACTCGAAAGATCAACCTGAAATGGCTTGAAACGGACTCTGATACCTTGACATGACCTAGGAAATGGGTTTTATCGACTTTTTGGCGTCCTCACGTCGAATTTTGAGAGTTGACTCAAAGTGGGAGTTCCCCGAAGTCCCAAATACCCATTGAAACGTATTCTGAGGGTTGGTTATGCTTGCGAGTGCCTCGAATTGGTTTCAAACCTCTGCTGTCAAAGTCTGCAGAAATGCAGACTTAATATGCCGTGCGGGGCTACAAAGCGCCGTGCGTGGCTTCATCTGATTCCACGGCGTATCCGTGCTATGCCGCGGTTTTCTCCTGGTTTTGGTATGCCGTGCGTTACCTCGGTATACCGCGCGGCACTATTTTCCTGACACTCTGCCATTTGCTGCTTCCCAAGACAGATTGCACGAAGGTTGAAGTTTGACCTGTCCTATAACATTTCCGGGCCAATGCATGTCTACTTTGTTCTTTTAGAGCATGACCAAGCTTTTCCCTATGCAAGACTCATGGAAAATCTATACTTTTGGAACCCAAGGCTCTTTTGAAAGTTGAAGTTGTCTCCTCTATCCCTCTATAAATTCAGGCCTTAGGCCTCATACTAACCATATATTTCTTCCTCAAATCTTCATCTCCTCCCAATGGCTCTTTCTCTCACCGGTTCACTACGGCCGTGGTTGATTTCCATGGAGGGGGTCGATTGGCTCAACTTTCGGGCGCATGGTCTCTACTCTATGAGATACCTTCGTAACATCCGCCTTCGTCCCGAGCTCCTAAAGGCTGCCATAAGTCTTTGGGATCCGAAGGTGCACGTATTCCGCTTTGGTGAACAGGAGCTTTGCCCTACAATCAAGGAGTTTCGCGCCTATCTTGGCGGCTTCGGCTCTAGAGATGTCATTGTTCCTCCCGTGCGCGAGAACATGTCCAAGGTTCTTGCTGCCTCTCTAGGTCTGAATGACGGTGTTGCTCGTTATTTGGTTAGCAATGGTCATCTCAACATGATGCGCCTCATTGAGATGTTCTCTCCTCTTGGCAACCTAGCGGACGCAACCTGCCACACTCGGCGCATGACCGCTCTTTGTATGTGCTTACTTGCTGCTTACTTCTTGGTTCCCTCCACTGGTCATGCTAGCTCGGCATTGGTCAGTATTGCAGTGCAGATTGGAGCTCGGAAGGACGTGATTCCGATGGTATTGGCTGAGACACTGATGGGTTTAGACAAGGTTCGTTCTGGAGAGACTGAGACTTTTGGAGGCAGCCCCCTTCTCTTACAGGTTAGTTTTCGCCTCATCTTTCCTTTTTCCAGCTCTTCCTATTTTATTTTTTTTAACGTTGGGCTTGGCTTTCTACGGTTTCTCACTTGTTTTCCCTCTTTGGCAGATTTGGCTGTGTGACAAGGTGAATGTACTGACTCTCCCTCCTAGCAACTTGGCGTATGGGGCTAGGTTACTGCCCTCTCAGTGCTTTGAATTTGCGGATAGGCGAGTTTCCGAGTGGGTCAACTTCTTCAAACGTCAGCGGGTTGAGACTATTTCTTGGAAATGCTCTTGGCTTGATCTTCCGCCCATGACTGTGCATTATATGGGTTCCCAGTGGGTGGTTCTTCCCGGGCTGGAGGCTTTTACCTTCTACATCCCCTATCGGATTCAGCGTCAGCTTGGTCTGAGGCAGTAGGTTCCTGTAGAGATCCTGGTGGATGTAGTTCTGCCTTTCTTCCGCCATTCAGTTCTTTGTAACTACCAGCGATTCTGGAGGTCTCGCGAGGTGACCGATGCTCATCCTTACCCGTCTGTTGCAGTGCGTGGGAGTTACAGGAAATGGCTCAAGAGGAACATTGTTGCGAGGGCAGGTGCCCAAGGAAACTGACTCGATCTTACTACCCTAATCATTGAATAAATCATGGACCTCCTTTTTATTGTATTGCACTTTTATTTTCGAAGATCATGCTCAGCCTTATGTATTAGAAGCAGTTATTTTAATAAAGTGAGTTATAGAGGGTCTCCCCTTCTCTGATTCTGCCTTTCTGGATTCTGTCAACCTGGATTTTTGTTTTGATTGATCGTGACCGAGTCCCATATTGAGACTGCCTACGTATCCTTTTTGATGAAGGAATCAGGTCATGGCGTAGTTCAAGGGTAGGGTTCGCTCTGGTTTCGACACTCTCCTTTTGCGCTCTAATTTTTGCCTAGTACCGCCCTTTCGGGTTTTCGGCCTAACGAGCTCGTTCATTGTATGCCTTAACTTTTGCCTAAGATGCCCTTGCGGGTTTTCATCCTAGCAGGCCTTTTGCTCTAATTTTTGCCTGGAACTGACAGCCCTTGCAGTTTTCAGCCCAGCGAGCTTCTCTCAGGGGTAGTAGCGCTTGAGTTGATCCAGGTTGACTAGAGTTGAGAATTCGTTTCCGTCCAGATCGATGAGTTGCGTAGCTCCTCCAGATAGGATAGTCTTGATGATATAAGGCCCAGACCATTTTGGTCGGAACTTTCCTCGTGGATCATAGATTGGTGCTCGTATTTCCTTCAGAATCATGTCGCCTTCCACTAAGTCCCTGGGCTTTACCTTTTTATTGAATGCGCGCGCAATTCTCCTTTGATATCCTTGAATGTGGTAAAGTACCCTTAAGCGGCGTTCATCGAACAACATAAGTTCTTCAAAGCGGTTGCTCAGCCAATCTGCCTCTTGGACATTACATTCGATCATGGTTCGGAGAGATGGAACCTCTAATTTATGGGGAGCACGGCCTCCATGCCATAAACCAAGGAGTATGGAGTTGCCCCTGTTGGTGTTCGTACAGACGTGCGGTATCCCCACAATGCCAAAGGTAGTCGTTCGTGCCAATCCCTTGCAGATTGAATGGTCTTTTCCAGGATGGTTTTGATTGTTTTGTTGGCTGCTTCCACAGCCCCATTGGTCTGCGGTCGGTAGGTTGTTGACTTGTGTATTTGGATCTGAAATTCCTCTAAGACTTCCCTAGCTCGGCCTTTGAAATGAACCCCATTATCGGATACGAATGCCTGTGGGACCCCATATCGATAAATGACGTTTTGCTTGATAAAGTGCGCGACTTGAACCGCGGTCAGGGTTGCATAAGAGGCTGCTTCCACCACTTCGTGAAGTAATCGATAGCCACCAGGATGAACTTATGGCCATTAGAGGCTGTTGGCACAATCCTTCCGATGACATCAATTCCCCAGGTCGAGAAAGGCCACGGTGAGGTCGTTTGCTGTAGCTCATGCGGTGGGACATGCGTGAGGTTAGCGTGAATTTGACACTTATGGCAACGTCATACGTATTCCACACATTCCGTCTCCATGGTGGACCAGAAGTAGCCTTGTCTCAAAACCTTTTTGGCGAGCATCATGCCATTCACGTGAGGACCGCATACTCCTTCGTGGACTTCCTCCATCACCCTTTTTGCCTCCTCACCATGAATACACCACTTGTGGGTTCCACAGTGAGACCTTTGGTATAGATTTCCTCCACAAATGATGTACTGAGCTGCCATTCTCCGAAGTGCGATCCTGTCTTTCTTGCTTGCTTCAGAGGGGTACTCTCCTCTTTCCACGAATCTCCAGATATCGTAGAACCAAGGTTGTGATCGTCTTCGGGCTCGTTGATGGGCATGACATGTTGGTATACTGGGGTGTCCCTTTGCTCGATCATAATTGGCCTTAGCTTCACACCGACAGGGATTTCGACCATAGAGGCTAATGTTGCCAAGGCATCAGCGAATTGATTCCTGAGTCTCGGGACATGAGTGAAAGTTACTTTGTTAAAATGGGGAATGAGGTCTTCGAGATCTTGATGGTATGGCTTTAACTTCTCTTCCCTGACCTTCCAATCACCGTTTGCTTGAGAAACGACCAAGTTTGAATCTCCCACAACTTCCAATTTTTCTATACCGATTTCAATGGCTGCTTCCATGCCAACAATGCAAGCTTCGTATTCCGCTTGATTGTTGGTGACTTCGAAGTTAAGCTTGAATGCAAGCGGGATATGCGACCCATCCGGTGAAATCAATAGCACGCCAATTCCGAATCCTTTCTGATTGGCTGCTCCATCGAAATACAACCGCCACACGTCATCGACTATGGTCATTATGCCTTCATCTGGGAACTCGAATTCGGCATATTCCTTTCCTTCGACTGGGCAGTCGGCCAAAAATTCGGCGACAGCTCTTCCTTTCACTGACTTTCTGCTGACATATTTCAATTCAAATTCTGCCAACATCAATAGCCATCGTGCCATTCTTCCTGTGAGTGCTGGCTTTTCGAACAAGTATTTTAGAGGATCCATTCGAGATATCAATCTTACCGAATAGGCCAGCATGTAATGTCTTAACTTTCTGGAAGCCCAAACGAGTGCCCAACACGTCTTTTCTAATGGAGTATAGCGTTCTTCAGATCCGACCATCTTTTTGCTGAGGTAGTAGACGGCCCTTTCAACCCCATCGTCTCCTTCCTGTGCCAGCATACACCCCATGGAGGACGGAGTGACTGACAAGTATAGGATCAAAGGTTTTCCTGGTTCCGGCAGCATCAAAACTGGCGGATTCCTTAGATAGGCTTTGATGGCCTCGAAGGCTTGCTGACACCTGTCATTCCACGCGAAGGGTGTTCCTTTCTTGAGCAGGCGAAATATGGGTTCGCATGTTGAAGTCAGTTTTGCAATAAACCGGCTGATGAACTGTATTTTACCAAGGAAACTCCTTACGTCTTTCTCTGTCCGTGGTGGTTCCATTTCCAGAATGGCTTTGATCTTTGAGGGATCGATTTCGATGCCGCGAGTGGTGATCATGAACCCAAGCATTTTCCCTGTAGTGACTTCGAACGTGCATTTAGCCGGGTTGAGGCATATCCTGTACTTCCTTATCCTTTCGAAGAACTTCCTCAACGCGGGTAAGTGGCCTTCTCGCTCCTTTGCCTTAACGATCATGTCGTCAACGTAAACCTCTACCTCTCTATGAATCATATCATGCAGCAAGGTTATAGCAGCTCGCTGATAGGTGGAGCCAGCGTTTTTCAGCCCGAAAGGCATGACCCGATAGCAATAAGTTCCCCATTCAGTGATGAATGTGGTTTTCTCTCAGTCTTCCGGGGTCATGAGAATCTGGTTATACCCCGAGAAACCATCCATGAAAGAAAGTAAGGCATGTCCCGCGGTATTATCAACTAGCACGTCAATGTGGGACAGGGGGAAGTCATCCTTGGGGCTAGCTTTGTTTAAGTCTCTAAAGTCTACGCAGACCCTGATTTTGCCATCCTTCTTTGGAACAGGAACGATGTTGGCGACCCACTGAGGGTATTTAGTTACCATTAAGAACCCAGCATTGATCTGTTTAGTTACCTCCTCTTTTATTTTAAGCACCCAGTCAGGCCTCATACGTCTCAATTTCTGTTTTACTGGTTTTGCGTCAGGGTGAAGGGGAATCCGATGTTCCACGATTTCAGGATCAATTCCGGGCATGTCAGCGTGTGACCATGCAAAAACATCTTCGAATTCTTTTAACAATTCTACAAGAGCCTGGCGCTCTTCTTCTGACAGCGCGGAACCGATCTGAACCATTCGGGGATTCCCTTCATCCTTCAAATTTATTGAAACAACTTCTTCTTTTACGGGCTGAGCATGCCTTTCGTGCTCCCTTTCGATTAGGGACCGAATTTCTTCAGGGATTTCTCCCTCAAAATCGATCTCTTCATCGTTGGGGTCGACACAATTTATTTCAAAATCAGGGGAGTAAGCGGAATCAGATTCATTTATTTCATCATTAGCAGAGGCCTTAGGGGCACCATACACACGGGTAGACTAAAACTCAAAATACAGATTCTGAGGAGTTGGGCCAAGAGGCACCGACTCAGACTCAACAGACTCAGAAGATTCAGAAGACTCAGAAGACTCAAAGGACTTAAAGGACTCAGCTTCAGATTCAGACTCATGACTGGTTGCACTTGGTATGAAAGTCCAATTCTTATAATCTCTAGCGGCATCCATGATGAGTGAAGTCGGATCTTCGGGGGCCTCCTGCCCTAGCATCTGCACTTCTGCTTCCACAGCTGTACCCAACGGTTCGTCCTCCTCGAATAAGGTCGCTAGGCTACCCAGAGTTTCAACCCAATCTGCCATCTTTGCTGGTTTGATCACCGCTTCTAGTTCTTCATCACTTTCAGGCCAGACATCATTAGCGAATATCTCAAACCCTGGTAGGAAGGTATTGGTTTCTTTGTCCCAGAATGGTTCCGGCTGCCCTTGATAAATCTGCTTTGCCTTTTCTTTGACAAAATAATCTTCCAATCTATCTCCCTTCTTTTCCTTCCTATCCTCGGAAGGGTGGTATCCCACACCTGTTACGCGGGTTAAAGTTCCCGGTTCTTCAAACTGTGCTAGCCCCTGAAGATTCTTTCCCAGCCCCAATCCTGGCATGTAGGACATTTTCTTCATTATCTTTATGGCAACATTACTAACGACGAAGTCGTCATCAATCTTAACAGTGAAAACAGAACGAGAGGTGTCAAGAGAGAAGCCGCCTAGGGTAACGTCCTCTTCCCCATGTTGTATCTCCAAAAGTGGGGCATTGTCTTCCATAGGAGCACGAATCCCAGAGTCGCCATGAATGGTGAGCATCCCAGTTTCCAGTCCCAGTCTAACTTTCTGGTGGAGCGTTGAAGGAACTGCCATGATGTCAGGTCGATGCATCCAGGGTCTACCCAGCAGTAGGTTGAAGGATGCAGGAATGTTTACCACATGGAACTCCACATCCGTTTGGTAAGGCCCGAAAGTCATAGGAAGCATGAGGGTGCCAGTCACATCCTGACGGGTGTTGTCATATGCCCGAACTTTGACTTCTGATGGAGAGAAATCACTATTTTTGTATCCCAGGCAATAAGCAACACGGAGTGGACAGACATTGATTGCCGAGCCGTTGTCAATCAAAATTACCGGTACCCATTTTCTGTGGCATTTCAGAGTGATATGGAGTGGTCGATTGTGATCAGTTCCTTCAGCGGGCAAATCTCGATCAGTGAAGGTGATAGCATGCTTGACGGGTATGGTTTTGATGAGTGACACAAGTTTGTCAGGGGTTATGGCGGAAATGACTTTTAGGTGAGAGAGAGCCTGGATGAATCCTTCGCGATGGCGGGTGGAGTGAACAAGCACGTCCCAAACAGACATTTTGGCCGGAGTCTGTTCAAGCTGGCGCTTTATCATTCTTTCCGGGTCTTTCTCAGGACGTGAAGGCTCTTTAACTGGTGGGGCAAAGGGTTGAAAAGTATCTTTGATTGGGGTAACGAACGGGTTAGAAGGTTCTTTGGTCAATGGAGCTGAAGGGTTGGAAGATTCTCCTATTTGGAGATTAGGGGGTTGATATATTCGACCACTCCTGGTCAATTGACCAATCTGTTGGTACTTGGACTCCTCATTCCACAAATCAGCAAGGGCCTTGCGCTTGTTTCCAATAGTGGTGTCTTGGAGGTCAGCAGCCAAGTCAGCGATAACCAGGTCTTCCCATAGATCATCGGGCTTCCATTTTTCAGCTTCTGCTACTGCCCTATTTACGGTCCATTCTTCATTTCCTACCTTTATGTTGATGATTTCTGTATTACCCCACGGGTTTGTCTTAGCTCCTGGTTCATCTTCCCACAAATTCATCATGGCAACATCAGCGTCGTTCGGGAAAGTGACAGATGACTCCGACTTAACTTCATCGGCCAGGTAGTCCATTTGGTTGAACTCATTACTAGCCATATCTTCTTCGGGACCTGGCGGTTCTGGGTATGGAGCAAGACCCACGTTGTTGTATGGGTCGTTAGCTATGAGATCGTGGAGATAGGAGGAGAGATTTGGTTGAGATGGAACAGGTTCAGGCCAGTTGTAAGTCACTGCCTGCGGTTGATATTCTTCTGCAAATAGCATGGGTATAGAGAAGGTATCTAAAGGATCATTCCAGGCCAAGAGTTGGTATTCATCCGGAACTGGATTCCATTCCCATTCAGGTATTTCTAGCAAGTTACCATTTTGACTTTCGAACATCATATTCAAAGAAAATCCATCAAGAGGGTCAGCATAAATGTTTTGCCAATCAATTTCCCATCCTGGTTCAAAGAACGGGTTCACATCTTCTTGGAAATTAGCGACTTCAAACTCTTTCCAATCGGCAATCAAATCTCCCCAATCCCAAAGGTAACAGAGGGCAGTTTCTTCGGGAATTTCCACAACAGGCTTTGGTTCAGTATCAGGGATGATGAAAGAGGTAGGATCAAAGTCTTGGCTTTTGTCTTGGGTGATTTGGTTGATATGGAATGGGGTATTATGCTGTGGCAAGGGATTTGTCATGGTGTTTGGTTTGTCAGAAGGAGGGGTATCAATGACTTTATTGTCGATGAGGTTTTGAATCTCATGACGGAGACGGATACAATTGTCAGTGGTATGGCCATGCATTTGGTGGAAATCGCAGTAGACGTTCTGGTTTAGGTTGGGTGGAATGTTCTGTGGTGGCTGAAGAGGATTCAGCACTCCTACTTCAGTAAGCTTTTTGAGCAAGGCGGATCTGGGAGTGCTAAATTGGGTAAAGACTCTTTGTTGGGACTTTGGTTTTTCAGAAATTTGGTTTAATTCTGCCGGTTTGGTAGATGAAGTTCCAGCCTGATTGGAATTCCCGAAGAGGACATTGCTGTTCCCTGAATACACCCTTTTGGGCTTTGCTCCTGATTCCTTCTTTTCCAATGTACCGTCTCGCAGTGCCTCCTCCACCGCCAGGCCTGAGTCGTAGAAAGTTTCGAAATTCGGGGCTGCCTGGGAGAGAACCATGTATGGGGCAAAAGAGTTTGGCAGGTTCTTGGTGATGATCCTTACCTTCCTTCTCACCCATCTTGGTGCTCTCTAGTTCCCTCGTGGTCATCTTTAGATCGACATTGAAATCGTATTGAGCTACAAATGCCGTCCCAATGTCTTCCCAAGTCTTTTTCTTAGAGGGTTCCTGGGTAAGAAACCATTGCAAAGCTGGCCCTGACAGAGATTCGTGGAATAGCTGAGCCATGGCTTCCTTTTCGATTCCCCTCATAGTGAGTGAACCCACATACCCTTGAAGGTGAGCTTTTAGATCTCCGGTACCGTTAAACTTTGCGAAATCCACGCCCTTAAACTTTTCTGGTAACTTAGCGTTGGGGAATAAGCACAATTTGTTCATGTCGATCTCTCCTCTCCCTAATCGCTTATTTTCTTGCACAGATTCTTCCAACTTCCCAATTTTAACCATAAGGGCGGCTAAATTGGGATCGATTGCTGGCGTGTCTTTGGCTGGCGTCTCCTCCTTGGGTATGTCGATTTTAACCAAAAGCTTGTCACAGACCTCCTGCATAGACTCCATTATCATATTCATGTCGCCTTTCATGGATGCAACCGAGGCTTTGAGTTGCGTATCCATCCCAGCAAGGGATTGCCTAAACTGAGCATCCATGGTGGCCATGTTCTGTCTAAGCTCTTCTACCCCGTTTCCTTGGTCAGCCATTGGTAAGGGATTTTCAAGCGACAGAGGCTCTTGTATTGTCGGGCTTAGCGAAACTGCTAATGACGACTGGCCTTCCTGTTCTATGTGGACCTCAACCAGTTGGGTTTCTTCCAGGGTATCTATGCGAACCAATCTTCGAGACGGACGAAACCAATTGGGTAAAGCCTCTTCTTTTTGCAGGTGTCCAATGTTTCTGAACTTGTAACAAAGCAAAAGGGAACAACTCAAAATCCGCCCCGAGTGTCTGTCCTACCTTCTACATGCCTCCTAGGTCCTAGAACCTACCGTGACTTGAGTTTCACTTGGGGCATTTGTACAGAAGATTTCTGGCGGTCCAGGTAGGTACTGTCAGGCAGGTTAAATTCCGATCGTTTCGGAACCAGAGCCAATCTCCTTATCTTGACCATCCGAGACAGAGCAATGTTGATGCAATAGCCCAAGAGGAGGAGTATCACCGTAAGCAAATCAAAAATTGACTAGTAGAAATCAAAACTGACCGAAGGATTTAGCGTTGAGACCACTTGGGTTCGATCCGAAACGGCCCAACGGTCAAGACACATAGCCTACGGCTATGTGGTTTTCGTTTTTTAGCCGTTTTCGGCCGTTTAGGGCTCCGAAAGGCCAAATTTGCCGTTTTAGGAAATAATCTTTTTGCTTATAACTTTTGGTAGGAAATTCTATTAATTTCCGTTCTTGTTGGAGAAATTTTGTTTTTCCTTATATTTTCAGAATATGTAATAATTTTGGAACTTTCCAAAATTGGTAATTTTTCCTTTTCCTAGTCGGTTTAGGGTTTGCTTCTTATTTAAGGAGTTGTAAGCCTTAGGGCTACGCAGTTTTTGATGATTATTGATTAATAAAGTGTCTAGAGAGTGTTTCTCTATATCTATCCGGTTTGTGATTGTCCTTGTTACACGTTTGTTCTTCGTTTCATAATTCCGCCCTGCATCAGTTGGTATCAGAGCTGTGTTCCGATTTCGACTATGGCCGCGAGACGTGCTGCTGGAGGTCGTGGGGGACGTGGTGATCGTACTGCTTTTATGGAGGACGTTTATGAACGGGATGACGTTGCGCGAGAAGCACGAACAGAGGCTCGGATCCAACAGGTCGCTGATCAGGTCGCTGCCCTAGCCGATCAGGTCGCTGCCCTTACTGTTGCGAACCAGCCTCGCCGTCGCTCAGTCAACCGAAATCCTCTGAGTGAGGAGGAGGCTGCGAGTGATGAAGAGACCGGAAACCCTTTTGCAGTAGGAGCGGCCGGAGGCGGCGGTTTCTTTCAACGAAGGGAAAACGGTCGTGGGTTCATGGCGGACCGCGATTCTCGGCAATGGGAATCGGGGTTGAAGGTTGATCTTCCTGAGTTTCAGGGGGGTTTGGCACCGGAGGAGTTCCTTGATTGGGTCGCAACTATCGAAGAGATCTTGGACTTCAAGCGTGTCCCGGAGGACAGACGGGTCGCGTTGGTTGCTACCAGGTTTCGAGGTAGGGCTGCAGCTTGGTGGCAGCAGTTGAAGCTATCCAGAGCAAGGCAGGGTAAGGAGAAGATTAGTTCGTGGGAAAAATTGAAGAAAAAGATGCGAGTGGCTTTTCTTCCCCACAACTATTCTCGTTTGATGTATCAGCGATTGCAGAATCTCCGCCAGGGTTCCCGTTCGGTGGATGATTATACTACAGAGTTTCATCAGTTGGTGGTCCGGAATGATATCGCTGAAACGGAGGAGCAATTGGTTTCGAGGTACGTTGGAGGTTTGCGTGAGCAGTTCCAATTAACATTGAATATGTTTGACCTGTATTCTGTTTCGGAGGCACATCAGAGAGCCTTGCAATTGGAGAGGCAAGCAAACCGCAGATCTGTTGCACCTACCTGGGGTGTCGCTGCCCGAACAACGCCCAGCCCAATGCCAATTCGGCCTACGGGCAATTCAACACCTGTTGTTCCGCAGGCCATTAGAGCGGGTGTTTCGGGGTCTAAGTGTTTCAAATGTGGAGAGCTTGGTCATCGCGCTGTTGAGTGTCGAAAAGGGGATAGACTGGGTAAGGCCTTGTTTGCAGATGCTGATGGGATTGTTAGTGAACGTTATGAGCAGTATGACCAGGAAGCGGTGTATGATGAGTCCCAACGGTCGACCGACTCACCTGATGGAGATGTGGAAGAAGTTATAGGGGATGTCGGG
This sequence comes from Rhododendron griersonianum, assembly GCA_018127125.1. NCBI lineage: Eukaryota > Viridiplantae > Streptophyta > Magnoliopsida > Ericales > Ericaceae > Rhododendron > Rhododendron griersonianum. The sequence goes on along the minus strand of CM030794.1, from coordinate 24,011,894 downwards.
CCATTATTGGTGGTTCGAAGATCCTGCTATGCTCCTCGAGAAGTAGAGGGAGATTCTTGGCTGCGTGGTAACGTCTTTCAGTCCACCTGCACAATAGGAGGAAAAGTATGTCGTTTTGTGATAGATTCGGGTAGCTGTGAGAATGTGGTGTCCGACGAGGCAGTGCAAAAACTCGGATTGAAGACGGAGCCGCACCCCAACCCGTACAAGCTGGCGTGGCTGAAGAAGGGCAACGAAGTTAAGGTAACCAAGCGCTGTTTGGTTTCGTTTTCTGTTGGTTCTAAGTATAAGGATCAGATTTGGTGTGATGTTGTGGGGATGGATGTGTGTCATCTCTTGTTGGGAAGACCGTGGCAGTTTGATCGTAAGGTGATGCATGACGGAGGTTCTAACACATAAACCCTTAAATCAGGGGGTACGACGGTTAAGTTGCTCCCTGCTAAGGAGATTATATCCAAACCACAAAGTGGAGAGGGTACTAATCTTCTAACAAAGGTACAGTTCGAAGGAGAGATATCGGCCACCAAAGTTGTGTTTATTGTTGTGGCAAAGGAGAGTTTACCAGCAGGTTTTGAGCACAAAGTGCCAGTTCCGATCCAGCCCCTTCTTGTTGAATTCGCAGATGTGTTCCCAACTGAGTTACCCGATGGGTTACCTCCGTTACGAGATCTTCAGCACCAGATTGACTTGGTGCCGAGTTCTAGTTTGCCTAATCGACCCCATTATCGAATGAGTCCAAAGGAGCACGAGGAGTTGAGAAAACAAGTGGAGGAGTTGCTGTCCAAGGGTTTTATTCGGGAGAGTCTTAGCCCTTGTGCAGTTCCAGCATTATTGGTTCCCAAAAAGGATGGGTCGTGGAGGATGTGTGTGGATAGCAGGGCAATTAACAAGATCACAGTGAAGTATCGTTTTCCGCTGCCGAGATTGGATGATTTATTAGATCAGTTGGGAGGTGCTCAGGTTTTTACCAAGCTGGATTTGAAAAGTGGTTACCATCAACTTCGTATCAAGCCGGGAGATGAATGGAAGACAGCGTTTAAGACCAGAGAAGGGCTGTATGAGTGGTTTGTTATGCCGTTCGGTTTATCCAATGCGCCGAGCACTTTCATGCGAGTGATGAACCAGACGCTACGGCCTTTCATCGGTAAATTTGTTGTCGTTTACTTTGATGATATTTTGATTTATAGTGCCACTCCTCAATTACACTTGCAGCATTTACGTGAGGTTCTTACTGTTTTGCGTGCTGAAAAATTGTATGGAGCTGTTAAAAAGTGTGTGTTTATGACGGATTCTGTGCTTTTTCTTGGTTATGTCGTCTCCAAGAATGGGATTTCAGTAGATGAGTCTAAGGTTGAGGCAATTCGAGACTGGCCACAACCTCGGACTTTGTTTGATATTCGCAGTTTTCATGGGTTGGCTTCTTTTTACCGTCGTTTTATTCCGCACTTTAGCACTATTACGGCTCCTATCACGGATTGTATGAAGGGTGGGAGGTTCTCTTGGAATGAAGCAGCCTCCAGGGCATTTCAGTTGATCAAGCAGAAACTAACTTCTGCCCCGGTTCTAGTGTTGCCGGACTTTTCACAACCTTTTGAGTTGCATTGTGATGCGTCCAAGGTTGGAATTGGGGCTGTCCTTAGCCAAGGCTCCAAGCCTGTGGCCTATTTTAGTGAGAAGCTGAATGGGGGAAAACTGAACTATAGCACTTATGATGTGGAGTTCTATGCCTTGGTTCAGTCGTTGAAGCATTGGTATCATTATCTCATACACAGCGATTTCGTTTTATATTCGGATCATGAGGCGTTGAAACACCTCAACTCGCAGGACAAGCTTTCCAGTCGGCATGCTAAATGGGCTGCTTATGTACAGCAGTTCTCTTTTGTTATCAAGCACAAGTCTGGTGTTTTGAATAAGGTTGCCGATGCCCTCAGTCGCCGTACCAACCTGCTCACAGTAATGCGCAGCAAGGTAGTTGGATTTGATGCTTTTCGTGAGTTGTTGTTGGCTGATCCATTTTTCTCTACTGTTCTTGGGAAGATCGCAGGTGGAGATCAGTCTGATTTTCATGAGCATGGCGGTTTTCTGTTTAAAGGGAATGCGTTGTGTGTTCCGGAGGGTAGTCTTCGTCTCAAAATTATTAAAGAGTTGCACGATGAGGGGCATGTGGGGCGTGACAAGACCTTTGCATTGGTGTCTGCTTCTTATTTTTGGCCAACTTTACGGAAGGATGTTTACAAATTTGTGGGAAGCTGCCACACTTGCCAAGTCTCCAAAGGTACGGCTTCTAATGCTGGTCTATATATGCCATTGCCCATCCCATCACAACCTTGGGCTGATGTTAGCATGGATTTCGTCTTGGGGTTGCCGAGATCACAGCGAGGTAATGATTCTGTCTTTGTGGTGGTGGATCGGTTTTCCAAGATGGCTCACTTCATCGCTTGTAAGAAGACAACCGATGCGGTCAAGGTGTCCCAATTATATTTTTCTGAGGTTTATCGCTTGCATGGCCTGCCCCAGTCCATTGTTTCTGACCGTGACACGCGGTTTCTGAGCCATTTTTGGCGTTGCTTGTGGAGGATGGCAAACACCAATCTGGCTTTTAGCACGGCTTATCACCCTCAAACAGATGGTCAGACTGAGGTTGTAAATCGTTCTTTGGGCAATTTGCTCCGTAGCTTATATGCAGACCATCGTGGGAGTTGGGATCAGAAATTATGCCAAGCTGAGTTTGCTTTCAACCGTTCCGTTAATCGAAGCACAGGTCTCTCCCCATTCCAGATTGTTTACGGTTTCAATCCTCGTGCCCCGATTGATTTGGCTCCTGTTCCTGACTTGACACGAGCTAGTAAGGGAGCTGAGGAGTTTATGAGAGATCTACAGCAACTTCATAAAACTACTGAACAGCGCTTGCACAGTGTTACTCAGAAGTACAAAGAGGCCGCGGACAAGAAGCGCAGGGTTGTGGAGTTCGAGGTTGGTGACTTTGTTTATGCCGTCCTTACAAAGGACCGGTTTCCAGAAGGGGAGTATAACAAGCTTGCGGCCCGCAAAATTGGTCCTGTTGAGGTTGTGGAGAAGATCAATCCGAATGCATACCGTTTGAAGCTGCCAAGCCATATCCGAACTGCTGATGTCTTTAACGTGAAGCACCTTGTTCCTTTCCAAGGGGACAGTTCGTCGGATGATGGGGCAAATTCGAGGGCGAATTTCTTTTCAGAAGGGGAGGATGATGCAATAGCCCAAGAGGAGGAGTATCACCGTAAGCAAATCAAAAATTGACTAGTAGAAATCAAAACTGACCGAAGGATTTAGCGTTGAGACCACTTGGGTTCGATCCGAAACGGCCCAACGGTCAAGACACATAGCCTACGGCTATGTGGTTTTCGTTTTTTAGCCGTTTTCGGCCGTTTAGGGCTCCGAAAGGCCAAATTTGCCGTTTTAGGAAATAATCTTTTTGCTTATAACTTTTGGTAGGAAATTCTATTAATTTCCGTTCTTGTTGGAGAAATTTTGTTTTTCCTTATATTTTCAGAATATGTAATAATTTTGGAACTTTCCAAAATTGGTAATTTTTCCTTTTCCTAGTCGGTTTAGGGTTTGCTTCTTATTTAAGGAGTTGTAAGCCTTAGGGCTACGCAGTTTTTGATGATTATTGATTAATAAAGTGTCTAGAGAGTGTTTCTCTATATCTATCCCGTTTGTGATTGTCCTTGTTACACGTTTGTTCTTCGTTTCATAATTCTGCCCTGCATCAAATGTGACCGTCAGAATCCAAATACGCACACTCCAAGGTTAATCCCATGTCAAGGGAGCCGTTCGGGCACGGCAAACACCGGAGGTATCACAACCCCCATGGATTTATAGTCTCCTAAACTGACCGAAAAGTCCTAAAGAATTCTAAGGGAGCCCAATCCTCTAGCCTGCAGGATGCAATGATGCGTGAATGATATGTATATATAGAAAAGAAATACACATAAACAGGATATATCACATAAGTCCTAGCCACGGGTTCCTGTCCTAGTTGGGAAAGTTCTATGGTTATGTACAGGTGCAAAGGTCGGTTTTGGTTTGAGAGGGGTTCCCCGGACTAGAGCCAAGATGTACTACCCCATGTCAAATGTATTGCAAGACAATGGTCGAACAGCTCGATGGCCCATCATAGTCGAGGGTTGCTAGGCATTCCGGGAGAGCTTGTCACCGGTAAACCGGGCAAGATAGCCAGAACACGCTAACGCGGCTTGTGCGGTGCATAGTGTAAAAGAAAGTTTAAGTTTTCCAAATTGCATTAAGCCCCCAAAATAAAATATCTTTCAAGTTTGGCCCTCTTGATTATTCAACACTCCTTTATGTGTGTGTGTGTATATATATATATATATTATTTTTTTAAAAAAAAAGAAGTTTTGAATAAATATCCCCAGCAGAGTCGCCACTGTGGGCTCCCGCGCCCGAAGCGCGATTTAGACAAAGTCGCCACCCGGATTTTTTGAGATGGATGATCCGAGGAACCGAGGGGTTTTTGTTTTGAAAAGAAAGGCCTTTTGGTCTAGCGAAACTGTTTGAGATTTTGGATCCGGGAGCCAGGTTACGAGCGGGGAAGGTTTTGTTGAAAAGCACCCCGCTCGCCCGGTGAAAACCGGTCTCTACTAAGCATTTTAAATGGGGGGATTAATACCATTCGGAAAACCTCAAAAACATATAAAGGGAAAGGGGAACAAGCTAAATCATGACACGTTGCCGTGCTAGTGGTGCTTGCTGTACAGAGATGATAAAGATGGCATGGCGATAATATAAACAAGAAAGATATACAAACAGACTGTCTGAATCACCATCTCCCGTCAGGCGGCATATCGCCTTATAACGCGCGGCTTACTGATACGCCGTGCGTGGTTCCGATCTTGATACCAAAATTTCATTGTTTTGTAAAGTTTCGCACGGTGTACCCATTACATCGCACGGTGTTATTTTAAAACTTCAGACAACTCACAGCCGTCAGATCATCTCAGATCTACACCATTCTTTCAAGCCATGGAAAGAAAACCATTTTTGATACGTTTGCTTGTTTTGAAAAGATCTATGGAGTTTAAAACATGGCTTGTAGATATGGTCTCATTTTGGGACTGCTTTTGGTATACAGAAAAGATCCAACAACGGACGATCGTGATCCAGACAGTTTGATCAAGAAATAATATTCTTTTGAAATGCCGTGCGTGTAAGTCTACTACGCCGTGCGACGCTTCAAAGCGCCGCGCGGCATAGCACACCTCTGCACAGGACACTGGTTTTGTTTGGTAAAAGGGGTTTTGGGTCAGATCCTGACCAAAAGGGTTAAGCCAGAAGACAGAAAGGTCCCCTCAGGGCCAGGACAGAGCCTAGCCCAAGGAAACTTGGTTTTTACCTTTGATCTTGAGCTTGAATGAGTATTGATGATGGCGAATGGACGTCGGAAGGTTGAGAAAGAGAATAGAAGTATGGATGTGTGTAGTAGATGGGTATATTGGGTGGTTGAGGTCTCAAAGTTATTAAAGAACTAACTTCAATGGTGAGGAGAAAAATGGAGTAAAGGGCCTAGAGAATGTCTTTTGAGAACAACATTCTCAAGGCTTGGAAATGGGAAAGTGGGTGTGAAAGCAAGAAGAGAGAGAAAAGGTATAATGGTGATCAAGGGCCATTTTCCCTTGAGTGGAGGGGTGTATTTATAGGCAAGAGCCTTGGATTTTGAATTTCAAAAGTTGGAGGTATATTCTGGGCGGGCCAGAAGTGTGCTTTCGGCTGAGCCGTATTGCAGCTGTGGCTCAAATAGGCGTGGCCGACAACTTTCTGAGCTAGTCAGAACTTTATCTAAAATGCTGTGCGGTTAAGCTCATGACCACGTGCGGCGTATTAAATTTCGATACGTCGTGCGGCGTAGAGATGTCACGCGCGGCATTACAAGCTTGTTGCAGGGCTTTCGGGCTTTCTCTGGGCTTTCGGGTTTTTGGGCTTGCTTTGAGCTTAGGATCTGTTTGGGCTGCGGATGCTAGAGAAATACTTCATTAAAGCTCGCAAAGGTTCCGTTTCCTTTATTTCATCATCGGGGTGAACAAAGACCCTTCGAGATCCGGATTGGGATGTCTACAACTTTATTGAAACTTTTATGTGTAATTTTTTTATTAAAAGACAAGAAGACTGGAGTGCATTTATTAAAATAAAAAGAAGAAGAAGGTAGTGTCAAAATAATTATAGGGAGTTAGCAAAAAATCTCTCATATTTATATTTTTTGAGCTCAAGGACAAGAACCTTTTGCAATCAAACATAAGGACAAATGTGCCTTATGAAAGTGCCTAAAATCCTAGGGTACCCTATATATGAAAGTGCCTAAAATTCTATAATAGAAAAGTGCATCCTAAATTCCTATGAAAGTGTCTAAACTCTAGGTTACCTTACGTTTGTAGAGTACCCGAGTATCCTACGGTTGTAGTGAACCCTAGGGTACCCTAAGATAGTTTTATTCGTGATAACATGTTTTGGCCTTATGATTAAAAAACTAAAAAAGTTGAAGGACTTCTACTGAAAACTATTTTCGTGGCATCATTCCTCTAAATAAAAACTATTTTATCATCCTTATAGCTAATTTTCCTTAAATTTTATATTTCCCTTTGTTTTTGTGTTTTGTTGCTTTTGTTCCTTTTGCTTTTGCGAGAGTTCCACTCAGTTGGGGAAACCCAAGCTTTTTGTAGGTGGCTGCTATTCGCAGCCCAGTTCTTGCTACTCGCAGTCGATTGCTACCTACAAATCACCACCTTATAAGGAACTGCTACTTACAACCAACAAATTATCCCTGAACTCCCCTTTTTGCCCTTCTATACAAAAAACATACAACCCAATCCGTTCCTTCTTCAGTATACGTTCGTTCCCTTTTCTTTTCTAACTTAGGTTATCTTCTCCAGTCCAGTCCGTTCCTTCTCTTCTCCGGTCGAACCATTACCGCCACCACCAACCCTCACCCCACAGCCCCACCTCCCGTCTTTCTCTCTCTCTCTCTCTCCCCCCCGCTCATCCCCCGTTTCTTCTTCTCCTCTTGCCCCGTTTCTTCTTCTCCTCCATCAGTCACCACCACAACACCACTCTTACCACACCACAATAGCAGTACAACTTTGAGGCGAAGGAGGTGTGAGAATAAAGCACAACACGCCGGCATCACCAACTATTTCGAAGTTGAACATCGGTAAAATTTTGAATCTTGTTATTACACGGGTTTTTTTTTTTGTTCGATTTTTATTTGAATTTTTTTTGAGAAACCCACAGTAAGTACACGTCGCTATTTCGTATATTTCAAATTTGATCCAACATTAGAGTCCGATTGTTTTCCACAGTTTCGAATATTAAAGTCTGATTGTTTGCCCCCTCCCCTATTCGGATTTTCATATCTGAAATTGATTGCCTCATTCGGATTTTAATTTCCGATCGAATATTATAAAAGTTGAATTGTTAGTTCATTCAGAATTTAATATCCAAAATGTTTTGTCTCATTCGGACTTTAAGCTGCTTTAATACTTGAGATTAGTCGGAAGCTCCCGATTCACCGACATGTTCATATATATGGAGTTACGATATACTTTGTATATGAGTTATTTTATGGAAAGATTATACACCACCACAACTACTACTCCTCCTCCTACTACAACTAGTTAACAACAATACAAGATCTTGGGTTCTTATGCAATTCGTTTTTGTTCAGAGATCAGCTTTAAGAACCACTTTTAAAGATTTGAAACACTGCATGAAAGGATTTCCCTGCATACATGCCATTAGAAGAAGGAAGCTATAAACAATGTCTCAGGAGAAGAATTTTTCCACATCAGCAACGAAAAGGTCACTGAATGATATCACTATAAGGCATGTTAAAATATATGTCACATCTTTAGTTTAGTAGACAATTCCAAAACACCAAATCTTGGAGGTAATTTAGATGGAAGGAACATCTTACTGGACCATTCTTCGGATTTCTTTACCATTCCCATAAACAACTTGATACCTTCTTAACTACTATGTCTAAAATATTCATTTAATTCACCCACATGCAGTTAACCACTACTAGGTGCAGGGCAACTTTCATACAAAGGGATTCGTGGCCCTCCCTCGATCCTTCCTTTGTCACCATTTGACTTCTTGAAAATTGGTGGAAATAGAAAGAACATGTAATAATTTGCTTCCGGGAACTGATTGATGAAGGGGCATATAAAAAGTTGTGCTAGAACTTTTGCTTTCCCTTTCAGATTGCGCCGCGGTTTCTCTTTGACGGGCTTAGGGGTTTGAAGGGAGGCCAGAACATGCTCAAACTCCGAGGATCCCTACGAGTCGAATTTTGTTCTTTGGCTGCATTTTTTTCTTTCGTTGACTTCCGACCGCGTGGTTGTGCATTCACTTTGGGTTCAAGGAGAGTACTGGTTTTCGGATGAGCAAGCTCTTGCATCTTCTTAACATAATTGAGCTTTACATCATATTGATCTTCATTCAAAAACTTATTGTAAAAACAATCAAAGTGAGCCAAAAGCGTCTCCTCCATCGAACCCTCATTCTGGGTGCAAGCAAAGAAAGTCTCTTCCAATGGTCGTGGATTAAATCAATCGGTAAGGGAATATTTGCCATCTTGTAAGGAGCAATCTCATGAGCGCAAGGTAAACCATGGGTGTGCCTCAAAGAACACTCGCACTGACGCTTTGATTCCACAAACCATTCGACTTGATGGGATGCCGCTAAAACAAGTGTCATGGCATTCGACGAAACAACTCCCCTTAGCCTATCAAATAGAGTTGTCCTAAAACCATGTTGCACAGAATTAAGGCTCTTCTCAAACGAAGCTTTGACTTCAGTAACTTGTAACAGCATCAATCTGTGAATCTTCTCCCATAAAATATCAAAATTGCATTGCGAGTTTTCAAGATGATTTTTTAGCTGCGAATGTAAACTCTCCGCCCTATGAATAAATATGGCAAGCTATTAGCCGTAGTAAATAACATGAATATATGAAAATTTTTCAAAAACGCGTGAATAACATGAATATTAAGGAAAATGCCAGAGTTGCGAATGAAGCGTTTACCTGTTACTTGTTAGGTTTCCGAAATGCATGACTTTGTCCGTCCAAGCTCCTACAAACCTCTCTTTTTAGGGTACCAACCAATTTTTCTCGACGTACTCAAGTGCTGCAGGAACCATTTCAAAATTACGCTTCAAAACACAAAGGCGCTCCTCGTACTGTGCAACACTCGATGAAAGGACGACTAGGCCCCAACTGCAAATAAACTCCTCCCACATCTTGTCATCAAACATCTTTCTACACTTGGCTAATACGTTCTTGCCAATATGCCACCTACATAGGAGGTTGGTAGCATGAGGAAAAACATTTGTGATGGCATTCATAAGCGCCAACTCCCTATCCGTGACAATAACGGATGGAAGCGCGTTGGGATCCATCATGCCTTTTAGCTTCTCCAAGACCCAAGTGTAGTTTTTCATTTTTTCACACTCCATGAAAGCAAACGCTGCACAAAAAGTCATCTCCGTCGATGTTACACCAACAATTTGAAGCAAAGGAAACTTGTACTTATTCATCTTGTATGTGCAATCCATCATTAACACGTGGGGAAAAGCACGTAACATTTCCCCGGCAGATGGGGGAGACCAAAACAACTCCGTGACATTCTCAGTCTCGTTCTCACGGGTCCAATGAACGTAGTGGTACTTTTCTAGCCGATCCAACAAATGTTGCATTTGAGATTTCCAAGCTTTCTCTATCACTCGGTACTTTTGTCGTACATTGTACACGGTTTTGATAGACATTACATTCTCAGGATCTTGAACCTTCAAATGGGTTAGGATTTCTCTGGGTTTCACCAAAGCAATTGACAAATCAACCACCATGCTAGTCTGCTCTGCCGACAACCTCCCAGCATACGAATGGCCCTCCAAGTACACCGCTGGAGGATGGTTGTGGGTGCCATTATGGACAGAGACAGTCCAACCATTATTGCCTTTTACAGCTTTCAATTCAAATGGGCATTCACATTTTTTGGTGCCCGTGGACCGCACTCTCTTCTTCACAGCTACCTCATTCCCATCAACCTTCTTCACAAACGGCCTATACTTACCACTCCTTTCACATGAAAATCTCATCCTAGGTGTGCGATTCTTAATACATTTCTAAGAACCCATAATCACAATGATAAACCCGTGTTGTTTACCCGTGCATCTTATCCAATCTACCAACGCTTCATTGGATGGAAAAACCTACACACACATAACAAAAAATTATAACCCGTAATATAAGATTGCACAAGATAAATACTCTATAAAAAAAAATACTCACCGTCTCCGTTGTAAAATGCTCCGTATAATCGTATGGAGGACGAGTCGAAGTAGGTATAGTCGATGGCCCTACATAACTACTAAGTGTTGAAGTGTCACCCTGTAACACCCAAAGACAAACCAGGTAAGTGTAGGATTCTCTGCAGTTTTATTCAGATATTAATATCTGAAAACTGACACAAAATTCAGCTATAAGAGTCCAACAATATTGACAATATTTGGATATTAATATCTGAATAGTTGTACATAATTCAGACATTAGAGTCCAAAAAGTTAGTAAAGTTTTGGCACTGTGTATCCAATGTAAGTGCAGGATTCTCTGCAGTTTCATTCAGATATTAATGTCTGAAAACTGGCACTAAATTCGGATATAAGAGTCCCACAATGTTGACAATATTCGGATATTAGTATCCGAATAGTTGTACATAATTCAGATATTAGAGTCCGAAAAGTTAGTAAAGTTTTGGCACTGCGTGTCCAACTATGTCGGGCCAGAACTGAAATTGAAAATGGAGGGCGGGCTTACCTCTTGCTGCGGTTTTTGCTCCGTCACTACAACATCTGTGACTTGTTTCTCAACTTTCATTGTGTGATCTTCCGACTCCAAATCGTGGTGTATTGATGGGTCAACTATTTCTTGTTTATCAATGGAGGGAGAGGAAGCAATCAAGGTTTCCATTGACAATGTACGAGGAAGATGAGAGGAGGAAGATAGGCAGACTTGGCTGCTGGTGGGAGGGGCCTGGTGGTGGGTGATGGCAGCTGGGTAGAGATGAAAATGGAGTTTGAATGGGGGAGGAAGGAGACGTTCTGGGAGGGAGGGAGGGAAATCAGCGAGATGATTTTTTGTGGTTGTATGTAATGAGTTATGTAATATTCTTAAAGGATAAAATGGTCAAATAACATGAGATTTTAGGGGTATAATGATCAAACTGCATGAGGGCGTTTTTGTCCGTAATTGGTAAAAATTTTAATAGGCTGGGAGTATCAAGAAGTACCGGCCACCCTTTTTGTATGGGCCGTTACTACTTGTCTCCAGTGGACTAAAGAGTCACAAAGCACATCATTTTTCCAACCAGAACGGGCAGATTCCGGCTCAATCCACTGCTTCTCTCTCTCTCTCTCTCTCTCTCCAACCTTCAAATTTGCAATGGCGTCTTCACCTTCTCCTTCCGAAAACCAACTCATTCCGCGTTCAGAAGTTGATTCTCAGCTCTCGTCTCTCGTCTTCGGTACTCTCTCTCTCTCTCTGCATACATATATATATATATATATATATATTAGGTTGTGTATACGCATCTAGCTGTAGCCTGTATTACCTTAATGTGATCGCGACAAAATCAGATAAACCTGAAATGCGCTGTTCATAGTACTACGAAGTGTTAATTTGGTACGAAACAAGCTATTATTTGTTGACGACGTGAGAGATTTATCTTCGAATGCTCGGTTACACAATCTATGAGAGTGAATTATTCCAACTCCATGATTAATCAACAACTCTCAAACAGTAGTTGTATGATTTTTGGTGAATCTCCAGTCCTCTATGTTTTCATCATCGTATTTGGTAAATTCATTTGTTAACTGTCAGTTCTCCTCGTGGTGAGACTCTTTTCCCTATATTGGTGGTATAAGTTATAAGGGATTTTGTTGTGTTACTGACGAATGTTTCTTTTCTTTTCTTTTCTTTTTTTGTTTTGAGTATGGTTTCCGTTCAACATTTTCCTCTATGAACTCTGTAAATAATGGTTCATTGTAAATACGTAGATCTGGTAAGTACTTTTTCACCAACTTAAATACGTTCAGAAAATGTGTAATTCTGCGAATTTTAAGAGAACAAGAGAAGGTGGCCTTCATTTGGGTTGCCATTAGAACTTGGGGGGTCGGCCTATGAGACGTGGTGAAATTGCTGTCGATCGACAATTTTCTGGTGCCCCAAGGTAGCCAGCAAGGCATGTGATTACTGCTAGAGAATTAAAACTGTCAGATGATGTAAGGTTGGTGGGACATGTTGTCGTTTGACTTCGAATAGGTAGAAATGTCATAAGCTAGGAGATTTGATATCTCTTGAGGTAGTTAACTTATGCTACCTTGCAAGACTGATTTGGTGACACCAACTCCAGAGTCATTGGAATAGGATCCATGCTAATGTATTTCTTTTATGTTCAAGGTACTTATTTCTTCAATTGAATGGCTAACGCTCACAGATGACGAAACCTTGTTAGAAAGATCCAAGTTCGGGGATATGATTATGAGATATACAATGTATGTTATAGAAAATCAATTATATAAAAGTTATGGGGAAATGTTGTATATATAAATTTACTTCTCAGTTTGGCCATCCTCGACTAAACATCCTGGCTCCGCCCTTTCCCTGGCTCATCATGATCTTGTTATTGCAAATTTGGTTAATGTATCCACCTGACCCATTGGTAAAAGAAAAACAATAGATGATGAGACTTCTCTGAAATCACTCATCAGTTGCCTATCCCATTTGATCAGTTTTGTGACTTTTGTCACCCCATTTTGTACTTTGCAAAGAACTATCATTCACAGGTAACAGACTGCCAGTGATAAGTTCCATGTGAGGTTTTGTTGAATGTTTAAGTCTTTAAGACATGCTTGTTATAATCATCACAAAGTCATGGATATTGCAGTGAGAGTTTGTCACTTGTATCTTTCTTATTTGGTATGTAATCATATAGCTTTGTTTGTTTGGCATTTTAGTTTAGTTTAGTTTTGGTAGTGGATGGAGAGAGAAATAGGGTAATGATTGGAGAGAGGGGTATTGAGTAGAGAGAGATAGAGAGGGATGACAAAGTAATAATTGGAGAAATAGGGTAATGATTGGAGAAAGAAATAGGGTAATGATTGGAAAACAAAACTAAAATGGCAAACAAACACAATACGTAAAAATTTGAATTCACTGATACAATATTTCCATCTTATGCTGAGTGTATCAAATAGTTCTAGTTATGTGGCTATGCAAATAGTTTCTGATGAGTATTGTTGAAGTCCAGATCTGTGAGGTTTTTTGTTTTCTTTATTCATTTTGTTTCAGCTGGTATAAGAAGTGAGTTCATTCTTTTCACTATTGCAGATCTCTCGCAGCAGGTGCAAACAGCAATGGAGAACATGCTTAAGATGATTAAGTGAGTTGATATGCTTTGTTAACTTAGGGTTCAAATTTTGTTTTGTTAGCTACTGATGCAAATCTGCTATACTGTAATGGAGATCAAGGGATGATGTTTTCTACCAGAATGTTAATATGAATATCTGATTATTAACTATTTTCTGGTAAGTAATTTGTCTATGGAAACACACCAAAAAAGAAGGCAAGGGGATAGCCTTGTACCCCAACAAAAGCAATAAGAAAACCAACTACAAAGAAGGTCAGACTACATCAGCAAACTGCAACTAGGAAAAAACTGACAATGGTCTTAGATTGCCCGCATTACCCTTATCTGCTGCTGTAAAACAGAACTACTGGCACTTTTCCAGGAGCTAAGGCAGGCTTTAATATCCCTGCGAATGCAGTTCTCCCAGTCTCCCTTAGCTTGGAAAATCTTTGAATTCCTTTCCCAACATAAGTGATACATAGCTGCAGAAAGCAGGAGATAAAACATAGAATTCATTTCAGACCCCCTTGGTAGCCCCTCTCGATCATCCACTCTAATTCTTCATAGAAACCCATAGAACTCCTTGTCACCCGACATTGAACAAGGAGATACTGCCCTACCCAGCTAGAGAAAGGACAAACGAAAAACAAGTGAGAATGACTCTCATGATCAAAGTTTTGAGAGGCGAAAGCGCAAGGCGAGGCGTAAGCCACATGGCATTGAAGCATAAGCCTTTGAAGCTTTTACTTATTATTTATAGAAAATAAAATTAACTAAAGATACCATAAAAAAGAAAAGAAAAGAAAAGGGAATAGTGTTTGCGCCATACGAAGGTGCCTCAAAACAAAACAAGAAAATGGTAGGTAGAATTCACAAAAAAAAAAAACATGTTAAGGCATAAAAACATAGTGCATTAACAGATCCAACTTCTAAAAGCACTCTAAATCGTATCGCAAATAGTCAAAAAGATGGCGTCTTTGCCCTAACAACCCTAAATGAACCGACTTTTGCCTTACAAAAAGAAAAAGAACCGACTCTTTTAAGGCGCCGTTCACCTCCGTCATCTGCGCAAAAAAGGCATGAAAAGCGTACTCCTCTGTATGCCTTGATGGATGGGCGAACGTTTTTGTGGTTCTCTGCCTTAAAATTAACACCCAAAGGCGTTTCTGCTGTGCCGTGCCTCAAGGCGACCCCCAGAATTGCCTTTGAAAACATCGCTCATGATCTCATCACCTCCCTCACAAAGCACACAAGAGGTATTATTAACATTCACCCATGAAGATTTTGAGGAGTACTGACCAGTCCCAGAATGATTCCATCTAACCTCATCCTCTTTGGAAACATCAGGAACCAAGGCAGGAGGAATATTGTCTCTAATCTCTTGAATAACAGGGTTCCTAGCCCTAGGCCATCTCCAATCTCCCCCGTCTATGGTGAACTCACCTTTGCAGCCAAGGACCTTCCTATATTGAACACCACCCTCCTGCCATAGAGTATCTGATTATTAATTTTATTTCTTTATGTTATATCCTTCACTAAATGCAAGTCTATTTGTTTTCGTTCTCACTATCACTATCAATATCCTCTCCTTCCTGTCTTATCGAAGACATTGCCCTTGTTCTGGCTTCAGAACTTGTAAAGTTTTTTTTTTTCTTTCCAAAATTTGCAGTACCTCCTCCATTTGTCAGTTGCAGTCCCATTGATTCTCCTTTAATACCCTATTTTCCCTCGCTTTAGTCAACCGTAGATTTAAATTGCTGTTTAACTCCACACTCCGACACGTGCGCTCTCGCACACTTACTGTCATTTTGGCGGGTGGAATAAGTTTATATGCACCTAAGGTTGATTGTAGTTGTGAGATTGTTTTGTTTATGCCACTTTCTATCTTTCATGGTCCCTTGTGATCTAAACCTTAATGAAAATCTCCTCAGTGAAATTGATGAGAACTCCACTGGAATTATGGAAGACATAGAGAATTGCAAAAACAATGCTCTGGAGAGGAAGAGAACTCTAGAGGAACAGAAAGAAAGTTTTCAGAAAGCTGCATTCAGTGTTTTAGACATGCTCAAGCAGCTCAACAACAAGGATATTGGATACAATTAGTAAGGTCTACCATTTTCCTTTGCTAGGCTTCATTGTTTGAAATACAAAACTTTCACTTGTGATAGTATAGCAGTAACTAGAATGGTATTTTTCATGGCTCTCTTAGCTTTGTTTATAAAAACTATAAATTGTTTTGCATTGTCACACGTATCATAATTGTACGTAATTAGACAACCGAGTACTTTCAACTGATATTTGCACGATGTTTGTGTGCTATCCAAAGATAAAAATGTGTTATTCAAAGAAAATTTTGGATAATAAAGGAAAATGAGTAAAAAAAAAAAAATGAACCTGTATTTTTCAGGAAAACTCATCATTGTTTTGTTATCCATGGATACGTAGAAGTTAAGTTCTTCAGTTCATTATCTTCTTTATCGTCATCTTTATCATTTTCTTGCTCTAAAAAAATTCCTCTGCGAATCCATGATTGAGACACAACTTTAACATAACGTAATCTTCTCCCATATTAAAACATGTTTTCTAATGCAGGATCTTGCTGGAATAAGGACAAGCAATCAGTTTATTATGGCACGAGGATGAGGTTGCACACAGTGGGAGTCGTGAGATGCCTAGTTGATATTATAATTGTAGGGTTTCATTATTTTTCGTCAATGATCGAGAATTTCTTCATTCATGTCTCCTATGATCATCTCGCACCTCCCTTAGTTGAATATAATAGGGTATTCTAGTATAATTTCCACATATTGTGATTTTTACATGGATGCTAGCTATTTTCTGGGATATTAGGTGGACTTCTTATGAGGTTTCTAACCGTTACATGAAGCTTTCTTAGGGTTTCTGGCAATTTCATGGCATTCTGCTCACCTTAAGTGAAATTTGTTCCAAAGCTCCTCCTGAGGTAACCGCCTTTGTTTGATGCTTCCATAGATATTTACTCACTATTGGCAATATGGATCTGTGGGACCTGTTGTGCAACCGAAACAGAATTATTCGGAGTCTAAAAATTTGATTTAAGATGACAAAAAATATATTTACAGTTTAATGGTTTCCCACAATTCGTTGCATTCTGCTCACCTAATGTTGAATTTGCCGAAAGCTCCTCCTAAGGTGGCCCGCCCACTCACAAGTCCTAATAACATAGATTATGGCAACGATGAGCTTGAGGGATTTTTGTGAGTGCTTTGGTATGAAGTTCAATTTGACAAGTCCAAAGTTTTCTTCTCTAGGAATTAATGTAGCAGCAGCCGGGCTTCCGGGATCATCTTTCACGCATCCTTAATACTCCCTCCGTCCCTTTTTAATTGTCCTGCTTCGTAACTCCAACTTATTAAAAAGACATCATCATTATACCTTTCACATCAATTTTTTCCTCCACTTTCCCTACTTACCCATCATCATTACATTTTTACTCACTAACTTTTCAAAATGGAATATACTTTTAGGGACAAAATAGACAATTCACCAATTTTTACCCACTTACTTTACAAAATGGACACTTATTAAGGGACAGCCCAAAATGGAATACTGGACTGTAATAAAGAGACGGAGGGAGTAATAGCCACGCCAATAACTTGAGCAAGTACGTACCTGGGATTTCCGTTGCATCATAGCAGACCTTCTATAGAGAGTATTCCATTCCATTCATCAGTGATGAACTTCACATTAAACTTGAGGGATGGAAGATCTGTACGGCCCGTTTGGATGTAGAATTTGATTTTGGATGGATATAGGAGGAGAGTGGATTTGAGGGTGTATATGTAATAAGGGTGGATATGTAAGAACTAAGAAGGGTAAACTCACCTCTTAAGAATGGTGAATTTGTAATCCAGTGTTTTGATGATTTTGTTGGGAAGAGGGATTTAGAGGGTTGATTTGATGGGATTATATGTTAAATGACTGAATTGCCCCCACAAATGTTTGAACTTAATTTCATTTTAGAAAAATAATTTATCCGAAAACAAATTAAAAGTAAACCATAATATATTAGAAAAAATATTATTTCTCTAAAAAATTAAAATAACGTATATATGTATATGTCAATATAGATCTAGAACAGTGTACGAAATCCACCCACGCCCCTTTTCAACCCCATCCTCTGCAATGCCTCGTCTTCTCCGTCCGCCGTTGCCGCCGCCACCGTCGATCATCACCACTCCGGTCATAAGCCTCTTGCTCCGATCATCACTACTCCTTCTACCTCTCTCCATCTACTTCTCCAAAAAATTTACGGATTCCCCTACTCAGGAACGGAGCCAGGATTTCATAGACGCGAGAGCCAAATTATGAACAAGAAGATTTTGAAATTTCAAGATTAGGAAATCTAATAGTTTGTTTAGTTTAGATTTTGAGGGAGATTTTTTGGATAATCAGTGGGGATAGAAAGAGAAATAAGATTAATTATTGAAGAAAAAACTTATGGGAGACCATGAGGCAGATCGAGAGAGAAAATTGGGTTTTGGGACCCAAAACGAACACATTTTTAAACACTTAAATGTCTAAATAACACCCAATACAAAATATAATTCTTAACAAATAAAAAATGACTAATTTTAAAAATAAAAAAAAAACGAAACAACACGTGGGCCGTGGCCCCTATATGCCCACATGTAGCTATGTCTCTACCCCTACTACCAGCAACAAGGGGGCGGCGATGAACAGTACCACTCTCTCTCTCTCTCTGTTGTTACATATCGATATGGGGAGAGGAAGAGAGGAATACACCTCACCCGGATTTGTGAGAGCAAAATCGTCCCAAAACCACCCGGATTAGCCAACAACAGAGGTACCCCCGTCGTTACAAATCCACCTTCCAACTGGAGAAGTAATCCGCCTCCACGCAAATCCACCCACGCACAAGAGATGCCAAAGACCGGAGATGGTGTGGTGCCAGGATTGCAAATCAGGGCTCTTGCCAAATCCACCCTCATCTCCGGCATCCAAACAGGGTCTTTCCATGGTGGGCGAGTGAATCTCATCAACTCTGTCAATGCAACCATTCCATCCTACCCTTGGCAGTGTAATTTTCTCCCTAAAAATGTGGTCGAGTCTATTAAGACAAAATCAATCGGGATTTACTTTGGGGCTCTTCCGAGGATAGAAAAATTCACGTGGTTAGTGGGAAAAACATCACTATTTTTTTGAACGGCGATAACGAATTTTATTAATCTTTGAAAGATAAATTTGTCCACACGCACAGCCAAAAAACAAAAACAAAAACTCCCAGAATCAGTAGCCCGTAAAGCAAAGCTGCTCAGTTTCAATAGGATTTCAGCAAACAGTGCCCATTTCAGGGTACTCCTTACAAATACTACTACTGCATTAACTTCATCGCTATGCCTCATTGGCATGCACCCATTAGGAAAATCAGGATTCTTCAACCAATGAATGATTCCATGCAATACCTCTCCTCCGGTATTCCTATAAGTGTATGCTTGGCACTTTCCAAGCCAAAAGAATTTTTAAGGATAATTGTTGCTCATAGATAACCATTTAACACAGTTACACACTACAGCTACAACATGTGAAATTTGAAGGGAAAAGGCTTACTATAGTAAAACAGGACAAGATCTGCAAAACTTGACAAGTTTTTGAGGTCCAATGAGTCCGGCATTTTTCTCTATAAAAGGAGTACAAGAATCTTTTTAGCAGCTGGTTTACTTTCCTTCTATATTACTCTCATCATTATTTGCGGAACTAACTATTGTTGGATACATAGATCTTATTCCACCACATCACTGTGTTGCTGACATTTCAGCTTAAACCCAATCCTTGAAAGTGTACAACCTTCTTGATTTTCAACTTCCTCTTCCTCTTCCAAACATTATCCTTGGTGGTAGTGTAAAACCTCCCCAAGATATTGTTATTAGCGGTAGTTGCACACACTTAAGACCATCTTGGTTCTCCTATCACCCATTCATAATTTGTTCAAACATTCCTAGCTTCTGGTATCTTCCGTAAGATTGTTATGAATGCATAATGCATCTACATTCCCACATAAGAAGAAGTGACAACCTTGGTTCTTGAGGTTACCTTGTTTCCTTCAATCTTGAAGACTTGGTACCATGTATCTACAGGCTACAAGCATAACCATAAATTTGGATAATGGATACACTGATACACATAATTCATCGTATCCCCAACATGTCTGTGTACTATATTTTTTAGAGAAATAACATATCAGTGTGTCCGTATCATGTCGTATCTATGTACCATGTCCATATTCATGCCTCTTAGATCACCACTACTTGTAAATGCAGCTTTAGATGGTTTCTGAAATTATCGATCCACTTAGCACCTACCATTAACTCCATTATCCGTATCATGTCGTATCAATGTACCATGTCCATATTCGTGCCTCTTAGATCACCACTACTTATACATGCAGCTTTAGATGGTTTCTGAAATTATCGATCCACTTAGCACCTACCATTAACTCCATTATTCTCATCTAAAAACCGGCAAAGAAAAATTAAACAGTTCCAAAAATATTCTATCCAGGTGCGATATTTTATCAAATTAAGAACTATATGGCATTTTGTCATCTAACATAAGTTATCCTATACTATATTCGGATGACTAAAATTGACAGGAAATCGACAAATAAACCAAACCCTTTGCAGAATCGTACAAATTAAGGGCTAAATTATTAATCGCCTCATAAAATATGCCCAGTCTCCACTAACCTATATTGATAGACTATATGTCTAATCACCAACAATTCAAAAATGCATCTAGCTTGAAACATTAGGGCTTCCCGGACAAAAAAAAAAATGCAAAAATGCAAGAACATTTCAAATACCTAAATAGAACCAAAACTGCAGTTTAATAAGACCCAACATGAAAAATTAAAAAGCCCTAACTTCTGGTAGTTCTGTACTTTAAGAAACAAATAGGAGTGTAGAGCTATGGAGCGTGAGAGAGATAGATTACCCCAGAAATTTGTTTGCCGAATGAAACGCTGGAAAACCATCTGCCCATTCCAGAGTAGTAAAGAACAAAGAAGGGTGCTTCTATCCCACAGGATAACCCTAAGAATCGTGAACCACAGATCCAAAAACCAGGAAACAAAACCCCATGAAAAGATGGAAAAGTGCCAAAGAACATACTTCTACAAACATAATGCTTCTGCTGAATCCATCAGCCTAAATGGCGGCTTTGCAGTTGGTGTGATGACGGCTTCTCTGAGAGAGAGAGAGAGAGAGAGAGAGAACGCAGAAGGCACCAGACGCAGAAGAGCAGACATGCTTTTGAATAAGTTCTCTTATTTCCCAAAAGTTGTTGATCAAATTGAAGCACACACAATAAGAGATCAGGGATCCGGACGAAAGACGATAAACAGTATGTCATAATTCACGCTTTATAGTGTCAAGATGGACGTACATATAGTACAGGAGCATTAGGAGTAAATTCACACCAACAGAAGAGAAGCTACATCAAAACAATCTATACATCTTCCATTCAAATGCTTCTGAAATCCGCTGTGGTTCTTAACAAAAATGTATGTGCCTGTGAAGCGAATTGTTGAAAGTAGTCATGCCTTCATGTGCGAAAAAGAAAACTTCCAGGTGCCTATTGGACCCAAACCCCTTTCAAGAAGAAGAGGCTTCTAAATCACCTACCAAGGTTCCATAATAAGATTTCACATCAAGAAGCCCCCTACTAGACCAACCTCGATCTCAATGTATCCTCTCTATCCCCTCACCAAATGGAATCAACCCCATAAAACTTCCCAAGAAGGTCCATCAATTAAAACACCACTCCCACACCTTTAGTAGGTTTCGTATAATAGTCCAATCAGAATCATCACATAAAGCAAGACATAAAGTTCATGCAATCATGACCTAACTAAAACCGAATTCATACAAAAAGGAAAAAGCACCTTCCAATCTTCCTGATTGAAAGCACTATAATGCCTGCAACGCAAAGCCCATAGCAGCATAGCATCATCGTAGTCTTACGCTTACGCACATGCTCAAATGATATGCTAGCTATACCAACACCATGGTCATCATTTTTCGGGCGTCTACCTTTACTAAAACTACTATTTTTGCAGATTTTAAAGTGCCAAATTCAGACTCCTGGATTAAGTAGTAGCTTTTTTCCCATCTGCTGAGTACAAAGTTACAAGTTTAGAATAGAAACAAATCTGTATAGAGCAAAATTTACCATCTATTGCAAAGCCATTGGCTGGTAAGTGGTAACTGAAAATTACAAAACTTTCACATCACAGTGAAGGCAAAGTTCCAGGGTACAGTTCAAAGAATACTACAGACAACTCCAAACCACACTCATCCAACAAACAAACAGAAAAAGAAAGAAACTCAACAGAAAGCACTTCAAGTTTTCAATTGCACGTATAAACCCCACTCTCATACCTGTGGTTAACCTGATAAAAGTCTGTCTTACCCTCCGAAGCAGGCCATAGAGAAATCCCAGAAAACGATTGAGTTCCTTGGATGGAAAACTTCACATAACCAACAACTTCAATTTCTTCTCCACCATCTTCTTCACTCGAGTCTACAGGCATCCGTGCCCTCAGCCTTCCAGGGGAACCCTTCAGAGGAATTTCTTCAATGTGCCATTTCAGTTCTCTCTCAGACCGGTTCAATACAGCTTTCGGTGAAACCTTCAATAAAGTTGGATCCACCGGCAGTTTCACAACAAATGTTACATCAGTCAAGGGTGCCGGCAAATCAGGGTTCGAGACATACTGCACCATCACTGAAAGTAAAGTTCCACTATGCCGTTTAATGAGACGAACTCTCAAAGGCAGCGGAGTCAAACGGGGTAGAAAACTATACTTCAATATGGGTATAGGTTTCTCTGAGGGAGCAGTCCTAACATGAAACATCCCATTTCCCAGGCTACTAACCCGAGAGCTTTGCATAACCACTCTCTTAACCCCACTTGTGCCCTCAATCTTAAAAGAAAACTCAGTTTCTTTATCACCAGAAGAATTTGGGGGCAGCGTTCTTAAATAGACTACACCC
Organism: Rhododendron griersonianum; assembly: GCA_018127125.1. Lineage (NCBI taxonomy): Eukaryota > Viridiplantae > Streptophyta > Magnoliopsida > Ericales > Ericaceae > Rhododendron > Rhododendron griersonianum. Next base: position 23,989,381 of record CM030794.1, on the reverse strand, counting down.
ATTAAGCCAACTCTAGCGAGCAACGATTCCCTGAACTCTGCACTAATCTCTTCTGAAATGTACATCTCAGGACCTTTCATTTCAGTTTTCTTCACCAAAAAGTTTTCAAGAGGAGTGGCACCTCCAGCTGGCACGGTTGGCGGTGCATCACTCCCAGTTTGCAACAATTCAAGCCCACCAAGTCCCTGGGACTTAGGAACTTTCTTGGGACCCACAAATTCTGAAGCATCCAACCCACCACCCCAAGCTTGATTCATCCCTTCAAAATCTTCTGCTAATGTCGACCCATCATTGCTAAATTCTATACCACCGTATTCCCCTTCAAAACCCTCAACACCAATGTGGGTAGATTCTGTTGCCGCCGGAGGCGGTAGTGAAGTAACCTCAAGACCAGCCAATGCCAGGGTCAAATCAGTACCCGATTGACCCTTATCTTTCTTAAATCCACCCAAAAGCTCCTCAGGCTTTCCAAGAGCATTGCTGGCTGCAAATGGGTCTTTCTCCCCCTCCCCCTCCTCAGACTTCACCTCCTTATCCTGTTGTTCACTTAATGTGCCACTCACATTTGGAGCGAGCGCCACCGCCACCTCATCGCCCGCCTCCAACGTCTCCAGCGGTAATTCAAAGCTAGCGTTAGAAAATGACTCCACTCCCGCCTGTTGCTCCGCTGCTTGCATTTCTACAATGCTCCAACTATCAGCTCCCCTAACCTTATTCTCCGTATCAAACGCCGAATGCACCATCTTGGCAATACTATCGCCGTGCATTGTAGCAAGCATTGCTGCCAGCCTAATGTTACTAACGCCTCTCAGAACTATATCCAACGCCAAATATACCTCCGCGTATTTCCTACTAAGCTTTTCCGGCGTCACGTCAACTCCACGACATGCGGTAACGACCACGCTAACTGCCTGGTTCACTATGCTTATACATTCAAACACATTGTTCATACTATCATCTTGATCCGCCGTGGTGATTCCCAACACATATATGGAATTGACCAACCGGTATACGACACGATAGCGGCTCTCGACGCCCACGATCAACTGGCCGCTGGAGGCGGCGAGCGGGTCATCGCCAAGGGAGGTGTCACCGTCCTCGACTGATTGGTGTTTCCCGGTGGCAAAAGCCATACGGGTGTGGCGGAAAGCGGAGAGGGCGACGAGGGCTCGGGCTGGAGGGAACCATTCACGGGTTTGGAGCAGAATGTCGGATCCATTGGTTGGTTGGAGAGAGAGAGCTAAACAGGACATCGCTAACCCTTGGGTTTTGTTGGATCAAGGGTTAGGGTTTCGAGTTTGATCTAGGTTTTGGTTGGATCTAGGGTTTTGTTCCTGTTTTCTGGGATTTTCTTACAAAGTTGTGTTGTGATGATGGATCTCTGGTGTGAGATTGAAACTGTGAATTGAGGATAATTGAACAGAAATTGAGAAGAATATGATGAGAGAGAGGAGTGAGAATACTTACTTGACGGTCTCAAAGGATGGAAATGGAAGGTCAGTATCTCTGGTGGAACGATCGTTGTTGCAGAGAGAGAGAGAGAGAGAGAGAGAGAAACTTGAGAGGGGAGAGAGAGAGAGAATCAAGGCCAGAAGGCCTCTCCATAGGAAGAGCTCATGGACGGTCCGTTTGACTGTGGGCCGGGCTCGGGCGACCCGAGATAATAAAGGGCTATTGATGGGCCGGTACAAAAAATAGGCCTACCTTCCTTCCAGGTCTAGCCCAACTTCAAAAATTTCCCACGCAGCGTAACAGATCTCTCCAACTTGGGCTTCTTCCTGGCCGGCCCCAAAATGTCAACACGTACCCATCCAAGCCCACCATTTGTTAAGCCCATTCCCTATAAGTCCCGTTTTAAGTAAACTACCAAACATACCCCTGCTATAGTCGAACGATACATAATCCCAAAAAAACACGCTTCGCCCATGTCCTTTTCAACTTCCAACAAACCCTAAACCCTCAACGTTCTTCAGTTCTTCAACGTCGTCAATCCTTCAACAAAACCAAAAAACCTCATCAACGTCGTCAATCTTTCGGTAATCACTCTTTCTTCTTCTTCTATACTTTTTCTATACTCTCGTATTTCACATCATGTGAATTCTTGTATGTTGCTTCTGTTGCCTGTGTATCATAATCCACACATCTTAGATTTGACTTTCTCTAACTTTTTGTTCATATATTTGCCTGTGTGAGTTGTGTTTATCTTTTAAGCTGTGATTTATTCTTCGTTTTGTGGATTTTGATTTTCCGAGATGTGGATTTTGGGGATGTGAATTCGTTTTGTGAATTTTGGGGCTGTGAATTCTTTCTCGAAGCTATGAACTCTTCATTTTTTGTGTAGTAAGCTCTGAGGTGTGAATTCTACTTCGTTTTGTGAATTTCCATTTTTTGAGATGTGGATTGTTATTTTGGGGATGTGAATTCTCTCTCGAAGCTGTGAACTCTTCATTGTTAATTCTATTATGTTAAAAAAACAGCAAAATCCATAAAAACTTGACACAATTCACACACTATTGGAAGAATTCACACCCAAATTGGCAGAATCCCCACAAAAATTTGACAGTTCACCCCCAATTTGACACAATTCACATGCCATTTGACACAATTCACACACCATCTGACAGTATTCACCCCCCATTTGACAGTGTTCACACCCCCCATGACAGAATTCACCCCATCTTAATTGCACTGCCTATTATTTTTGCTTAAGGCACCACTGGCTTAATTCACACACACCATTGGAAGAATTCACACCCAAATTTCCACTATACATCCCTGAAAACAGAATCCACATGCACCATATGCACCATTGGCTTAATTCACACGCACCATTGCCTGAATTCAGAGGCTATTTTGCAGATTCTGATATAGACAGTGATTAGGGGACCTGCTGACATTTTGGATTAGAAGTTTGTTTTCTACAGTTTTGATGCTGTTTTTTTGGGTTTAGAAAGCTGTTTTTTGGGTTTGCATGCTGTTTTCTGCAATTTAGAAAAGGCTGTTTTGTGGCAATGATGACAAAATTTTGTTAAGAGGCTATTTTGCAGATTCTGATATATGCTGCTGCTGGTTCTTGGTTCTTGTTTTGTAGGACATTGTAGACGCTAAGGACCAAACCAAATTTTGTTCATTTGGCTTTCATTCCAGAATCCATTCTCTCTCTCGCTCTTGGAAGGTGAACTGTGAGTCATTGACTACCCAATCTCTAGTAGTTTGTGTTAGTAGCTCGTATTTAGCTTGGTGGATACCTCTAACCTGGTTTTATGCCAAACCTGAGGTGTAACGAAGCCAGGCTAAATATTGATTTTGTTTTTTGTTAGTATAGTTAGTTTTATTTGATTGCGTTGCTTAGCTGAGGTGGTGGCATAACCCCTCGCATATTCTGTTTGCTGAGTTGAGGTGGCGGCCTAGCCCCTCCAGTCTGTTAATTTGTTTTTTGTTAGCTGTTAATTTGTTTTTTTCCTAATGTCTAAAAACATATTTCACACCATCGGTTAGACGTAATTCCTGAAAACAGAATTCATCTCTAAACCAGACAATTCACACCCATTCACAAACAATTCAAAACCCCATTTGAACACAATAAAGATAAACCATGCAGAATTCACAATCATAAAATACAGAATTCACACCAATATTGAACACAATTCACACATTGAGACCATAATAGAATTCACTCCCTCTATTTCATAGAATTCACACACCATAAAAATTCACAAGCCAAAACAGAATTATTCACCCCCTTGTTGAATTCACTCCCTCTATTTAATAGAATTCACTTCCTCTACTTGATAGAATTCACACACCATAATAACAGAATTCTATTAATTCACCCCCTTATTGGTCGGATTTCACAAGCCCTAAAAATAGAATTCACCCCCCTCTATTTGACATAATTCACACGCCCAAACAAAAAAAAAATCCCACTATACAAATATACGAAATAAAAAACATATTTCACCCCCCTCTATTTTTGCTCAAGGCACCACTAGCTTAATTCACACAGAATTCACACCCAAATTGGCAGAATCCCCACACCATTTGACAAAGTTCACCTCCAATTTGACACAATTCACCCCCCATTTGACAGTATTCACACCCCCATGACAGAATTCACCCCAATTTGAAAGAATTTTCACATCAAGATGACTGAATTCTCGGAAATCACACCCTATAACAAAGAAAAAATGAACACACGAAACTCAAAAATCACAAACTACACAATTCACGAACCAAAAATAATAATTCACACCCCCTCCCCTGCACATACTCTCCACCATAACACACAATCCAAGATTAAAACAACAATTCACACTAACTCCATGGCACAATTCACACCACCTATTATCCACAACATATTACAAACTAGCCTATAACACAATTCACAACACTATAACGAACAATTCACATCACCTATTATCCACAACTCACACCAACTGTATACTCATTCTGGCTTAAATTCACACCAAACGGTAATTGATAATACATAATACACAACTACCATCCCTTATAACACACATCAAAAAATCCAGCTTAACTTCAAACCAGAACTCACACTGACTGTTAACAAAAACTCATTCTAGCTTAAATTAACATCTGTTATCCAAAACGTTAACCAAATTTCATTCCTTCTTTCCCTTAACATCTGTTGTTAATACAGAGAATTCATATCTTTGGTAACCTCAACTCGTTGTATATAATGGAAACATCTGTTGTTTAGTACAGAGAATTCACATCCCTACATGGAACAAAAAATGAAGGAAGCTGAATTGAAGAAGGTACCACTAACCAATCCGGCTACTGCTCCTAGATCCAAGAGGCTACCACCATGCAAGGTACAGCCAATCAGGCTACTGCTCCCAAATACTCAACCAATCCAGGAAGTACCAAAAAAAAAAAAGGTCGGCAAGGAAGTCAATAGAAAATCAAACCCAACCACCACCAGAAACGCATGGAAGGAAAAAAAGAAAACGAGAAGTCCAAACCCAACCACCAAGTCCATCATTTGAGGAACAACAACCCAAGAGAACAAGGAAAAATCCATGCCGAATTCAATCAAAAACCGCATCCCAATCCTCTCTGGCATTAACCTACCCAATTAGAACGAGGACAACAACATCACAAACAGCTCAAACTTTACTGACATTGACATACCCACAACAAGGGAGAAGAGCAAACACAAGGACAAGGACAAGAACAACACAAACACAAACACAAAAAACAGATCCAACCTTCAGTTGACAGTTATGTTTCTGCAAGATTTGAGTCTCAGAGGTGACCACCTCAACCTGCTGAAAAAAACACCATTCTGGCTGATCATTGATGCAATCATCTCACGAACATTGGATGCCGATAAATGCATCAAGTCAGACATGGTTCTCACAAAACTTGTTGCTGCATACAATCCACAAACAGATTCCTTTACAATAGCTGGGAAGAATGTGGAGCTAACGGCAAATCATGTAAAGTTAATTTTTGGAATATCTTGTGGTACGGACCGGTTTGCAACAAAATTGAAGACTAGAGAGCAAGTTGCATTTGCCAAAAGACACAACATTCAACAAAGACTGACAAGCAAAGCCATATCAAATATGCTGAAAGAACTTGCCCAAGAGAACAAAACCAACATTGAAGATGTGCAAGATGTTGCACGGTTGGTCTGCATGTTTCTCATCGTCAAACTTTTTTTCCCAACATCCGGTATAACAGTCTCATGGAAGCACGTTGATGCAATGGAAGACCTGACTAAGATGAAGTCATACAACTGGGCAGCTGAAATACGGGATGAGCTTGTTGAATCAATAAAGAAATCCCAACATTCACCGAAAGATGTGAAGGGCTGCCAATTGCTACTTCCAGTAAGTGAAGTGATTCAAATTTGTTTTTACAATTGCATGACATACAACACTTCCAATACATCTGCTAATCAATTATATATTTGCAGTATTGGCTATGCGAACACACAAACGTTCTTGAACAAGAGCTGTCAGAACATCAAGTGCCCAGATTACTTAAGTGGAATATATCCACACTTGAAGATGTGTTACAAGCCATTCCAAACATCGTGAACGCAAGAAAAATTAAGGTAAACTCAATTATCGCCATAGGAAAAGTGAGTACTGTCCTTTTCAAATATATCAGTTCTTCATTTGGCGTGCGCAATATATCTAGTTCGAAGTTGTGAATTCTGCCAAATGTAGAATTCATATGCCCCATATGTATTATTCACCCCCCATTTGACAGGATTCACACCCCCCATGACACAATTCACACCGCATCTGACAGTATTCCCACCTACATTATTTAATTGATTACGTAGCTAAATGTTTGTATGTACTATTAATACTGTCTTCTTCATTTGGCCTGCGCAATATAATTAGTTCCAATGGGTGAATTATGCATTTGACAGCATTCACACCCCCATGACAGCATTCACACCCCATTTGACACAATTCACACCCCAACTGATAGTATTCACACATCAGAAGTTGTGAATTCTGCCAAATGTAGAATTCATATGCCCCATATGAAATATTCACCCCCCATGACACAATTCACACCGCATCTGACAGTATTCCCACCTACATTATTTAATTGATTATGTAGCTAAATGTTTGTATGTACTATTAATACTGTCTTCTTCATTTGGCCTGTGCAATATAATTAGTTCCAATGGGTGAATTCTGCATTTGACAGCATTCACACCCCATTTGACACAATTCACACCCCAACTGACAGTATTCACACATCAAAAGTTGTGAATTCTGCCAAATGTAGAATTCATATGCCCCATATGTATTATTCACCCCCCATTTGACAGGATTCACACCCCCCATGACACAATTCACACCGCAACAGACAGTATTCCCACCTACATTTTTTAATTGATTACGTAGCTAAATGTTTGTATGTACTATTAATACTGTCTTCTTCATTTGGCCTGCGCAATATAATTAGTTCCAAGGGGTGAATTCTGCATTTGACAGCATTCACACCCCCATGACAGCATTCACACCCCATTTGACACAATTCACACCCCAACTGACAGTATTCCCACCTACATTTTTAATTGATCACGTAGCTAGATGTTTTGTATGTACTATTAATAATGTCTTCTTTATTTGACCTGCACAATATATCTAGTTCGAAGGTGTGAATTTTGCATCAGGGAATCTGAATTCTGCATTACGGGATGTGAATTCTGCATTTCACGGCCTTTAAAATATGTATCCTCCTATTGCTGTTAGAAATCTATTTGACATATTCAATCATTGCCATAGGTATGAGTTGGTGAACTTATTGAAACGGATCAAGAACACAAACTTTACACAATGGAATTCCCTTGTAAGAAGATGGCGATGGTGATAATGGTGATAATGATGATGCTGCTGATGATGACAGTCCTTGTGATGATGGTGCTGGTAATTTTTCTCCGGTTAATGCTAGAGAAAATGACGACGATGCTGATGATGACAACGATAGTAATAATGATGCTGCTGCTGATGATGATGATAGTCCTGGTGATGATGGTGCTGGTAATTATTCTCATGTTAATGCTGAACACAAAGATGATGATAATGCTCATGCTGGTGATCATGATTATCTTGGCATTGAGGACATTTCACAACCCAACCAGCATTTCCAAGCACCACAACCACAGAGCCCTCCTCAGGCGAATGAGTTGGAAGTATCAAAAGCGCTGCTCCACATATCCCAAAATCAAAGTCAAATCCAAAGATGGATCTCTGATCAGGACTCAGGATCAACACTTGTCCCTAACACGTACCTGCCAACAAGTGCAGCGGTGTTTCCACATCTTGTGTTATCCCCTCTGCCAGCATACATCCATCCTGATGAAGATGAACCTCAACCAAACCTTGAATTTCTGTGTTCCTCAGCAGTGCAAAGAGTAACTGAACCGCTTGTTGAGCAGCTCCAAGAGGTAAACAGGCAACAAGAAGTTATAATTGACACGCTCAAGGAACAAAACAAAACCAATGAGGTAAAAATGGCAGAACTCCTTCAAAAAGTTGATTTTTTGTACAAGGAAGGAAGGAATCGAAAAGGGAAAGACAAAGAGGCCCTTCTCTTGGCCATACAAAATATCAAAGAGTCACACACGGCAATCAGTGAGGAAAAAATGCAAATGGAGCTTGAATTCAAAGAAGCTGCAGCAAAACAGGAGCAGCAGCTCACAGATGCAAGAATGGCATTAATCGAGGAGAAAAAGATCTCACTTGGACTGAAAGAAACTGTAGGCAAACAGGTTCAGGAACTAGAAGATGCTCGAATGGAAAAGATGCAAATGAAGCTTGAATTCAAAGAAGCTGCAGCAAAACAGGAGCAGCAGCTTACAGATGCACAACTGGCATTAATTGAGGAGAAAAAGATCTCACTTGCAGAGAAGAAGGCTGCAAAAAAAAGGAACACCAATTGCAAACTGAGAAAACACAGCTGGAAGAGGAGAAGATGGTTTTCTTTAAAGAGGTGGAAGCTCTGCAACAACACAAACAGGAGATTGAAAGGAACAACGCAGAGCTTGAAAGGGAAAACAAAGAACTGAAAAAAGAGCTGCAAGAAACCAATCAAATGAGCAAAGGAAGTCCCCAACTTGAACCCTTCTCGAACGAGACCGAAGAGCAAAACATAGAGCAACAAGTCCATAGTATAACACAGAGTGCTCATGTAAAACCATACTCAACGCAAGACACTCTGGACTTTGTGCACACCGTTACACAGGCTACTAACAAAAAACCCACTCCACCATCAAAATATCGAAGGATTAAGGAGAAAACAAGCCAGGGGACAAGGAAGCTGAATGTCGATCCCATGTACACCTATCCCCTACTTGACAAGAAAGCTGACTGTAGACACCCCAATTTGGCCTAACGATTATTTCAAGTCCCACCTTGGGACAATCCCGATGATGAAATGGATACAATGATTGATGATTGCTTCTTTGAGGACCTTAGGACTTTCGGTGAGAACTTTGACCACTTAGAGGACCCAATTCAAAGCCATACAGCCTTTCAGACAGAAATACAGAAGCCTAGGAGAATCCATCTGACGGCCGTAACATCGATCTAACGGCCATAACATCAAACCCTCGCCCGAGCAACCTGTTGCCAGCAAAATCTCCCTGAGAGATCAATTCCTCGGCCGCAAGATCTATCCTTCGGCCGAGACATCCATTCCACGGCCGCGACATCCATTGCTCGGCCGCCAGATCGACCTTTTTTCAGACTCTGGAACGTTCTGTCAGACGTTTGGTTTGATCCAACTACACTACCTTTCCGATGCATTCGGGCTACGCTCAGAGATTACGACGTAGAGTTAGAGATGCATTGCAATTGCAATTGCCATCTCGTGATTTGATTGGCCGGAGTGAGTCACCAATTGCCTATATAAAGGGCCTTTGGACTCCGAAAATAAACACACAGAAATTGATAGACCTACACACTCAATCAAGCCACGAAACTCTGTCAAAATACTCTCTCAAACCCACTCTTCAAAAGCCCTAACCTCCCGAAGGTAGCCGTCAATCCGGCGATCAAACCCCGAAGTTCAAACCCTAACCCTAGGGTTCTCAATCAAGCAATCAATCAATCATGCCCAATCCAAAGCAATCAAGCAACTGAGGGATCAAGGTGGTGAGGCCCAACGGCCTCCGGTTTGTCTTAATTTACTGTATTTTTGACTAATCGTAGCATTTTGATTATTCGTTAATCTTTCTGTCTGGTGTGAGGAAGAACACCGACCGGGGCTTCGATCCCTCGGCCGGTACATCAAACCAGTGTGATTACTCGGCCGTGACATCCATTCACCGGCCGAGTAATCGATCTCCTGGGACAGTTTATTTGCTTTCTCTGCTTTCTAATGCATGCTTATTTATCGCACTGGCTCACCTTACTTACTGTTTAAAGGAATAAATAAACAGACTATGTGTTGGAATTAAACAAAGCATCTACATGTCTTATGTTGAATGATTATGGGCCAGTCTCGCGACTGGGTAAAGAGGGGTGCCTAACACCTTCCCCTTATTGTACTTTTGGCTCCCGTATCCAGAATCTCTATCTATTTTCCCAGTTTTAATAAACTGGGTGGCGACTCTATTTGATGATAACCGTTATCATGTGGCGATGTTCCTAGCCATGGGAATGTTCATGATTTTGGTTTATGAAACGAGCAACCAATCGAGCAAACAAATGTGATCAACCTGTATGGCGATGCCCCGTTTGGGAGGTGTCTACAGTTTTTGGCGACTCCGCTGGGGATATGAGAGCCATAACCAAAAAATTTAACATAAGACTAATACATGCCTTGTTTAATTCATTTATCATATGCATCGAGCGGGCAACCCGTTGAGTTCACCTGATATCCCGGCATGACACGGGCTATGTTGGGGGTTCCAGCAAACTCCACAGTCACTCGTACCTAGTGGTATATCAAAAAGGAAATCACCCAATCGCCGCCTATGATGGGCTGGCGAGGGGACTGGTGCCCTTTGACAACGGAGCACCCTGAAACTACCTAAACCTTGCATGCTTTAGAAAGCCATAGAACTTATCAAACTAAGACAGGAACCTACAGGCTAGGAACCTACTTGCATTCTACTTGCAAAAGTTCTTCCTCACACTATCTGTTGTTGTAATTAACTCTTTCTGTGCAGAAGGGTTGGGATTTTCAACCCAAATCCTAACCCTACACAGGCCGAATACTAACTTCCAGGTATTCTATTTTTCAAGCAGGCACAATAGGTAGGTTAAAGAAGCAACCTCAGCCAGTTTTATACTCTTACAATACCCGAAGTCACGCCAAACAGAGGTCTTTATAGTCATCTCATCGGTCGCCTTCGTCCACCAAGACACCCTCACCGCAACGGTCCCAATCAGTTGCAGGGACTTCGCGGTCGTCTCCTCGACAAAACCAATTATCTACCCAATTCCAAGCTTCACCAAGCAACCTCCCTACCTACACCCCAAAAATGGCAGACAATGATGCTACCATCACCGAGCTCCGAGCCCAAATTGCCTATTTACAAGCTGAGAAAGCAGCAAGAGATGCTGAAGACAAGAAAAACGAGGAGGAAGCGGAGAATCCTCATGAAATTATAGAAAACCCTGAATTGGCCAAACAGGTCAAGGAGATCAAGCACGCTTTGGCTCGCTCACAAGGAGACCAAATTCTAGATTTCGAAGGACTCTTCCTCTTTCCAGAATCTCAACTGCCTGAACGGTTCAAAATGCCAAACATCGAGAAATTCAACGGGACTGGTAACCCTACCAGCCATGTTCGCCATGTCATCAACACTCTGAAGCCTATGGGCTTGACCGACGAGCTCATCGCTCAATTGTTTCAAAGAACTCTCACTGGAAGCGCCCTCGATTGGTTTCTCACTTTGAAATTTGTGCATTATCAAACCTGGCCTGAAATTGCTAACGCTTTTGTCAAGCAGTATGCGTACAATGTCCAAATTGAGCTAACTACCCGAGATTTGGAGATGACTAAACAAGAATCCAATGAGGACTTTGCTACCTTTGTGGCAAGATGGAGAGAGAAGGCTGCCAAGATGAAAAGCCGCCCTACCGAGGAAGATCAAGTGAGGATAGTTGTCAAAAACTTACAGCCTAAATACCTCACTCATATTTACACTCAAGCTATCACTGATTTCAAACGCCTACATGCCACTGGGTTGCAAATCGAAGATGGAATCAAGCTAGGACTCATTGGGAAAGAAGAGGCCACTCCTCCATCCAGAAAAACCTTTCCAACCCGTGCATCCCCTGCCTCCATCAACACCCTTAACTCAGTCTTACCACAAGACCCTTTTCAAGCTAGCTCATCTAGAAACACGAATCGCCCTCGCCGCAATTTTGACCCACTCTATATGACTCCATCCCAAGCCTTAGCCATCCTAAGCTGTCAAGGGCACCTCAGGCCCTTGAATAATCCACCTCCTCGGCCACCTTATGGCCCAAGCTATGATGCCAATAAGCAATGTGCTTACCATCAACACCCTGGACATGAGACAGCTGCATGCGTCTTCGTCATGACATCCAGGATCTCATTGATAGTCAAGCCATAAAACCTCCTAAGCCTAATGTACAAACCAATCCACTTCCCGCTCACAACAACGAATCACTGCCTCAAAATATCAATCTCATAAGCCTATCCAATAGCCCCACATATAATCCTGCCCTACACATTATTCCAAATACCCAAGCCAAACCATCCCTAATCCCCTCCAAGAACGAGGAATGCTTTGCAACAGGGGGAGAACCCCACATCTATGCTATTGATGATGGGGATTGGTGGTTGGACATGCGTCAAGCCCTGCCAAATGATTGGAAAGTTGGAAGGATTGAGCCAGCTGATCCTTGGAGTACCCAAGAAGAAGAAGTGGGTCACCTCACCCGAAGCGGAAGGGTGTATAAACCTCCTAAACTAAGTGGGGAAAGTTCAACCTCAACGCGAGTAATGGAAGAAGAGGAAGGAGAAGAAAGCCAAAGGGCCGAACCTGAGGAAGACAGGGTGCTAAGACAACTAAAGAAAATCCAAGCTGATATCTCTATTTGGGGATTGCTTATGTCCTCCTACGAGCATTGTAACTCCTTTTTCAAAACCTTGGGGAAAGCCAAAGTTCCCATCGACATCACCCCCGAAGAACTCATGGGCTTCATAATGGCGTCAAAGGCTCCAAAACCAACGATAGCTTTCACTGACAAGGATCTACCACCTGAAGGGCCTGCACACAATAAACCTCTCTACATTTCACTTAAATGTCTCACTAAATGGATCCCACTGGTCTTGGTAGATAATGGGTCTGCTTTAAACGTATGTCCTCAAAGAACCCTCGACAAGCTAGGGGTAAACGCCACCGACATGCGCCCTTCAAGCCAAGGAGTAAGGGGGTATGACAATTCAAAGAGAAGAGTGGTTGGGTGTGTCACACTGCCAGTAGAAGTGGAGAAGATCAAAAGGGATGTGGAGTTCCATGTGATGGATATACCGGCCACCTTCAATCTTTTATTAGGGAGGCCTTGGCTACATGACGCTGGGGCAGTACCTTCCACTTTGCATCAAAAAGTCAAATTCGCGGCAGATGGAAGGGTTATAACCATTCTGGGGGATTCATCAATCCAGGCTCATTCTGATACACCTGTCCAAGAGGTAGAAACCGAGGAAACCTTCCTTACTGGATTCAGTCTTGAGGAAGCAACTGCTGTGCAAGCCTTAATGGCTGAGAGAAACTTCTATGTAAGTGCCCCCGCCATATGGATGATGAAGAAGCAAAAATACCTCCCTGGGTTGGGTTTAGGCAAAAGATCGCAAGGCATCTCGCAAATGATTGATCCTTCGCATAATCAATACGCCTTTGGTCTTGGCTACACCCCGACAGAAGCCGAGGTAAAAAGGAGGAAAAACATGGAAAAGGCTAAGGCAAGAGGAAGCAGGGTCAAAGAAGAGAAACTCGTGATCCCAAAAACGCTCAATGGCTGGTTTGTGAGAGAAGGAGAAGACTTTCCATTTTGTGGCTTCGCAGAGACATGGGAAGACGAAGTTACCAAGCAACAGTACCCTGGAATGCAAATCTTCTTTGATCAGGAATGGACTGACAGTGATTTGGAAGAAGAGCCAACTAATTCATCCCCTACTCCTGAAGACTGGATTGAAGTGCTAGCTGAATTTGACCTAAAGATTCTGTTTGGCAAAGAGGGTGAAGAAGAGTATAAAACTGTAAAGGGAAAAGGAGCCACTCCTGAAACATCGCAGTAAATCGCATAACAAAAACATTGCTTTCATTTCATAAAGACAAGTTAGGACATGTTTTGGGCCCCTGTTTGGGCATTATCTACGGTTGAATAAATCCCCATTTTTATCACTTCTATGCTTGACAAATGATTCCATCTTTAAAATGTGATTGTTATACACTACAATCTCTCTGCCAAAGATAAAAGGATTTCAAGAATCTAATTCTTTATGTCACCGACCAAAAGGAAAGAGGGGACGAACCCTAATTACTTAGAAACTAAGTTTTTATCAAAACTCAGGAAGAAGACGCTATCTCCGTGAGAACACTTAGGGTTAGCTTGCCCATTGTGAAAGTACAAACGCAGTAGGAGGTTCAGAAAAACATCTCCATCAGATTCCTCTCCAAAACGCCAAAACCTTCTTGAGAGAAAAATGCTCGTTGGGTAAAATATGCGCCCAAGCAAAAGTAAGAGCAAAGCCTGCTAGGACAAAGAAAAAGCGAAAACGCAGCCTAGGCAAAAGTTAAGGCATTCAAAGGAAAGCTCGCTAGGGACTCAACCTCTATCAGGTAACCTAGGCAAAATCTAGAGCGTGAGAGAAAGAAAAACTAAGAGTGAACACCCAACCCCCAAAGGTGGTAATCTTGGAACTATGTGAAAGGCCTGATTCCCTGATTGGGATACGTAGGCAATCTCGCGTCGAGATGCGGCCCAAACATTTGGAGAGAAGAGAGATGATACCAGAAGGTTTGTACTCAATGATAGGCATAGCTAACCCTGCGTATTGAGCTCGCAAAAGATGAGTTAGTCATTTTCCAAGGAATTGGCAAAAACAAAGACACGTAAGAATCATACTTCGTCCTCTCTGACAAAATCGTCGTCGACATAAGGGAACAAGAATTCTAACAATCCCAAAACATGGCAAAGAGATTGCAGGAATAACAAAAGCAAATAAAAGAGCTTGAATCAAATGCGAGTGTAAGAAGGGAAAAACGCCATTTGGCTAATAGCAAAAACCTAACTTCTTTAGGAAATGGAAGTAGCGGCCGAAGAATGGAACCCTCGGCCGAGTGATCCATCCCTCGGCCCAAGTTTAAATCCCGGCATTCACAAAACTTTGAAAGTTATTGCATGAATATCTAATCTCTCATACATGCTGAGGATGCTTCAAATACAAACAAAAATACAAAATGTCAAATTATCTGTTTTTAGAACTAACAAATACAGGTACAAGAAAGGAGAGGCTAGCTACTGCCCACGACCCCTCTTGGGCGCAGGACGAAAACGCTCAGGAACTGAGACACTGATCCTCTGTCCCTCACCAGCCGCGGTATCTCCATCACCAGCTCCAGTACTCCCACCCTCACTGACTCCAGCACTCTGGGTGACCGACACTGTCGGTACTCGCTCTGCTTCAAGCTGCAAAGACACGAGATATAGGCATTTAGTTTCACATGAAACATAGGATGAAAAAAGAAGGGATCAAAGGATGCATACAGCAGCTATTCGGCCACGCTGCCGCCGAGCCAAAGCCTCGGCACTCTGGAAAGCACGCAACCATTCCTGGAACACCCCAGCAGGCACCTGTAGAGGAAACAATTGCATATATAATCAAGTAAGCAAGGAATGCTGAAGGAAACTAGAGCAGAATCCACAAATATTACCTGCTGAATTCCAGTAGGAAGCACGTAGAACTGTGTAGTACACGGTGTCAGTGGCAAACGCTCTTCTTCTCCGCTTGCATTATGGAAAGAAATGAAACTGGGGGCCCGTGGCCAAACAGGAGGAGCAGCAGCAGCAGTAGTGGTAGGAAGGGTCAAGGAGGCCAAACGAAAGGCTGAGTAGTTTCCTACTACGAGAAAACTCAGGGCTGGCCGTCTCTCAAGAGCAAGTAGCAAGCCCTCCCCGGTTAAAAGATGGGTCGATCTCATGCCAACAGGAGGAGGGAGAGGGACAAGCTGCAACGCCTCGGAACGTGGAAAGTACTGGCTCGCTACCCTCTCTCCAAGATACCAGGCTCTCGAAAATGGCCCCTCCAGAAGGAAGTGCTGGCTGTCCAACGCCCGAGCTGAGGTCAACTCCAGAGGAGCATCATCAAGTAGCACGCCCCATGGGTCAAAACGCACCTATAACAAGGGAAATGGCATCAAAATGACAGAATGAGGAAATAGCACGAAAATCAGAGGATAAAGAAGGTGTCATACCTGATCCACCGTCAGACGATCCAAAACTCGCCTCCAAGCCAGCAGGTCCATGGCAGGCGACCGTGACTTCCGAACTCCCTTCAACCAACGGGCCGCCCGCGGAACGAACCTAGGCTCTCTGTGCCTAGTCGGGGGAGGAAACTGCAACAAGTGCTCAAAAGCCCAAAGTTGCAAGCAAAGACGGAGAACATGAATAATGAAGATAGAAGCAATAAGGGAATAATGCAGAAATCAAAATGAATACCTCGAGAATACGATGGTGTCCGCCAAGCGACAAACTAACTCCCCAGGAACAAGCACTGAGGTGTCCGTACAACGTGGCTTGGGCAGGAGTTCCCCAATCAAACTCTGCTATGGTCTCTAAATGCACCAAAGCAGCCAAGAACTGGACATGTACCGAATTCTCCTTGTTGCAAAACAAAGTTTGCCCAAGGAGATAAAGCAGGAAAGCTCGTACCAGCTGAGAAAGGGGAATCTCCGTCAAGATATCAACTTGATCAAACTCTTCCCGAAGCCAGGTATATGTGATATGGCCACTCTCCGATACAATGGGAACCTTCCCCAAGAGGTATCCAAGGGCACCCTTCCGCTCATGGATCCGCGGATCAATTGGAAGAGGATCGCCGCCAACCCTCAGGCCTGTGAGCAAAGCAAAATCGCCCGGAGTGATCGTCATCTCCCCAGCCTCTGGAAGATGGAAAGTGTTGGTGGTATCCCACCACCGCTCGACCAAGGATGTGGTCAATCCCAACTCCGCCTTCGGAAGATGGAAACCAAGAATCAAGGGCTCGAAGCCAGCCAAAGCAACCGCATCCTTGGCTTCCTGAGGAAGCCTCCCATACAACTCAAACACTTGGGGGCAGCTTCCCCACACGCGCAGCCTCTCGTTTGCCTGACAAAATACGAAGAAGGAATCAAATACACAAGATATCGCCTATATATGGGGCAACTTCTAGAACTCAAACTCCCTATCAAAATATCAAACTATCATTCTACAAAATCTCACATGCGAAAATCATTTGACAGGATAAAAATCTACCTCCCTGTTGGTAAAACCAAAGTGCTGCTCTGGCTCCCTGCGCAAGACCTCAGGTGGGATATCACTGAGGGGAGGACGGTATCGCAAAGAACCACCACGCCCGACCAAGTGAACCTGAGGAGCGTAAGTGGCAATGTCAAAAGGGGGAAGAATATCACCACTCACATCAGTAGAGACCTCGGGTTCGACTCCGGGAGGAATGGGTTGCGAGGAACTCCCCCCAGCAGTGGCCCTGCGCCGACTCGAACGCAAGACGCGGGAACTTGAAACCCCGCCAAGAATCTCGGCCTCGACGGCCGGAGCTTTGCCCGTGTCTCTGGACACGGCGGGAACATCGGATGGTGAAGGAGGAGGTGGTGTCGAAGCCATGGCGGCCAAGACCGTGGTGGTCGGAGGATCGGCGGCGGGAAACGACGAGGAGAGAGAGGAGGCGGCGGCAACGATCGTTTAAACAGGAGAAGAGGATGAGGGATAGTAGGGGAAGAATGACCCGTGAGATCGATTTAACTAAACTTAAATCGATTTCCTGACTTTTGGCGTTCTCATGGCCGAGACATCAATTCTTCGGCCGAGGGATCGATCTCCTGGCCCCTTAATCAAATTTCCTCAGCAACAGCAGATTTTGCTCGATGCACTAGCTCAAGCCATTACAGACTTCTAAGTCCTCGACCAACCAAGTAGCCTTGGGGGCACCCCCAAGCCAATGCAACATGATCAAAACCAGCCTTGGGGGCATACCCAAGCATGAGGAAAATCTCTCTCCACAAACTGCTGGCCGGCAAAACAAGACACTCAGCAGCCCTGAGCTCAAAACTTCAGCGGCTCCAAGCCCATTATTGACAGGCTCTACGCCCATATCAACTCACTCAGCGGCTTTATGCCTATACGAACTCAGCGGCTCCAAGTCCACTATCCTAGCAGGCTCCAAGCCTATACCCATCATCTCTTCAGCGGCTTCAGGCTCATCATCTCAAATGGCTCGAAGCCGTACACAAGCAGTCTCAGCGGCTTGAAGCCCATTACCTCAACAGGCTCGAAGCCTATATCTACCATCTCAATTGGCTCAAAGCCGTAAACAACCAACTCAGCGGCTCCAAGCCCACCGTCTCAAATGGCTCGAAGCCATAACAATCAACTCAGCGGCTCGAAGCCCATTACCTCAACAGGCTCGAAGCCTTTGTCTACTATCACCCAGCGGCTCGAAGCCCTTTATCATAGCGGCTCTACGCCCGTATCAATTCAGCGGCCCTGTGCCCATCATCTCTACACAACTCAGCGGCTCCAAGCCCGCTATCTCAACTGGCTCAAAGCCGTAAACAAGCAATCTCAGCGGCTCAAAGCCCATTATCTCAAATGGCTCCAAGCCATCACCTCAATAGGCTCGAAGCCTATGTTTACTATCTCAGCGGCTCTATGCTCGCTATCACAGCAACAGGCTCTACAACTCAGCGGCTCCAAGCCCATTATCTCAACTGGCTCGAAGCCGTAAACAAGCAACAGGCTCTAAGCCGCCCCAACAATCAAGACATCTATTCTCAGGCTCTACGCCTGAATGCTCAAAAATCTAACATTTTTGAATGCTCAAGCTCTACGCTTGGATGCCTAACCACTGTGTACTGGATGCTCAAGTTATACACTTGAATGCTCAAGCTCTACGCTTGGATGCCCAACCACTGCGTACTGGATGCTCAAAGCCTGTACTTTGAATGCTCGGATTCTGCCGTCCGAATGCTCGAGCTCTACGCTCTGAATGCTCAAGTCCGGAACTTGATAGAAGCTCTAAGCTTAAAACAAACACACACGCACGGGCCCGTGCACATATTGCATCAACATTACCACATCGAGTCTGCATCATATCTGTTCACATCTAACAACCATCATCACACATGTACACTCTGCATATCTCTCATGAAACAGGTCAACCCTGCTATCAACCGGCTCTATGCCTCGATTTTATTTGATCGGCCCAACGCCTCGATCCTTTGGCTCCACGTCAACATTTATGATGAGAAAGCTCCGTGCACAGACCATCAGAATACAACCAGCTCTACGCTTCGGTTCATATCACGTCAAGCTCTAAGCTCCGACAACTCAGGCCCTCGCCTCAAGACTGCATGCAGGCTCCACGCCTCAATCACTTCGGGCTCCATGCCTCAGTTCTTTCACCTCAGGCACTTGCCTTATACCAGCTCCGTGCTTCGGTTCATCACGTCAAGCTCAAAGCTCTGACACCACAGACTCGCCTTATGATCAATACCAGCTCCGCGCTCCGGTCCCATCAAGCTCTAAGCTCACCTCAGGCCTCCGCCTCATAAACCACAGCAGGCTCCACGCCTCAATCCAATCACCTCAGGCTCTCGCCTTATGATCAACACCAGCTCCGCGCTTCGGTCCTATCAATCACCTCAGGCTCTCGCCTTATGATCAACACCAGCTCCGCGCTTCGGTCCTATCAATCACCTCAGGCTCTCGCCTAATGACTACAACTGGCGCCGTGCCTCGGTCCCCTCATCGCCACAGCTCCGTGGTCCAGCTACTGGCCGTGCGCCTCCCTACATATCAAAAACAAACCGGCGTCCAACTCATCCCAACAGATGGTTTGGATTCCACCCCATTACATCAATTCCTTCCAGCTCATTCGCAAGGATAGGCTACTCTACCGAGCTCCTTTCAGTCAAAGTAAGGATGATCAAGAAAAGCAAACGCACCTGCAGTGTACTGATCTACCCCAAAATACTAAGGAAGCTCTCCGCAAAGAAACTCCCCAGGTAGCCCCGCGCTCCTTCAACTACTCTTCGCCAAAACCCTGGCTCAGTCTAGGTACGTCACACTACGGCTTTTTAAGCCCTAAGGTACGTCTTCTGTCTCTAACCCTCCAAACTTTTACTTTTCTTTATTGCCCGAACTACGATTGGTCTGAATTTCCCTTGTGGAATACGTAGGCAGCCTCCCGGCCCGACCACAAACAAAACCTTTTTCGAAAACCCCTTGGAATAGTGGTTGGACCAAATTGAGTTGCTTTTTACAGCTTTGACTCTTACTCAAACATGTCTCGCGATCCGTCTGAGTTCAGTCAAAGAGGGGCATCTGTAGACACCCCAATTTGGCCTAACGATTATTTCAAGTCCCACCTTGGGACAATCCCGATGATGAAATGGATACAATGATTGATGATTGCTTCTTTGAGGACCTTAGGACTTTCGGTGAGAACTTTGACCACTTAGAGGACCCAATTCAAAGCCATACAGCCTTTCAGACAGAAATACAGAAGCCTAGGAGAATCCATCTGACGGCCGTAACATCGATCTAACGGCCATAACATCAAACCCTCGCCCGAGCAACCTGTTGCCAGCAAAATCTCCCTGAGAGATCAATTCCTCGGCCGCAAGATCTATCCTTCGGCCGAGACATCCATTCCACGGCCGCGACATCCATTGCTCGGCCGCCAGATCGACCTTTTTCCAGACTCTGGAACGTTTGGTTTGATCCAACTACACTACCTTTCCGATGCGTTCGGGCTACGCTCAGAGATTACGACATAGAGTTAGAGATGCATTGCAATTGCAATTGCCATCTCGTGATTTGATTGGCCGGAGTGAGTCACCAATTGCCTATATAAAGGGCCTTTGGACTCCGAAAATAAACACACAGAAATTGATAGACCTACACACTCAATCAAGCCACGAAACTCTGTCAAAATACTCTCTTAAACCCACTCTTCAAAAGCCTTAACCTCCCGAAGGTAGCCGTCAATCCGGCGATCAAACCCCGAAGTTCAAACCCTAACCCTAGGGTTCTCAATCAAGCAATCAATCAATCACGCCAATCCAAAGCAATCAAGCAACTGAGGGATCAAGGTGGTGAGGCCCAACGGCCTCCGGTTTGTCTTAATTTACTATATTTTTGACTAATCGTAGCATTTTGATTATTCGTTAATCTTTCTGTCTGGTGTGAGGAAGAACACCGACCGGGGCTTCGATCCCTCGGCCGGTACATCAAACCAGTGTGATTACTCGGCCGTGACATCCATTCACCGGCCGAGTAATCGATCTCCTGGGACAGTTTATTTGCTTTCTCTGCTTTCTAATGCATGCTTATTTATCGCACTGGCTCACCTTACTTACTGTTTAAAGGAATAAATAAACAGACTATGTGTTGGAATTAAACAAAGCATCTACATGTCTTATGTTGAATGATTATGGGCCAGTCTCGCGACTGGGTAAAGAGGGGTGCCTAACACCTTCCCCTTATTGTACTTTTGGCTCCCGTATCCAGAATCTCTATCTATTTTCCCAGTTTTAATAAACTGGGTGGCGACTCTATTTGATGATAACCGTTATCATGTGGCGATATTCCTAGCCATGGGAATGTCCATGATTTTGGTTTATGAAACGAGCAACCAATCGAGCAAACAAATGTGATCAACCTGTATGGCGATGCCCCGTTTGGGAGGTGTCTACACTGACGAAGAAATGAAAATGGAAACAGATGGACCAACAGACAGCAAGAAGCTGAAAAAACTCAACAGCCATCATATGCAAGTTTTAAAGCTTCTGCCGAAACCAACATTGCAACTCATCAAAGAAATGTGGGCAAATGCATCTCCAAAGTAAGAATTCATCGCCCATTTGACATAATTCACACCCCATCCAAAAGAATTCACATTCCTGAAAACAGAATTCACCCCAATTTGACAGAATTCCAGCTTACTTTATGAGATAGAATAGTGATAGTTTTGGGATTCTGAGATAGAGGAGTAACAAATGTAAAATTCACATGTCCCATATGTATAATTCACCCCCCATTTAACAGTATTTACACCCCACATGACAGAATTCACCTCCCATTTGACACAATTCACACCCCATCTGACAGTATTCCTAATTTCATTTTTTAATTGATTGCATAGCTAAATCTTTGTGTGCACTATTAAAACTTTGTCTTCTTCAAACAGCAATGTGGCCTATACTGGAGAAAAAGGCTTTGTAATGGTTGAAGACATCCAAGAGATACTTCGAGATGGCGAGCTTGGCCACGAGGTACATACATTCACCCCCCATTCGACACAATTCACCCCCCATTTGACACAATTCACACCCCATCTGACAGTATTCCTAATTTCATTTTTTAATTGATTGCATAACTAAATCTTTGTGTGCACTATTAACACCGCATGATATATAATAAGTTAATCCATTACGTTGTGTTACAGACAATAAATGCCTATGCTGAACTTCTGGTCGAGGACTACGACAACTTGCCGAGTTTCGAATTGATTGAATCACAACCGAAGAGGTCATACATCTTCTCTGGCGACCTGATGGTAAGAAACAAAATAATGTATTGTTTTTTTAAAAAAATAGCCTATTGTATTAACTCTCTTAACAAAAAACCAAAATCTTTTCCTTCAAAACAGAGCATGTTTGAATTCAACAACCCTGAGCAGAATGAACAAATGTTTCAAGAACTACTGCCAGAGGCCATGAATTCAGCGTCATATCTGATCTTCCCAATATTGTGCAAAAGCCACTGGACACTGCTCATCCTTGATACTACTCGACCAATGTGGTTATTCTACAACTCACTGAAAATCCAAGGGAGGGACAACTACTTTGATGCATCGACTCCATTGGTTAACTTTTCACTATTTACTTTGTCTTCTCTCTGTATTAGAATCCAATTCATTTATTTTTTTACTAATTCATCCTCTAAATTGATCAGAGGCTGGCAATCACCAAACACATCTGTACAGAAATACACGCATCCAGACTAGAAAACTTCTCATCAACTGCTTGCATGTGTCCGACACCAAAACAGCAGCCCAATACGTATGTCTTAAAACCACTTCTCTGTCTCTACAAACCTAGACCCTAAAGAAAAAATATAAGCATTCAACTAACATATTTATTTTATTTGTTACTGCAGACTTGATTGTGGCCCAATTGTGTGCTACATCATCCAACA
This sequence comes from Rhododendron griersonianum, assembly GCA_018127125.1. Taxonomy (NCBI): domain Eukaryota; kingdom Viridiplantae; phylum Streptophyta; class Magnoliopsida; order Ericales; family Ericaceae; genus Rhododendron; species Rhododendron griersonianum. Next base: position 23,966,423 of record CM030794.1, on the reverse strand, counting down.
TTATATCAATAATGATGTAGATGGGATTGCACAAAGCCTCACAAAGCATCAAGTCAGAAAGATAAGGGCAGATATCACACACAAGATACTAAGCCGAAAATCAAGGTCATGGACGTTGGAGATGCACAAAAGTGAAGAGGAGGCAAGGAGAGTCCATGCCAAGTTGTTGCATGAGACAAGAAAGTCAAATTGAATGAGCCGTGAGGACTAAAAGCTCATGTTTTTATGGATTTCTAGTCATTTCACTCTTCTCATATATATGAACTACAGTGTCATTTAGCCAAAACAGCTTGACTATTGTCATTAGTCTGAAGTTAAAAGAAATTAGTGAAAACATACCCTTAAAGTGGTGAAGAATTGTGCAGTATTCCAGTAAGCTCTTCATTTTTATTTAGGTGATGTGAATTCTCTCTCGAAGCTATGAACTCTTCATTTTTTTATCTAGTAAGCTCTGAGGTGTGAATTCTACTTCGTTTTGTGAATTTCCATTTTTTGAAATGTGAATTGTTATTTTGAGGATGTGAATTCTCCTTTTCAAAGCTGTGAACTCTTCATTTTTTGTGTAGTAAGTTTTGAGGTGTGAATTCTTAATTTGTTGTTGTGGAATTTGACAGAGTTCACCCCCAATTTGATACAATTCACACGCCATCTGACACAATTCACACCCCATTTGACACAATTCACACCACATCTGACAGTATTCACCCCCCATGAAAAAATTCACACGCCCTAAAAACATATTTCACACCATCGGTTAGACGTAATTCCTGAAAACCAAATTCATCCCTAAACCAGATGAATCCCACCCATTCACAAACAATTCACAACCCCATTTGAACACAATAAAGATAAACCATCATTTGACACAATTCACACCCCATCTGACAGTATTCACTCCCCATTTGACAGTATTCACACCCCCATGACAAAATTCACCCCAATTTGAAAGAATTCACACGCCCTAAAAACATATTTCACACCATCGGTTAGACGTAATTCCTGAAAACATAATTCATCCAATTTCCACTATACATCCCTGAAAACAGAATTCACACACACCATTGCCTGAATTCACACACACCAAAATTGGCAGAATCCAAACCCCATTTGATAGAATTCACCCCCAATTTGACCATTCTTTTATTAATTCAAATCCTACAAAATAATTTTTTCCTTTCTTTAATTTCTTTTTAATGATTGGACTTAGCGGTTTGCATAGGAATGTGAATAATAATAATAATAATAATTATTATTATTATTATTATTTGGGAAAATTAGCATAATAATAAATTGAACACATAGGGATGTGAATAATAATAATAATAAAATAATTATTATTATTTTAACCAACCACCATACACCTTTTCACCTCCCACCCTACACCTTTTCACCACCATATATACCCAACCCGTAGGCTTTACACAACCCCACACTACACCACTCCCCTTTCCCTTTCTATCCCCCACTCCCCTTTCCCTTTCCAAAGCCCTAAAAAAATGGCTACCGACCCCCTCAGCACCATGGCCAGAGGAGTCCAAGCACTCCAGCAACAGAACGACGCCATGATGGCGATGGCGTTGGAACAGCAGCAGCGCATAGAAGAACTCCAGCGCCAGATTCAGATAGCGCAAGACCGGAACTATGCTCTGTTGCTGGAGGAGGACGACTCAGACGAAGAGATGGATGAGGACTATGAGGCCTTTATTAACAACTTCAACGGCGAGGACGACTCAGACATGGAAGATGAAGATGACTCAGACACAGAAGATGAAGATGAAGATGAAACCCCTCCACCAAGCCCTCCACAGTCCCCTGGACCAAGGGTTGATTAGGGTTTCACTAGAGGGGTTCACGATTAGGGTTTTTTTTGTTTCTTTAATGTTGTGGGTTTTTTAAACTCTAATATCTTTTGAAACTCTAATCGTCTTCTTCGTCTCTTTCATGAGTAGGGATTTTTTTTGAGAACCACAGTTTAGGGTTTCAGGAACCCTAATTTCATATCTTTTGTAACCCCAACTGGTTGTATATAATGCAAACATCCGTTGTTTAAAACTTGTTTGTGATTTTTTTTTTTGGCTACATTTTTTCTATTCTATGCTTCTATGTGTTAATTTCTGCATCTGTTGGAGGCCTGTGAAAACGACATTTTTCTAGCAAAATAGAGAATTCACATCCCTAGAAATAGAATTCACCCCCTTGTTCGTCGGATTTCACACGCCCTAGAAATAGAATTCACCCCCCTCTATTTGACAGAAATCACACACCCTAAAAACAGAATTCACACACCCTAAAAACAAGATTCACCCCTGTTGTTAATTCTACTTCGTTTAGACTACTGTAATATACACTATTGAATTTGCCGTTGTCGTTGGTCTAAAACCATGGAATTTGGTTTGTTTCTTTCCCTTATCGTTGGTCTATTGGAAAAAAGTTGTGCTTTTTGTGGACACTACTATGGTTGGTTTTAGAAATATAGACTATGTTCTTATTAGCTTCTGTGACATTTTTCTGGCAAAACAGAGAATTCACATCCCTAGAAAATAGAATTCACCCCCTTGTTCGTCGGATTTCACACACCCTAGAAATAGAATTCACCCCCCTCTATTTGACAGAATTCACACACCCTAAAAACAGAATTCACACACCCCAAAAAACAGAATTCACCCCTGTTGTTCGCACGCCCCAAAAAAAAATCACACTATACAAATATACGAAATAAAAAATTCGCAAAAAACAGAATTCACCCGCTGTTGAATTCACTCCCTTGTTTAATTCACTCCCTCTATTTGATAGAATTCACAACCCCTGTTCAAAACAATTAATACAAACCATTTTGAAAAAAACCAGCAAAATCCCCAAAAACTTAACACCAAAAATAACCAAATCAATAAATCCTCAATCAATTCAACTCAATAACAATTCAACTCAATACAATTCAACTAAATCCAAATGAAAACTTATTTCTCAATATCCACACAAATCAGAGCCTGTTATGAAATCCTGGCAGTATTTAATTGATAGCCTCCTTACAACTCCTCCTGTTATGAGATCCTCTCTTTCCACACCTAGTACATTTAATGGGTCTGACCTTCTCCCCAAAAGACCGTATCCTCTTCTTCTTATTTCTCCCTGGTGGCTTTCTAGAAAGAGGAGGTAATAACACAACATCACCGGAAACTTCTGGTTTCCATAGCGTAGGGACAGGCATAATAGGTCTAGAATATGCCTCCCGATAACATTCCACGTGGAAGTAACGTTCAACACATGCATTCAGTAACTTCCCGCTCTTTTTAATTGCACAAACTGCATGCACACAAGGTACACCATTCAATTGCCATTGCGTACAAGTGCAACTATGCCTCCCAATATCCACCTTGACAGATGGATTGCATAAAACTTCAAGCACATCTGGTGAGGAAAATCTTACTTCCCAGGCCTTGGACTCCTGAAAAGCAATTGCCAAAGCTTCATCCATTGTAGGACAAAGCACCTGACGCCACTTCGCTGCAGTTTGTTTCCTACAACACATCTGTTCCATAAGCTTGATCCGTACTCGATCAACAAGTTGTGTGATCGGTAAGTGCCTCTCCTTCTCTATCCAAGAATTGAAGCACTCAGCCAAATTAGACCACATCTCTCCATAGCGCTGTCCCGGAAAAAAAGCATTAGCCCAATGTTCGTAAGGCAAATCAGCTAAGAAATTCGTAATCCTTGCTTCCCCACCTGCTTTCTTCAACCTAGCCATTTCTTCATTAAACTTCATCTCATTCGGTGCATAAGCACATAAACTGAACAGACCGACCACGCGCTCTTTATACTTGTTCCTTCCACCTGTCAATTGACCACGAAGGTTGTTCTTCAAATGGTAAAGACAATACCCATGAAATCCCTTAGGGAAAACCCTAGGAACTGCAGCTTTTATTCCAGCATTCCTGTCAGAAACAAAGACAATGCTTCTTGTATCTCCATCCAAAATATCACGCAACTTCTTCATAAACCACAACCAATTCTCATTGCTCTCCGAATCAGCCACACCAATACACAATGGAAAAAGTCCTGAAAAAAAATGTGTATGGTACAACAATTAACAACTCTCACACAGAATGTTCAAAAATGATTACAATTCACAACTCACACGTAATTCACAATCCAAAAATAAATCACTACACAAAAATACTTTACAAAATTGTACCTTTATCACCATCCTTTGCACTCGCCGAAAGCAATGATCCTTTGAAGTTCCCCTTCAAAAATGTTCCGTCGACAAACAAAAGGGGCCTCAAATGTTTAAAACCATAAATACATGCACTGAACGCGGCAAACAACCTCGTAAATCAATTCGTCTCAGTGTCTACCTCTATTTCAAACACGCTTTCAGGATCAGAATTCTTAACAGCCTCACGATACCACCGTAGTTCATCAAAGGATGCATCATAATCCCCAAAAGCTTCAGACCTCCCCTTCTCAACACCCTTCCAAGCTCGTTTGTATGGAACATCCACCCCATACAAACCCTTCAGTGAACTAACTACATCGATCGGACGTTTCTGCGGTGTGGTTCGAATATCAGCACTCATTAATCTTCCAATCATACTGGATGAAGCCCGCGAATGCTTTGTGGTAAGGACAGAAGCACCGCACGAGTGGATATCATCAAAACTACGTATATAAAAATAACGGCTGACCTTGTCCAACCTCGCATGCACTCTCCACTTACAATCTGCATCCTTACAAAATGCAGTCACCCTATCCGTTTCATTCTTTGCAAAACTATACTCAAAACCATAAAAAATTGCAAACTTTGCCAATTTATCACGAAACTCAACTGCACCGCCCTCAAACTTCTGGTTAACTTCTTTAATATAATGACGCCAACCGTCAGACAATAATGCACGATCCCGATGCTGACAAAATGTGGGTAGTAAGTCTCTCTCTTTCTCAACATCCAACCTCCATTCCGAACGAATCACACCTAAACCTTTCCCTTTCGAACTGCTGCAACTTCCAACATCAGTACACAAACCATCACTGCTTCCACTAGCCACAACATCACCCAAACAACTAACACCTGACCCTTTCCCTTTTGAACTGGTGAAAATACTGCCATAACTGCCACTACTACCACCACCAAGTCCATCAGACCCAACATCAATAGTCAAACAATTACTCTCACTACGATCAACTCCAATAGCCACAGTATCACTCCCAAAACAACCAGTACTGCCACTAGAATTCACAACTGTAACGTCAATTACTTCAACACCATAACAACCAGCTAAAGAAAACATTACCTCCAAATCATCATCATTCTCCAAAACACAGCCATCATAATCCCGCAGATTATAAAAAAGCCTCACTGAATCGAATCTAAACCCACTGAACTTGAAGCACAATTTGTCGACCAAATCCATGTACGACGTGAAAGACCGGCAACACTTTATTGGAACAGTACGCGAACCGCATTTACACATCAAGATGACTGAATTCTCGGAAATCACACCCTATAACAAAGAAAAAATGAACACACGAAACTCAAAAATCACAAAAACTACACAATTCACGAACCAAAAATAACAATTCACACCCCCTCCCCTGCACATACTCTCCACCATAACACACAATCCAAGATTAAAACAACAATTCACACCAACTCCATGACACAATTCACACCACCTATTATCCACAACATATTACAAACTAGACTATATGACACAATTCACTCCATGACACAATTCACACCACCTATTATCCACACAATTCACACCACCTATTATCCACAAAAACTTGACACAATTCATACACACTATTGGAAGAATTCACACCCAAATTGGCAGAATCCCCACAAAAATTTGACAGTTCACCCCCAATTTGACACAATTCACATGCCATTTGACACAATTCACACACCATCTTATAGTATTCACCCCCCATTTGACAGTGTTCACACCCCCCATGACAGAATTCACCCCATCTTAATTGCACTGCCTATTATTTTTGCTTAAGGCACCACTGGCTTAACTCACTGAACTTGAAGCACAATTCACATGCCATTTGACACAATTCACACACCATCTGATAGTATTCACCCCCCATTTGACAGTGTTCACACCCCCCATGACAGAATTCACCCCATCTTAATTGCACTGCCTATTATTTTTGCTTAAGGCACCACTGGCTTAATTCACACACACCATTGGAAGAATTCACACCCAAATTTCCACTATACATCCCTGAAAACAGAATCCACATGCACCATATGCACCATTGGCTTAATTCACACGCAACATTGACAGTGATTAGGGGACCTGCTGACATTTTGGATTAGAAGTTTGTTTTCTGCAGTTTTGATGCTGTTTTTTGAGTTTGCATGCTGTTCTCTGGGTTTAGAAAGCTGTTTTTTGGGTTTGCATGCTGTTTTCTGCAATTTAGAAGGCTGTTTTGTGGCAATGATGATAAAATTTTGTTCAGAGGCTATTTTGCAGATTCAGAGGCTATAACACAATTCACAACACTATAACGAACAATTCACATCACCTATTATCCACAACTCAAACCAACTGTATACTCATTCTGGCTTAAATTCACACCAAACGGTAATTGATAATACATAATACACAACTACCATCCCTTATAACACACATCAAAAAATCCAGCTTAACTTCAAACCAGAACTCACACTGACTGTTAACAAAAACTCATTCTAGCTGAAATTAACATCTGTTATCCAAACGTTAACCAAATCTCATTCCTTCTTTCCCCTAAATACTAACGAGAAAGACAAATAACCAAAAAAAACAATCACAATTGCTTATAATTACTCACCATTGTTTACGACTGTAAAATATTCTGTTCGATAACCGTCAAAATCACCTTCGATCAACTCCTCTCGCTGCAATCCTGCAATCCTCTCTCCTCATTGCCAGCCGTCCTCGTTGCAATCTTGCAATCTTCTCTCCTCATTGCCAGCCGTCCTCGTAAGTGATCGACTCGAGTTATAAAACGAAAGAAAAGGGGCAAACAATTAAAACAATAGGAAAAGGGGTAAAATTGTAAAACCACACCTAGAAAGGGGCTGCACGGAATACAAATTACAAAAGGGGGTTTGGAAGAAGCCCTAACTAAAAAACGGGGCCGGCCGGTAATTTCTTCTCTCTCTAGAAGGAAAAACTCTAATGTTGTGTTTGGATGAGTTTTTGAAAAACATTTGAGAATTTTTTTTTTTATGAGAGTAATGATTGGAAGTATGGGTAATGAGTAGAGGGAGAAATGAGAATAATAATTAGAGATACGGATAATGAATGAAGAATAATGATTGAAAGTAGAGGTAATGAGTGTTTTTTTAGTTAGAAACAAATTTCCAAATCTTGATCCAAACAAGGCATAAACTCAAAACCCTCTTTGTCCCTCCTTGCCTCTCTCTTCTCTCACCGACTGAGCTTCCAAACTCCCCAATTTTGAGGCGGCAGTACTTGTTGAACGGCAAGAACTCATCATCGGCGGCACGTTTCAGCATATGGTGATTTTCTAGGCCAGTTTTCACGTCCAGCGTCTTCAGATTTGATGTTTTTGGACCGGCGACGAGGTAATAAGGTGTGCGGTTTGGCAAAGGTTTTTTTTTTCGTTTGTTTTCTTTCTCTGTTGGTCCAATTGGCTTTCCCTAGTTCAGCTCTATCACCGGTTTGGGTTTCCCCCAGATTCGATTTTGTTTATGATCTGGGCTTCTCCCAGATCCGACGGGTTGCAGTGGTGGGTTAATAAGGGTTAGGGCTTCGCACTTAGTCTGTTTTTTCTCTAGTTTGGTCACGAGTTTGGTTAGCCCTGGGGTTTTGATCAGGCCAAGAAAGAAGGACTGTCATCAGTCGTCGTGGTCGCTTTGATCGGACCCTAGTCCACATCGAATTTCTATTTCAGTCTCTAAGCTCGGAGCCTATCGTGTCAACGGGGGCTTGCCGGAGTTCATCTCCACCGCTTTGGTTCGAGGATCCGCTTGGGCTTTGTCAGCGCATCCCTCCTCGACCAAAGTTGGCCGGCGAGCTTATTGGAGTAGTCGAAGGTGCAATTTTCCAGTTTCTGCTTGTTTCATGCCTGTTTCCATTGGTTCTTTTTTTTTGTCGTCCCTGATTTGGAACCTACGTCATCCCGAGACGGCTAGATGGAATCTGCTACTTTTAATTATAAAATAGTATTTTAATCCTCCAAAATGAATATTTGAAGGATGTTGCTGCTAGCTTCTTAGTACCATTAGCTAGACTAGCTAGGCAAACCTTATTTTGAGGGTTTCAATTAAGGGCTCTTTATTTCATTAGGTGAAACTAAATGAAGTCTTTCTGAATTCGAAGGTGTATCTGTTGCGACATTCTACATTCAAGAAGGTTAACGTCAAATGTAGGGTAGCAAACGAATCGAGCAATTCGTGAGTTCGGCTCGGCTCATTTAGTAAACGAGCCGAGTTTGAGTTCGAGTTTTTGGCTCGTTTACTAAACGAGCCGAGTGGAGCTCGGCTCGTTCGACAAAAGTTCGGCTCGTTAAGAGAGGCTCGACTCGATTAAAGAAGCTAAGAGTTTTTTTTCTTTTTATCCCCTAAACTATGCACTTTTTCTCTACTTAGTCCCTGAACTATCAATTTGGCGATTTCATCCCCTCAACTATCATTCCGTTACCTACTTAGTCCAATAGATAACGGAAGTTAAGAATTTGGACGGAAAATGTCACATAAGGCCTTGTTTGAGACCCTGTAGAGCAGATACTTGATTATGACAGCCCTAGAGATAAAAATTAATTATGACCCTTTAGGATAAAATGATTAAAAAAATAAGACCTTCGCACCGGTTCAAACGGATTGAAAATTGGTGCACTTAATTTTTTTAGAAGGTTTAAGTGCTCCAATTTTCAATCCGTTTGGACCAGTGCGAGAATCTTATTTTTTTTAATCGTATTATTCTAAAGGGTCATAATTAATTTTTTTCTCTAAGGCTTTCATAGTTAATTATCTACTTTTTATTTGAGACCCCTTAGAGCAGATACTTGATTATGAGAGCTCTACGGACAAAATTAACTATGACCTTTTAGGATAAAATGATCAGAAAAATAAGATTTTCGCACCAATTCACATGGATTGAAAATTAGAGAACTTACTTTTTAACCATATTTTTAATATATAAACAGTCTAAATTCTATATAAGGAGGTCAGTCTTTTTGGAAAAAATATGTATTTGTTAGTCGATATAAAGTGCCATGTAAGATCTTGATATATGAACCTCGTAAAAAAAATTAAATGCTCCAATTTTCAATATGTTTGAACCGGTGCAAATGTCTTATTTTTTTGATTTTTTTTATTCTAAAGGGTCATAATTAATTTTTATCTCTAGGGCTGTTATAATAAAATAACTGGTCTATAGGGTCTCAAACAGGGCCTTACGTGGCATTTTCCGTCCAAGTTTTTAATTTCCGTTATCTATTGGACTAAGTAGGTAACGGAATGATAGTTGAGGGGATGAAATCGCCAAATTGATAGTTCAGGGACTAAGTAGAGAAAATGTGCATAGTTTAGGGGATAAAAAGAAAAAAAACTCAAGAAGCTAATTTAGTAAATGACTAAGCTCGGCTCGTTAAGGACTCGGCTCGTTAAGGCTTGAACTCAAGTTTCTGGCTCGTTTAGTAAACGAGCCGAGCTCGAGTTCGTCGAAGCTCAGCTCGGCTCGTTTACACCCCTAGTCAAATGTCATGTGTTTGACTAGTGGCGACTACAATGATTCTTGTACATGAGGTCATCTATATATTTTAAATTATATATATAGCAATTAAAAACTCACCACTATATTAAGAGGATTTTCCCCTTACAATAGCAATTAAAAACTCACCACTATTATATATATATATATATATATATATACATACATACAGTCAGAATCCTATGAGGGATCCCTTACGGCCTTACCGTAAGGGACTCCCCATTCCCAATCGAATTGCGACAATCCGAGCCGCTCAATATGTTCAAAACGTGATTTTAAGGGTACCCGCAAGAAATCGCCCAAAAAAATGACCGGGAAGGGCTTGATCCGAGCAGTTTTTCATAAAAACATTATAAATGCATTTTATGCAAAATTGTTCGGATCAAGCCCTTCGAACGGTTTGGATCATCCAAATTTGATTGGGAAAGTGGACTTCTGCATAAGGTCCAGACCGTAACAAAATCAGGGATCCCTTATACATGTATATAGGGAAAGTTTCAAATGAGGACCTCTTAAAATGTGGACTCCCCTTTCCCGATTGAATTTCGATGATTTGAGTCGCTCAATGTGTTCAGAACATGATTTTAAGTGTAGAGACTCGTAAAAAATTTCTATTTTCTTTAATCGTTTGAATATGTAGAATATTGTATTTTGAGGTTGTATTGATGTTTGGAAGTGTTGGTAGCAAGTGGAGTTTGATTCGGTAACCGTTGCAAAAAATTCATTTTCTGTCCAGCTTGAACCGGTACTGGCTATTGCCCAGTACTGGTACATGATGTCCAGAAGTGGTGTTTTTGGGCATTTTGAAGGCTCTTGAACCGGTACTGGGTGTCGCCCAGTACTGGTACACGCTGTGTTTTTTTGCAATTTGCAGCTCGCATTTCAGCTCACTATAAATAGACCCCTCATGTTATTTTCTCACTCCTAGACCTCAAACCAAGCCCTAAAATCGCCTCTCTCCCTTCTCTCTTCAATCTCTCACCCAAATCTTTGGATTAGCACATCAAACACCTCAAAATCTTCAAGATCTATGGGTTGTTCATCCTAATTTCATCCGGAATCAAGATTATTACGCTCAAATAGGTAAGAACTCCATCATTTTCGGATTTCTCTCTCTCTCTCTCTCCTCTCAATCACTTGTTGAACCTCACTTATTTCTCTTGATCTTGGAAAATCTTGGACCTAGGTCTCGTATTGTAGTTTGGGAGAAGCTAAATCTTGGTGTTTCAAGCTTGGGTTACTTAGGGTTTTGCTCAAAATCCATTGTGGTAGGGATTTCTTACTCTTGTTATACGATTATGTGATGTTTATGTACCTAGATCGTGCTTTGTTTTGTGCTTGAGGTTGGGTCTTGCGTTTCGGTCAAATCTGATAATTTTAGCCCGTTTTTGGGTTTTAGCCCAACTTTGAATGGCCATAACTTCTTCATCCGATGTCCGTTTATTGCAAATTTTATGTCGATTCGAAGGTCTTGAAGTCAGCTTTCATTTGCCGATAGAATCACCTTAGAAATCTTAGTACAATGAAAGTTATGACCATTCGAGTAGAGGTGTGTCAGTCTGCCAATGTCTGCTGGCTATTCCTAAGTTGTTTTCGTTCCGTGTTATGACTCCCCACATGATTGCGATATGTTTAAGTCACTCTCGAGTATGATTGCTTGTGTCCTAATGGTTCATTGTTCGATCGTGTCCCTTAGCACTTGTCCTATATGATTTTCGTTTAGAACCTAGTGGGTGGTGTGCCGTGGAGTCTTTGTGGGTTCGGTACGTGGCATAGGGCGTCGTGATAGATTTAGAGGACTAACGTGGACTTAAGCTATGTGTCAATGTACAATGGAGTGTGTTTATAAGTTTGTAATCCATTGAGTGTTGATAAATGAAAGAATGCGAAATTGAGAAATGTTGTCCTTTATAAATGTGGATTGGTATTGCTTGTGTGTATGTACGAGTTGATAATTATGGATTGAGGGTTCTGTAATGTAAGGTGTGGAAATGCGGTGACTCTATAGGGCCCGTTACGCAAGGTGTGGTAAGACGGAAACCCGGGTAGGAGGGGAGAATTCTCTGTAACGCAAGGGGTGGTATTACAGTTGAATGTCTCTCCTGATGAAAGAAGTTATGATTGATTATGAAAGTTCATGTTGTTGTTGTTTGGGCTGTGATGTGCTTGAGACTGTAACTGTTGAAAAATGGAATAAATATTGATTTCATCAAAGTTTTTGAAAAGGAAGGAATTTGGTTTTGAAAAAGGATTTTTATGAAAATCCTCCGGCTATTCTTGAGCGAATCAACGGTTTCCGGTATTTGGGCACAAATCAACGGACTCCGGCTATTCAAGCTCGAATCAAAGGAGCTTGACCCGTGAAGGTCGAGAGTTTTCTCGAAATTATCTTGGTAATCAAAAAAGGAATGTTTTCTCTTATAAAAAGGGGCATAATTCCGGATGGTAAGATATGAGGAAGCTAGTTGTGACGTTCATCGAGGAGTCTTATGATGGTTTGAAAGTTTGTCGTGGGTTATTGAGATTGATGTGTGCCTAATGCTACTTCCAGTTGAATGTATGAATGGTTAAGGACGTCTTTAAGATGTATAGAGTTCCGTAGTCATATATAGTTTGTTGGTTAATTGTGGTGTCCTTTGTATCTCATATCCGTTTATTGGAACTCATTCATTCTAAGTGCATACCTCGTCACGTTTTCATATAGCTTGTGTAAAGATTTCTCTATTGGGCTAGTGTAGCTCAGCAAAATCCTTTTTTTCAGGTTCAAATGCGGGGCAATAGCTTGCATAGCATCGTGTGTTCAATGTGGAAGACATTTTGGAAGCTAACTTCATTAGTCATTTAATCTTCTTTGTAATGATTACCCCTTTGGCTAAAGATGGCTATGTAACTAATAACTTTGAAATTTCTTTTAACTAAACCGTTTGTAAATTTAAAGAAAACTTGTTCGTACTTGTACAATTTGTTAGTTTGGGCCGTGGTGCCAAGATTGTAATTCACTAAACTTGGAGACTTTGTTTGTAATTTAATTTGGTGGGAAATTCTTTTGGGGTATTTATTATGTTATGCGAGGATCTTTTATCGAAATGGTCTATTATTTATGTTGAAAATCGAGGACGTGACATTAAGGGTGCACGCGAGAAATCGGCAAAAATAATTATTGGGAAGGGCTTGATTTGAGCAGTTTTTTTTGAACCATTCAATAAAAAATTGCTCAAATCAAGCCATTTTCGGTCATTATTTTTGCCAATTTCTCGCATGCACTCTTAAAATCAAGTTCTGAACACATTAGCTGCTCGGATCATCAAAATTCAATCAAAAAATGGGAGAAATTGAGAGGTCCGCATTTTAACTAAAATGAGGACCTCTTAAAATGCGGACCCCCCTTTTGCCAATTTCTCACGGGTACGCGCGAGAAATCGGCAAAAAAAATGACTAGGAAGGGCTTGATTTGAGCAATTTTTTATTAAATCGTTTAACAAAAAACTGTTCGGATGAAGCCTTTTTCGGACTTTTTTTTTGTGTTAATTTCTAGCGGGTATCTTTAAAATCACGTTCTGATCACATTGAGCGACTCGGATCATCGAAATTCGATCGAAAAATGGGAGAAATGGGAATGTCTGCATTTTAACTAAAATGAGGACCCCCTCATGGGAAACAGATTGATATATATATATATTAGTCCATATCTTATGAGGGATCCCTTATTTTGTTAAAATGCGGATCTCCCATTTACAGATCAAATTTCGATGATCTGAACCGTTTAATGTGTTCAAAACATGATTTTAAAAGTCCCTGCGAGAAATCAGCAAAAAAAAAATAAAAATCAGAAAGTACTTCATTCGAGTAGTTTTTCATTGAACCATTCAATTTAAACTGCTCGGATGAAGCACTTCCCGAACTTTTTTTTGTTGATTTCTCGCGGAAATCCTTAAAATCACAATCTAAACACATTAAGTGGTTCGGATCATCAAACTTTGATCGGGAAAGGAGAGATCCGCATTTTATTAAAATAAGGGATCCCTTATAGGATCCGTGGTGTGTGCATACTCTGAGTTTAGAGCAATCTCCCTAATTCAAAACTAAGAACCATAGGTTTTAATTTAATCGAATCCTAATTAATACCAACAACTCTCAAGGTTTACATTATTACGCCAACTTAGATCGGAATATATAGTTTTCGGGATCGCTGTTTCTTCAAATGAATATAAACCTAAAAATCTTTAGTTCTTTACTTTTGAATCAAATGGAACTGATCCCATAAAAGAGTTTCAAATTGAATTCCCAATCAATGCCTGTTTGAACACGAAAGTGCAGAGTTTTTGGAGAAATTATTTGATGCTAATATCTCTCATGGGTTGGTGTCATAACTCATTTTAACGGTGTCAGTTGACTCAGTTCCATGAAAAGATTAGATAGTACTTATACTAATATTTTTGTTTGGTTAGCCCACCCCAGTGACCCCACTATATTTATATGCTAGCGTCCCCTCTATGTCCGACTCTTTTCTTTTGAGTTCTGGACAAAAAAAACACCAGAAAATAAAACATGAATGTGTGTACTCGAAACAACAAGTCTATCTCACATTCTAGCGATCGAACTTGTAGAAGGCAAGTAGAAGTGTGAGCACACTTTTACAATCCGAACTGAAAGAGACGTTCACCTATGTAGCACGGACACGGACACGGGATACGGACACGACACGACACCGACACCCCGACACGTAAATTTTCAGAAAATGGGGGACATGACACGTTTGGGGACACGTCTATATATATATATATATATATATATATCATGAATAAAAAAATTCAAATAAGATAAAAGTTAATAATATTATATCCAGATAACCTTGTTTTCACCTTTGCAGTACATTGTTTTCCAAGTCATTACATCTATTATCTATACCTTGCAACAAAAAGTGTCCGAGAAAGTGTCCGTCAAAAGTGTCTGGAAAGTGTCCCCGAAGTGTCCCAAAAGTGTCTGGAAAGTGTCGAACTCCAAATATTGCCCAAAATAACAGGACACTTCTGGAGAAGTGTCCGACACGTGTCGGCCGCGTGTCCGGTGCGTGTCGGTGTCCGACACATGTCCGACACCGATACGTCACCCCTGGTGGAGTGTTGGTGCTACATAGACGTTCACAAAGACAACGATAATGATAATCCACTCAACAATAGAGTAAAACAGTCTTTTGATCATACATGTACACAATCGTGCTGTGATTGAAAGGATCAGAATCAAAGGCAAGGGCAGCTACACTATGTGTTGAGAGGGTTCTCTTCTTTTTTTTTTTGGTTAAAAGTGAGAAGATTGTATTGATAAACGCCCAACGGCACTTACAAAATGGAGATCATTACAAAGAACTTGGACAAAGCCAAATCAATCGTCTAACAAATACAAAACAAGTAAATCACAAGGCAATTGATATCTTTCATCCTAATCCAGACATGGCCTAACGCAATAACGACACTTTAAAACTGCCTAACATCTAATTAAGAGTCTCAAACGAGAAAAAGTGCAAAGTTAAGGACAAATTAAATACCCTAAATACTCAGTCGATCAGATGCACTCCACTCAAGTATGAACGCACCAATGAACTCCCAAGAACTACAGATCTGCCAAGCTGCCACGGGTTGCCTCGCCAAAGACATTGTGTAGGGATAAAATGCTGAAGCACAGATATCGTTGTAAAGCAACCTCGATTGAGAGAACCCGATCTATAGATAAAATTCGTCCAAAAACGAAACTAATAACTCTCGTTGAATGAGAGACAAAACTTTCGTAGAATGAGAAACAAAACTCTCACAGATCAGACGACAAGTCATAGATCTGGAGAGACGGAAAAAAAAACAAAGAAAGAGAGTCGATAGTACCATGGCCTCCCCCTCCCACCGCTGCACACGGGTATGGAACCCACGGGGGGGAGGGGAAAGGAGAAGATCGAGGATTTGTGGTGGCTAGGATTGAGAGAGAGGAAGAGAGAGAGAGAGAGAGAGAGAGAGGGTTTAAGAGAACCCCATGGGTTTAAAAAATACACTACTCCATAATTTTTAACATATAATTAGATTTTCTTTCGATATTATTGGCACTGAATAATTCATTCATACCAAAAGTAAATGAAAATCACTTAAATTTATGAGTAATCAGATAATATAGCTCAACAAAAAAAAACAAAAAACAAACTAGGCCTAATAAATTTTTGATCAAAATAAATATCTTTATATTATACAGAGCTTTGTATACATTTTTTTTTCCACATTTTTGGCATTGCTGATGTTAGAATATAATATTTGTATTAGTCCCACATTGGTTAATGTAGTCTTATGTTATGATTTCTCATTATATAAATAAGAGTGATTGTGTTAAGGTTAGTTAACACAACACTCTACACACTTTTCCTTCCTAAACAACATGGTATCAGAATGGGTTCACCATCCACCTTAGATATACAAAATCCTAACCGCCACCCTCTACTGCCATCATTATATCACCACGAAACCCTAAATCTACTGCCAATAATCCCAAACCACCACAACCCTAATCTTAGCCTCTGTCCAAACCCTAATCCCTTCCATTGAAATCTATCGCCATAATCACTGTTCACCAATTACTGTTCATCGCGTACTGTCCACAGGTTACTGTTCATCAGTGTTACTGTTCATCGTTGTTACTGGTCATCAACGACTCCTGCTACTTCAGTCTGTAGACGGCTTTGTTCAATTATATTGTTGGTTTAACGTGGTAATCTGCCACTCTGAGGTTCTGGGCCTTGGTTATTGATCTATTGGTCGATTGCTGGTTTCTTGTCCAGTGATATATTTACAATGAAATCTGATTCTGCTTCCGCTGTCTCTGTTGCTGTTGGTTCTTCATTCAGTCGTGGACATGGTCATAATTCTGGGTTTCCTAGTCGGGTTTTTGGCCATGCTTTTGGTGAGCGTGGTAACATATCTTGTTTTGTTGTCTATTTCGTTGAAGTTAGTGGTTGTTGGTTGGTAATTGAAGTTGGTTGTTATTGGTTGTTGAAGTTGATAGTTGAAATCGGTTTTGTTGGTCATTGAAGTTGGTAGTTGAAATTGGTTTGTTGTTCGTTGGTCGTTGAATTCGTTCGTTGATTCGTTGGTCTTCGAAATTCGTTCGTTGGTCGTTGAATTCGTTTGTTGGTCGTTGGTCATTGAATTCGTTCATTGGTCGTTGAAGTTGAAGTCGTTGAAGTTGGTTGGTTGTTGAAATCGTTTCGTTGGTTGTTACTATTGAAAGTTGTTCCATTGTTTTAACAAGTTGGTTGTTTTTCGTTATTGTTGTTAGTAGTTGAGGTAATTGTTTCGTTGGTTGATATGTAACAAGCCGGAGAGTCTCCAGCTTGAGGAGGAGTGTTAGAATATAATATTGGTATTAGTCACACATTGGTTAATGTAGTCTTATGTTATGATTTTCCATTATATAAATAAGAGTTGATTGTGTTAGGGTTAGTTAACACAACACTCTACACACTTTTCCTTCCTAAACAACAGCTGATTAAAAATCCTAGAGCCACCCCTGGTCAAAGGGCCAAAAATGTGGATTAGATAATACTCCTAAGACATGCTTTTGTCATAGTTTTTTTTTTTGGGGGTTAGATCTAGCACTTGTTCTTCCCAAATTTTTGGTTAAACTTTTTAAGACCAATGAGTTGTCTCAACAAGATGAATAAGAAAATCATAAAAAATTGAATCCAAATTGAAAAATGTTCAGATAAGACCGCAAGAAAATAAACAAAACAGTTGTTTCAAACTTTTACGTCATTAGTGAAAAAAAATTTCCCGCTTTTTGTGGTAATTTTTATTAGACTCCTTTCGTCAAGATGAATAAGTAAACCACAAGTTTGACGAAAATCTAATAGGAAATTAGAAAAACAGAACGAAAATGCCACAAAAATAATATAGGAAATTTACTTTCCTGCTTGTATCGACCAATTGTTATTATTATTTGTTTTGAAAAAGTAAACAAAAAAGAACATATTCAAAAGCACACCAAATACAACATAATTTGCTCTCATCTTGAATGATTTTTTTAAAATTTGTGTGGTTATAGTTTTTCTAATTTTTCGATTTTCTTGTTTTAGAAGATTATAGATTACCTTCCACAGGAGGTAAAGAAGGAAATGGAGTCCTTCCTACGATTTCAAAATCAATTAAGGACAGACAATACGTCTGAGAGGAAGATTTTTCACCAAGCCATGACAACTTTTGGTATACCATGGATTTGGAGATGGGATATCCAAATTGGATACAACAATCTAAATCTACCAGTACTTCAAAGAATCTTTCAGTACAGATGGTGGAATAAAATGGATGTGGAAAAGACTTTAAACGAAATGAAGTCAAAAAATCAAGAATTGAAGCTGCAATTACAACACCAAGAAAAACGGTTCATTAAAAATCCTTTCTTGGAGATATCAGCCCAAATTAGGACAAAAAATCCGTCCCTATCAGATGATGAAATTGTCATGAAAACTATGGATTTCATGAAGGAACAATTCCTCCAGACTGTTCAGACTGATACAACTGATGACGAATCTATGACATCAGCCAAATCCAAAGAAGAAGACAATAATCCCTTCACATGCCTAGCTGGGGAGTCACAGGATCCCTACGAAGATGAGACCAATATGGGCACGCCTACTTTAGGTGACTACTGGGACATCATGGCAGAACTCATGGCTGAGCGTCTGTCTCAATCCAAAAAAGGCAAGGGAAAACACCAATAATTTGGCGAGATGCCAAACAACTTTAAGTGAAAATGCAGACTCAATAGTGGAGCTGGTGACTCAATTATGGAGTCGACATGATGACACCCTTCTTTCGGTGAAGACTAGTGCGTCGATGGGGCCCCAGGTGTACCCGGCAGGAATCTTCACATTTCATTTGGGTGTAATTTGTATTTTGATTTCATTTTCATTTTAGTCTACTTTAGGGTCTATAAATAGTGTGGTGTCTGTATGGTTTAAGGTAGGTTTTTCAGGATTACCCTCTCTTTCTCTAAAATCCTAAGCTCTCTCCCCCTCTCTCTTCCGTTGTACTCTCTTCCTCCTCCAGTTGTAATATTGGCTTCGGCCTTCTGAATAATAAGGTCAGTTTTCTTTAAGATCCTTTAACTTATTTGGTATCAGAGCCATTTAATTGCGTAAATATATTGTTAGTGCAAATATAAGTTATTACTTATGATGAAGCCTTTTGAATAAAACTTAACAACAAAAAATTTAAATGTAAGATATCATTATGGGTAGTGGGACGTCACTCAAGTCGCGTTCGGATTTGTCCGGCCATGAGGACCCGGTTAGGGTAATTTGGCCGTGCTCCGGTAAACCATTGACAGACGTGCTATTTATAATGTTATCCTTCATTTAAAAAAAAAAGAAATTGTAGGGAGGCAACTGATTCTTCCTCGACTTCCTGCCTCTTTTTATCGAGAATATCCTCGTTGCTGTGCACACTTCTTGAATATGCAACTAATTCTACCATGGTCGTTTTTCAACAGGGAATTCTTTCGTTTCCCATAGACGGCGCCAATTGTAGGTGGAGAAGAATAGATGGTAACTAGAACAGCGCTGAATCTCTTTGTTCACGTGGTGCCCAACCGGAACCCTAATACCTTCGCCTGAACCCTAACCTGTAAAACAGACAAGGGGTGAGCGCACCTTTGCCTCTCGTGGCAAAGGCCCTCCGATGCCTAAGTTAGTATCACGTACTGTCTTAAAACCCTAAAAAAAATCAATAGGAAGTGTGGAATGAATGCAACTTATTGCGTACCTTTTTCCTCTAGGTTTACCTTGTATTTATAGATATCCACTTACTTGCTGTTCAAGCATCCTCATTGCCCCAGGTCTCCTACTTCGTATAGGAAACCTGGCTCCCCTGGGAATCTCTTGCCCAATCAACTGAGACCCCTTACTCATAGGGTCTCTTCCTTTCGTGGAATTTGTCCCACAATAGGACTGTCCCTTTACTTATCTTTACCGTATACTGGGCTCCTTTTTCAGAACACTCCTATCGCCTTATCTCTTAAGACATCGTTTCATCAGATGACTCCATCTGTTCGGCATGTGATTCTCCCGAACAAACTGCACAAGTACATGACTTCTCATGTCACCGGCCCACCTAGGCCGAACAGACTGTACCAGTTAATAACTTCTCATGTCACTGGGCCACCTCAGCCGAACAGATAATCTAATCCGGTGCCCTCTGGATGCACCGGATACTTCCGCCGTCGTTCATCTTATATAGGGTCCCATATCACCTTCCTCATTACACGGATCTAGAACACCACATGTTCGGCAACTATTTGCACCTGTTCGGTAATGCCTCCCTACAGACAAAATCATGAGGAAATAATTTATATGAGCACTAACACTATCATCTCATGATGAGAAGATTATTTAGATCTGATAATGATAGAATCAAAAATTCCGAATTAGTGGAATATGCTAATGTGCAAGAACAATTGAATTACTGGACAATCCCTCCAGTGCGTCCATCAACAATTTATGGACGAGGAACTTTTGAATTTAGAAGTACTTTGGCAATTAAAACCAAAGAGAAAACAGAAAGCATAGAGCTTAATGATAAAATAATTAATTTTCTAGATAGAATTGACCTTTTAGCTCATATGCGAAATTATAATTACATCCATATTGGTTTAGTGCAAGTTGCTCTTAAACCTTTAACCCTGTTAGGAATGGATACCTATCTCCAAATAATCTTGAGAGATGGTAGATGTAATAATTGGAGGTCCTCAATCATGGGGGCAATAGAGACCAGTTTATGTCATGGTTCTGTTTATTTTAATGCTTATCCTAATCTTACAATATCTTTAACGGATAGAAATATTGGTGAAGTCCTAAATTGCAGGATTCAAACTAGAGGTTATGACTATTTACCTGGATCTGAGGTAATAGCTGTAATTTATAGAATTTACTATAAAGTTATGAATACTGTCAATCCCAGGGTACGTAATTTATCATCCCCAGACCAAACAGTCTTGATAGAAACAAACATGTTGACTTCTAATATTGCAACCAATAGGTTAATTAATTGGGAAGAAATTACTTTCCCTGAAAATTGGACTATTACTAATGCGGTTTCACCTAGGCCAATAATTAACCAGATTGAACAAATAGTTCAAGATAGTGAGGGAACTGTTTCCCTAAATTTTAGGAATTCTCAATCAGAGAGGTTTCTTCGAAGTAATAGTACTAGAAGTAGCTTTTATACTACCCAAATACCTTATAGAGTGAGTATTCCTCCTACTAGTAGACACTCAACTTCTGAAATTCCAGAATCAATGAATCCAAGTCCTGAAGAGATTAATCTAGCAGGAATAAGAATATCCCAAAATCAAATTTCTCACGGAGTTTATAATATTCCTCAATCAGTAGAATCACCTACTGCTAATGATATGAACTTTTCTATTAATGACGATAATAGGACCTGAAGTTAGAAAGGAAATAAATAAAGAATTCTATCAACCTAAAAACAAAGATTTTAGGAAATGGTATTTCTCAAAATATAATGAGAAAAAATTACAAGATTTTAAAAGGGAATTTTATGAATGGCTTGATCATTCCAAGAAAATAATCCCTTTTACCCAATGGTTTTATGGTAAATATTTTCTTGAAATTGATAGATCTATTAATGTCATACAAGACTATCATAGAAATTGGAGAAGTATGACAGGAACTGTTTTAAGAGCAGTTCATCCTCCTACTATTCCTTTATCTTTAGAAGGAAGCTCAGAATTTGAACCTACTCTCAAAACAGTAGCGTTTATAAAACCCACAAAAGCAGATTTAAATAGTAAACTGCATTAACAGAATAATCACACCAATCTCCACCTTAGTACCATAGGAGAACAATTGGTTCGAATAGAAGACCAAGTAACCCAAATGAGGGAAGAAATTAAGAGTTCTCAATCTAAAGAGAAAAATGAGGAGAAAAATCTTCCTCTCAGACGTATTGTCTGTCCTTAATTGATTTTGAAATCGTAGGAAGGACTCCATTTCCTTCTTTACCTCCTGTGGAAGGTAATCTATTCTGGGTCCAAATTTAGACCACCATTCAATAAACCAATTTGGAAATTCATTTTGTCCAATAAGATTAGGACATAGCTTCAAAAACCATGAATGTTTTCTTTTTTGATTTTGATAATAAAAAGCTTTTGTAAAAGCTTCAATATAATCCCAGTAATTATATTGAACTGTTGAAATTCCATGTTCATTTTTAATTGACAAAGATTTTGACCTTTGTGGATGAATTCCCCACTTTTGCACTGTTAAGACCTTCTTAATTATGGCCTTGCTATAGCTGATTGGCCCATGTTTCTGGCCAATTTTGCTATCATAAGTATGGCTAAATTCCACTGAACCGGATTCTGTAAGCATTGCTTCGTAGAAGGATCTATATTTTCCTTCAGGAACTGGATAACTCATTATATCCATATATCGGGACTTAATTTCCCATGGATCATTTTTCCATTGTTCATCCTGAGATTCCAGGATCATAATTGTTTCTGTAGTTTCCAAAGATTTGAAAACTTCTTCAGTTTGAACCACTTCCTTCATTGAAAGTGATGACGAGGATGCTGAAGCTGCATCCTGAAGTGATGGAAATTGAAGTTTTTGAGCCTGCAAGTAGGCTTCCACATCTTCTTGGGTGACTCTTGGTCTCCCCCTGCCACGAGAATTATTTCCTCGTCCACGTCCTCTGTCGGGAGGTCTATTCATCTGCAAAATTATGCACGAGATAAAATATTCAGTCTATTCTGAATCTGCTATATTATCTTATTATGAGTGCGATTAGCAATCAAATCTTCTTCTTCGCCATCAGAATAGCCATATTCATCATAAAATTGGTCGATGGCTTTAATAGCATTGATCTATCTTTTCCGGTAGGATCTAGTTGGGAGATATCTCCTGAAATATTGTTCCCTGTTAGCCATGATGTGTCTATCCAGGCTTTCCTGAATTTTTTATCGTTTTCAATGATAAATTTTAGCCTAGATTGGTCTATGGAAGGACAGGCATGTTTGATGAAAGATTCATCCATATTGCTAGAAGATGCATGTATTTCTTCAGCCTTTTGACGGCTGATTGGCAACATTAGCCCTGTAAAAATTCACGAGTGAGAAAATCAGGGAGAGAATTATTTTCTCCTTTAATATATTCTATATCAAAATCAAATGCAGACAATTCAGACTGCCATCTAGCAAAAATTTGCTTTGAAGCAAGGTTTTTAATATCTTGTTTTAAAACCTGCTTTGCTGCACTACAATAAACTTTAAGAAGGAAATGTTGATTCAACAAATCATCCTGGAATTTATTTATACATTTAACAATAGAAAGAATTTCTTTCTTTATTGTGCTATAATTAGCCTGTGCATTTTTGAAGAGTCCAGATGTAAATCTGACTAATTCTTCCTTAGAAGTATTAGGATTGTATTGTTTCAGAATGCCACCATAACCAATATTTGAGGCATCTGTCTCCACTATTTTCTCCATTCTGGATTAGCAATTGCCAAACAAGGTAGTTGTTTTGCTTTTAGTTTGATCTTTTGGACAGCTTTAGTGTGTATTTCTGTCCATGGTGGAGGATTCTTCCTTAGTCTCTCATATAAAGGTGCAGAATCCTGGGCTAGCTCTTTATAGTAGTCTCCAATATAATTGAGACTTCCAAGAAATCTTTGTAATTGGGTTTTTTCCCTTAGTTCATCTGGGAATTTAGAAGCAAATTCTATGCTTCTGTCAATGGGGATAATTTTCCCCTGGTGAATATTGTGGCCTAAGAATCTAACCTTTGTTTGGAACAATTTCATCTTAGGAGCAGAAACAACAAGTCCATTTCTCTTAATTACATCTTTGAAAATTCTAAGATGCTTAATATGTTGATCTATGTTCTGAGAAAATATTAGAACATCATCAATATAACAAATTGCAAATTCAGCATATGGATAAAAAATATCATTCATAATATTCTGAAATTCTGAAGGTGCATTCTTCAGACCAAAGAGCATTACATTCCACTCGAAATGACCAAAAGGAACTGTAAACGCCGTCTTATAACGATCAGATTCTTTGATTTGAATCTGCCAGTATCCTGATTTTAAATCAAATTTAGAAAAGATGACCGCTTTATTCAGTCTATCTAACATTTTTTTTTATTAGGGATGGGATATCTTATCCACATCAAAACTTCATTAAGAGGTTTGTGATTGATAACCAATCTAGGAACACCTCGTTCCTTTTCTGCATTTTTATTGACATAAAAAGCTGTACAACTCCATGGAGAATAGCTTTTTCTGATTAATTGTTTATTTAGTAAACTATCAATTTCATTTTGACACATTTTCAAATATTCTTGTTTCATTTGAGAAGGTCTTGCCTTTGTAGGAATTTTTCTTTCATCAAAATCCTTCTCATAAGGAAGCGAAACAATATATTTCTTTCTATCCCAAAAAGCATTTGGAATATCACTACATATTTCATTATTGAAATTTTCTTGTATTTGAGAATTTTTTTCTTTCATTCTGGGGTGTTGGAGAGTTTCTTCAATCCCCATTATTTTGATTTTTTTTTGTAGAAAATTTATTTGTTTATCTTTATTTGATATTTTTCTCATAATATCATTTACTTTTTTGTAAACATGAGGAGAAACAAATTCAAAGAATATTTCATGGCCATCAATATGGGCAGTTATTCCAGCAGTACTGGTTTGCATCGGCATTAACATAGCTAGGAAAGGAGTTCCTAAAATCAATTCTTGTTGGAGATTTCTTATGCAAAGAAAAGTTGTCTCCAAACAAATTCCTTTATTACAAATGTAAACTTCATTAAGTTTATATTTAATCATCATTTTTGACCCACTTGCATTAGTGAGACTTTGAGAAGTTTTCTCAAAATATTGAGTTGGAATTATTCCTTCTTGGATACAATTCATATCCGCACCACTGTCAACAAGAGCAATAATATTGTTGATTGTGTATTCTTTTTTTATTACTAAGTTTACCCTAACGTGCCATTTTTGGTAAACCACATTATTGATTAGATTCAAGTAGTTAGAATCTTCCTTCTCTTCTATGCTACCTTTCTTTTCCAAAGAGACTATCCTTTGGCTCATTTCTTTTATATCTTGGGTAGCCTTATTTTGAAAAGATTTTAACATTTTTATTTCTGTTTTCAAAATATTTATTTCACCCTTAAGGTCAGGGATTGTTACAGGTTTGTAACTATCATTTTGTTCTATTCTGTCTAAAACATTTTTTAGACTGTAAGTTTCTTTTGGAATTTGAGGCTCGTCCTCCTCTTCTTCTTCTTTATTAGAAGAGATGCAAGTTTCAATAATTTTTATTTTTAATTGAGGATCATCAATTTGATCTATGATGTCTAAAAGACCCTGTTGTTTATCAGTTAAAACATTAATACTGAGACCATTCATTTCTACTGTTGCTTTCCAATAATTATTGGAAGTCGAACATTCAAGATTGTTGCAATTACAATTATTTGAGATCTCTACGTCTGAATCGGAAGAAGTGTCTTCTTCTTGATCAGATAAATCATTTACCTGATCCTCTGGTTCTTCATCTGAAGAATCTGATTCACTTGAATCAAGAAGTAATTTGAAGAGTTGTTGTTTAATTTTAACCCTTCATCCATTTGAAGCTCATTAAGCTTTTTCTTAGTTTTACACTTATTAGCATAATGTCCTATTTTTCCACACTTAAAACATTTAGCTGTGGACTTCTTTTTAGCTTTATTATTCTGCTTCTTAGAAGTAGATTCTTTTGAGCCAGTTTGCTCAGTCTTATTCTTCCTATTGTTATAGGATTTTTTCTTAGAATATTTCCTAGTAGTTTTATTACTACTCTTTTTAGTAGTTGGTTTTGGATATTTAGTCATATCATAACCAAATTGGTCACAAAATTGACCCAATTCTTGTTTACCAGTTAAGTGTTGCTTTTTTAACTGGTTGTGTAATTTTATATCATTACATAAAGTTAATCCTTCCTGAATTATTATGGACACCAATTGACCATAAGTATAATTATCATAGATTATTGTTATACCATTATTTTGGTCTTTCAATTTTTTTCTAATTTTTTCAGCAAAGAAATGGGGTAAGCCATCAATAAATTTTGACTTATAATGCTCACTATTAGCATCGTTTCTTTGCATAACTTTAGCAAGGAATACATCCTTATACCAACGAAAATGAGTTAGCGTTGGGCATTTTAGATTTTGAAGTAATTCTCTACTTCTTTCATGTTGGTTATCCCAATGGCCAACAAAGTGAAGGATTATTGTGTGTATTAAAGTGTATACGGCATCAGGTTTTTGGACATTATTCTCAATTTTTACTGAATCTAAAACTTCTGCCCTTTGAGTTGCATTAAGAATATTTATCCCACCAACCTTTTGTCATACCAGTGAAACCAGCAGTAATCCAGCTGGCAATTTCTCTGTCACTATTATTATTTTGAGCACAGATTGTGATGTACATCATCATTTGATGTACAATTCCAAAAATCTGGTATTCTGTCATGCCATCTATGTTCCATTCATAGATGGTCTTTCCACTATAAGACATTTGTCTTTGGATTGAGACAGATGCTCAGCCATGAGTTCTGCCATGCTGTCCCAGTAGTCACCTAAAGTAGGCATGCCCATATTGGTCTCATCTTCGTAGGGATCCT
This sequence comes from Rhododendron griersonianum, assembly GCA_018127125.1. NCBI lineage: Eukaryota > Viridiplantae > Streptophyta > Magnoliopsida > Ericales > Ericaceae > Rhododendron > Rhododendron griersonianum. The sequence goes on along the minus strand of CM030794.1, from coordinate 23,939,967 downwards.
GTGACTCCCCAGCTAGGCATGTGAAGGGATTATTGTCTTCTTCTTTGGATTAAGAAGGTCTTAAAAGTCCAAAAGTGGGGAATTCATCCACAAAGGTCAAAATCTTTGTCAATTAAAAATGAACATGGAATTTCAACAGTTCAATATAATTACTGGGATTATATTGAAGCTTTTACAAAAGCTTTTTATTATCAAAATCAAAAAAGAAAACATTCATGGTTTTTGAAGCTATGTCCTAATCTTATTGGACAAAATGAATTTCCAAATTGGTTTATTTTTCATTTCAGTCTACTTTAGGGTCTATAAATAGTGTGGTGTCTGTATGGTTTAAGGCAGGTTTTTCAGGATTACCCTCTCTCTCTCTCTAAAATCCTAAGCTCTCTCCCCCTCTCTCTTCCGCTGTACTCTCTTCCTCCTCCAGTTGTAATATTGGCTTCGGCCTTCTGAATAATAAGGTCAGTTTTCTTTAAGATCCTTTAACTTATTTGGTATCAGAGCCATTTAATGGCGTAAATATATTGTTAGTGCAAATATAAGTTATTACTTATGATGAAGCCTTTTGAATAAAACTTAACAACAAAAAATTTAAATGTAAGATATCATTATGTGTAGTGGGACGTCACTCAAGTCGCGTTCGGAGGGAAGAAATTAAGAGTTCTCAATCTAAAGAGAAAAATGAGGAGAAAATCTCCCCTTCTAATATTCGTCCACCTATTCCTATAACAAGTTTTAATTTAACCAATCCTAATAAAAATTCTGAATTGGTTAAAGAATTACAAAAGAGGTTAAAAGGCCTTTCTATTAATGTAATCTCTGAAGAAATGGAGGAAATGAATAATCAAGAGATTTCAGAATTGGAAAATTATGCTCTCATCTTGAATGATTTTTTTAAAATTTGTGTGGTTATAGTTTTTCTAATTTTTCGATTTTCTTGTTTTAGAAGATTTGGAACCCTAATAATCTCCTGATCACAGTTTTAAAATGTATGCAAAACAAAACCCTCAAAAAATTGAAGAACTGCACTGAAGATAAAATTCCAAGAAAAAGAAAAACACTCCTCAGTGTCCCCATCATACCATGAAACTTTAGCCATATTGTAGTTGGCATTCAAATTTAAAGCAAATTGGTTGTCACTTTCCAAAGAAAAAGCAAAAGAATGGTACAGTAGAATCTTTAAAGTTATTAGTGGAGGGGTATTGAAATAAAGATTGTCCCAAGTTAAGGGAGACATCATCTTTGCATCACCCTACTTTCAAATAATTTGAGCCTTTTTCTTTTTTTTGGTGAATGGACATTTCATCATCCCTTCTGGCTACTGCCTCATCACCCCCTGCCATTGTATAATTCTCCATTTTTTTTCTTCTTTTAACTCAGTGTCGAGACAAGCTTACGTGCATATCAACTATTTATTGAAAGAGTAACCACATCGTCTACTAGTAAAGAACCAATTTAAAATCAAAATAAAGTTTGGGATAAATTTCCTCGCCAAGAATCCATAAATAGTTGTCTTTGTTTGGCCTTTTGGCTTTTCGGTTGGGAAATAGCTTCTCTGCAATGCCTATCAAAAAAAAAAAAAACTGCTTCTCTGTAATCTGTGTATGGACTATAAAGAGTAGTCCGGGTTATTTCAGCCATCCAAAAGTGTTTTTAATGGTTAGATTTTCTTAAAAGACTCTTCGCGAGAAAGATAGTTTGAGATGAAATGATACTGAAGTCTAATTGAAGAGAAGCTAGATTCATTTGGTTGCAATATTACTTACCCAAAAAAAATTCATACTCCCTCCATCCCTATTTAATTGTCTACTACGGTTTTGCGTGCATTTTCAATGGCTTCGATGTATATTATGTTTTATGTTTTTTAAATCATTGTCTTATAGAAAAAATTGAGATCTATCAAACAAGATCCATATTTCATATTTTTAGCAAGGCAAAATCTAAAATCAGCCTATTAGGCTGACTATAAAGGCTCCATGGTGGCTTTCACGCGCTTAAAAGGGAAGTGAAGACAGTCCATTACTGCCAATCTCAGTGCAAACAGGCAGCCTTTCTCTCCCCTCTACTGAAGTGATGGATGTTAGAAGGGAATTGACAAAATTAACCCTACCACCATTTTCCCCGGTCTAAAGTGGGCCTTCACCCCTTCACTCCAAAAAATAATTTCCATATATTTTCAAACAATAATTCTAACACCACACCTAAATATACACTCAATTGAAATTCCGACGTACCCAAAAAAAAATACACTCAATCAAACATCCACACTTAGGTCCCGTTCGGCTAAATAAGGCTTTTTTTTTTGTCCTTATTCAAATTTTTTTCGTATTTGTTAGTTTTTCGTCAATTTTTTGGGGATTATTGCATCGTCATGATGAGATGAATCTAAAAAGTAAAAAATTATGATCGAAATCCAATTTTTTTGAATAAAGACGAAAACAATGGCTTATTGGCTTATTTTTGTCTTTATTCAAAAAAATTAGGTTTCGATCGTAATTTTTTTTGAATAAAGGCGATTCCACTAATGAATTAGTTTTGAGAAAAAAATTGTAGCAATCAAGTTGTTAGATTTTTTCGGTAATGAATAAGTTGTTGAGAAATGTCAAGTTATTTCTTGTAGTGAGTAAGTTGTAGACGAGTTTGTGAGTAAAGTTACTACAGTGTGAATGAGATGATAAAATACTAAAACTTGTTGATTATTATGAACGAGATGAAAAAAACACTTACATTTTTTCCTTTTTTTGCTGGTGGAAACACAGTCGGTACAAAATAGTAGAAGAAAAAATCCCAAAAAGTACAAACATAAGTAACCAGTCTGAGACTTAGGGTTTGCTTCTTCCAAAGGTATCAGGCTTGAAACCTCACAAATGTATTAATTTTTTTGTGGTTAGTTCGTACAGAGCGGTGGGATTAGGCCCACATGATTAGTTAAAGTGCGCGTATGATAATGTGGACATCTGAGGAGTGCAATTTTGTTCACCCTCCTTAAAAGAGGGTGAACATTACCCTCTCTCTCATTAGTTGAAATGGTGTGGACCCCACCACAAAGTGATGTCATACTTACCATACAATACACTTTTTGGTAAACATGACATCACTTTGTAGTGGGGTCTACATTATTTCAATCAATAGGAAGGAGGGTAATGTTCACCCTCTTAAGTGGAGGGTGAACAAAACTCTGAGTTATTAAAAAAAAAAAGCAAAAAGTATCCGTGAATATTTAAAAAAAAAATGTAGCCGTGAACATGCAAGAGCAAAAAGTAGAGGTGAACAACTAAGGCCATCCACAGTGGTATAATCAAAAGCCAATTGTTTTTAAAGTTAACAATATTGGTGCAAAAAATGGCTCACAATGGTATAATCAAACTTAGCAACATCCTTAAAAATAATCAAATTTTAGGCTTTGGATAACCAAAACTAGCAACCTATTTCAATAATCAAAATTTGTGAACTTCACACCATATAAGTTAACTAGTTCCAAAATTTGTATACACGCGTGTTTTAACTGGTATTTTCTTCTTCTTTTCTTCGCCTACTCTATATCTTCTTCACTTCACCGACAAATTATTTCTCTTTCTTTCCCTCCAAAAGTGAAACTCATATCTCTCGATCATCTACAATCTAACCTATCGTCGCCGGATTAAGGTATTTCACTCTTCTTTCTCGTTTTTATTCCCCCCCCCCCAAAAAAAATCATAATAAAAGGGAATAAAGTTTTTTCCCAAAATTTAAAGAAGAAATCAATATATTTTTGCCCCAAAAAACATAAATGGTGGGAAGTGAATGCGCACGCGCGCACGAGAGAGAGAGAGAGAAATTGTAGTAGACCCCTTATTTTGGTTATAAACTAGAAGTGACCATTGTGAAGCTTAACATTGTTAAGCTTCGCAACCTCTTAAGTGAATAATCAAAAGCTGATGTGTCAACTTTTGGTTATCCTTTTTTGATTATACCACTGTGGATGGCCTTAAGGAGGTCCATAAGCGGATCAAAAAAAAAAAACTAAGGAGGTCCATACAGGATAAAGTTGGAGGGCTATTTTGGTCATATACTTTCCTTCTTAGTTGAAGTTTCCAGCTTTTATCCTGACACTGCAAAAAGTACTGTCCATTTGCCATGGAACTCACGCCAATAGTCAGCCTTGTGGGCGGAATATAGAAGGACCCTTTTAGCAATATACATTGAGAGATATAAGCCGTTGAAAATGTATGTAAAACTGTAATGGACAATTAAATAGGAACGGAGGGAGTAACATTTTAAGTCTTCACTCTCAACCCTCACACTTGAGACCTAACATATAAAAAAAACCCTCTTAAATCTGTTCGTTTAGGGGTCTCAAAATCCTTATGCACGGTTTTTAATAAATTTTATCTATCTATCTATCTCTCTCCACTCATTACTCTTAAAAATCTCCCTCAAAACCTAAACCGAACAAAGCCACCATGGGACCTGTGGCGAGGGCAACTCACTGCAATTTGTAGCACCAGAAAACGATCCTGTTTTGTTAGCAAGTTAGGCAAACCCTTGTAGCCTTTTCTCCTCTCTTAGTTTTATGGAAGTTGTGGGAGCCCACTCTGAAGAGTCGTTCAATAATAATTTTTAAGGAACATGGGCAGCGGGCACTACAGAGGAACATAAATAGAACAAAAGAAAATTTAATTATATGTTAAAAAAAAGTCTATGCACACAATAATTTAAATACAACACCACCCACAACTCCTCACATATATGTGGAACCCACACAGACTAGTGTGTATGAGCCCTACATATATGTGAGGGGTTATGGATAATGTTGTGATAGGATTGTTGTTTATGTAGCAATATTGTTAAAGTAATTGCTCATTTGACCCTTTTTAGTATTTTACAGGATAAAATACGGGTATACAAATTATTAACACTCCAAAAATTAAGGAACATGGGCAGCGCCGCAGCGGGCACTACAGAAGAAACATAAATAGAACAAAATAAGTAGGATCTCTGTCTCTCTCTACACCAACAGACAGACAGAGAGAGAGAGAGAGAGACCCAATTTTCTTCTGGTGATTCAGCTATCGCTCTCTTACAACAACACTCGTGGGAGAGAAACAGAGCACAACCCCATTTACTCATCAGCTCTGGAAATCAGGAAACAAGCTCCACTGGATAATTTGAAACTTGAGATTACCGATTGGCCGGGTCGATAATGGAGGGAGGAGAGAAGAACTTAACTAGAGCGATTTCCAATGTCTGGAGGAACAGTGGGAGAGAGGTTTTTTCTCTCTCTTCCGATGAAGATGACGACGGAGAAGCACTGAAATGGGCAGCTCTGGAAAAACTACCAACATTTGTGAGGATCAGGACAGGAATTCTGAGTGAAGATGAAGGACAATTTAGAGAAATTGATGTCAAGAAACTTGGTGTGATAGAGAGAAGGAATTTGGTGGAAAGGCTTGTGAAAACTGCTGAGGAAGATAATGAGAAGTTCTTGTTGAAGCTCAAGGAAAGAATTGACAGGTAATCTGAAAATAAAAGAGATGATCATTTGTTTATGTTAATTTGTGAACTAATATTGTCTTATGTTCAATTTCTGTTAAACTCTAGCTTATTTTTAAAGTTAGTTTCCTATAACTATTAATTTTGGATCATTTTTTTTTTGTTTATCTGATTTATTTCGACCAGAGAAATAAGAAAAGAGATGAACTTAGGTAAACAAAAGAAAAAAAATAAATTAAGATAAAAAAAAATTAACTGCACTAAAGATAAAAATAAACAAATCAAACTTTAGCTTATTATTTTGTATTCTTTAAAATTCAGTCTGTAGTACTTTTTTCGATTGATAGGAAGCTAAAAAATGTTGAACAAAATGTTAGAATTTTTGGAGGGTTCCAATCTAAAATCAATTGGCCCTAGGTGGAGTAGTCTTTACATTATTATTAATCACGTTTGGGTAACTTGGATAAGCAATGTGAGATAAAATGTGACGTTTTCACTAATTAATACTCCACTATATATATGTTTCTGCTAATAAATACTATATATATGTTTTATTTTCCCAAAAAATTGGATTGGTGAGATCTTTTAATAGTGATTTGATTGTTTTGGTTTTTTCTCTGTTTTTATGTTTCTTAAAAAAACTTGATGCAGAGTTGGGATTAATCTTCCGACTATTGAAGTGAGGTTTGAGCATTTGAATGTTGATGTGGAGGCCTATGTCGGTGGCAGATCACTGCCAACAATTTCAAACTTCTTTGTTAATATTTTCCAGGTAAATTTCCTCTTTCATATGACTATAACAATTAGGGAAACCTCAAAACTATGTTTCTTCATTCACCTTGGGTGAGTTTCACTTAAAAATGGAGGATTATTATTATTTTTTAAAATTACGTAGTGGAGTTTCGTGTCAAAAGAGTTGTGTCTTTTGTTGATAGCCCAGAGTATAGGTAATCAATCTCAAACACATTGGATGTACTGTACAATATATATGTTAGGAGAAATAGATCCCAACTCATGGGTGAGTTCGATGTTTACTGAGAATTCGTGCAGGTAAAATTCTTAATAGATCCCATATCTTCGGTCATCCCAACAATTTAATAGAAATTAAGAGTTTCTTTTTCCAATTTATTGGCACGCGTTGAGAAACAGAAAGTAGATGAAATTAAGATGACTGGTTTTCAGCAGAGGCGTTAGCTATCTATCGGCAGCATTGCTCGGTGGTTGCCGTTGGACGAGAGGATGGAGGAGGAGACAGAAGGAGAGGGAGCTGTGATCACATGATGGAGGTTGGATTTGTAAGAGTGAGCAAATTTCTGTAGGGACGAGTTTTGGTGAGGTGTCATTACTTTAGTGAAAGTCTGTACTACACGGTGAACGAGGAGTAAAAATCTGCTCACTCTTACACATACAACCAACCTCCATCATGTGCAAAGAGCTTTTTCAACGTTTAAACTTTGTAAAAGTGGTTTAATTGATTTCTTAAATCACACGCATTGAAAATGATGTATTTGATACTATAAACAACGATGTCAACAAATATCATATGAAACCTCATCCAATGTGAATGCAAATAGATCATCACGTTATTTTGTTAAATGTCGTGTGTATATCTACCTAATAAAATACAAGAGTGTGGGGACCACACAAACACAAATTGAAAGAACGGCTGAGATTCATTTGATCCAATGGTTGATGTGTGCTCTTCAACTCTTTTAAGAAAATACCCACGCTCTTACAAATATATTACAAAAATGCCATTAAAGGGAAGATAGTGTGCCATAGGCACGGGCAAGCACTAGTCTATATATATAGTGTCTCGTACTCGTCAGAAATTTAATTTAATCTCGTAAACAATTAAGTGTTGATTAGCATTAAACATATTTTCTAGGGTAAATTTCAAAAAAGCCCCTAAACTTTCAGAAACTTTACAAAAAAACACTTGAACTTGAACTATTAACAAAAAGACACCTAAACTATCATTCCATTAACAATTATTCCGTTAACAATTAAGCCCCTGCCGTTCAATTCCAATTCCGTCAATTTGTAACGGATGGAGCTAACCTTCTTCTTTTTTATATATTTTACTTCCAAAAATTACTTTTAACTCTCTTTTTTTTTAAAAGAAATTAATAGCCATCATGTTTCATAGACTTATTTAGGTGCTCATCCTACTAGGTTTGAATACTTAAATCGACATCATGAAATTTAAATAATACCTAAAACACCCTTAATCATGACAAATACAGAAATCATGACAAAATCATAACAAATACAATAATTATGGCAAAGTCATCCGGAATCATGACAAAATCATCCGGGATGTAAAACTAACATAAAAAGTTAGTTTAAAGTCATAAAATCCTTTACTATATAGGTAAAGAAATTCGAGATGTAAAACTTGTTTAGGACCTTAAACTAACTTTCTATGTTCGTTTTACATCCCGAATTTCTTCACCTATATAGTAAAGGATTTTAGGACCTTAAACTAACTTTTTAAGTAAAGTTAGTTTTACATCTTGAATTTCTTTACCTATATGGTAAAGAATTTTAGGACCTTAAACTAATTTTTTTGTTAGTTTTACATCCCAAATGATTTTGTTATTATTTCGGATGATTTTATCATGATCCCTTATTTATTTGGTCCGCGTAGCAGCTCTATTAAAATGTAAAAAATTATTAAATGCTAAATGGGTATTATTTAAATTTCAGGATGAAAACAAAGTTTTCTAACCTACAAAAATTAGGACTTAAATATCAATGTAGGATATGACCCCTATTAAAATTTCCCCTTTTTTAAGTACTCCTTCCGTCCCAAAATGTTTGTCCGGTTCGCAAAATGAGGGCTTAAAAATAATGCATTTCTTTCAAGAAAAAATTCAAACTTTTTCATAAATAAAGAACTCATCGATATCTAATAAATTGTTGAAAAAAATTATTTAAATTTTTCTTACAAAAAATATATTATTTTTACGTCCTAATTTTATGGATTGGACAAATATTATGGGACGGAGAGAATAATAAATATATATGCAATAAATTCTTTTTCCTTACTAAGTATTTATCAAAAGTAATGTTTTTAAATCCAGACCAGAAGGACCTAAACCCGCAACCGGTCCTTACACCGGTCCGATCTAACCACAGAACCGTTATATTTCCAAAACCGGCTTCTAACGTGAAAACCACTTGAAAATAACGGTCGAACCGTCAACCCCTGATAACCGGCGCAGATGTGGGACCACTTTTTGTAGTCGTAGCACACACTGCAAAAGCATTTTCATTATAGCATCATGAACCTATTTACAAATCCAAGTGGTGCTAGCAGTTCTTTATTCCCACCGATGTGGGATTGAAAGAAAGTAGCAACTCCTCCTCTTTTTACCTGGACTAGACTAAAAATGATATAGTACTAAACATTTATATTTGTAAGCTTTAACCATGCGGTGTATTTTTATATATGCTTATTTTAATTGCTTATATTTTTTTTAAAAAATAAAAATATATTTGTGACATCACGGTTCGACCACGGTTGAACTAGTAACCCATTCACCCGGTCCCTTTTCCGGTTCGCTCACTGGTCCGGTTTTCAAAACATTGATCAAAAGTTACTTTAACCTCATTTTTTACTATTTACAAAAATAACTCTAAAATTTTACCTTTCCCTCTCTCTTCCTCTGTTTTTTTTAGAAATTCGCCCCCACACCACCAGTCAATCCCACAACCAACCACCAAAACCCTAGCCCCAATTTTAGAAATTCAAAATTACTTTTAACCTCATTTTTTTTAACCTTCTTTTTTATTTATTTATTTACTTTTTACTTCCAAAAATTACTTTTAACTCTTTTATTTTTTTAGTAGTAAATAAATATGTAATAAAATTCTTTTTTTTCTTACTATCTATGAAAAGTTACTTTAATCCCATTTTTTACTATTTACAAAAATAACTTTAACCCCTTTTTTTACTTTCAAATTATACCCCTCCTCTCTCTCTCTCTCAATTGAAACTCTCTTTCTTCTCTACGTGATTTAGGATTTGGATTACAGGGAAATGCAAAATTCTCCTATCGGTTGGTTTTTGGGCTGGTTGGTGGTGTGGGGTTGAATTTCTAAAGAAAAAAAAGAGGGAGAGAGAGGCGGAAAGGTAAAATTTGAAATTAAAAAGGGGGGTTAAAGCAATTTTAGTAAATAGTTTAAAAAGGGGGGTAAAAGTAATTTTTCGAAAATAGTACTGTAGGAAAAAATTATTGCATACTTATTTAGTATTAAAAAAATAAAGAGTTAAAAATAATTTTTGGAAGTAAAAAGTAAAAAAAAGAAGGAAGGAAGGAAGGTAGCCTTCCGTTGGCTCCATCCGTTACAAATTGATGGAATGGGACGGCAGGAACCTAATGTTAACAGAATGATAAATTCAGGTGTCTTTTTGTTATTAGTTAAAGTTCAGGTGATTCTTTTAAAGTTCTTGAAAGTTCAGGGGCTTTTGGTGAAAATTTTCCTATTTTCTAATGGAACTATTATAATGCAATATTATGACTAAACTCCACAGATAAACATTTCTGGAGTCTCTATTGATTAATGCTCTCCTATGAGTTAATGGTTTTACGGAAAACTTATGTTGTCGAATCGCGTTTGCAAATCAAATTCATATATACTGGAGTGGTACTATTATTGGCCTAGATTTGACCAGTCTAGTGTTTACCATGAGCTAAAAGTTGCTTTCGGTCAAGTTTAGGGAATTTTGTTGAGACTTGTTTGGCTTTTTGTTTCTATCCCAATTTGAAAACAAAATTTTCAAAATATCCCCTAAACTCTGACCTCAATGTTTAGTAGACACTTAAACTTTGTTAAACTTCAATTGAACACCTAAACTATTGAGTCAATAATTAATTAGCCCACTGTCGTCTAATTTATCAAATTGGTAACGAATTTTGCTAACGACTAACGGCTTCGTTAAATCAAACATGTGGCCCCATTCTCTTGTCCTCCTCAATTTGCATCCTTCATAGTCAAAAGCCCCTTGATCTCTTCTCCCTCCACACTCACCATAGCAAAAAATAGTTCAATTTTTTTGCACAATTTTATGTACATTGGACCATATCCACAAGAATCGCACACAAATCAAATCCAAACCCACAAGAGTTAGACGTATCTCTATCTCTATCTATATGCAGAGAGAATGGGGGAACTACTTAAAACCCCAATCCAGAGTCCTGAAACAATGCAAATTATATGAGACGATGGGAACAAGTTCAATTTTAAGTGGTGTTCAGTCGATTCGTTTGATTCAAGCTTGCTTTTGGGTTTTCTTCCCTCAATTCGTCACCCATGCACACAACCTAAAACCTCCGGCCGCTTCCGTTTTTGTCTAAGCTCTTAAAATTGAAGATTTGTGTGTTAAGTAAAGGATTGATGGAATTGAATTGGTCTTATCGAAGGTTTTACTATGGTGATTGTGATCGATAGTAGGTGGGAATAGCAGGGATTATTTGTAGTGGAGGAAATTTGGGTGTGGTAATCAGTGAAGGTAGTTAGTATTAGGGAATTGGAGAAATTAGGGTTCAGATTTGGGGAGGGGAGAGCGGGCAATGAGAAAGAAGAAGAAAAAAGGGAGAGAGAGAGAGAGAGAGTAAATTAGCCAAACTTGCTCCTAAGCAACAACATTTTTTTTTTTTTTTGAAACTGTCAATTTCATTTCAAAGCCCAAAGGCAATACAGATTCCATCAAATGATACAAGAAAGAACCAAAACTACCAAGATTTCGACACAGGCACCCCCTGCAAGCAGGACCGACGAAACGCCTAGATTAGGAACCAATCTAGGTCCAGGTAGTAGAGAAACCCAATCGGGCCCCCAGCTCAAACCCGAGAAAGCGCATATGAAATCTGGATGGTTTACCGACCGGTAGCCGGACGAACGGATCACTCACGACTACTGGAAAAACATGACCGAGAAACCCAAAACAAACAAAACAACTAAAAAAAACAGAAAAACCAGCTACAAAGAAGCCTAGGACACATTGAGTTACCACACTGATTCGGCCCATTGAGTTGCCCCACTGAGTCACACCACTGAGTCGCCGAGTGAGTCCGAGTTAACAGTCTAGCCGCTTCCCCGGACAAGAACCGTGCTCTATATCCGCCGCCGCCGTCGACATCTAGAGGCTTATTCGCCGGAGGGGGCACGAGCCACCCAACTTCAACCCACAGTCAGATCTGACCAGAAAACGGACCCAGGAGGGGGAAAGGAATGGTAGGGGAAGAGCGATGGAGAGGATGTTAGGCGGAAGGGCTGGAGAGGTGAGGGTTAATGGCGGCGGTAGGTGGTAGGCGGAGGAAGAGTTTGAGGAGACGGAGGATCCGATCTGAAAGCCGGCTAGGGGTTGAGGAGAGGGGGCCGGCGAGACAAAGAGGCGGGAGGGGAGGTGGGCCAAGGAGGGCGGCGGCCCCACCTCCCCTAGGTTGTGGCTGAAAGTGAAACGAGGGCGGGAGGTAGGAGGTGAAAAGGAGGTGAAAACTAGGAAAAAAGCCCTAACCAGGTAGGGAGGAGAGGGGTGGAACCCTTAGGTAAAAAGTTATTTTACCTAAGCAAAACCTCCAAATCAGCACTACACTAGATTAGGTAAAGGCTGAGCTAAAACCCATCTATGAACAGTGCTTAGGTAAATATACCTAAGCACTATTCACCATGTATGTAGTATTTTATTAATTGTTCTCTCTCTCTCTCCTCCTCTCTCTCTTCCCAGAAAATAAAAAGAAAATAAAAGTAATAATATTTTAATAGAGAATAGGTTAAATAGATAGTATTGATGTAGTGTTGAGAGAAATGTGAGTAGGTAAAATGAAAAAAGTGCACTGTTCACGGAGCATTTTACCTTTTCATTGGTAAACTTGCTCTAAAAGCTGTCACCAATTTGACGGATTTAGGCCAGAGGGTCCTAATCGTTTAACTGCTTAATAATTTAGGTGTTCAATTGAAGGTTAACAAAGTTTAGATGTCTAGCTATTAGACATTGAGCAAATTATCCAGTGAGGGATCCCTTACGATTTTATTGTGCTGACCCCCCATTTTCCGAGCAACTTTCGATGATTTGAGCCGCCCAAAGTGTGCAGAACGTGATTTTAAGGGTACTTACGAGAAATTATCAAACAAAATGACCGAGAATGGCTTGATTTGAGCAATTTTTTTATTGAACCGTTCAATGAAAACTACTCCGATCAAGCCCTTCCCGGTCTTTTTTTTTTGCCGATTTCTCGCCGGTACCCTTAAAATCACGTTCTGATCACTTTGAGCGGCTCGGATCATCAAAATTTGATCAGAAAAGCGAGGTCCGCACGCTAAAACTATGCGGGATCCCTCACTGGATAAGGACTTGAGGTCAAAATTTGGATGGTATCTTGAAATTTTCCCAATTCGAAATGATGTCTCCGCGGTTGTATCATCTCATATACTCCCTCCGTCCATTTTTAAGTGTTTGCTTCGCAACTTCAACTTATTAAGAAAACATCGTCATTGCACATTTCACATCAACTTTTATCTCCACTTTCCCTACTTACCCTCTATGGAGACATTATCATTACACTTTTACTCACTAACTTTTCAAAATGGAATATACTTTTAGGGGCAAAATGAAAAATGCACCAACTTTTACCCACTAATTTTACAAAATGAACATTTATTAAGGGACAACCCAAAATGAAATACTGGACTCTAAAAAAGGGACGGAGGGATTATATGATAGCATTATCTTTATTTATAAACTAAATTCTAATCTTGGAATCTCTATCCCTCTAGGAATTCTTGAATCATCTCCAGATTATTCCAAGTAAGAAGATGCCCTTGACAATTCTCCATGATGTTAGTGGAATCATCCAGCCTAGCAGGTGAGAAGAAAAAAGCAGCTACATAGTCTAGCACAAACTCTACCTAACGACATTATTTATTAATTAATTAGTTCTCATTTCATTAATATCTATATTTTGCAGAATGACATTGCTTTTAGGCCCACCAAGCTCTGGGAAAACAACATTGCTGCTAGCTTTGGCCGGAAAACTTGATCCTAATCTAAAAGTAAGAAAATTAAGTTGCATTTTTTAAACCAACACTTACAGACATTGTTTGCCTGATGAGTTGTTCAATGTGGGAGTTCAGTAGAGGGGATATGGGAGAAATGGAACATGCCAAATTTGTTGGTCGACATAGACATAGAGCTGAATTATGAATTTTATGGAAATTTATTTATGGCTTTCGAATTCAACAATTAGTGAAGCCCAACTATCTCTTCCTCTATCAATCACATTAAATAGGAGATAAATAATAACAGTTTATTAGTTATTCTTTCATTTTAATAGTATTAACATCTTAGGTGTTGTTTGATAAAATTGAAAACTGAAGCTGAAAGTTGAAAAATTAAGTACTGAAAACTAAATGCTGAATTTTTTAACTCGAGAAGTTGTTTGATAAAAATATCAAGAGCTGAATTAAAATAATTATTTGGATATATAAAAATAAATGATCATAGCTTAAATTATTTGTGGTGGTGGTAGAGGCAATAGGTAGTGTGGCGATGATGGTAGTAGCGAATGTGGTGTGGTGGTGGTTGCATTCAAGGTGGTGTGGTGGAAGCATGGTGAGGGTGCATGGTAGTGGTGGTGGAGAGACGACGGTGGTGGATGTTAGTAATTTATTTTAATCAACGGGTATCTGTAATCTTAACGTGGGGAGATAAATAAGTATTTAATATCATGGAGTTCGTAATATAATTGAGATAAGAATGAGAGTGCAATTATAATTCTGTAGTGGGGTGAATTATAATTAGTGAAATAAGAAATAGAATCCTGGTGGGATTAGGGTTTCTTATTTACACTGGGAGCCCTGACTTATTACTCCTTAGGTCCCTATCGTAGTCCTATATATACACGTTATGCTTTCTAGGTCAGTGAGAGATTTTCTATTATTCACGAAATAGAGGCAGGCTTAGAGAGAGCAAACGGATCACGAAAAAGTCCACACTTGGTTCCTGTTCTAGACGTGCAGGGAATACAATAGAAGATCGTAAGGTGCAATCGAGCAGTATACGTGGCTTATAGCAAGACGTGCTATAACAAGTTCAACCAGCGTTCGTGTCGCAGGGAGTTGAGGTGAAACCCTAATTCCGCCTTGTAGGGTTTTGCAGTTTTTGTTGTTGTCTAATCTGTACGCGTCATTACTGGGTTCTGGGAATAGTTTCCCAACAGTGGAGAGTAGTGCAAGTGATAGCAATAGCAAGCGCTAGTGTAGTCGTGGTGGTGAAAAAGTTTGTGCTGAATGTAGCGGTGGAACATGATGGAGAGATAGTGATGGCTGAAAGGGTGGTGGTAGTGGTGTTGTAGAGATGACAGTGGTGGTGATAGTGATAGTGGTAGAGGCGGCGACAATGGTAATAGTGATGACAATTGTAGTAATAATAGTGATCATGAAGTGGCTGGTGGCAACAATGGAGAAGTGGTGGTGGTGGTAAAGGTAAATGACGGTGGCATGGTGGCGGCGACGATGGAGTAGTAGTGACGATGGAGTAGTAGTGGTCATGGTGGTAGTGGCAATGGTGGCAAACCAGCAATAATGATAGTGGTGGTGCGACGGTGGAGTAGTGATTATGATGGCAACAATGGAATAGTGGTGACCGCGGTGGCATAGGTGGCGTAGTGGTAGTGTTTGAACGACAATGGAATGGTGATGGCGAAGGTGGAATAATGGTTGTGGTGGCGATGGAGGGTAGTGGTGGTGGCAGTGGAGAGTGGTGGTGGTAAAAGAATGAGTGACATACTAGTACTAACAAATTCAGTCAGAATTAATTAAGTAGATGCTAGGCTACTTATTTTTGTAACTTTTTACGCCTACAATTTTAAGAGGCACTTAAAATATAGGTGTTGTTCTCCTTAGTTTTTTGGGGAGCTTTTTGGACTTTTTGAACTTTGTCTTTATTCAATTTTTTTTTTCATTTGTTAGGCTTGTGTCAAACTTTTGTGGATTATTAGTTCGTCTCGATGAGATGAATTGAAAAAGTAAAGATTATGACTTTTACCCTCATATTTTTAAAAATATTCAAGATAAAATCCAAAAAGATGGCTTTTGGATATTTTTGGAAATATCCAATTCCTCTCGTTGAGACAAATTAATAATCTACAAAAATTTGGGGCATAATTAATAAACATAATTTTTTTTTGAATAAAAACAAAACACCCAAAAAACAAAAACCCTACGGAGAACGAGTACGACACCCAAGTATGATGAAATATAGTTATCAAACCAACTTAATAACTTATTAGTTAATTCATTCAGTTTAAAGTGTTGAATTGTGCTATGAATTGAAACAACCCCTAATATGATAATTAATGTGTACTATTTGATGGTAATTGTGAAGTGAAGCACACAAAACGCACGCCTCCACTAGGGAGGCCAAATGAGACAACCAACTTCACTGCAGTAATTTTTTTTCCTTCTCTTTTTTTTATTTATCAATGTTTGTTGAGTGAAAATAAATTTTTATTTTTATTTTTAATAAATTTGTGTTTTAATTCTGAATTTGATATTCAAAGTTAAAAGTAAAGTTAAAAAAAATAAAAACAAAAAAAAACTTATCAAAACATTTATGGTGCACAAAATCTTTGAACCTTGATCTTGAGTCACATCTACAATTATTAAAGTATAAGTAGTTTATAATATAAGAGCATCTCTAACCGGCTCTCCAAGGGTTACTTCACTAGACTCTTTGCCTTCTATAATTTTCACTATCTACTAGTAGCTAGAGAAGGAGACTCTCTACTCTCTTTTTCTCTCATTATATTTACATTTTTGCTACTTAATTCTATGGGAGATGTTCAAAAAATAAATATTTATTTGGATAGAGAGCAAGAATAGAGAGTAAGATTGGAATACATAGATGAAAAAGTGAATAGGCAAAAAAGATTGTAATTTTTTTACTTTTTGCTAGGTAAAGTAGGGTTGAATATGCTCTAAGAGGTGTCAACATGCAGGAAAACAAGAAGGGAAAAAAAATTGTTTGCCAAAACAAAACTCCTGGTTTCAAACCAGGGAGCTCTTGGTTTAATTACACTGCACAACACAGCCAGCACCTCTCTTGCGTTGTCAGAAGAAAATAAATTATACTACATCTGTCCCATAATATTTGTCTGGTCCGCAAAATAAGAACGTAAAAATAATACAATTTTTGCAAAAAAAAACTCCAATTTTTTTTTTCAACACTTCACTAGATATCGATGAGTTCTTTAAATTTATGAAAAAAAAATTGAATTTTTCTTGAAAGAAATGCATTATTTTTTAGTCCTCGTTTACTACATTATATACTTGTATTTTATGGACAACAGGCCCTGATTTTTGCATAAAATCCGGAAGCCTAAAGCGGCCGCACCTCCCGCTTCATCTTAGGGCCGGCCCTGCCACACTGTGATTTGTGCACAAAATCTGTGCATAGAATCTATGCAGTTAGCACAGCTCCCTTGAGTAAAGGTTCGGAACTGACCCTAACCTGGAGAAAGAATGTTCAACTTAGAGAATCTTTGGGTCAACCTCTGCGCCCCGGCTGAGTTAAGCAAGAACAGGGGCTGCTGTGGCACTAAACACAGCGGTCTTTAGTTCCATTCTTCATGAAAAACCTCTACTTGCTTAGCCATAAACTCCATTATTGCTTTCGGTGCTATACCTGAATTGTTAGCCATATCTGCTTCAAGGGCTTGGGCTGGAGCAAAATTCCTATATATGCGACCTAAGTAAGTGGAACTTGCTAGGAGTGCACAGCATATATGGGTATGCACAACACCAAACTCGTTCTTCTCACTTTCATCTCCAGAGACAACATATTAAATCTCAAGTAAGTCCCCGTCATCTTTGAAGTCCAATTTACGGCGAGATTGAAACTCACCACTTAAACAACTAGCTTCAAGGTCCATAACCTTCATATTACACAATAGGTTAATGATCATAAAGCCACGACTCTTTTGTTTAGTGCCACGACATTTGTTACGTTGTGACTAGTCCCCCCCCCCCCCCGCCCCCTCCCCTCTCTCTCTCATATTCTGCTCCTCTTCTATTCTATACCCCACCGCAGAGGACACAACTGTTGGGATCCACCCTAGTGGTGGATGTGTGATTAGTTTTTGTTAGTAAGGGCGCTTTTGTCCGTGTGATATTCTTTTGTATCCTAGGGCTTTCATTTATATATATTGTGGTGAGAAGAGGGTTAGGGCATGGATGAGAGTGTTTTGTGTGAGGTTTGAGAGGTTAAGAGGGTTTTTTGTAACTATATTGAGTGTTTTAATATAGTGAAATTTTTCCTAAAAATCTTGTGTGTGTTTCTTGCTCATCCATGGCTTGAGTGTGTGTTTGTGCTTCGTTGGTGAGGTCTTGGGCGTGTCCCAACAACAACAAACCCAGTTCTTACTCGCTGGAAAAAAAAGAAAAGTCAGTGGCTTTGCTTCTCACTCATCTGTTCTGGTTCCCTCTGGTTCGTCGCCTCCGCTCACCCCACCTCCACATCCACATCCACGTGGCTCGGTTCCCACTCCCCACCACTGCTCCAAATATAGCCAGTATGGAAAACCCCTCTCCCCGACCCGACGATTTATACACGTATACAAATAATAAACAGAGTGCAACAATCAATTTTGAAAAAAACGAAAACGCACTTTATCAGTTCTCTTTCTCCAGCGTCCACATTTGATGTTGTCATGTTTAGTCATTTAGATCAAGAAATCAAGTGAAAAGGATGGTGGCATAGATTCGACCGCATACAACTTGAGTCTATATCCTAGAATGGTAGCAGAGCAACATATCCAAAGTTACAAAAACAACAAATTCAATTCGTCAGCGAGCAATCTAGAAATTAGAACAATCGTACTGAGAGTAGAAAGAGGCACAAATGGGAGAAAGGAGCAGGGGATGGGAGAGTGAAGTGAGTTCTTGAGGGAGGTGGGTGGGTTCTTGAGGAAAGTGTGTGTAGTGTGAGAAAGAAGTGTAGCCGTAACTTTGTTGGTCGGTCAGCAAAAGAAAGGGTAAAAAAGTGAACAGTTTGAAAATGTCGTGGATCTAAAAAAAAAAAAAAGGTCGTGGCATTTTCGCCACCCTACAAAATAAGCGTAGGAACTCATCACAATAAGCTTAGGAACTGATCACAACTATACTATGGAAAAGGGAAAGATCATGATGACTTTACTAGATTTAACAATGTCAGAATTTGACAAATTAATAGTATTTAAGCATATGGAAACAATTGCAAAGAGAACATATATTGACGAAATCCCTTTTGCAATTTTCAACCAAAACCAATTGTTTCATAAGTTTGTGTCAACAGACACAGGCTTTTTGACTACATATCGTGCACTAATCACGGCTATGGGTCCCACACAAATTAACGATTCAAACGGTTCATTAAATATAGTAAAACATTTTTTCAAGAGTCTTTGCGAAAAATCAACTCAATCTGATACCTATAGATATTCGATTCAATCATCTAACTTTTCACTTGAAATTTGAATGAAATGTTAGATTATTGGATTGAGCATTTATAAGTATTGGTATTGGATTGAGCTAAATTTTCACGGAGATCTTCGAAAAAATATTTTATGAACGGCTCATAACATTTATGTGGGACCTGCACCGGTTTGTGCACAGAATATGTGGCAGCCAGAGAAGGGTGGGATGGAGAGAGTGAGAGGGAGTTGGGGACCAAAAATGCTACGCGCACAACCGTTGTGTTGGTTGTGCACGTAATTCTGACCGTCCATATATATTTGGACGGTTTAGATTTAAAAAAAACTCTTTCAGGAAAAAGTTTAACTTTTCCAGGGAAGAGTTTGAGTGAATCCTGGCAATTTATTACAGCAATGGATGGCTAGAGATTGGTTGCGTGTTGTGTTTTGTATGTGTAGCACTTTTGGTTGGGGACAGAGGATACGAGTTGAAAAACTTACAACGAATGGCATCTCCTCACCAAATTACCCCGAGACAGAACCCCGCCGAGTCATTCAAAAACCTAGACATGGGTGTCATGGCAGATCTCTCAACACCATTGTGCTGGATGAAACTCAAGTGGTACGGTAAGGTGGAAAGTCATTAGGTTTCGATGGAGAAGAGTAAGATTAAAGACTGAGGAAGTTAAAATTGAAATTGTAGAATGTCATAAAGATAGATGATTGTTGTTGTCGATTACACTTGTTTTGTGGGTTTTTGTTCCTGGTGTGTTCATTGGGAGAAATTTAAGTGATGGATTACTGTATCGGTTGTTTTGTGCACCATGTTTTTTGATTAGATTCCTCAGTGGTTTTGGCTCGGGATCATATGTTCTGAGCCTTCTGGCGTAAGTAATTTATTGTGCTAGACACCACCACATTGGACTTGGCACAAAGGTGAAGGTTTTTGTAGCAGTACTAGGCTACTAGCAGAAGACAAAATATTTGAGTGGTTCAAAAGTTGTGGCAGTTTGGTCTGATTGGATAATTGGACCCAGTTGGGCCTTTATTCCCACATAATGATGACAGTGTGGTGTATCACATGAGTAGGTCTCTCACAGGAAGGTTTCTTCTATAATTTTTGATAGAGGTTGGAATTGACCTAGGGACAGGAATGCAACTTACCCCCAGCACACTTGGTGCTGCTTGAGGATGAAGATGACCCACTAATTTAGGTCCTTCAAGCAAATGGAGATTGCCATACTAGATTTCCTGGGATGCTATCAGAGTTGAATGCTGTACTGGACTTGAGTCCCAGAACCACTTGTTTTATGAATGCAGATTTTCATATAAGTTTTGGTGGCACCTGCTGCATAAATGTGGCTTTCAAATATCCCCTAAATATGTTTGGTTGGGTGTCCAATTGGGGAAGTGGTAAATCTAATAAAAGCAAAGTGCTTAGGCTCTTTTCTCAGCCACTACGGAATTTTCCAACACAAGATGAGAATAGAAGAATGAATGAAGTCTGGGACATGCCTGAGGGATTTATCAATAGTTGAGTTTGTTTTTGTGATTTCCTTCACTGGCTTTCTCTATTTGCTTTGTTTTTTGATTGTCTGTTGCTGGCTATAACATAGTCCAGGTTTTCCTCTTGTATTGTCGTTTTGGCTCTGAAGGTTATTACCTTGGCGGCTTGGCCTCTTGTTTTGGGATATACTTACATAAGAATTACTTTGCAAAAAGTAAAAGGTTTTAGGAACTTGGTTCATCTTGTGATCTTACATGAATTTGATGGACCAATTTTCTATTACAGGTTTCAGGGATAGTAACGTACAACGGTCATAGAATGGATGAGTTTGTCCCCCAAAGGACATCAGCCTATACAAGCCAGCATGACCTGCATATAGGAGAACTGACAGTGAGAGAAACACTAGCTTTTTCAGCTCGATGCCAAGGGGTTGGGCCTCGTTATGGTTAGTGATTACTTAGATGACTTCATAATAGCATGCTATTTTACTTCTAGAATGATAGTTGGTCTCAATCATTTCGTTTGAGTTTTTGGCTTTTTTCTTTTTGTAGAAATGCTAACCGAATTGTCCCGGAGGGAAAAAGAAGCCAACATTAAGCCAGACCCAGATCTTGATATTTACATGAAGGTGAGTGAATAGATGATGACAAATTTCCATGATTAATTAGTTCTGCGGCCTAACATTTTATCTTTAAAAACAAACAAACTCAACATTTTCCTATCTTATTCAATTTTGAGACGAAGTGGTTTTGAGACTTCAGAAACATCTTTACAACGTTTTCTCAAGAACTTTTGGAATATTTCCGAAAAAACAAGTTATGAACACTTCCAATTCTGAAATATATGTTTTCTTCTGCTAGAAATACAGTTCTTACTTTTTTGGTTTGTCTATGAGACTATGATTGGTGTGAATCAGTTGTGCTTTCGTTGTATGCTAATATAGCTTTACCCTTGTACAATGCAGTCAGCATCGCTACAAGGCCATAAGGCCAATGCGGTCACAGAATATGTACTTAAGGTGTTTGATTCAAATCCCAAAAATTAACAATAGCATTGTAAGAATTTGTGAGAAATTGGATTTATATCCCTCCCTTTCTCTTATTGTGTATTCACAGATTTTGGGGCTCGAAGTTTGTGCTGACACTCTGGTGGGTGATGAAATGCTGAGAGGAATTTCCGGTGGGCAGAAAAAACGAGTCACGACAGGTTAAAGCATTCAACATTTAGAGCAAAACATGTTGGACGAACCTAATGAGTTAGCATGAATGCTCCCGGTTTTGAATCGTTTCTTCTTCGCTACTTTTATTCAATAGGGAATTTTTTTATTATTATCCTAAATAAACCTTCACTTTTATTTGAAAAAATTTCTTTTTCGACGGAATTTGATTCTTGCAATAATATATTACATGTCATTTCTTAATTTTGAGTCACCCACTTTTAAAAATTCAAATTGGATAACATTGTGTAATGGGTAGTCTGAATATCTTGAAAATATACTGCAGGGGAGATGCTGGTTGGACCAGCTAGAGCACTCTTCATGGATGAGATATCAACTGGCTTGGACAGTTCTACAACTTTTCAGATTGTGAACTCAATCAAGCAGTACATCCATATCCTTCAAGGAACTTGTGTTATCTCCCTCCTCCAGCCGGCACCAGAAACTTATGACTTATTCGATGACATAATTCTTCTCTCAGACGGTCAAATTGTATACCAAGGGCCCCGTGAGAATGTGCTTGAGTTCTTTGAACACACAGGCTTCAAGTGTCCAAACAGGAAAGGGGTGGCTGACTTCTTACAAGAAGTAAATTCTTGAACTCAAATGTTCTCTGAATACTTCTCATATTGTACTGATATTCTTTAGGACACTAATGTTTCGATATGGATTGTGAAAACCAATCCTACTGTACACCATTGGCGGAGCCACACATTAATTTTAGCGGGGGAAAACCAATTTCATGATAAAGAAATCTCCACTCAACAACGTTGAATTTCACTAATCAAGGCCTAATGGTTGTAGCTGAGGTGTACATAAAGCCACAAAAAGCTTGTCAATGCACGTTTCACAATGTCCCAGATACTTTTGTCTCACTTTTATATCCTTTTTACGCATACATAGAAGCTAGTACCAATATTTGGTTAGCCTTTTGCATCAACGATCCCTCGTTGATGAATTTGCTAGTAAAAGTTCCTACTTCGGTATTATCAACTTGCTATTTATTAAAAAATATGTAAAAGTTAAGTTGTAACAGTAGTCCCAGGGACAAAAAGTAAAAGAAAATTCCAGTGCCAATGCAGTGTTCATGAAGCTATATGCGTGTCAGATACAACTTTGATGTTAGTTTGCACATTCTTGTGATCATAGGTATCAATAGTGCTATGGTTTGTAGCATGGTCTCCTGGTGTTTGAACTAGTTATTTATGGTCTACTTAATTAGTACCCTTTTTTTGGGTATGCGTTGCAAACACTTTTAGGTAGCATGAATAGCCCTTGTTAGAGCTTTTCCCACATTGATTAATTATCACCTCTAAAACTAACATATGATCTTGGGCGGCCTTTCCACTAATTGCCAGTTGGTTATAAGTTGGATGCTTTTGCAAATAATGTGGGGTGGTGATTCACTCGGTGTAAGATGGGTCGGATCTTCCAAGTGTTCCTCCTCATCTGAACAGGCCTACAAAACAAGAACCGGTTAGCGTCACCTGGCTAGACTCAGCCGAAGGGCACTTCGATGCCTAAGTTAGACACTGGGAGAGAAGAGGGTAAGGAAAGTACATTAGATCTCAGATCTAGAAAAGGCATACCTCTTTAGGGTTTCATCCTTAGGCTTTTATCGAAAAATTGTACTTGCTCCCCAAGTAAGTCCGTGCTAGGCACGAGCCCTGTAACCTAACTCGTAATCATTTAGGTAGGTGATGTCATGCGTGACGCTCAGTGTGCACGTGGCTGATCACACGTGGCTAGTATGTGTGACTGAGGCGCCACTTATAGCCACGTGTGATAAGCCAATCGGATTCTAAGTGGGTCTCCTATGACGTGAGGTCCCACAACCAGTCGGACTTGGCCCACTATCCACTACACATAGTATGAATGCTAGGCTTCCGGAGGCTCTTGGACAAGACACTCTTGATTGATTCCCTCGTTGTTTGTGCCTAAGTGCACCGTATTTTGTTATGATCCCTATGATATGGATCTTTTCTTTACCTCTCCACATGCGAGTCAGGTGTCGCACTAGTGGGGATGTGTTAGATCTTGTCCCACATTGGTTAATTGCGACCTCCAAAACTAGTATATGAGTCTAAGTAACCTCTCTAGTCGTTGCCATTTGATTTTGAATTGGATGCTTTAAAAGTCCTAATTATAGCATGATCTCTTGTATTACACTTCTGATCTCTTTGAGTTTTGCGCTTGTAACCCCTAGCTAGATCCCATGTTAGGGTTCAGCAAATTCCTAATAAGTTTGTTGGCGGGAAGCACAGGTGACGTCGAGGAAAGATCAAGAGCAGTACTGGACAAGGAGACATGAGCCTTATGGTTTTGTTACTGCCAGGGAATTTGCAGAGATATTTCAGTCCTTTCATGTTGGTCGGAAGCTAGAGGACGAGCTTTCCATCCTGTTTGACAAAGCCAAGAGCCACCCGGCGGCCTTAGCAACTAATAAATATGGTGTTAGTAAGAAAGAACTGCTGAAAGCTCTCATATCTAGGGAGTACTTGCTCATGAAGAGGAATTCATTTGTCTACATATTCAAGATGACTCAAGTTGAGTGGTTTACATGTCGAACACATCAAAATATCGACAAGACTTCTTAAAAATTTGATTTTGACAGCACAAGCACTCGTTCTCATATTTATATTAGTCTTAATGGTTTCCAGCAAAATTTTTTTTTGATGTTTATTGCAAATTGGTTCTTTTTCCAATAATCATGAAAAACAAGTTTTAAAATCCGACAACCCAGCAAGACTTAGGAAAATGTTTTGAAAATAGTAATTCCTAAACAAAAAACGAAGAGGAGATCATGTTTTTCTCTCTTTTTTTTTCAGCTTATTATAATGGCATTCGTTGTGATGATGATATTTTTACGAAGTGAGATGAGCAAGAAAACAATAGAAGATGGTGTGATTTTCATGGGTGCTCTCTTCTTTACTCTCCTTACGGCTATGTTCAATGGGTTCGCGGAGCTAGCCATGACCATCATGAAACTTCCTCCATTTTACAAGCAAAGGGATCTTCATTTTTTTCCTGCTTGGGCATTTGCTTTGCCCGCATGGATCCTCAAGATCCCAATAACATTTATAGAAGTTGGTATTTGGGTGTTCACCACTTATTATGTCATAGGTTTTGATCCAAACGTCGGAAGGTAAATTGTGTAACTATTATTTATTCTTTGGGTTTTCAATTTCATTTCAAAACCTGATAAGTTCCTCAATGGCAGGTTGTTCAAAATGTACATTCTGCTCCTTTGCGTTAATCAGACAGCATCTGGACTGTTCCGACTTATTGCTGCATTAGGACGAAACATGATTGTGGCAAACACGTTTGGCTCATTTGCATTACTTGCAATTCTGGTGTTGGGAGGATTTATATTGTCAAGAGGTAAGGAAAACAAAATACAAAATACAAAAAGTGCCACAAAAGTATAACAAATGTGCATATACATGAATACATATATCTTTTGCGTCAAATGTAAGGATCAATTCTTTCTTTGCCTCAGATGATATAAAGAAGTGGTGGATATGGGGTTATTGGGCCTCGCCTCTGATGTATGGGCAAAACGCTATAGCGGTGAATGAATTTCTTGGGGACAGTT
Source organism: Rhododendron griersonianum (assembly GCA_018127125.1). NCBI lineage: Eukaryota > Viridiplantae > Streptophyta > Magnoliopsida > Ericales > Ericaceae > Rhododendron > Rhododendron griersonianum. Next base: position 23,914,726 of record CM030794.1, on the reverse strand, counting down.
GGAGACACGTAAGCATCTTTTCTTTACTTTTTTTCCCTATAATTCGGCCTAAACGAAACTAAAAAGTGAATTTTAATTATGATCATCTGGAATCGGGAAATTTTGTGTTATAGGTGCCTCCTAATTCTACAGAATCATTAGGAGTATTGGTTTTGAAGTCTCGTGGAATATTTCCAGAAGCCCATTGGTATTGGATTGGAGTAGGAGCTTTAGTTGGATATGTTTTTCTGTTCAATGCCTTGTTCACTTTGGCTCTCGCATATCTCAGCCGTAAGTAACTAATTTATCTATTTTGCAGTATGTATTTTTTTTCAACTTTTAGCAAAGCCTAGCAAGCTTATGTGGTTCAACCAAGGTTTTAAATATCAGTCAATACATAACGATATTAGCATTTTCCAATACTGTTACACTGGGATATACGGGTGGGATGGATAAGCACATGTGTTTTGGCAGGTTCCTTTCATGTATTGGTCTTTTTCCTATTCACGGACAAGTTCACGGCCAATACTCTACCTTTATGGGTTATTTAGGCACTTTACAAGTTTCTTTTTTATTCTAATTAATTTCTAAACATTCAAAACCACTGCAACCGATTCCCGCTACGTATTGTTTGATACTCCAATACCGTTACACTGCAACCACTATCATTACATGTCCTGATACCATTACTTAAAACCTTGGGTTCAACACATGTTCAACTTCCCTTAATTAATTTATTTGCATGATGCAGCATTTGAGAAGCCTCAGGCAATTCTTTCTGATGAAACCTTAGGTGAGAGAAAAGCTTGTAATGCAGGAGAAGTTATTGAGCTCCCTTTGAGAGATAAGAGCTCGTTCGGTGGGTCATTTAACTTTTAACTGTACTTTTCCAATTTGCGAGTTTCTAGTTATAAGATACTTGTCTCATGCATACTTATGAAGGAAGGGGAGATGAAGTTCAAAGAAGTGCATCACTGAAATCAAGCTCTTCAAGAATGGGGAGCACTAGTGAGGCTAACCAAAATAGGGAGCGGGGAATGGTTCTACCATTTGAGCCCCTTTCCATCTCTTTTGATGATATCAAGTATTCTGTAGACATGCCACAGGTATCTTCTACTTTTAAGGGTAGGAACTTCAAGAGACTTGTTTGAACTCAAGTGCTAAACTTGAACCAATTACAATGTTATTTGGGTTTTATATGCTAAAAAAAATCTTCGTGTACACTTCTGCTTGGTTTTACCGTTTAAATAGAATATTGATGTGATCTGTTAGTCAACGGTAGGAAAATCAATACCATGTTTGATTTCAAGTGATGGAAATGAAGACCCTGGTTTATGCATTTTGCATTCCTTATGAAATCCGAAACTATATGCTTTAAAAAGCTTATCGTGATGCTTCAATTTTCTCTGTACAAAGTGCTGAAATTGGTACGGCAATGGCAGGAAATGAAAGCACAAGGTATACCAGAAGACCGGCTAGAACTCCTGAAAGGAGTGGGTGGTGCTTTTAGACCAGGAGTCCTTACAGCGCTAATGGGTGTTAGTGGGGCCGGTAAGACCACTATGATGGATGTCTTGGCTGGTAGAAAAACTGGTGGATATATTGAAGGGAGGATCTTGGTATCAGGATACCCAAAGAAGCAAGAAACATTTGCTCGCGTAGCTGGATATTGCGAGCAAACTGATGTTCATTCTCCTCATGTCACAGTTTACGAGTCTCTGAATTACTCTGCGTGGCTTCGGTTGCCTCATGAAGTTGATTCTGCCACCAGAAAGGTGAGTTATCAGTTATAAACGTAGTTAAGAAGGTCCTTTGTTGTTGCAATTTTTGGATTCTATTTTTCTGATTTATTTTATTGGAGAACACAAAAATGTTTTTTGGGTTGATGGTTTCTAGAGCTTTTGTTCCCCTAGAATTTTTGCCAGATTACAACTTTTCAAGAACATCAAAAAGATGTTTGTATATCCTCAGGAGCAATACCGCTCATAAATAAACAACTTACAAAAGAAATCATCAGTGTATTTTATTTTCGCGAATTGCTTTTTTAATAACTATTCTGCAATACTGATTTGGGCTTATGCACAAAAGTAACAAAGCTTCTAAAAATAATGTATTTTTTCGTTTAGTAAAATTCTTTGGAAAGAGTTCTGCAAAAATATAGGCTTAAAAACCAAGATATCCATACTAAAAATTTGTTTTAGCCTTGTTAATAACTGGAACCTAAATGAGGAATTGCAGATGTTTGTTGATGAGATAATGGAGCTTGTTGAGCTAACACCATTAAGGGAAGCACTTGTTGGGTTGCCAGGTGTAAGTGGTCTTTCGACTGAGCAACGCAAGAGACTTACAATTGCAGTTGAGCTTGTAGCCAACCCATCAATAATTTTTATGGATGAACCAACATCAGGACTTGATGCTAGGGTTGCAGCAATAGTGATGAGAACGGTGAGAAACATAGTAGATAGCGGAAGAACTGTGGTGTGCACCATCCATCAACCAAGCATCGACATCTTTGATGCATTTGATGAGGTATGAATTCTTTCAAACGCTTATGGATCCTATGATTTAATCCTATGATTTATAATTTCAAAATTCTATAAGTTACTGAGGAAAAACCTTTTTGGGATTTCAGCTATTTCTATTGAAACGAGGAGGTGAAGAAATATACGTAGGTCCATTAGGCCACCACTCTTTACATCTCATCGCATACTTTGAGGTAAAATTGATGAATGCACAAGACTATTAAAATTTCCCTATTTTTCGGTTCGGAGCTAACATATTCAAGTAATGTTTCTTTAAGGGTATCAATGGAGTCAGTAAAATAAAAGATGGTTATAATCCAGCTACTTGGATGTTAGAGGTGACTTCAGTAGCACAAGAAGCAGCTCTTGGGGTTGACTTTGCTCAAGTTTACAAGAACTCAGAACTATACAGGTATGGGATAACTTGAATTATCAAAATTAAAATTTTGGTTTCAACATCTACTTAAAAAGGTCAACATGTAATCTACGAAGGTCAATACCTAAGCTAAGAAGCATGGACATTTCTGAGGATGTGTTTCGTACGTCGGGTCAGCACAACCTTCATCAGATAATGCTCGACATCTCTTGGACACATCCAAAAATGCTTTATTACATGTATAAATATTTCCTGGCTCGGACTTGCTTTTGCCACTTGGAGAACACTTCTTTTGTTTATGTAGTAATACGATATTAACTAGTGCCACCTCCTTAAGACTTGAGAAATTAGTGTTACATTAGATTTGGTAATGCCTTCAACTTGATATTCACATAAATGGCATGATAATGTCATATCGAACAGATTACATAAAACAAAAAGATAAACATGCCGACTGCAACACATGTGGTGTCCACATTATTTGATACTCCCTCCGTCCCTTTTTAAATGTCCTGCTTCGTAACTCCAACTTATTAAAAAGACATCATCATTATATCTTTCACATCAACTTTTTCCTCCACTTTCCCTACTTACCCATCATCATTACATTTTTACTCACTAACTTTTCAAAATGGAATCTACTTTTAGGGACAAAATAGACAATTAACCAACTTTTACCCATTAACTTTATAAAATGGACACTTATTAAGGGACAGTCCAAAATAGAATACTGGACTGTAATAAAGGGACGGAGGGAGTACTTCCTGTGTCAGCATATTTGTGATCCTTAGGTCTGAAGGAAAAATGCAACGGCATAAATACTTTCAAACCTACTTATTGTTATGTATTCTAGCTGAGTAGCTGTTAACTGTAACAACCTATCCCGACCAAAAACGACGTCACAAAATAGTCGATCATACCACCACCACCTCACTTCTCTCTCGTTGCTCTCCTATAAACCACCACCAAACCCATGCATGGTTAACTCCAAAGCAATCACAAGTGGTCCATAGAAATATGGCTCAGACTACTACCCCACCATGGATGCACCATCAAGCTTTTCTGTGGAAATTCACCCCTCCTTCCCAAGAATAAGACCAGCTTTATACCTCATAGTTTTTTCCCTTCTGTATGTGTGTCCTTTTTTCCTCCCTTTCAGTTCTTGTCTCTTTCCATATATGGCACATGGTGACTCTTCACCAAAGTTATGTATTGCATGCCAATAAAAAAAAGAGAGTGATGTATTGCATGACTCATGCACTTATCAAAACCTAATTTAGTTTGTTTTTATTTTCTTTGCTCCCTTATCCTTCCTTAGCAGCAAATGGCCACCTGTCATGCCCCACATTTAATATAATCCAGTAATATGATTTTAAGCTCAATAAAAGAAATATTATCACCAAATCAATAAAAACAATTTCTTTTCATTCCATCATGCATTGAACTATGAGTCTAACCAAAATTAAAAGAATACCAACAAATGATCCACTTCCAAATCTTTCAAAGTTTTCAATTCGCCACCAAGGCGCCAAAATCCACTTAATCATTACAACTTCAATTACAAAAGAAGGTACAAGTTTTTCTTTCCATTTGCCAAAAAACATAGCAAAACATTTCTAGAGTAGAGTTTAACATTTATCATTACATGCCCGAAGTTTAAAAAAAAAAAAAATACATGTAGTCAAAAGATAGCCTTCAAGACCCAACAAAAGAACACTTAGATAAACTCGTCAAAGCACAAGATATCTCCACCACCGTGTCCATCAAAGCTTATCCTTGTCCTTTGAATCTGTAAGGTAGGGGTGAGCACGACCATCCACACATAATCTACTAGAAACAAAAAGATGCAAGTAACATGTTTAAAAATATGAATGGTTGTACTCCTATATCCCTTTCTACTAAACTTGAAATTTTATTAACTCAACACAGTTCATATTGAATATAATCAAGTCCAAAAAGGTGAAACCAAAATTATTCAAACATTAAACAAGCCAAATATTAAACTCAAGTACGAGAAAATAAGGGCACATAAGACCGAGGTCCAAGTTATCAAAGTTGTGTATCAATCCTTAGCGACTAATCAGGTCCTAAATCATTCAATTTATGGGCCACTAACTCAAAGGCCTATGGGGCACCTTATCCTGTGCGGATTTACGGACTATACACCTACGGATAACCTCATTATCCATATGTTTCCAGCTACACAACAAGTATAAAATGGCCAAACTGGCCTCTAATATAGGCTTACTAGTCCAAATAACAAACATCAATTCCCAAATCAATTTCAATGAGTATAAACGACTAGGATCAACATAAATCTTAACTCTTCTTTTCAAATCCAAGTAGCATTAACTATAGATAGACAAATGTCTACTTTATCAACCCCACTCTTAATAACTTGTCAATTATGTCAACAAGAGATAAATCCATATCAATGTGTGTGTGTGCGCGCGCGCGCACGCTCTTCACACATTGCAAACAATTCATCAATGTACCCAAAACTAGTATGTAGTATCCATTATCAACCAAATAAACATACCCCAACCTTAGGAAGAACAAATATCTTGAGGTATAATGTTCCTACTACACCCAATCAAACATTAGTTTCATCAATTTCAATCCACAAGTAACATTTCCAAGTTTACACCATATTACTCAAATTAGGTTTTTTTCCCCCATAGATCAACATACTACTCAAAAACATTAAAAAAAAAGAAGAAGTAATTTCCAAACATACTACTTGCTTTAGTGAGGTAGCTAGTAGAAAACCCTATGTCACGACCCAGATTTTCAACACAAAATAAATAATACTCTTTAACTGAAAGGACTCCGCCTGCCTTCGTATTCCCAAAATAATGTTCCACCTGTTTAATTACAGACAAGTCCTCTATTCAAAAGAAAGTATACTTTGGCATCACAGCCCAAATCAGCTTAGTACAATTATAATTCTAGTCAAAAGATAGTTCATGAATCCTTAGTTACAAAGCCATTTTGACCCAAAAGCTAAACCATTACAAGATGAAAAAGTAACTAAGTGCAAAGGGCTTCCAAAAACTTGTCCACAATCCAAGCATGCACGCATGAGGCTAAAATCCGGCATTGGTGCCTGAAAAGAAGGATTTTGTTGAGCTAACAAGCCCAGTAGGAAAATCTTAACCAAAATTATATGTACACATGTCGACTGATGCAATGGAAAGAAAGGTATGGAAACAAAGCTCAGTTCTCAAGATCAATCGATCCACAATCTAAACCTTGACTCTGACTACATGCACTAATTACGAGACTCAACAATTCAAGTGCCCCAACTCAACTCAACACCATTTAACTCCCACCTTTGGTATTTCCACCCCTTGCGTTACCATACAACTTCACGTGGATTACTGTGTTACCACCCCTTGCGTCACAGTGATCCCCACAAACCCAGGGTTACCGTATTACCACCCCTCGCGTACGAAACCCTTGAGTGTCACCGTATTACCACCCCTTGCGTACGGGACTCCCTAAAATCACCATTCGACCTCAAACAACTCAATTCTCAACTCACATGCAAGTTATGATTTCCGTAGATCCCATTCTTAAACGTAATGTCATATGATATGCCAACACTATCACAAACGGTCACATAACCCAATTAACATCCACTAGGCGCTTTAACAACGTTTAACCATGTAATTCCATGTTCAATTTTGCCAACGGAAAGCCAAAGGACAAGGGAAGCATCGAAAAGTCCAAAGAAGCCAAATGAACGAGCTTGAGATCAATTATAAGGTGTTTCAAGGGGTTTAGAAGTGATTGAGAGCCAAAACAATCAATAAATGGTCAACAGGAACAAAATCTGGAGATAAGCTTCCCGTATCGATACGCATAAAATCCGTATCGATACGCGTTCAACTGTTCAAAAGATAAGCTACCCGTATCGATATGCCACGAAAACCGTATCGATACGGATTGGCTTCGGGTAGCGATTTCAGCAGATTTTCAGAACACGAATCACAACCAAAATCCAACAATCAACAGCTCGATTCTACACCAAATCAACAAGGAAACATATAAAAGAGGTCAAGAAGTTCCTACCTCGAAACAATGGCCGATATTCTCGCGTTATAGGACGAGCCCTAGACTTTCGAGCCTTGAAACTTCGATTCGAACTCAACCCAAAGATTTCCGAGCTTATGAACGTGATTGCAAGGCCGGTGGGAGGTTGAATCTCAAAGATTTTGGGGTGTGAGGTGGAGTTTTGTGTGAGAGGAGAAGAGAGAGAAAGAGAGCCGGTGGAGAGAGTGGAGAGACCGGATGAGAGAGAGAAAAAAGGAATGCAAATAATCCTCTACTACACACACACACCTATTTATACCCATGAATCAATAAACTACACATTTACCCCTCAACTCTCAATTCATACGCTTAGGTCCTCAAGTCAATTATTCACCGATAAAACCTTATTTTTCTCAATTAGACATTTAATCGGTATTTCAAATATTAAAATTATTCGGGTCTTTACACCCTACCTCAAATGTTTAGCACAACAAGAGAGATGAATGAGATGATGATGCTTGAGAGCCCACAAGCTTGAGAGAATCCCTTGATCCCTCCAAGTTTTCTTGATGCAGAGACAAAATACCCAAGTAAATGAAGATTGGATGGGGATTTGAGGTATGGGGGGGGGGGGGGGGGGGGGTTGGAGGAATGGAAATGGTAAAATGTGATCCAAGTGTAACAAAAATACACTTATCACCCCCCAAGTTTCTAGTTATCACTCCTCCTCCTAGTCTGTCATAATTTATTGCACTAAGGCCCTCAAACTAACACTTAAACAAGTAATTAGCTCTAAAAGTTTCTAACACTAATTAGGGTATCCACAATGGCATAATTAATCAGAAGTAATAGGTTTCTAAAGTAATAGGTTTCTAACACTAAGTAGTTACACAAAAACTATTTTTTTCCAAAAAAAAATTGAAAAACTATTTTCTATTTCTAATAAATAGTAGTTTTTATTAGTTTCAAAACTATTTTTAGAAAAACTATTTTGTATGTTCACAATTTTTAGTTTTTTGTAGTTTGAAAAGGTGATATGGCAAGTTTTGGTTATTCAATTTTAATTATGCCATTGTGGACCTCTACATTGCTAACCTTAGCAAACTCTTAAATGGATAATCAGCTTTGGATAATCAAAAGCTGATGTGGCAACTTTTGGCTATCCATTTTTTATTATGCCATAGTGGATACCCTTACACAATATATGAGGATCTCTGAACACACTCGATCGAAGACCCACGAATTCGAACATGGTCAAGTAAATGTCTTCACATGTATATGCACAACTATATCCAAAAAAAAATCCATGGTTCGTAAAATTCATAAGCATTTAAAATAACACATATCACGTCAAGAAAATATTTAATAAATATAAAGTTAGACATGGGTCTCTACACCACCTCAAGTAAGTCAAGTGGCGATACTGCACGGAACCCCTTAATTTGTCTCTTTACCATTTCAAGTTATATGCCTTGGCATTTATCTGAAATTATTTCCAATATATGGTAGGGTATTACATTAACTCTACATGGTGATTGAATCAGGAGAAACAAAGAAACAATCACAGAACTGAGTACACCCCCTTGGGGATCAAAAGATCTATGCTTTGCCACTCAGTACTCGCAGTCTTTCTTCACCCAATGTATGGCATGCCTATGGAAACAACACCTATCATACTGGCGAAACCCACCATACACTGCAATGAGATTCTTGTTCACAACTATTATAGCTTTGCTGTTTGGGACAATCTTCTGGCATATTGGCTCCAAAAGGTAATCCACAAGCCATGGAACCCCCACTCTCTAATTTCTCTATCCATTTCGTAGTTTCTAAATCCGTGCATTTGTGTTGGATTTCAGGGGAACACAACAAGATATATTCAATGCAATGGGATCTATGTACAGTGCTGTCATTTTTGTTGGTGTACAAAATGCCATGTCAGTGCAGCCAGTAGTAGCTGTTGAGAGAACAGTCTTTTACAGGGAAAAAGCAGCAGGAATGTACTCAGCTTTGCCTTATGCTTTTGGACAGGTATTGGCTGTATTCTTCTGTTGAGCTTATCATAGAAAACTGCAAGCTTTAATTAATTACCTTCCTACAAAGAAAACCAATGATGTTCTGTATTATTGGCTTACCTTCCAAGTGGGATTTGTCATATATATATATATATATATATATATATATATATATATACTGCCAACGTGCAAAGATAAGGAAAAAAATAAGAAAACAAATCAAAGACCAAAACAAGTAGGCCGAAATTAAAGTCATCTGAACTGTGATCAATAGCAGATCCTAATTTAATCTAATTTCAACACCTAAAACTAACAAATAGTATTTGGGAAGTAGCAACTTGGAATGCACTGAAGTTCTATAGTACAAAAGTTGACAACCCATTCATCCAACTGACTGTAACAGTGGGAGCTTGTTGCCATATTCTATAATGTACATGAACGGGCATAGTCAGAATTTGTACATGGTGGGGTTGAATCTGACCTTGAAACCACGTATAAGGTTGAGAGCGATGTTAGAGAACCTAGTTAATAGTGGTGGTAACGAGAGAGAGAGAGAGAGAGAGAGAGAGAAATAAGGATAGATATGCTCTGGGAAAACCTTTTTAGGTAATTGGAAAGAGAAACTATTACGTATAGGTGAAACCATTATGTATTCTAAGATAATAGTGACGACAACTTTGGTTTTGCTTTTTCGGGTAAAAAGAGAACGTTATACTGTATATGAAAGAAGTAGAAATACATAAATAACTTTAATACGGACCATCATACTAATTATGTTACATAATTTATGTATGGACCATCAAAACTAAGATGTAGGGTGTTACAAAAACAGGCCAAATCGGACTGAACTGATTGTTTTTTCCGGTTTTCATTTAAAACCGGTCTGGTCTGGTTTGATATAATTTAAATTTTTTATTCCGGTTCGGTTCCCGATTTTGGAGAGTTACAAACCAGACCGGACTAGTTCTATACCTCTATGTAAAAATTGTAAGTAGGGGGGCTCAAACTCGAGACCTCAAGCGCAATATTGCCTCACCTTACCACTTGGCCACCAGACCTGTTGACTTTTTTACGTCGAATATTTATATTATATTTATTACATACATATGTGTGTTTTATAACTATTAACTACATACCCTAAGATCCACTCCCTCAAATTTCCATCCCTCATTCCAGCCGACTTCAGTCTCCCTCTCCTCACGGCGATGGAAGTCAACAGTGACTCTCTCTCTCTCTCTCTCACACACACACCCCATAGATCTGGTAGTAGGAGATCAACAAAACCCGTCATCCCTCTCATTCTCACTCCCCTCGTCCATCATCTCCGATTGAATCAACTGAAAACCCACTACAAGAAAAATTAAATTGGGTGACGAATGAAAATCGTCACAAATTGCATGTTTTTCGTCACAAATAATATAGGTGACGAAAAAAATTTTGTCGACTAAAGGTTGTCGAGGATTCCTACCTGGTGATGAAATCTATTTTTCGTCACCTATAGTGCCTTTTGATGACGAAATATTTCGTCACAAAAAAGTGAATAATTGGTGACGAAATTTTTTTCCTTGCTTATTGTGCTTTTTGACGACGAAATTTTTTGTCATCAATTATTCCTTTTGGGGACAAAAAAATTCGTCACCGATGGGTCACATCGTTGACGAAAATTTTCGTCACCAATATAAGAAATCGGTGACGAAATTTTTCGTTGCAAAAGACGTTTTCATATGGAAAAAAAAATCCTTCTTTCTTGCTCCTACTGGGTTTCAAACCCGAGTCCTTTGAGTTTTTCGCGCAAGCTCCGACCAACTGCACCACAGACACTTTTCAATAAATATTTGAAATATCTAATATATAACATATATGTTTAACATGAAAATATATTTCGAATGTAATTTTGAACCTTTAAACATTAAAATTAGCAATTTTGATAAACATGAAAGTTGTAGGCAATTGAGTTATTGTTCAAACCCAATTTGAATTATCTCAATTGGAGTTTTTAGTAAAGAGTTATGTCCGAAATACATTTAGTGACAAAGCGCAATTCATAAATTTCATCACAAAATGTACCCATTTGACGACGAAATATGTTTTTTGTCGCTAAAAGAGTTAAAATGGTGACGAAAAATAATTTCGTCACCAAAGTTAAGCATTTGGTGACGAAAAAGATATTTCTTTACTAAATTGGTCTCATTTGGCGACGAAAAATAATTTCGTCACCTTTTTTAAGCTTTTAGCGACGAAAAATGTATTTCGTCGCCAAGTGGGTACCTTTGGTGACGAAATTATTTCATCACGGAAGTTGTCAAAATAGTGACAAATTTATTTTTTCGTCGCCAAATATACTCATTTAGTGACAAAATTAAATTTCGTCGTCACTTTTTCGTCACTAATTTTCATTTTTCTTGTAGTGACCCTTCGGATCCACTGATTTTTCACTTCAAAACCCCTTAAATTGGAGCTTCGAAACCCTTTAGTGGTGGTTTGGGCATGATGGTGGCAGGGCGAGGATGGCTTGATGGTGGTGGTGGCCGTGTATGGTGGTTTTGTTGTGGTAGAGCAAGAAACCGGCCAAACCGGAGAAACCGATTGAAACCGGACCGGTCTTGTTTCAACTGGTTCCGATTTCCAAATTCTCCAAACCGGATAACCGGTTTCGGTCCCAAAAATCAGTGAAAACCGGACCGAATCACCCCTATGTACTATGAACCTTAAGAATCCTAGAAAATATAAAAATGAGTATCATCCTCACTCTACGGCCGCCAATCATCAAGGAGCAACAAATCTAACATATATACAACCATAGTTCAAAACAAGACCCTTGGTAGATCAACCCACGCTACGTGGAACTTGGAAGTTGATTAACAAAAAAAAAAAATCTAAAATAGTCAAGTGTAATTGGAGACTATTGTTTTTGTTAATTTTCACGAAGGTTCTCAATTTTTTTCTCATTAGTTGTCGTATTATGCAGGTTGTGATTGAGCTCCCATACATTCTTGTTCAAAGTGTCATTTATGGAGTCATAGTCTACAGTATGATCGGATTTGAGTGGACAGTAGCCAAATTCTTTTGGTATTTGTTCTTCATGTATTGCACCTTCTTATACTTCACATACTATGGGATGATGACAGTAGCTGTAACTCCCAACCACAGCATCGCAGCCATAGTTGCTTCTACCTTCTATGCTTTATGGAACCTTTTCTCCGGCTTCATCATTCCAAAAACAGTAAGTTCTAATAGATTCAATTCAAATTCCACGATCGAGATAACCACTTAAAAAGTGTCTTAGTTTAGTTTTTCCCTTTTACTATCGTCGCAGAGGATTCCGTTGTGGTGGAGGTGGTATGTCTACATTTGCCCGGTATCTTGGACTTTGTACGGATTAGTTGCTTCACAGTTTGGAGACATTCAGGACAGGCTTGACACGGGTGAAACAGTCAAACAATTTGTGGTAAATTACTTTGATTTTAGGCATGATTTTGTGGGTTATGTTGGTATAATTGTGGCTGGGATAGCTGTGCTCTTTGGGTTCATATTTGCCTTCTCAATTAAGGCATTTAATTTTCAGAACAGATAATAATGATGTATGTCAATAACATAGCTAAGATTCGTGCAATGACAATGATGCCTGAGACCATATTTTCGAAGCTTACTTGGACAGACTTTTTGCACTCCCAAATTTTCGAAGCTTTTATTTTAGTGTCTTTTTATGCAACTTGCAGGTGGTATGCATATCATCATATGTAATCATGTAGGTACATAATTGAATCCCTTATGGTTTAGACTTCTTGAGGTTGTTGGTGGCTTGGTGTGCATTGAGTTCCTTTTGACCGTATGTTAAGAGCTAGGCCTGCCTTTTGCAGAGGTACAGATAGTTGCTTCACTTGTAACAAGCCAGCACTCGCTTGAAAGAAACTTTGTGTCGAGCATGACTGGGGCATGATAGGGATGTCAATTGGCTTCAAGCTGATTCTCTCCTTCATTACGCAACTTCTATTATCCGCAGAATAACAAACTTTGAATTTGGACCGATCACCAACCAGTAGATAAGTGAACATAATACGAGATTCAGAAATGAGTAGAAGCAACTACACAAGAACAAAGGAATTTTCGCCTTTCTGTTTAAAAAGATTTGTTTCCATCAAGCACGACCGTTGAGTAAATGGTTCTGCGGAGTATAGAGTACTAGTAGATAGAGAATGGAGAGGAGAGGTAGGAGGGTTTTTGTGTGGTTGAGTAAATGGATGGTTGGTATGAATGGACATTGATTGATTTTGTAGAGAAACAATGAGGTTTTATTTTGGCTGTCTGTAGCGGGCCGAACATAAATGTTCGCAATGGTGCGGACCTGACCTGCCATGTACCAATCGTCGGCTTCGTGCACGGCTGCCGTCGATGACTTGTCATTGATACTCGGCTTGCCACAGGCTCGGCAGGAGACAAGCCTGCGCTCGGATAATGCCGTCGGCAGAGTCCACGACAACGTTACCTCCCTCAATGAACGTATGGCCAGGCTCGGCGTTGCCCGTGTTCGGCCATCTTCGGAGCACAGCAGGCAGCCGACGATGGCTAGCTGTGAAGCCACGCTTCCTGTCACGTGCAGAAGCGGTTATAACAGAAGATGATCACGGGCACACATGGGTGTGCCAGCTCAGCCTCGAAAACGGTTACCAGATCTATTCTGTGATGTCACTATGACATCACTCGGCCCGTGGAAGGCACGCGATCGTACTTGGAGAGCAAGCCAGGAGGCACTATAAATACCTAGTGATGGTAACCCTAACAGGTAGACACTACTCAATACTCACACTTACTCTCTCTAAGCTTTGAGCTTCCTCTCTCTGCACTTTACTCATCCTCTCGCCGGAGGGCCTTGCCGGGACAACCCCCGGCCAGGTCTTAGTCGTGCGTTCCCTGTGCAGGCTAGGGGAAACAGGCTCTTCAACCATCGAACCACTAACGGAGAAGCGAGGATCAAGGATCACGGGCCACACAATTGGTGAACCCGACGTGAAACGCTTCTGATTCAAACGGCTCTCACATCCTCCAAACCCCCTCACTCCTTCGTAAAACAATCACCAAATCACCTACCATGGGCGGAGATCTAGCAGACGCAGCCACTTCGGGGGCCAAAGACGCTAGTGGAAACGCCATCCCCACACCAACCCTCGAAAGGCACATGTCCATGTCCCTCGCCCCTGGGTCCGGGCTCTCACCGGTCTCAGACGACGTAACTTCGGCCTACATCCGCCTACTGCAGCGTCGCGACGACGAACGCGACAATGAACTGGCCGCGCTAAGGGCGGAAGTGGCCAAAATGAAGCAACGCATGCAGCAGGACGCCACCCCTGCTGCATCAAGATCTGGCGGAGGCGGAGGAAGAGGCAGGCAAACTCCACCCCCTCCGCCGCCGCCACCACAGGGGCGTCAGAACGAGGGAGGCCAACGCGGATCCGTGAAAGACCGCCTTGGCTTCACTCTAGCACCAGGCGACGCCAGAGAAATCATCCTCTACAAGCAACCCACCATATCTGGAACGCATCGTTCTAGAAGCCGTCACGATGGAACAAGGACAAGGGATACCGAGTCATTTACAAGCACGTACTCGACTGGTTGTGCAGAGTTCTCTCGCACAACGGCCTCGCACCGCAGCCGAGACTCTGCACGGACCAGACCCCATGTCTCCGAATGCCTAGGGAACATCCCGATTGAAAACGTAGACGACGAGCACCACGCTCGGCGCAACGGGAAAGGCGTACACACTGAGGGCGCGAACGATGAGAACAAGACCCGTCGCAACAAGGATAAAATCGTCGACGGCCCACGCCGAACAGCGACGGACTTGCGAGACAAGCTTCGGCGTAGGGAAGCCGAGAAGACATCAGCAAAGGAGAACAAGGAGAGGGATTCCAAGAGATAAAAAACGGATGAGCACGGCAAACCGCCGTGCCCAAGGTTTGAAAGGCAACTGAAGGATCTCGGCGTATCCCCATTCACCTCCCACATCATCAACACGCCGCCGGAACCCACTTTTCATCTACCCAAATTCACGAAGTTCGATCCGGCGACCTGCGAGGCCTACACTCACCTCATCCACTTCAGACAGACCATTGAGCTTTACACTGTTAAGGATGAAGTAAAATGCAAGGCGTTCCCGTCCAGCCTCGGCTCCCTGGGACTCCAGTGGTTCAACAAATTGCCCGCTGGATCCGTAAGGAACCTGGCCGACCTTGAATGCGCCTTCAACACACGCTTCATCACGAGCAACAAAACGGCTAAAGAGCCTGAGTCACTGTCTCAGATGAGAAAACTCTCGTCCGAAACCCTCAGGCAATATGCCGAGCATTACTGGCAGCTATTCAACGAAATTCCAGGAATCGATGAATATTGGGCTGCGCGCACCTTCAAGAACGGCCTGGAAACCGGTAGCAAAATCTTAGACGAACTCGCCATCCGCCCACCACACGGCATGGGTGAACTGATGCGCGTCGTGGAAAGATTTTGTGCTCTCGAGGAACTCTATGCAGACAGGGCGGCCCAGGGAATCCCGAGCTCAACCAATCCATTCTCCTCGACCGTACACCAGCTGCCGGCACAAGCGGCAACCCAACCAACGTAGCTGAAGAAGCAAGTGCACAACATCAAAGAGGGGAAGAAGCGTCCGCCGAAGGAGCATGACTACGTGGCCGAAACCACACACTTCAAGGAACCAATTTGGTCTTTTCTGAAGGAAATAATGAGACAACCGTGGTTTGAATGGCCGACAGGAAAGCTTAGAATCGACACCGGCCAACCGGATCAAAATCCAAGGACAAAATGCACTTACCACAACGAGCTCGGCCACTACACGACTGCCTGCGCACCATACAAAGCCCTCCTCGAAAAGCTTGCAGCTCAAGGTCACCTCGATCAATACATTGATCGATCAAAGACTCCCGCCCGGCAGACAAATCCCAACCCCAACGAACAACGACCGCTGATCCACGTCATCCATGGACCAGTAACAAAGGCATTCGAAACCACCCTCCGAGCCAACATCGATTTAGCCTCAACTTCAAAAGAGATTCTCTCCGTCGGCTGTGGATCCAAACGTTCACGACCACAAGACTTGCCCAAATGGACGATAAGCTTTACAGAACGTGACCTTGAACACGTTCAGACTCCACATTTTGATGCACTCGTCGTCACCGTCCAGATCGGTGTTCATGACGTCAAGCGCGTCCTCATTGATCAAGGAAGTTCAGCTGAGGTTATGTACTATGACCTCTTCAAGAAGTTGGACCTACCAGAGTCGGCTCTACAACCCACTGAGGTACCCCTCATTGGCTTCAACGGAGCTCCTGTATGGCCACTCGGCCTAATCTTCCTCCCGGTCGTCGTCGGTTCAAAGACTCTCACCGTCGAATTCATCGTCGTCAACGCGCCTAGCCCATACAACGCCATCCTCGGCCGAGCTTGGCTCCATGGAATGCAAGCAATTGCTTCAACATACCACCAAGTTGTCCGCTTCATCGGCGCCACAGGAAGACAGGAAGATTTACGAGGTGACCAAGTTGCATCCAAAAAATGCTACGTCTCCATCGTACACAGCTCTTCCAAAGCAAAACAGGTGCAATGGGTTGAAGTCCCAGACATGGCCGTAATCGAAGACGTCGGCCAAAAGGCCGATGACAAAGCAGAAGAGGACCTGGTGAAAATGCCCATCAATGAGGACGGATCACGCTTCTTCTTACTTGACTCCTCACTATCTGACGCCGAGCGAGAAGAGATGTTTCAGTTCCTCAAAAACAATCTTGAGGTCTTTGCATGGACCCCGGAGGAGATGCCAGGGGTGGATCCCAACTTCATTTGCCACTCACTCAACATAAAAAAGGACTCCAAACCTGTGGTACAACGAGCTCGACGTTCGGCACCTGAGCACGCCGACGCCGTCATCGAAGAGGTCAACCGACTTCTCGACACCAACGCAATTCAGGAAGTGCAATACCCAACTTGGCTCTCAAACACAGTGGTCGTCAAGAAGAAGAATGGGAAGTGGCGAGTCTGCGTCGACTACACGAACCTAAATGACGCCTGTCCCAAGGACTGGTTCCCGCTACCAATGATCGACCAGCTAGTAGATGCAACAGCCGGCCATGCTCGGTTAAGTTTTTTGGATGCCTACCGTGGCTATCACCAGATTGCCATGGACCCGGACGACATGGAGAAAACAGCATTCATAACTCCACATGGCATCTTTTGCTATAGGGTGATGCCATTCGGCCTCAAGAACTCAGGAGCCATATTCAACAGAGCAATCTTCAAAATGCTCTATGCACAAATAGGCAACATCCTGGAAGCATACATCGACGACCTCGTCGTCAAAAGTCAACAGGAGCACAATCATCTGAAAGAGCTGGCCGAGGTCTTCGAAATCCTCAAATTCCACAAACTCCGTCTAAATCTGGAAAAGTGTGCGTTCGGCGTCAGTGCTGGGAAATTCCTTGGCCACTTGGTCACACAACGCGGTATCGAAGCCGACCCCAACCAAATCAAGGCAGTGGCAGACCTTCGGCCACCAAGATCAATCAGAGAGGTACAAAAACTAACGGGGATGGCGGCAGCCCTCAACCACTTCATCAGCAAGTCGCCTGACAAGTGCCACTCCTTTTTTCACGCTCTCAAAGGGAAAAGCCGACGAAGCTTCGAGTGGACGCCAGACTGCGACAAAGCGTTGGCCGAGCTCAAGGACTATCTCGGTACATCACCCCTAATGGTAAAGCCAAAGGAATTCGAACCCCTGTACCTTTACCTGGCGGTCTCAACCCATGCCATCAGCTCAACTCTTGTTCGGCGAGAAGGGGCCGACGACATGCCAGTATATTTCACAAGCAAGACGCTCTTACCCGCCCAGACGCGATACCTTCCACTGGAGAAGTTGGCACTCGCCCTCGTATCTGCGGCGAGGAAACTTCTGCCGTACTTTCAGGCACATACAATCACGGTATTAATCGAATATCCTCTCAAAGCGCTCTTTCGAAAAGCCGACCTCTCCAACAGAGTATCCAAATGGGCGGTGGAGTTGGCAAACTTTGACATCCGCTTTGAACCGAGGACGGCAATCAAAGGGCAAGTCCTCGCCGACTTCATTGCCGAACTCACCCCAGAAGACTCCGAGATCCTAAACACTCCTCCAACCCAACCCTCTGCCGAACACGAACCAAAAGAGAAACGGTGGCTCCTCTTTCAGGGAAACACTTGGCGAATGCAAGTTGACGGCGCCTCCAACAACAACGGGGCCGGAGCTGGAGTCGTCTTGGTCTCTCCTTGCGGAACTCTTCACGAAAGTGCCATCAGCATCGACTTCCCCGCCACCAATAATGAGGCCGAATATGAAGCCCTGCTCGCTGGCTTACGCTCGGCAATCGCAATGAACGTTGACAACTTGGCCGTATTCTGCGACTCTCAACTTATAGTCAATCAAGTGTTGGGGGACTACGAAGCTCGGGACCCAAAGATGATGAAGTACCAGGCCACGGCAGCAGAACTCATCACTCGCTTCAAAAATTTCAACATCGAGCAGATCAACTGCGAGCACAACGCACACGCTGATGCACTTGCTGGTCTTGCCTCGGCTTCAAAAGCATCAGAGTTCCGAACAATAAATTTTGGTAACATTGACCACCCAAGTTTCGACACAACTCCAGAGGTGCTCAACATTGAACTTGGTCCGAGCTGGATGGATGAAATCGTTGCCTTCCTCAGAAACGACACCTTACCCGACGACAAAAAGGAAGCTTTCCGAATCAGAAACAAGGCCGCCTACTATTGGATCTCTGAGAGCGGTCAACTCTATAGAAAATCCATCTCCGGTCCCTATCTTCTCGTCGTCCACCCAAACCAAGTTGCCGAGATCCTTGATGAACTGCACTCCAGAAGCTGCGGCTGCCACTCTGGTGGTCGTTCGATATGCCAACGTGCGATGAGTCAAGGATACTTTTGAAAAAACATGAAAAAAGACTGCGAAGAAATCGTCCGAAGGTGCCGACCATGCCAACTATTTTCCCCAATCCCCAAGCAGCCGGCTCAGAATCTCTCCCCCATCACAAGTCCATGGTCATTCGCGCAATGGGGGCTCGACATCGTCGGGAAACTCCCGACAGCACCTGGAGGCTTCAAATTCTTGATCACTGCAACAAATCATTTCTCTAAGTGGGTAGAAGCCGAGGCCCTCGTCACCATCACAGAAGCAGACGTCCGACGATTCGTATGGAGAAACATTGTGACAAGGTTCGGCGTACCCTATGCCATCGTCTCCGACAACGGCACCCAATTTGTCGGGGACGGCCTCACAAGTCTCTCCGAGGAGTTCAGCATACGATTCTTCAACTCAACCCCAGCTTACCCTCAGGGAAATGGCCAAGCCGAGGCCTCGAACAAGACAGTCTATGCAGGGATCAAACGACGATTGAATTCAAAGAGAGGAAAATGGGCAGAAGAACTCCCCAGAGTTTTATGGGCTTACCGCTCCACACCCCGTCGTTCCATAGGCCAAACCCCCTTCTCAATGGCGTTCGGCATGGAGGCCGTCATCCCTCTAGAGTCAAGGTTCCCAACCCTCCGAACAGAAATCTTCAACCCACAGACAAATGACGAAGCCGTGGAGCAAGAACTGATTCTGGCTGAAGAAAAACGCGATGACGCTCGGCTGAAGCTTGCCGAATATCAACAGACTGTTGCCAAAGGTTACAACAGAAGTGTCCGAATCAAGAAGTTCAAGCCCGACGATTTGGTTTGGCGAAAGGTCGTACAAGCAAGCAAGAAGAAAAAATTTATGCCTAATTGGGAAGGGCCTTTTCGCATTGTCAAAGTTGCTGGTGAAGGGGCTTACACCCTCGAAGACATGCAAGGGAAGGTGCTCACCAACCCATGGAATGCACAGAACCTAAGGAGGGCATACATGTGACGCTTCTTACACAACACATCAAGCTGACAACTACCTTCGGCTAATACTTCATGCCAAAAAGAGTCCCAGTTTTCTTCAGCTTCGGCCTGAATCTTTATGTTTTTCTTTTGCATTTCAAAGAAGGGCCTCGACCCACTGTTACTGTTACTGTTTTTATCTACTTTACATGTACTTCGAGGATTATCAATGAAAAGACAAGCTTTTTTGGTTTAACAATCTTCAAAACATTTCAAGTATCTTTCCACTCTCGGCTAGAATGCCAAACACAAACGATGACTTCGGTCACACCCACAAACGGCTCCTCAAAAAGCCCTTTGCTTCGGCCAATATCACCGCCCAAAGAAGCAATCACTGGACATATGGTCCGCCGAGCCTAAAATACACATACCTAATGGAACTTAGGCTTCGGCTCGGATTGGCAAGACACTATGGTCGGCCACCGAGAGGTTACACTCGCAATTTGGCGAGCAAACCACCCACAAACAATCACTACTCTCAACGTTCCTCTACAATGGCCAGGGGCTGACACCTTGGCCGAGCCCCATCCACTGGCAAGGGGCACTTAACACTCTCAAACTAGTCAAAGGCTGGATCCTGTCAGATTACAACACGTCCATGTTCGGCGACCTTTCACTACAGCCATACTACTTCGGTCAGGGCTCGACTGCAATATCCATACTTAACCATTTCGATCATAAAAAATTCTCAACTATTCTGCCGAACCCAAACCAAAGTGGGGGCTACGGACAACTACACATTCATAAACATGCAAGACCTATAAAATCATGTGAAGACATGAAGGCAATCAGACAAGCTCGGCATTAACAGAGACGTTGCAAAAAGAAGCCATGCATTCATTTAAAACTTTGAAATAAAGACAAGTGTTGTCAAAGATCCTAAGCTGGGAAGTACGGCGTAGTAAACCGTTCGGTGCCGACCCCCAAGTTAGCTATTACACCTGGTACGATAAACTCCCAAGTTTGGAGCCGTCCAGTCCAACAAAAGTTCAAAAAACTATAAACTCTAAAGTTGGGGCGGATCACCCTCTGCTGCAGCTTCAGCAAGACGAGTAGCACCGTCCTCGGCATCAACAGCCACTTCATCATTTTTCTCAACTTGCTCGGTGTCTTGCTCGGCGTTTTCAGCCTCGGCCTTCTTCCTCCCACTTGAACCATCCCCTCCCACTCCACCTTCAGCGTCGGCGACAGTCATATCTTTGACATCGTCCTCACTCTCGGGAAACTCCTCCGGAGGAAGTGGGGCACACTCCTCGTCAGTGTACGGTAAGTTAAGCTCGGGCACTTCAGCTACGGGGATCGACTTCATCAGGTTCATGTCCGGATCCATCTGCATGACCCCACACGCAGCCTTCACCCCATCCTTGTACCCAGTTCGGTACGCGATCGGCAGCTTCTTCGCGAGCTCCTCGTTGACCATCGACTGGGCCTCCCGGACGTACTTGGCGCCAGCTCTGTCATACCCAGCTTGAAATGCCTTCTCATCCACTTCCTTCATCTTCCTCTTCTCCCTCCGCACAACCTGCCCGAACTCGCGTTCGGCCATCTTAGCATTCTCAAGGGCTTCATCCCTCTCTTTCTCGAGCTCGGCAACCCTGGACTTGGCAAACCTCAAGCCGTTCTTCGCAGCCTTTGTCTTTTCACGCTCGGCTTTCGCGTCATCACGGTAACGAGTCCTTTCGGCGGCCAAGAGCTCTGCTTGACGGGAAGCACACAGCAAAGCTTGCCCAGCCTACACAAGATAAGTCATCAGCCTCAGCAATACTTCAAAAAATAAAATAGAAAACTAAGTCAAAAGCGTACCTGGACGAGATATGCTGGTATGGACCAAGCTCGGCTGAAGCTCCCTTGGAACCCCTGTCCATGTCCTTCGGAAGAGCCAGTCCGTGCAGTATGGTCACAGCGAGGCCAGGCTCCTCCTTGATGCTGTCCTCAACCGTGACCACCCTGCCGTCGGCCATTGCGAACGATGGTGCAAACTCCGGGACGATCACTCGGCCACCTGAACCTGCTGCCCTCTCCACAGCCTTTGAGCCGCCCGCAGCCGAAGACTCAGTTTGATCCTTCTCCTTTGGAAGTGGCGTCGGCGGCCTTGCAGGAAAGAAGTCATGAGTGACCTTCTGCTTCTTTGCAGGATTGTCGGAAGGTGCAACTACCTTCTTGCTGGCAGCAACCTCGTCTTTAAGACTCTTCTTCACCACATTTCTCCTCCCCATTTCATCGGTAAACTCGGGAATAAGGGTTCGGATGGGAGGAATGTCGATACCTTGAAAGTCGGCTGGTTGACTATCCTGAAACCAGAAGTCAGCTGACTTCTTGAAGGAGGGAAATTTTAGCCTTGGCTCCTTCGCCTTCCTGCTCGGGTTCGAAATGTTTTCACCAACACCTTGTCCCTCAGCAGCTGATTTCTTACCCTTAGCCTTCGTGCTCGGCCCTGCCTCCTTATCCTTCTTCTTCCTCTTCGTCAATTTCCCCTTATACGAAGGCTCGTAACCCAACAGCGTCGGCGCGTCGCGACAGATATAGGCCCTTAACGTCTCCACGTGACCGTCCATGGCCAAAGAATTCTGGGTCTTGGTTATTGCTCGGTGATCTGCAAAGAAGAGAGGGTGTTAGCAAAATATCATGGATCGAACAAAAGAATGAATCGTGTTCGGCAGATTAAAGATATAAGAGGAAACCTCGGAAGTCCGTTATCTTCGACACAGAATGCAGCCGCATGGTCTGATTGCCGAACTCGTAATTTCCACTAACTTCGACATAAAAGTTAGCCCACTTGTCAGTGTCGGGAAGACCGTTTATTAATGGCTCCTTACCACTACGTGTAGACAGATACCTACGGTTAGTCTTCCCGTGCCTAGACATAATGTATGTATGGAAGAGGTCGGCAACGGTGAATTCAAGGTCGTGCAGTTCCTTTAACTTAATTACGGACATCACTATCCTGAAACTGTTGATCGAGAAAAAATGTGGCACTATGCCGAACCTAGCTAGCAGTTTCATAAAACGGGTGAAGAGGGAATCGTAGCCCAGCCTCACATATGGCCATCAGGAGGACTGTTATGTGTTCGGGACTATCTACCCTCTTATCCCTAATCCTATTACTAGCTACCTGGTGGACGACGACATCATCTGGGATGTGGTATGCTCGGCAGAAATCTGCATATTCATTAGGTCGCCCACTGAAGTAATGGGCGTGGGGACAAACTTGCCCTCGCTCGAAGAGGTCGGCAAATTCCCTGTCCCCAGACGACGTTTCAGCAGGAGCGGAATGAGAAGAGGTCGTAGCTCCGGCCTGGGAACGAATCCTAGACTCGGCCTCGGGCCCAAGTTCGTGCACGGCTTCGGATTCCGTGCTAGTGGTGAAGGTTATCTCTGGTTCGGTGTTGAAACCGCCGTATTCATGATCTTGCTCGGCGTTGGAGTCGCTGGAAACTGACATATTCGAGGCGATGGAAGAAGCTTGACGTCGGCTTCTGTGTATCTCCAAGTACTCTCGGATCACAAGGTTTGCAGAATCGTCCCCTGAACTTTCAGAGTCGGATAAGATGACGATGATTGGGGGAGCCAGACCTAACAAAGTCAAAAACAGAAACGTGAGACATCGTCGTCGGCTAGAAAACAGGGATCTCACTACGCTCGGTATCCTAAATGGCCCACCCCATCATCGTTCTCAAGGCTCGGCCAAATCATGTTCTGTCGGAGCCTACCAAACAACAGAGACTGGGGCTCGGCCTACTCCATCAACGGCCAAGCCCAGAACCCCTTGGAGGTTCCATGCTCGGAAGAACAGGTTGAAGGGGGAGATGAACAGTCTGTTCATCTCCAGGGTGCACTGTTCACTCAAAACAAAAATGCCCCAAAAATCCAGAAAACAAACAGGAAAATGCCAGGAAAACTGCAAAAAGGTGAAGAAAAACAAGAATCGATTACATACCTGGATTTGTGGTGAGATCTGGTGGCAGAATCGCTAGGAACCAGAACCAGAAGATGAACGGTTGCTGTTGGAAGCTCTGGAAATGGAGGTCTGGAGAGAGAAAGCGATCGAGGCGTTTCTCTCTCCTCACCCCGCTCCTTTTAAAGAGCTAGGGTTGGGAGTTCAAAACTCCCGCCCATCATTGCACCGCCGAACAACTGACCACTCAGCGCATGACACGTGTCACTGAAAGGACAGTTTGCAGGGTTTGCCAGCTTTCCTCTCGTCTGCCGTACCCAGCCACAAGGTGACATCTGGCACTCCTCCACTAGAGTACTTCATCGACGGTCAAGCTCGCTACTAAGAAAGAAACGATACAGGCTCGGCTGGAGTCCGCCTTCATCAAACAAAAACACGCTCGGCGTTTTAACAAGTTCGGCCTAAGGCTCGACTTCAATCTCTACCATGCGTACGGCATCGGCAGAGATTGAGGGGCTATCGTAGCGGGCCGAACATAGATGTTCGCAATGGTGCGGACCTGACCTGCCATGTACCAATCGTCGGCTTCGTGCACGGCTGCCGTCGATGACTTGTCATTGATACTCGGCTTGCCACAGGCTCGGCAGGAGACAAGCCTGCGCTCGGATAATGCCGTCGGCAGAGTCCACGACAACGTTACCTCCCTCAATGAACGTATGGCTAGGCTCGGCGTTGCCCGTGTTCGGCCATCTTCGGAGCACGGCAGACAGCCGACGATGGCTAGCTGTGAAGCCACGCGTCCTGTCACGTGCAGAAGCGGTTATAATAGAAGATGATCACGAGCGCACATGGGTGTGCCAGCTCAGCCCCGAAAACGGTTACCAGATCTATTCTGTGATGTCACTATGACGTCACTCGGCCCGTGGAAGGCACGCGATCGTACTTGGAGAGCAAGCCAGGAGGCACTATAAATACCTAATGATGGTAACCCTAACAGGTAGACACTATTCAATACTCACACTTACTCTCTCTAAGCTTTGAGCTTCCTCTCTCTGCACTTTACTCATCCTCTCGCCGGAGGGCCTTGCCGGGACAACCCCGGCCAGGTCTTAGTCGTGCGTTCCCTGTGCAGGCTAGGGGAAGCAGGCTCTTCAACCATCGAACCACTAACGGAGAAGCGAGGATCAAGGATCACGGGCCACACACTGTCCATTCCACTCTCTCCACGGAACCCTCTCACCCCCCTCCCCTCCCCCAATTGATCTACCTCCTTGGTGACACAAACTACTTATTTCTCCTGTTCTAATAATCCATTCTAGTGCTCTCTCTCTCTCTCTCTCATCTATAATCATTTCGTGGAGACTACCAGGAAAGGCAAGGACCAGAATTTGTTCTTAGGGCCAGATTCATTCCACAAAGACGTAATTGTCACTAATATTCGTCACAACGAAGATCAATGTTATAAAAATCCCTGACCTAATCATTCGATCTCATTTTATTTTGAATCTGGACGTCCCTCACACGAAAATGGGAATCTTGCAAAGGAAAAAAGACAAGTCGGCAGAAATGTGTAGTGGTGATGATGTTGGATTTGTTGAAATCTTATTATTGGAAGAGGCCAGTTATTTTTCAGGAAAAAAATTGGGAGGATATCCATACATATGTATGTATGTGTGTGTTTGTGTGGATGGATGTATTGTGGTTGAAGAAAAATTGCTATGGCATGTCCTTTCTAAGTAGGACGATGATGACATATTGGAGAGAGAGAGAGAGAGAGAGAGAGAGAGAGAGAGAGAGAGAGAGAGAGAGAGAGAGAGGGGATGGACAGGATCCGAGTCCGAGGAAATGGGTCTCCTCTTGTACTCGGTTCAGTTGTACCAGATTTTGGGGAGCATGAGGGTACTATAATCAGATTGCATAACCTTGGTCTTCATCGCCTGCCTGTGATTTTCCCATAGGTCGTGGTAGAATAAAAATGCTTCGTGGCTTTATCATTTCTCAATAATTATTATATTATATCTAATTAATAAACATATTCATGTTGAAAACATTTTCGTGAATTGAATTTCAATAAACTAATGATTATTGATATTCAAAATTTTAAATGCACAAATAATGCATAAGTTGGCAGTCTTAACAAAATACATGTATGCAGTGGCGGAGTTAGGATTTAAAGTAGAATGTGGCCCCAAGGAAATCAGTATACTAAATAGAAAAAAAGTATACTTGTTCTAACAATAACCATGCATTAATATCCTAAAAAAATATTTTTAAAGTTATATCAAAAAATAGCTCAGCATTTTTATAAATCTCCGAAATCGTTCAAGATATATTGATTTTAAATGTATCACAGGAAAAACAATAAAAAAATATTGAAATATGTGGATTGTGGACATTAGTGCATGGATCAATAAACAATAATTTGGGAAAAAGAATAAACAGTAGTCTTAGACTCAGAGCATACTTTGATTTCAACTCATTCAAACTCAAATACATATAAGTCTTGGACAAAATCTGTGGTATGTATGATAAAAAAAAAAAACGTGGTATGTGATTTTCAAGAACAAATAATAACGATGCAAGTATTTTTTTTTGTTTTTTTGGTCAAAATATAATAATGCAAGTATGGAAATCCAATGCTTGTGAATTCACTTTAGAAGTCTATTCACACTCACCGTAATCCGTAAAGAAATGTGGAGTAAAAATACTAAACTTGTGATAAAAATACGTGCAATAAAAATAAAACACTTGCGGGAAGAATTTAATTTCAAATGGGTCACATTCCTCTCCAATAAGGGAAAAATTCAATTCTTGTGAAAATTTATGCAAAAATTGAGAGAGGAATTTTTGATAATAGGGGGGAAAAATGCATGGATGCCACCAGGGGGATTCGAACTCCCACCTAGGGGATTCGGATCCTCTGTGAGGAATGAGCGAGGCTTTTAACTTGGAGGTGTCACCTCATTAATGAAGAGATCTAGGGTTCACAAAAGTCCTCATTGTTTTTTTTAACAAAATTACACCGTTTAAAGGGACAAAAAAGTAACTGAGCGAAAACCCCAAACGGGCTGATTCTTCTTCTCTTTCGTTACCTGAAGCTTCACTTTATCAAACTTAAGGTATAGTTTGGGGAAGCAGGGGCGCTGCTGTCCCCTTGGGGCAGCAGCTTTTCGGCTGCGCCCGAATTCTGGGCCCACTTCGGTCTCACTCTGATGATCGGAAGCGTTCACTTCGTAGAGCTCTTCGAGTAGAACAGTTATGCAAAAAATCAGCTTAATTGAATATCATTAAGTGCCTGATTGGAACCCATATAACTCTCGGTCCATGGGTTACAGTGGATTTGATCCGGTGTTTCGGATCCATTCTTTTCAAGATAAAAAGGTTCCGATCAGGCACTTAATGATATCCAATTAAGCTGATTTTTTGCATAGTTGTTCTACTCGACAAGCTCTACAAAGTGAACGCTTTCGATCATCAGAGAGAGATCGGAGTGGGCCTAGAATTCAGGCACAGCCGCAAGTTGCTACCCCTAAGGAGACAGCAGAGCCCCCGCGTCCCTAGTTTGGATCAAAAACTCAAGATCTAGTTTGGATAAATAACTGAATTGACTATTTTTTTTCTTTATTCAATTTTTATTTTTTATTTTTTGCATTTGTTTGTTTCTTGTCAAATGTTTGTGGATTATTGGATCATCTCGACAAGAGGAATCGAAAAAGTAATGAATTACGATGGAAACTCGAATTTTTGAATAAAGACAAAAAAACAAAAAAAAATTCGTCTTTTTGCCTTATACAGTAACGGTCTTTTCTAAGGTTTTAAAATAGAAGAAGAAAAATTCTTATTTTTTATTAAGATAACAGTAATTGTAATTTTCGAAGATAACAGTAATTTTTTGATAAATTCTTGAGTCAAAAAATAAGAAAGCAAGGAAAAAGTGGTTCAAAAATAACAGTTAAGAAAACACAAGCGGATAGTTTTCGAAGCTAACGGAAAAGAAGAAGAAACGGAGAAGAAGAATTAGCCGTTTGGGGGTTTTCTCTTCGTTACTCTCTTGTCCCTTTAAACGGCGTAGTTTTGTTAAAAAACAACGAGGAGGACGGTTGTGAACTCATAGATCTCTTCCTTAATGAGGTGGCACCTCCAAATAATCAAAAGCCTCACACGATCTTTACAAAGAGATTCTCATAAAGGATCTGGATCCCCAGGTAGAGGCACAGGTTGGCCTCAAGGCAGAGGCTTTTACCACCAAACTAAAACGTACTTTTTGTTTAGGTATCTTCACATAGCTTCTAATAAGGACTTAAAAATGAAGACCTTAAATGCGGACCTCATAGTCTGGAGCCTTTCGAGTCATATTTTGATGATCCAAACCGTTCAACTTGCTTAAAACATATTTTTAAGGGTGCATGCAAGAAATCGGCTCAAAATCTAACCGCAAAGTGCTTGATCTAAATATTTTTTACATAGAATAGTTCTTGTCAAGCTTTATGAAAAACTGTTTGGATCAAGCACTTTCCGATCATATTTTGAGTTAATTACTTACGAATACCCTTAAAAACACGTTCTAAACAAATTGAACGGTTTGGATCATCATAATATAACCTGGAAATGGAAAGTCTGCATTTTAACAAAACGAGGGATCCCATAGTAGAATACAACTTTTGGTGTAAATTTGTTTATTTATTTATTTGGAGTGGGGGTTGACACGTGCCACACCCTCCCTCTACGTAGCTTCGCCCCTGCATGTATGTATAGCTGCATAATTTCAAAATGCAAAATAATACAGCTAACCCCCATTGCTAATACTAACACACAATTCTAAGTGAATTCTTTTGTACGTAAACAAAAGGGGAAATTATACTTTGCCCCCTTAAACTATCACCCGGCCACACTTTGCCCCCTCCAACTACTCAATCGATCACTTAACCCCCTTTAACTATTATTTCGCTGCCACCCCTTTAACTCTGTTAACGTTTTGAGCAAAGTTATGCAAATACCCTTACACAATACCGGTTGATTAAACATACACGATCGTTCTACACGATTTCCCTAACCCACAGTACGATTTCCCCAACCCTAAAACTTTTCCCCTAAAATTAGCGGGAGTTTTCCCTCCATTTTTTTACCCGCATATATATATATATATATATAATCCCAATACTCCATTCATTGAGCTGTAACCCTAATTTCGACTGCCAATGGAAAAAATCCCAGTACCTTTTTCACAGTAGAAGCCAATCATAATTGACGGTGGTCAAGGGCATCTGATCTTGGAGGTATGATTCCTTTGAAGTATTTTTTTTCCTCGGCAATTCCTTTGAACTGTTGAAAGCTGTAAAGTGAGTTATTAGTATTATTTGACTATTGAATGCTTTATTGGTGGAAGGTGGAGTAATCAATGGTCTGTGGGTGAGGTGGGGCTTTTGGCACTTTGCGTTGTTTGCCTGTGAATGTGGTCCCAAATGCACACTTATATATATATATATATATATATATATATAGACATACATACACTACTGTGCATATGTCGGCCAAAAAAGTGGTTGAGAATAGTAAAGTAGCGTTTTGTTTTGTATCCCTTGACTTATATGTTTTAATTAATTGTTTACTTGGTACTTGTATATTGAAAAATCGCATGCTAAAGTTTTATTTTTTTAATTTGTATACTGGATATCCCTTGACTTATGAGTTTTAATTAATTGTTTACTTACCACTTGCTACTTAAATAATGAAAATTACATGCTAAAGTTGTTTATTTTTTGATTTGTTTACTGGATTCTTAGGATGTCTGATGCAATGTTTATGTTTGAGGTTCACCATGGGGGTTACTTTGAGAATGTGCCAACAAAAAAGTATTCAATGGGCAAGGTTGAGTTCATAAGAAATGTAGACAAAGACCTAATGTCGTATTTTGAGCTGATAAGCATGATTAAGGACTTAGGGTATTTAGAAAATTGCAACATATATCATAAGCTCCCTGATTGTGATTTGGATGGTGGGTTGAGAGAGTTAAAGACTGATGCTGAGGTGTGGGACATGTTTGCTATTCATAATGATAGAGAAACTATATCTATTTATGTGGAGAATGCAGAGTTAAATATGGTTAATGATGTGGTAAATCTGGATAGTGACATTGAAAAAAGTGAAGGCAATGAGAGTGAAAGTGGGGCAGATCCAAACAGTCCTAGAGGGAGTATTGGTAGTAGTGACCTTGAGTACTTTGGAGATGGAGATGAGCTATATGATTTAGGTGACAATATTAGTACTAAACAGGTGAGTGAGACCTTTGAACAGGTGAGTGAGATCTTTGTAGGTGGTTCTGAACCTTTTTCCTTCAACATGGGAAGTGGGAGTGGAGAGGGTCCATCAAACCTATTACCTCCTGACATACAAGAGGTGGAGGATGATGACCTAAATACTCCAATGAATTCTGATGAGGAGGGTAAAGTGGAGTTTCCTGAGTTCTTTGAGGATAGGGATATGGAAAGGCCAGACCTACAAAAGGGGATGATGTTTGCCAATGCAACTGTTTTTAGGGCTGCTCTTAGAAAGCATGCCATCCAAAATGGGACAAAGTTTGTGTTTTTGAAGAATGAGGGTGATAGGGTGACGGTGAAATGTAAAAATGAATGTGGTTGGAGAGTGCATGCTAGTTTTTTTCAAGACACCAAAGCATTTCAGATTAAAAGCTTACTCAATCACCCATGTCAGTGTCCGAGAGTATACAAATTTGGGCATGCTAATTCTGCATGGTTAGCAAGAACATACATGGACAGGTTGGTAGATGATCCTCATTGGAAGGTTAGTGCACTAAGAAGAGCTGCTAAGAGGGACCACATGGTGGAGGTCAGTGATAGTCAAGCATACAAGGCAAAGAAAAGGGCATTAGAGACTATTGAGGGTAATCATAGACGACAATATTGGAGGCTATGTGACTATTGCGAAATGATTTTGAGGCAGAACCCTGGCTCAACAGCATTGTTGAAAGTGGAGAGGACATTACATAATACAGCCCCGTCTTTCAAAGGATGTTTGTCGCATATGATGCACAAGTAAAAGGTTTTCTAGCTGGTTGTAGACCCATAATAGGGCTTGATGCATGTCACTTGAAGGGACCATTTGGTGGTCAACTAATGGCTGCTGTTGCAAAGGATGCAAATAACCAATTATATCCATTGGCTGTGGCTGTGGTTGAAGCTGAGCTCAAAGATAGCTGGCTTTGGTTTCTTGATGAGCTGCTTGGTGTAATAGGGAGGCCAGAGGAGAGAGACTGGACATTCATTTCAGATAGGCAAAAGGTATGTTATTTGCTCGTTCACTTTTAACTTTATCGTTATAATTTCGTGTTGGCACTTTCCTAGCCAAACTTTGATTTTTTAGTGGAAAAGAAAACAGAAATGGAGGAGGAAATGGACTGCCTATTCAATCAGCCGTACTAGCTTATAAAGCTACAAGTCTAAAATGACTACAAATAGTCAACAGTACTAGCTTATAAAGCTTTTCATGCATGAACTACTAGAGACATGTGTCCCACCGCCTCACCTTTTGTACAAAACCTTGACATCTCAATAGCCACATGTCTTCTACCTTCAAGCATGACACTAGTTTTCTTTTCTTTTCTTTTCTTTTTTCAAACGGCAAATACACCTCAAATTTCTAAGTGATACATTTTTTTTTTAATCTAAAAAAGAAAGAACAGGGGAGGAGTATATCCTCACTATTGTTATGTGCTTGTTCAATTTTAACTAAAACATTATTATTTCCATGTAGGGTTTGGTTGAGACTTTCAAGCAAATGCTTCCTGGGGTTGACCACAGATTCTGTGTTCGACACATGTATGCCAACTTCAAGCTTTTATTTAAAGGTAAGGACCTCAAGGATCTAGTATGGGCTGCTGCTTGTTCTTACACTATTCAGGATTGGGAATATTACATGCAACAGATCAAAAGTATCAATAAAGATGCTTATGAATGGCTGATGAGAGAACCTCCAAATGTGTGGACTAGATCTATGTTTAGCCCTATACCTAAGTGTGAGATGTTGGCAAACAATATGTCAGAGTCCTTTAATCAATACACAAAGGAAGCAAGAGACAAACCCGGTTTGGTTGAGACTTTCAAGCAAATGCTTCCTGGGGTTGACCACAGATTCTGTGTTCGACACATGTATGCCAACTTCAAGCTTTTATTTAAAGGTAAAGACCTCAAGGATCTAGTATGGGCTGCTGCTTGTTCTTACACTATTCAGGATTGGGAATATTACATGCAACAGATCAAAAGTATCAATAAAGATGCTTATGAATGGCTGATGAGAGAACCTCCAAATGTGTGGACTAGATCTATGTTTAGCCCTATACCTAAGTGTGAGATGTTGGCAAACAATATGTCAGAGTCCTTTAATCAATACACAAAGGAAGCAAGGGACAAACCCATAATAACAATGCTGGAAATGATTAGAAGGCAGCTGATGAGCAGGTTTGAGAACAAAAGAAGTTGGATTGAAACATGCAATGGAAGCATTTGTCCAAAGATTCAAAAGACTTTAGAGGAGCTGAAGAGTGATGCTAGGTCATGGGAGGCTACTTGTGCTGGAAATTCAAATTTTGAGGTGAGTAATGGTGTAAGGACATTTGTTGTTGACTTGGCAAGGCAAAGCTGCATTTGTAGGAAATGGGACATTACTGGTATACCATGCCCACATGGGATTGCTGCTATCATAAAAGACAAAAGGCAACCAGAGTCTTTTGTCCATCCATTCTTCCACAAGGAGACATATATGAGGTCATATGCTGCCATTATTAACCCTATCCCTGATCAAACCCAATGGGTCCACACTGAATCAGATGCAATTATGGCCCCCTCCTTAAGAAGGCCACCTGGTAGGCCCAAGAAAGCTAGAAGAAAGGGAGTCGATGAGGAAAAAAATCCACACTTGGCCAGAAGGATCCATCAGTCCTTAAAGTGTAGTAATTGCAACCAATATGGGCATAATACAAGAACTTGCAAGGGGCCTATTGCAGCAAAGAAACCAAAAGCTATTGTAACTAGTGGTGAGTCAAGCAGAGGAAGAGGTAGGGCTGGAACTAGTGCTGAATCAAGCAGAGGAAGAGGTAGCGGAGATTCAGTAAGAGGAAGAGGTAGGGGAGATTCAGTAAGAGGAAGAGTAAGAGGTAGAGGAAGAAGCCAAGCAAGGGGAAGGGGGAGAAGCCAAGCAAGGGGAAGGGGGAGAAACCAAGGACCAACACCTACTCAAGAGAGTTCAATGATCACATATGAGCACACAAGGCCTACAACTGAAGTTGATTCTGCAATGGTATATGACTACCACTGTTATTTAACATTACTTTGTAAAAAATGCATATTAACTTGAGTAATATTATAATTGATGCAGATGCAAAGGAGGTCCACCACTTATGGAGATGCATATTTTTCAGCCGGAGTGGGAAGCTCAAGAGGTGGTGCTATTGTCCAAATTGGCCACTCACAAAGCTTGTCAAACATGGCACCAACACAAGGTTCTCAAGTCCCCACATCTACACACAACTCAGGAATGGCACTTGATGGATATGCAGCCTTTTAGAAGTCAGTCGAAAAGTTCATGGAGCTGCTAGTTTTTGTTTGGTATTACTTTTGGAATATGCACCTGTTGGTTTTGCTTCTAAACAAGTACTTTGGCTAGTTAATTGCTATCTAAGTTTGTGGACCAGTTTATGGCTATCTAAGTTTATGGACCACTTCATGGCTATCTAAGTTTGTTTGCTGCCAACTTATTTCTGGTGTGTCTTGATCATTTAAAAACACTTATGTAATAGATTATGATATGATATGCAAAATGTTGGCATTTTTTGAGACACAAGGTTGCAAATTTGTTGAGAAACTTATGTACAGGTGCATGGCTATTGTTCTCGGCAGATTAATTTGGGTACTCTCTATTTCTTTTTGTGGTTGTGTATTTCTTTTGTGTATCACTTTTTTTGTAGGAGTATTTTGGTTTATGTACGAGTATTTTTTTTAAAAAAGAAGTCAAATCTTATGAATTGTGAGACTGAATTCTACACAGGTTTCGTTTTCTTTGTAGTTTTCGTTAGTTGCTATCGGGAATTACATGGGTTTGCTATTCTGATTGGATTCTTAGACAATGTTTATTCACTCAATTGGTATGGACTGGAATTGTATTTCGCTGAGGGAAGAAGACAATGAACTGATCAATGGAGAGAGAGAGAGAGAGATGGGTTTGTGTAAAGTCTGGAGAGAGAGAGAGAGAGAGAGAGAGAGAGAGAGAGAGAGAGAGAGAGAGAGAGAGAGAGATGATTGTGTATGCTAGAAAGGGAAGGAGAGGGTAATTTTGTCCTTGGGTTTCAAAAATAATGGCCTGGGAAATTTTTCCATCCAAAACCCTAACAGAGAACTAACAGAAGGGTTAGGGTGGCAGCGAAATAATAGTTAAAGGGGGTTAAGTGATCGATTGAGTAGTTGGAGGGGGCAAAGTGTGGCCGGGTGATAGTTTAAGGGGGCAAAGTATAATTTCCCCTAAACAAAATTATGGGTATTGACGCAGTGGAACTTACATGAGGGCTAGATAGTGTTCTAGCAGACGAGATAAGAATAAAATATGTACTTGTCCCTTAAAATATTCCGAAAATATTTACTTCCCCCTTTAATCAATTGATCACCCTTGCCCCTTCAACTACAAAACCGTTACATACTAAGGACAATTCGTCCCTCCCATCCAAAGCATTGTATTAGAGAGATGCCCTCGTCACCCAGCAAGACGAACAGCCCCACCGCTCTCTGTCACGCTCTCGATTTTCAACATAAATAATAACCATTTGAGATAAATAAAATCCTCACTGGAGTACAGGTAATACCCAAATAACATTTCTTTCCCCAGTTCTCAAATTAAAAACAAATATTACAATCCGGGCTCAAGGTCTCAAGTCATACAAGTTACCAAATTAATATTACAGTTTACAAAGATCATCCTTCAAAAATACATCTTTCAAGGTAAAAGCATAAAATCGCCCCTCTATACCTTTGAAACCCATGATCTACAAGCACGAAATGCACGTCATGCCAACTTCCTTGCTTTTTTTACCTGAAAATGATAGGTTGAGCTACACTAGCCCAGTAGAGAAATCTATACTCAAGCTATATGTAAATATAATGAATCATGCACTATGAATGAGTGAATATTGACAGATACGCTCAAAGTACGAACGTTTACCAACGAGCCGCACACTATAGTCAAAAGATTCTAGACTTCACATAAATACCACTTACAGTTTTCCTCTCTGACTAGATACGTTAATAAACTCACGTCAATCCACATTAGACTATAACCAATTCAAATTCATCTTATCATTCATTGTACGATACTATAATCTTTCTTGTGTCCGCATTTATCATCATCAAATTCCTTCATTACAAAACCCTTCCTTTTGATTTCAAAACAATTCAAAGAAAACTCAAGACCATTGTAGGCCGAGCTCTGTTGATTCGGGCTGAATACCGGAGGATTCTCATCAAAATCCTTTAACCAAAACCAAAATCCTCACATTAACTTCATAAACCAATTACGTGTCGTTAAAAGTCTGAGCCGAAGCTCCTGCCAGGCACTTACTCGATAACGAGCCTTGAAGACAAGTGATATGAGCATTTTAGCTCCTGCCAGGCATTTACTCACTTAAGAGCCTTGAAAACATACGATATGAGCATTTAGCTCCAGCCAGGCATTTTCTCATTTAAGAGCCCTGAAAGCATACGATATGAGCATTTAGCTCCAGCCAGGCATTTACTCATTTAAGAGCCCTGAAAGTTCTCTTAATGACCATTTGTCATCCACATTCATTTCACGTTTCCATTTCACAAACATCAAATCATTCAATTGAATCCAAAGCCATTTAATCAATCACATGGCAATACCAATCCGTATCCAAAAAGACAACATTTTCCCAAGGTCACATTCGTTCATACATCATCAACAATATATTGCAAACTCATAAGCATGCCCCATTGTACATTGATAAATATTTTAAGTCCATTCCTCTAAATCTATCACAACGCCCTATGCCACGTATCGAACCCATAATGATTCCACGGCACATCACCGGCTAGGTTCCAAACGAGAATATTATAAAACGAGTGCCAAAGGAACCTAGGGAACTCAACAAGACGAGGCACGAGGGTACGAGTCTCATTAAGACACAAGTAATCATACTTGAGAGTGACTTAAACACGTCTAATCATATAGGGAGTCATAATACGGAACGAATACAACTTAGGAATAGCCAGCAGACATTGGCAGACCGACACACCTCCACTCAAATAATCATAACTTTCTGTGTACTAAGACTTTTTAGGCGATTCTAGTGGCAATGGAAAGCTGACTTCAAGACCTTCGATTCGATATAAAATTTGCATGAAACAGACATCGGACGAGGAAGTTATGGCTGTTTGAAGTCGGGCACAAACCCAGAAAACGAGACAGATTCAAGACCTGATTTCTAAAATCCACCATTTATTCAATTCTCAATGGTTTCGGGTGATTCCAGCGGCATTAGAACGGGCTCTAAGTCTACTCTATTTCATATGAAGGAACCAAAGTTTATTTCTGAGTTTAAGATGACGAAAATGTCCCATAAACAGGGACCTATTCTGCAGAAATTCGGGAATGAAAGAAATAATCTCAAACGACGAAACAAGGCACAATCTAGGTACATAAACATCGTATAAACGCATAACAAGAGTAAGAAATCCCTACCTCAAAGGTTTTGAGCAAAACCCGGCCCTTTGACCAAGTCAACCGTAGCTCCACGAGATCCGATCATGAATTTTCTTGGATATTCGGAAAGCCCGTGCTCCGTATAGCAACTTTAATTCTTGGACCTTGTCCGGAATCACGACCTAGGTTGATGAAATCGAAGAGAGAAGAGGGAGTGGAGTTTTCGGATGGAGAGGAGAAGAAAGAGAGCCGAGAGTGAGAAAGAGAGAGAATGAAGATTATTCTCCTCCTGGGGAAATAAAAGAGGTGGGGGAGTAATCCCCTACTTCTCACACCACACACTCACACGTGCACCCCTCGCTCAATTAACCTTATTTCCTTCCACGAATAAGTCACACCGAATATCTGCACCGTCTATCTCGACGGGCCATATGTTTACAAAAGAAAAAATACGAACTCAAAAATACGGATCTCTACACTCTCCATTGTTAAAACCACTGCCACAGATCTACAGCCGTCGAACACCCAAAACAGAGCCACTAAACACAACCAATAGTACCTGCAAGAAAAACTCCTCGAAGATAGAGACCGAATCTGGAATCCAACAATGGCTATGACGAGGCCCATCGAAGCCGACGAACAACATATCATGGAAACCACCACTGTATACCGCCGCAACCCCTAATCGCCGTTAGGCATACCTGTTACCTTCCAACAAAGAATAACGGTTGGGGACCGACAACATAAACCTAGAACATGACAACATGCTGTTAAGCCCGAAGTCACCGCACCCACAATGCTTACGAGGCCGATCCACGACTAGAGGAAGTGAGAGGAAAAAACAGGAGAGGGAGGGAAGGAGAAAGGATCGGAGAAGATGAGAGAAGAGAGGTAGAGGGCTCTCAGTAGGGGGGCAGGCGGCAGAGGGAGGCGCCGCCCCCCAAGGCGAAAACCCTAGTGGCGGCTACAAGCTAGAGAGAGAGAGAGGAGTGGAGAGAGAATCCAAGAAATGAATAGAAGAAACTCAGGACTTGTTTGGTTGGATTTTGAGGGAGGTTTTTGGAGTAATGAGTGGAGAAAGATAAAAAGAAAAAAATTATTAGGGATTTTGCGCGCACGACTATTCTACAAAAAACCGAATATTTGAGTTTTCTTGGATATTTTCAAAAAACCATGAGTAAAATTCATCCTTCTTTATTCTTTCGAATCAATAAACTACAAAAGTTTGATGCAAAACTAATAAACGCAAAAGAAAATCGCATAAGGAGACCCAAAAAGTACGAAAAGCTAAGGAGTACAACAACTAACTATTGAAAAATTCGATCAAGTACTTTCAATTATCCAAATGTAAGAGATTTTTTACGAGGCCACTCAAAAAATAATTTAAAATTTATGAACCGCTCGAATTTTTATTATTAATCCCCAAAGTTACCCCACAAAGTAAGGTATCCAAAAAAAAGCCAACTTGCCTTCTTGTTTAGTCCTTATCCAATTCTTTCCTGCTTTTGTTAGCTTTAAGTCAAGCTTTTGTAAATTACTCCCTCCGTCCCTTTTTTTGAGTCCAGTATTCCATTTTGGGCTGTCCCTTAATAAGTGTCTATTTTGTAAAGTTAGTGGGTAAAAATTGGTGCATTGTCTATTTTGTCCCTAAAAGTAGATTCTATTTTAAAAAGTTAGTAAGTAAAAGTGTAATGATGAT
This sequence comes from Rhododendron griersonianum, assembly GCA_018127125.1. Classification (NCBI taxonomy): domain Eukaryota; kingdom Viridiplantae; phylum Streptophyta; class Magnoliopsida; order Ericales; family Ericaceae; genus Rhododendron; species Rhododendron griersonianum. The sequence goes on along the minus strand of CM030794.1, from coordinate 23,876,526 downwards.
GGGTAAGTAGGGAAAGTGGAGGAAAAAGTTGATGTGAAAGGTATAATGATGATGTCTTTTTAATAAGTTGGAATTACGAAGCAAGACACTTAAAAAGGGACGGAGGGAGTATTGAATTGTCTCGACGAGAGAAATCAAAAAATCAAAAAAAAAAAATACAACTTTTACAAAATTTAGCTCCAAAAGCCCATCTTAATTAATTTTGAGCTAAATCTTGAATATTTCTAAAAAAATATGGATAGAAGTCATATTTTTATTTTTCGATTTTCCTCGTCGAGACAGATCAAATGCACAAAGGTTTGAGGCAAAACTAAAAAATACGAATTTTTTTTTGAATAACAGTGGTATTTTCACTAATGAATAAGTTTTAAGAAAAAAATTGTAGTTATGTGTTTTCGATAGTAAATAAGTTGTTGAGAAATGTCAGATTATTTTCGGAAGTGAATAAGTTATAGATGAGTTTGTGAGTAGAGTTACTGTAGGGAAAAAAGTTTTTGGTTGACAACTTTTTTGTTACTGTAAAGTGTAAACAAGATGGTAAAATACTAAAACTTATCAATTAGTGTGAATGAGACAAAAAAATGCTTGCTTTTTCGTTTTTTGCTGGTAGAAACATGGTGGTACAAAATAGAAGAAAAAATTCCAAAAACTAACATACCACCTCTGTCCCAAAATTTTTGTTCTTTTGGGGAGTGCGTGTCATTTTTCAATTAATTATATCTTACAATCTATAATCTTTTAGGTAATTTTAAAAACTTTGTAAGGAAAACGTGGCATGTAGAATAGGTATCATGGGTTTCTAAGGGCAAACTAGGCATTCAATAAAAATGCAAAGGACCTTTGACATTAGAAAGTTTAAGTACGGTCAAAGAAAGGAAAATGTGGCACGTGGAATAGGTATCATCCGCCCATTAGGTAGACGGTAGAGGGACCGTTAATGATATATAACACAGTTTAAAAAAGAAAGTATTCTAATTTTTAATTCGTTTGAACCGGTGCAAATATATTGTTATTCTGATCATATTATTCTAAATTGTCATAGTTAAATTTTGTCTCTAGGACTTTCATAATTAAGTTTCTACTATTTATTTGGGACCCTATATGAAGCAGAAACTTAATTATGAGAGTCCTAAAGATAAAATTTAATTATGACCTTTTGGAATAATATGATCTGAAAAATAATTCGCACCGATTCAAATGGATTGAAAATTTGAGTAATTAATTTTTTAACTATAATATTTTATAACACCGTTTAAAAAATTATGTGCTCCAACTTTTAATTTGTTTAAATTTTGTCTTTAAGACTCTCATAATTAAGTTTATACTCTTTATTTGGGACTCTATAGAGCAGAAACTTAATTATGAGAGCCTTACAGACAAAATCCAATTATGACCCTTTAGAATAACACGATCCTTCAAAATTTAATTATAAGACTCTCATAATTAAGCTTATGCTCATAATTAATTTTCTGCTCTATAGGGTCTTATTTAACGAAGGTGGACGATGGGTCATCATTTTCCATTTTAATTTGACAGAAGTGGACGGCGGGGGGTTAATTGATTAACGGAAGGATACTTTGGGAGTAAAATTGAAATTTATAAAGTTTGGGAGCCTATGAAACAGTTTGGGGGTATTTTGGAATTTTGGCTATTGTTTGAGAATTGTTGATGGATGATTAACCAATGTAAAAGTAATTTTTAGGGTATCCTCTTCCATCCTTTTCTCCTCTCAATCCCCCATCTCCAGACTTCTCCTCTCTTCCTGTTTTTTTCTACGCCCATGGTTGTGAGGTGGTTGAGACTCTCCCCTTTGGGAGTTAAGACCTCCCACTCTCCCTATCATTTTTGGACTCAGGAGCCAGATCTAGGGTTCTAGGTCTGGTTTCTTGGAACCAATGTACTGGCGACGAAAACGGCGTTTGCGGCGGCTTCTGCCTTCAGTCTGCAGCGGGACAAGTTCGAGTTGGTGCGGCGGGTCATCCAGGACGGTTTGCTCTGAGTTCATACCTGGCCTCTCAACTTCGGCCTCTCAGCTTCGGCCTCTCCAACCCCTCTTCACGAGTGTGTTCGACGGGTCCGGCGTCGTGGTTCCAGGCGGCTTTTCTTTCTTGGTTTTGTTGTTTTTAGTTGCTATTTCTGTATTTTCGGACCAGTAGTGTCCTTTTTATTGTACTATTTTCTTATATCTTATATATAATATCTGCATTTTCTGGCTAGTTAAAAAAAATAATATTAGAACACGTTTATTTTTTTATGTGAAATATTCTCTTCGTCCCAAAAAATTGTCCATATTGCAAAATGAGAACTTAAATAATGCATTTTTCTTCAAAAAAATTTGATTTTTTTAATTAAATATCAAAAGAGTTTTTTAATATTTGAAAAAAAGTGTAAATTTGTTCGAATAAAAACATAATTTTTAAGTTCTCTGTTTGTGGATCAGACTTTCTTTTTAGGACAGCAGAGACATTGATTTGTTTGTTGCCACTTCCAAGTCTGAATCCTAGCTCCGCCACAAGGGCTAGCCCAAGGATTTTTAGTGCCCAAGGCCTAATAAAAAAAATGTGTCCTTAAAGACATAGAGAACAACAAGCTGATTAATAAAAACCCCAATTCATTTTCCCCTTACATTTACATTGATTAGAGAGAGAGAGGGAGAGAGAGAGAGAGAACACTAGAACAGCGCAAGGTTACTAGTCGGGAAACCGCCTGGCGAAAAACCCAATCGGAAAATCTATTGTAGAAGATGAAGACCAAGTAGGTTGCTACGGTGCTGCCTCTTAAAGGTAGACGAGAGCACCTTTTTATTTTAGTTGCCTTTTTAATGAATGTTGTGTAATTTATTTTGGGCCTTTAGGCTGATTGAATTTTTTTTGACTAGGCCTTTTTTTTGAATCAGATTGGGCCATTTTTTTCTTATTGGGCTAAAAAGATCCCTACGCAAGCCTAATAGTAACCAATTGCTTATTAGCGAGGAATTAATACCTAGTTCAGAGTGGTAACCAATTCGTTTGTTAATTATTTAACATAGGTAACTCAAAGTCAGAAATGACAAGGGAAGTACGTATCACATTTCATCAAAATAAGCAATTTTTTTAAGAACACTGAAGGTGATCAATTTAAGGATTATAAATAGTGACGGATAGAAATCCGAAACCACGAGATAGGAAAGTGACCACTCATGTAAACTTATTAGGTTTGTCCAACATTTTTGGATTAATTACGGTTATCTATTTGTTAGAATGCTTTTACCTGTTGTGACTCGCTTTTTCTGTCCACCAGAAATGCCTCTTAGCATTTGATCACCAACCATAGTGTCGGCACAAACTTCCAGCCCCAAAATCTTTGAATACATTATAACAAAAGGAAATATATATATATATATATATATATATATATATATCAATATCTAACAAATGCATACAACAATATCATTAATTAAGTAGGGACTTCAATAAAACACCTTAAGTACGTAGTCTATGGCCACATTGGCCTTTTGGCCTTCTAGTGATAATGCCTGGAATATTACAAACAACTACATTAGCATCCAACACATGCACAAGTGATTCACACCTATTACAAAGTTGGCAATTTTAGTACTTGTTTTCTGATAGAAATGAAACCTATTTTCCAGAAAACATTGTGATGATTTTTATTTTTTTTAAATCCTAGAAGACGCTTCAATTCGTGTCAAAATTGAATAACAAGATATGTAAATATTGAGGTGTTTTTTCCTGAAAACATTCTTGATAAATGTGTTAGGCCGCAGAAGTGATTATAGAAACTACTCTTTAGGTATTTGCTTACCTTCATATAAATATCAAGATCTGGGTCTGGCATGATGTTGGCTTCCTTTTCTCTCCTAGACAATTCTATTAGCATTTCTATAAATAAAAAAACAAAATTCGATGAAATGATTCGGACCCATAATTATTCTAGATACCAAAATGGTACTATTATGAAGTCATTTATTAAATCTTTGTAATCACTAACCATAACGAGATCCAACCCCTTGACATCTAGCTGAGAAAGCCAGTGTGTCTCTCACTGTCAATTCTCCTATATGCAAGTCATGTTGGCTTGTATAGGCTGATGTCCTTTGCGGAACAAATTCATTCATTCCACAACCATTATACGTTACATTCCCTGAAACCTGTCAAAAAAATTATCCATAAAGATTCATGTAAGATCACGAGATGAACCAAATTCGTAGGTTTGCATTGCTTCCAAAGTACTTCTAAACTTGGCATCACATTTTTTTCCTTGCCCAATGGGATTCAATGTTAGAATTTATTGTGTGGCCCACATGCTGCATCAATCCTATTTATATTTTATAGTATTTATGTTTATAAGTAAAATATGGGTATTAGATTTAAATAAAACATCGCCTAAATAATTGGAAACTATTCATGAAAAGGTTTGGTGACTATTCATGAATAGATATGGTGACTATCCATGAATGGGTTTAGTGACCATTCATGTATAAGGTTGCAACTATTAATGAATATGTGCCTTGTTACTTCTTTGATGGAAGAAAATATGAAGTGTTGTGTCCATTGGAAAAGGGAGCTCTATGTATATAAAGGCATGTGATTACCATCAAGGTACGTGTGAAACCATTTATATAGATTAGATTAGAAATCCTACCCATTGCTATCCGAAATCAATTAGTGAGAGTTTGTGTTGGTGAAGCATATTGGTTCAAGATTGAAACGGTTTCCAGACTTCTCAAGACTTAAAACACCATGGCAAAAGGTAAGAAATTTTTCTGTTGCGTATTTATTTTGGTTCTCTCACATAAATTTATCATTCAAATATTACATCATACAAAGTGGCTGCTCTTAGAAAGTCTTACTGCAAAAATAGTGGCCCCTACGTACCTAAAGATTTGATTCCATTTCTGTGCTCATTACCTTACTTCATTCTTTCAAATTCCAGAGCATTGATAATACACAAAAAATTTAGACATTAGATACATAAATTTTATGTTTTGACAAATTAGGACAACCAAAGCTGGTTTGCACTTGAAGGCAAACCTATTGTGAATAGTTATCTAATTGAACTACTGAGGCTATCTCACTGGCTAGAGCTTGGAGTTTTCTTAATTTTTTTAATTCTTCACTTCCCATAAAGGTGCTACATGCATTCTACAAGTGTGGAGGTAATTATGTCATTATGTGAGTAAAGTTGAGACCTACAAGTTTGCTACAACTATTAACACCATGGTAGTATAGAAAATACATTTTATTCCCTCCATTTCGATTTGTTTGTCCACTTTTTTATTTTTATATATCCCAATTTGTTTGTCCATTTGACTTTTAAATGGATAAAATTTCCTTTTTGCCCTTACTTTTTTGAAATAAAGTTACTTTTAAAAAAGTTGAGTGGTAAATGTAGGAAAGTAAAATACTTATGTTCCCTAAAATTTCCAATATTGGATAAACAAATTGGGACGGAGGGAGTACCAACCTAGTTCAAAATAAAGTCAACATTAATCATGTCCAATTTAACCATGGTAACTCAATTTTTCTTACTTTTAGATCACGATGAAGTTCTCCCGCCAAAGCTCGCAGCAATGTAGTCTTTCCAGAGCTTGGTGGGCCTAAAAGTAATGTCAATCTGAAAAGAAAAAAAAAATACTAATGAAATGAGAACTACTCCTAATTGGTTAATGAATTGTTAGGTGAAGTTCTTAATGGTCTACTAGCAAGGACGGAGCCAGGAATTTCACCACGCAGGGGCAATCGTACATGCGAGAAAAAAATATAAATACACATGTATAATAACGTTAATACATTAAAACTCAAAATAACGTAAATACATAAATCGGTTTAACTTATAAGATCGATCTTGATGAATGTGTCTTATTTTTTTTTATTGTTCATCTTCTTTTTTTTTCATTCATCACAACTAGACGAATTCGGTCAAAGAGCTTTCATGTTACTTGATTTTACCAGTCAAAAAACAAAGAATTAGAAATCTAGAACAACAATTGGGGAAAGACATACCTACAACTTAGATTTCACCAAAATTAACGAGAGTTTCCAAAATCCCTTCTCCTCCGTTACTATTTTCTCGAAATTGCCTTTGAAGTCTTAACAATTGGGGATGTTTGTGCCGAGAGAGAGAGAGGGGGGGGGGGGGGGGTGATTGGTGGGCCATTGAGGTTTTAGAGCAAAAAGAAATAAATATGTAAAATATTAAACTCATCTAATGAAAGGTGGAAGTTTATTACTTGAATATTCACAATATTAATCCTCTAGTTTTATATTTAGTTATATTTTAACCCTTAGCCTTTAGTAATTAATGTTGGTATCCTCGTATTTCAAATGTTATTATTATATATATTTTTTTACAAAATTCTACACAGGGGCGAGCCTATATACTTTCATAGGAATTTATTTATTTTTATATATAATAGTAGTATTTTTTTTTCCTTGCAGGGGCGACCGCCCCTACTGGCCCCTCTCTGGCTCCATTCTTGTCTACTAGGTGGGTGTTGTTTTTTCTTCTCACCTGGCAGGCTTGATGATTCCACTAACATCCTGGAGAATTGCCAATGGTAGCTTCCTGCTTGGTATGATGTGGAGATAATTCAAGAATCCCTTCACGCGCGCGCACAGAGAGAGAGAGAGAGAGAGAGAGAGAGAGAGAGAGAGAGAGAGAGAGAGAGAGAGAGAGAGAGAGAGAGAGAGAGAGAGAGAGAGAGAGAGAGAGAGAGAGAGAGAGCTAATTAGTTTGATCTATAAAGATAGTACTACAAGAGTGGAGACATGTCATGATTTTAAACTGTGATAGCAACAATAAGCAAAACCAGTCTTAGCGAAATCTGCCAAACTTGACTAAACAGGCCACTTCTTGGACCAAAAAATTGCTAGTTTATTATACCAATTCAGTTATTTTGATTAATGGACAAAATCAGAAGTGCAAGTTTAGAAACTTTTGTAGATGGTGTTATTGGTGAACTTAATCTATGAGTAATTAAAGATCGAGAAACAACTCATATACGTACTTAGAACTCATGAATCATTTATTTTTTCTGACTTACAAATTAAATAATAAAACCTAACAAATCCTGACAACAATATCAATTTATTATTTTGCAACGTTTTATTGACATAAATTAATGCAAGGAGACTACTTGGGCTATCACAATCAATGAGTTTGCATGTCATATGTTTGTATAGTCACGTTGTTGTCAATAGCATCAACCACATCTTTTGCATTATAGTATGTGACTACGCAATTAGCTAAAGCAACTTACACGAGTACTGGAATTTAAAAAGATCTGTTTAGTACTGTTGCAGCTGCCACCCATGGTGGGTCCAGAAATCCAACACAAAGGGGGTACTCATTAACGGTAACTCTGATTATAGTTCAAATATCATGCAAAATGTTATTTATTCCATATTTTAGCTAGAGGTCTTGGACTCTTAGGTATGCTTTTTGTTTTTTAAAATGAAAAATCTAGTCTTAATCTACGATCAACACATAATAAGGAGGTTTTCTTCAAGCGTGAAAGTGGTGAAGCCCATTGATTAGGGGGTAACAAGCGGAGTTGATGAATTCACAATTTATATCTACCAGGGGACAGGCGTATTTAGTTCAAAGTGCAAGGTTCAAAAATTATGTTGTTCAATCCCGCCCTCTATCCATGAATCAAAAGCGGCTTTATTTTATGCATGTTTCTTATCGGTTAAATTTTGTTCTCCCTGGGAATTCCACCCTCCTCGGTACCTGTTCCATTTTCTTTTACGAGATCCATGCTACTAATTTGACGAATAATTGACGCGAAATTCACCCAAGGGGGGGGATTGGTGTGCCATTGAGGTTTTAGAGCAAAAAGAAAGAAATATGTAAAATATTAAACTCATCTAATGAAAGGTGGAAGTTTATTACTTGAATATTCACAATATTAATCCTCTAGTTTTATATTTAGTTATATTTTAACCCTTAGCCTTTAGTAATTAATGTTGGTATCCTCGTATTTCAAATGTTATTATTATATATTTTTTTTTACAAAATTCTACACAGGGGCGAGCCTATATACTTTCATAGGAATTTATTTATTTTTACATATAATAGTAGTATTTTTTTTTCCTTGCAGGGGCGACCGCCCCTACTGGCCCCTCTCTGGCTCCATTCTTGTCTACTAGGTGGGTGTTGTTTTTTCTTCTCACCTGGCAGGCTTGATGATTCCACTAACATCCTGGAGAATTGCCAATGGTAGCTTCCTGCTTGGTATGATGTGGAGATAATTCAAGAATCCCTTCACGCGCGCGCACAGAGAGAGAGAGAGAGAGAGAGAGAGAGAGAGAGAGAGAGAGAGAGAGAGAGAGAGAGAGAGAGAGAGAGAGAGAGAGAGAGAGAGAGAGAGAGAGAGAGAGAGAGAGAGAGAGAGAGAGCTAATTAGTTTGATCTATAAAGATAGTACTACAAGAGTGGAGACATGTCATGATTTTAAACTGTGATAGCAACAATAAGCAAAACCAGTCTTAGCGAAATCTGCCAAACTTGACTAAACAGGCCACTTCTTGGACCAAAAAATTGCTAGTTTATTATACCAATTCAGTTATTTTGATTAATGGACAAAATCAGAAGTGCAAGTTTAGAAACTTTTGTAGATGGTGTTATTGGTGAACTTAATCTATGAGTAATTAAAGATCGAGAAACAACTCATATACGTACTTAGAACTCATGAATCATTTATTTTTTCTGACTTACAAATTAAATAATAAAACCTAACAAATCCTGACAACAATATCAATTTATTATTTTGCAACGTTTTATTGACATAAATTAATGCAAGGAGACTACTTGGGCTATCACAATCAATGAGTTTTCATGTCATATGTTTGTATAGTCACGTTGTTGTCAATAGCATCAACCACATCTTTTGCATTATAGTATGTGACTACGCAATTAGCTAAAGCAACTTACACGAGTACTGGAATTTAAAAAGATCTGTTTAGTACTGTTGCAGCTGCCACCCATGGTGGGTCCAGAAATCCAACACAAAGGGGGTACTCATTAACGGTAACTCTGATTATAGTTCAAATATCATGCAAAATGTTATTTATTCCATATTTTAGCTAGAGGTCTTGGACTCTTAGGTATGCTTTTTGTTTTTTAAAATGAAAAATCTAGTCTTAATCTACGATCAACACATAATAAGGAGGTTTTCTTCAAGCGTGAAAGTGGTGAAGCCCATTGATTAGGGGGTAACAAGCGGAGTTGATGAATTCACAATTTATATCTACCAGGGGACAGGCGTATTTAGTTCAAAGTGCAAGGTTCAAAAATTATGTTGTTCAATCCCGCCCTCTATCCATGAATCAAAAGCGGCTTTATTTTATGCATGTTTCTTATCGGTTAAATTTTGTTCTCCCTGGGAATTCCACCCTCCTCGGTACCTGTTCCATTTTCTTTTACGAGATCCATGCTACTAATTTGACGAATAATTGACGCGAAATTCACCCAAGGTGGGTGAAGAAAATAGTTTGCTAATTCTTGAAAATTTCCCAGCTTGTTATTGTGATGCGAGATAGAAAATTTACCTGGAAAATATTAACAAAGAAGTTGGAAACTGTTGGGAGTGCTCTGCCGCCAGCATAGGTCTCTGCATCAACGTTTAAATGCTCAAACCTTACTTCAATAGTCGGAAGATTAATCCCAACTCTGCATCAAGTTTTTTAAGAAACAGAAAAAGGGGAGGGAAAAAAAAAACAAATTAGTAAAAGATCTCACAAACTCATTTTTTATTTATCCGGGGAATGAATATTGTAGCAGAAATGATAGATTTTTCCGGGGAATTCAAATATATACTACATGAGATCACTCTTTACTCTCCCTCTCTTCTCAATTAAAATATTCAAACTCACCCAAATAAACAAATAAACACAGCGGCCAAATGTCTACTGGAAGGCCACCGGAGGAGACGACATCACCTGGACTTCCCAGTGAGGGAACCCAAACCCCATCAGACTTCCCAGTGAGGGAACCCATCCTTGGATTGCTCCAAGGCGAGCACACTTAACTGTGAAGCTCCAATGGTCTTTGACGCCCTCACGGCTTTAAAAGGCCTTATACAAGATAGGATCGGCCCGAAAGAAGCCCTTATTTAGAGCACATGATTTACACTTTACCAAGCGATGTGGGACCACCCCAGTTGACCCCTCTAGTCACCGATCAGACAGCCCCCGCACGGGTCCCAACTGCCCTCAGGCCAGTCAACCACTACCTAGAACTTCCAAGGGCGGGGTGTCACAGTTTTCCAACTGTTCACAATAACACTGCCAAATTTTACTACATTTTTATTATAAAAAATAGAGGGAGGGCAAACAATTTTTGTTCCCCCATTTTAAAGATGGGTGGGATATTGGGATAGTGGTTATGGTAGGGGATATTAATCTATCACTATTTTTTTTAAAAGTAAATTAGCTTGAAATATAAAAGAGGTTAAGCAAATATATTACTCCCTCCGTCCCTTTTTAAGTGTCCCGTTTCGTAACTCCAACTTATTAAGAAAACATCATCAATACACTTTTCACATAAACTTTTACCTCCACTTTCCCTACTTACCCTCTATGGAGACATCATCATTACACTTTTACTCACTAATTTTTCAAAATGGAATCTACTTTTAGGGGCAAAATGAAAAATGTATCAACTTTTACCCATTAACTTTACAAAATAGATACTTATTAAGGGACAGCCCAAAATAGAATACTGAACTTTAAAAAGGGGACGGAGGGAGTAATTTACAAGGGGCATACCCTACGAAACAAAAGGGGAAAAAAGAAAAGAAAAGAAAAGTAGATACTCTCTTGCACAACCCGGGTGGGATAATGAACATTTATTACTATTTTGCCCATAATAATTACTCCCTCTGTCCCACTTTAAATATCTCTTACCGGAATTTGTGCAATTTCAAGCCCTAAAAAAATATTTCTACACATTATTATTTTTAGTTTATTTAGTGTAAGAAACTAAAAATAATACTCCCTCCGTCCCTTTATTACAGTCCAGTATTCCATTTTGGGCTGTCCCTTAATAAGTGCCCATTTTGTAAAGTTAGTGGGTAAAAGTTGGTGAATTGTCTATTTTGTCCCTAAAAGTAGATTCCATTTTGAAAAGTTAGTGAGTAAAAGTGTAATGATAATGGGTAAGTAGGAAAAGTGGAGGAAAAAGTTGATGTGAAAGGTATAATGATGATGTCTTTTTAATAAGTTGGAGTTACAAAGCAGGACATTTAAAAAGGGACGGAGGGAGTATATAATATGTAGAAATATGTTTTTATTTTGTTTGAAAATGCACGGATTTTTGTATGAGACTTTTAAAGTGGGACGAATGGAGAATTTATTGGCATGATAAAGTAGTTGTAAATACTTAAGTTTGAAAGGGGCAATAACAAAAATTATTTTTGTGACGGGGCTTCAAAAAATGGAGACACCAAATTGGTGCTCTCCCTTTATATATCAAAATTAGAATAGATTTCATAGCCATAATAAAAATTTTCATAAATTATTTATACGTAGGAGAATCTGAAGTTATAATCTAAAAACCATATCCACAATTATCGCAAACACACTCCCTCTGTTAGCAACTTATTAGATGTTTAATATAGAGTTTTTATGTTTTTATCCCCTAAACTATACATTTTTTGTCTACTTCGTTCCTAAACTACTAAAATCTCATGTTTTATCCCTCAACTTTCTTATTGCAACCCATTTGGTCCGATCGTTGGTCGAATCCCAATTTTTGGACAGAAAACTGGGCTTATTTACCCTTTGATTCCCGATGACTAGCGAACTGCCAATTTGGTTCCCAATCTAGACATTAGTCCAAATTTCACCATCTAGCGTGCGTTTATTTTATTTTAGTTTTAAGTTTTGAACATGATTCTTTACCATCCAAAGCGCGTTTACTTCAATTTTTTTTAAGTTTTGAACATAAGTTTTTACTTTTAAGATTCCTCTCCTCAAAATGAACTAATAATTAAATTAACAAATAAGGAAAAAAATATGAATAAAGACAAAAATATAATCCAAATAACTATTAAGCCAAACCTATGGTTGATTTGGCTTACATAAACCACTTGGCTTATTTTTGTATCTTTATTTTAAAAAAAATTACATTTGTTAGTTTTGCGTTAAATTTTTGTGGATTATTCAAAAAAATCTGTCTTCTTGGTATATTGTTATTTTTATTCAATAAAGTTTGAGTCTATATCATAAATTTTTACTTTTTCTATTTCCGTTATCAGACGAACAAATAATCCACACAAATTTAACGTAAAACTAACAAATGCTAAAAAAATAATCCAAGTGGCACAAATATGTAAATCGTTGTCATCAAATTTTTTCAAATAAAAAAATGCGTTTCTTGTTGGATCAAGGTCTATTAGAATTTCCAGTTCAAAAAAAAAAGGTCTATTAGAATTTGCCGAATAAAAAAAAACGGCCATTAGAATCTGATGATAAAAGAATATCTATTGAATCTCATATACTAATATACTCCCTCCGTCCTTATTTTATTATCTATTATTCTGTTTTTTTCTTTTATGTCTTTTATCTATATCTTTTAGTGTGGATCTTGAAAAATATGCAATATGTATCTTGTTTGATAGATCTCGATTAATTCTATAATACAAAGTTTTCAAAATTATGAAAAATATTATAGATTGAAAGATATAAGCAATTAAAAAAATGACACGCAATTCAAAAATGGACAATGAAAATGGGATGGAGGGAGTACTAGTATTGTTTTGTTATACGCTTCATGAAAAAAAAAATATTGTTATGCGTAATTTAGTTGTGGACTAAATTACATGATCCAATTTTTATTTTTTGCATTTCTAGCTATTTGGGATATATTTTTATCTTTATTCAATTTTTATTCGCATTTGTTAGTTTAGTGTTAGTACATTTTTACAAATTATTGGTTTGTCTCGATGAGAGGAATCTAAAAAATAAAAATTATTTCAAAACTTATAAAAATTGAAATGAATGCGCATTGGATTGTGAGATACCAAGAATGACCGCGTTTTGACATAAACAAATAAGGGCGCAGGGCTCGGGACCATTTTGACTCACATTTTAAACGTTAGGGACTAGGACGAATGTTTGGATTGGGGACCAAATTGGCCGTTTGTTAATACTTTGGATTATTGGTTCGTTTCAAGTAGAAAAATTTTAAAAGTAAATTTTTTTATTCAAACTCAAAACAATTGAAGTAAACACGCCCTGGATGGTGAAATTTGGATAGATGCCTAGATTGTGGACTAAATTGGCAGTTCACTAATACTTCATAGACCAGAAAGGTCAATAAGCCCCAATTTTCCGTCTAAAATTTGGATGCCGTTAACATCGGACCAAATGGTTTGCAAGAGGTTGAGGGATGAAATAGGTGGTTTTAATTATTTAGGGACAAAGTAGACAAAACGTGTATAATTCAGGGGATAAAACATACATACTATTAAAAAAAAAAACACTCTTTAATATATAAGCATCTATCCTCTGATTTCAAATGTAAATTTCTTAGCGACACAAATACCCTATTTCACCTCCATCATCAGACACTCCACCACCGGCTCATAGTATCCCACCACCACGTCTCCTCCCTCTACACCATCGCCACCCCCATTTGGTCCTTCAGGCTTTGGCGCTGGCACCAAGAAAGAAGTAGCGCCTCATGGAGCCGGCCACCAGTTGTCGCCAACGAGATCAACTATCAGAGTCTGGAGACCGCCATCTTTTTTTTCGTTTTTTAATTAGGAACAACGATAGAATTCAGGATTGTGAATTCTGAAGGAATTTTGAAGAAAATCCAAACAAGTGGATCTGTAACGCCCCGCTTTTTCGGGAGCAAAATAAAATACTTCCTTAAGAAAAATTTCTAAATAAATATAATTTTCCAAAATAAAGGTTTAACTATGACAATCTCAAGATAAATCTATTGATTTAAAATACATTATCTTCAGAGCTGACTCTAGGCTTGATACAGATTCCAAGTACAATCTATCTTCGTACCTGATATTCTTTCCATGTCGAACTGCACCATCGTTGAATCCCCTCCATTGAATCCTGCGCTCTCTGGCAAATTGATCGCCGAAGCAATCGATTTACCAGGATACAGACGTATTCGTGAGTGATAAATCACCCAGTAGAATAATCCAACCCAACCACCCCTCTTACTTTACAGCTAGCAATTAAGCAGGATAAACATGGTACGAAGAAATATAACAGAGGTATTTCATATCAACCAGTTTATTACTATTCATTAACCTGACGTGTGATCTAAGATCTCACCGCGAGATCTTTCCTCCCTCAACCGTTAGCCATGCCCTGTCCCATGAGATCACTTTCTTTTGCTGTCGCGGATTGCACCCAAGTTATGTACCAGCGTGTATCCCTCTCATTACAACAAAAGGAAAACTTATCATGCCCGAATCATAACTAGGGTTCGCCTATCTTATGCACCACTTCACAATCATCACCGGGCTTACTTTGCCATTTTCAAATCATCACTCAACACTGGGCTTACTTTTCCAGTTTCAAATCATCACATCCAACTCATCACATCTCAAAATCACGCCTGCAGGCAATCGTATCAAAACATCACTCAACACTGGGCTTACTTTGCCAGTTTTAAATCATCACTCAACACTGGGCTTACTCTGCCAGTTTCAAATCACATCACTCAACACTGGGCTTACTCTGCCAGTATTAAATCACACTCAACACTGGGCTTACTCTGCCAGTTTCAAAATCATCACACAACACTGGGCTTACTCTGCCAGTTTCAAATCACATCATTCAACACTGGGCTTACTTTGCCAGTATCAAATCACACTCAACACTGGGCTTACTCTGCCAGTTTCAAAATCATCACACAACACCGGGCTTACTCTGCCAGTTTCAAAATCACGCCTGCAGGCAATCTAAAAACAAAAACTTTATCCAATTCATCCATTACTTATCATCGTCTAGGTGATTTCTATTTCGCATACCACCCCATGTCTCTAGGGTCCAATCTAACATATCATTCAGCAGTTGGAGATAATAATTAAGCGAACAGAATAATAATTGAAATAAACAATATGCATTGAATCACATAACCTTTTATGAATGGGCCGTTGCCCTTAGTTCTGTATGATCAACAAGTCATTAATAAGGTAAGGAACTTTTATTAAATAAAAGTTTAAAAAAAAGAATATAATCTAAGCTTGTATAAATTTTTATTTAGGAAAATAATTTGATTAATGATCATAATAAATACAATAAGTAATTAATAACACTAGAATAGGTAGCATGGCTCTAAAAGGAGTCTTAGGGTCCTACGTAACATGTTCGAGTATCAAAAAGTGGGTCCGGAGGGTTACGGAATTATTTTTAAAATAAAAATAATTTTTAAAGATGTCAAAAGTAAAATAAATGGATAATAAATTGTTTAATAAATAAAATATGTTGAGATTAACAACATATCATCTTTGGGGTGTAAAGAATCTAAAAAAAATATTTCAGGAATTAATTAAATGGTTTATAAGGTCGCAAGGATTTTTTGTTTGTAAACTTTTACAAGAACTCGAACAAATAATTAATAAATAGATAATAAAATAAAATAAAATATGACATTAACAAGTTATGATCCTTGAGGTGTTAGAAGTCTAGGAAAAATAGTTCGGTGGTCGAAAACGATGTTCGGAGGGTCGCAAAGTCGATTCGAACCAAAACAGTCCAAACCGCAAGGTCTGACCGAGTTGACCTTGCGGCCGCGAGGTCAGAGGCCTGGTTCTTGCGGCT
This sequence comes from Rhododendron griersonianum, assembly GCA_018127125.1. Taxonomy (NCBI): domain Eukaryota; kingdom Viridiplantae; phylum Streptophyta; class Magnoliopsida; order Ericales; family Ericaceae; genus Rhododendron; species Rhododendron griersonianum. Next base: position 23,860,726 of record CM030794.1, on the reverse strand, counting down.
GCAGAACCCGAAGGTTGCGGCCGCGAGGTCGCTGTCCAGATTCGTTTTTTTGGTTGTTTTGCTATGGTTTTGATGTATGGGACCACGAGGGCTATTGGGTTAAGCATATAAACATCAAATATACTTATAGGAGTGTTTGGAAGGGATTATAATACCTCGATTGGATCGAATTGATTCTCAAACCGAAACTTGAATTTTTTGGGAAGATGACTTCGGGTTCTTTGATTGGGGATCCTTGGTCTCGAATTAGATGATGTTTGGAGATGCTTGGGGTCGTAGGAAGATATTGGAATGGTCAATTTGAGTTTCGATTGGGCGTAGGCACGAAACCCACTTTTCTCTCTCTTTCTTTCTCTCTCTAAAACTCCATGGCTTGGAGCTTCAATTCCCACGAATTTCCTCTCTCTTCTAGACTGGTGGGGTATTGGATAATTTCGTGGTGAGCCCTAGGGTTAGACTAATGGGATATATATAGGGAATTTTGGAAGAGGATGATAAGTTTGTATTCGAATAGGATTCCGATTTCTTGGGTTTTGATAGGAGCGAAATATGGACGAAAATATGGTCAGGGGAGAGGTAGAGATCGAGTAGGAATAGGAGAGGAAGAGGTGGAAGGAGTTCTAGTTATGCATGCAATTTTTTTAAAAAAATAAGGAGATAAATAGATAGGATAATTATTTTTTGTAATTATCTAGTATTTATCTAATAAGGAAAATAATATTAGTAGAACTAATTATACTTTTTAATGATATTATTAATGATAGAAATTACGGATTGTTATACACAAATATAATTACAAGCTAATTAATAATATATAAGCTAAACTAATTTTAATCACCAAAAATTATTCTAGGTTCTAGTTTAATCGAATTATACTTTTATAATTAATCCATTACTATAGATTATTTGATTAAAAATAAATTCTTTATTCGAAAAAAAATTGGGTCGAAAATGCGGGTCGTTACAGGATCAAGAAAGAACTCATAATTATTTGATTAAACTAATTTCTTACCAAGTAACTCGAAAAATTATCTTAAAACTAAAGTACAATTTGTGTGGGATCCTGTGGGATCCCGAATTGGACTCCACTCATTTATCTATGTACAATTGGTTGGTATTTTGGGTTCAACTTTCATCATTAGCTTTAAAAAAAAGAATAAATAAATTTGAGCATTAGAAAACTTGTGTATGGAGAAATTGAGAGTTAAACGAAATCCAATAATTGGTGTGCTTTTTAAGAAAGTGAGATAGGAAAATAGTTGAGAAATAAGCCAGAGTAACGAACTAACATTTGAGGTCAATACAACTATATAATATATATAGCCGAGCAAAAAAAAACTATATAATATATATATATACACACACAAAACTTCCTATAAGGGCTCGCGCCCTTAACTTGTTAAGGTAAGGACCTCCCTTTTTTCGATCGAATTTCGATGATCCGAGCCGCTCAATGTGTTCAAAACGTGATTTTAAGGGTACTCGCGAGAAATCAGCAAAAAAAAGAATGGAAATGGCTTCATCTGAGCAGTTTTTGTTTATTTTTTATCGAACGGTTCAAATAAAAACTGTTCGGATGAAGCCCTTCCCGGTCTCTTTTTTTTTTGCTAATTTCTCGCGAGTACCTTTAAAATCACGTTCTGAATATATTGAGCGTTTCGGATCATCGAAATTCGATCGAAAAAGAAGAGGTCTGCAACTTAATACAGTAAGGACGCCTTTACTTGAAGCTGACTGAATGTGTATATGTGTGTGTTCAAAAATTTGTGTGCTCGTTATTATCCTCCTCCTCTTTAAGAAGAGGGAGTTTTGGTTAATTTTTCGCTTGCCACTTTTCTAATTTGGACGAATTTAGCCTTCAATTTATGGACGTGCAGTGTTAGCCGGCTGCCCATAATTGTAATTGTGCCTAATTGCCTTATGGCCCACGTGGGTGCATCACTCGCAGCCGCGTATCTTGATCTTCCTTTCCATCACGTAATACACACACATGCACTCTCTCTCTTCTGCAATTTTCCTTGACTCTCTCTCGCTCTCTCTGTTCTGCAATCCTTCATCACGACTCCATCGCCGTCCACGTAAAGTCTTTGGCCAGATCGAAACTTCAACGCTTTTTCGAGCGGAAGCAATTTTTTCGTTCGCCTTCCCCCGACCGATGCAACCATGGGGCTGGATCTGAATCAGTATTATTTCCTTTTCATCCTATTTTTTAGAGATTTTTAATTATATTTCAGAGTTCTTCCATTTATTATTTCAATTCTGTACTGCGATTGTTTGAGTTAGGGTTATTGTCTTGTTCGATTTAGGGTTCTTCGACTCACACTAGGGTTCCTCTCGTGCTTTGAAAATTGAAGGACGATAAAAGTGGAAATAAAACAATTGATTTGGTCCCCCACATTCCCAGGTAAGGTGATACTGTTTTTGATTTTCGAATTGCATTGTCTTTGTTTGTGTAGATGAGTTACGAGGTTTGAAATTAATTGATTTGTAGGACTCAAAAAATCTGATTCATTTTATGTATTGTTTGGTTGGGTATCTTAGCCATTGATTTTTAGTGAATGTTCTTATGTTGCATGTAGGTGGGTTTTCTACCTGGAAATCAAGCCTTCCATTTACTACCAGGTAATACGAGCTTTCGATAGAGAATATATATGTGTAGGTACGATCTTTATATCTCTTAACTTATCTCTGATTCTTCTTCTTTTTTTAACAGTTTTTTTGTAAATTTTGTTGCTTCTTATTTTGTTTTTTTTTTCTACAATTTATTGAATATTAGCATGTGTAAATGCATTGGTTTTATTTCTACTATTTTGTTTTCCCCCCTAAAAACTTGAAATCTTATACCTTGGGTGGTGTTTTTGTTACTAAACTGACGGTAAGATCGAAGCTCTGTATAAACTGGAGCCCCTTTCTCAGCTATTTCATGCAAGGCACTTACCTCTACCTTTACCACTTGAGCTAACTCTTTTGCACTTACTACTGCAAAAAGATGTAGAATTACTCTCCTTTAATTTTTGGGTTGCTCACTGCCCTGTTTCATGTTTGGCCCATTTGCAAGATAGGCATGCATGGACAAGGATAAATTTGATCAGAAAGATCAGCTTTGAGATAAAAGATTGAAATCAATATGGAAATTGGCGAAATGCGCTGTTTATGAAATTTGCCCATTTCCAATTTACGCTATAGTTTTCATAAAGAAATTAAGTGTTTTCAAATTTTGTGTGCATTGCTTCCTGCATAAGTTCAAAGAAAGAATGAAAGTGAGAGGGTTTATAATGGGAATTGTTTTTATGTTCTTCAGCAAAGTTGGTTATCATTGCCAACAACTGCCCTCCTCTTTGGAAGTCTGAGATAATGTACTACACCATGTTGGCGAAGGTCGGAGTTCACCAATACAATGGGAGTAAGTTTAGTGCCATACAGATTTATTTACTAGCTTTGTTATTTCTTTCCTTTATGCATTGAATTTTTTCTATCGTATTGAACTTCTTATTGATGTCTATTTTGTTTTTGAAACAAGCATCAAATTATGGATGCATGGAATTTGACAAAATAGGAATCATCCACTTTTCTAAAAATTCGTGGGAAAAGAGGGATCATCCACTTTTCGGAGAATCCAAAGGGGGTTGCAGTGACACATATGGTAAGCTTTATGACTTTATATTCAGCTTTCTCGCTTCAAGTCTTAATGGTGGTGAAACAAATAGGATGTTTTTGTGATATTGGCAGTTTTTACGTACTCAAAATCACTTATATTGTCAGGAGTTTTATTCTAGGAATTTGGAGAAGCGTTGACTTGCTGACTGTGATTTCTGATTTTGATGATATAATTTGCTGGAAACTTTGGACTATGGGGATCGAGAATGTGTGTTGGGATGGCAGGAATGTGTAGATTTTTTTTAATGTAATTTTTCTTTTATTGTGATAAATCGACTCTGATGATGAGGACCAATTTCTGCTTCTCTGCTACTTGTTTTTTAAGTTAGAAAGAGAGCTTTTTATAGTTTATTCAGTCCATATGAACATGGAAGTTTAATGATGTTTTCCGTGTGAATGCAATTCGATTGATCAAATGTTAAGCTATAATTAGTTACGTTTATGGAGTAGAGTTTATGATAGCGTGTTTGGTTAGTAAAAAAAATACATGAATTTCTGTTGGTTGGTTACACATGTCCATTAACTCTGTAATGAATGTGTCTGGAAGAACAACACTCTGGTTGGGTAACGTGGAATTGGGTATCTTTGGTTTTAAGAGTGAGAATCTGTGATAGCAGCAGGAATATAACAGTTCTTAAGAGTGAGAAAATTAATCTGCAACTCATGAGCTACCTTGGGATCTTTGGAGAAAATAAGAGTAAACATATTTAGGAAAAATAAAGAGTAAACATATCAAGTGGTGGTAGCAGCAGAGGACGAAGGCAGAGGAGGGGAGAAGATATAGTTCGCCCCTTGGTCTATCTCGAGAACTTGTACATTGGGACATCTAAGAAGAACCCTAAACTTGAAATATCATTCACTCAAAGTGCAATGAGTAATTTCTTTGATAATATGTGTTCAATGTTGACACTAATTTTGTAATTCTAGATATAAATGATGCACATGTAGTCTTATGCTATGTTAATGACAGGAAATGTTCAAAATATAGAGCTTCAACGAAATGTGCTAGCTGCCAAGGGAACGAGGAATGGTCACAATTAGGACCTTTTATGATCCTGCAGATGCAACACCTTTGCTACAAATGCAATGGTACTACAGAGAGCATTAATGAGAAAGGCCAATGCCCACAATGCATGAGAAGAAGCTGCTGGAAATTATTGTGCAGAAGAACATGCAGAATGGACAGAAAATCACATTAGCTAGAGAAGCTGATGAGACGGTATGCTATTACTCTCACTGTCCCACAAGATTACAAGTGGAGATGGCATGTTTATGTTCCTTTGTTTATGTTCGATGGTTCTCTTGATAGATTTTTGGTTAGGAAGAGTTTCCTTTTATTTTTGGTTAGTGAGATTGTCAGTTCTATTTCCTCGTCCCCAGCTGAGGTTTTGAAGTTCTTTAGTGCTTTACACCCTTTCATTAAGGATTTTTTTTCCACCTTACAACTTCAAGTCTAAATACTTTTGCTTTGTCTAAGTCCCACCAACTCTACTTTAATGCTAGGCATTTTGCAATCATATATAAACCTGTAAGCGAAATCGTGCAGTTAATGTAGATGACGTACTTATGTATATCAAACCCTTGATAAAACTTATGCATACAACTTTTGCTACACTCATCTATATTTTTAACTACAGAAACATTCAAAATCGCTCTTCACAATGGGCATGACACCCGTCTACACAACGGGCATGATTAACGTGTTGTGCACGTTGGCATGCACCTAGTTACTGTAAGAAAGAAAGAAAGGTTACCTGTCAATTCTTTTCTTGAGCTTCAACAAGAAATTCTTATTACCTTCCTCTGCAATTTCCAGAAGCCTTTCTACCAAATTCCTTTTCTCAATTATCCCAAGATTCTTGACATCAATTTCTCTTATTTGGCCCTCTTCGTCACTAAGAATTCCTTTCCTTATCCTCGCAAATGTTGGCAAATTTTCCAGCGCTGCCCATTTCAGTGCCTCTTCATCCTGTTCTTCATTGGAAGAGAAAGAGTAAAGCTCATTGCCCCTCCAGATGGTAGAGCTACTCCAACGTGTACTAATCGCTCTAATTACATTCTCCCCTCCGTCCATTTCTCAACCCCCAAGTTTTCAATGCAGTTAATAGAGCCTGAATTTCAGAGCTGAGCTGAAGAATATAATAAAATGCTATGCTCTGTTTTTCTCTCTGTTTCTCTACCTAGGAGTTTTTTTGTTGGAGAGTGATGCCCTACCCTAATTACTTGTGTACAAATTTGGGTATGTCTTCTCTCTCTCTCTCTCTCCGTGTTTGTTGGTGGAGAGGGAAAGATCCAAGTACTTTGTGCCTCTCTCTCTCTCTCTCTCTCTCTGTGTTTCTTATGTAGTTGTTCCTTTCAAGGGTACATATATAGAGATATATGTGTGTGTCTGTAGCCCTTTTAAAGTGAAAAAAGGTCAACCGAATGATTATTAGGTAATGAACGCTGCTATAGGTACAGCAGCCGTGTACAGATTCCGTTTGCGCCCGTCTCGGGTCCCGCAAAGACGATCGGAGCCGCTCATTTTGTTCAAAATACTTCGTTTATGGTCCCTATAACAAATCACTTCAATCCGATATCGGGAAGGGTATTTACAAATCATCCAATTTTACTTCAAAATTTAGCCGAGACAGGAGCAAACGGGATTTGTACGCGGCTGCTGTACAGCAGCTGCTGTACCATTAGACTTTCTGTTAGGTAATGCCAGATATTAAAAAAAGGGTTATTTGCAAAGACACCCCTTCAACTATCACGTTTTGTCAATATGACCCCCTTATGTTTAAAACTCATCAACTTCACCCACTCAACTATCAAAATCAATCAACATCACCCCCCTCTGCCCAAATCCGTTAAAATTTTGGATGGAAACAAGGGAAAAGACTGAGATACCCTTTTATGTAAAAATTATTTCATCACTGTTTTGCTTCTTCCTCCCTAACACAACCGGCCCACCAAATCAAGAGTCCCCTCTCTATACCAGTCACGATTTCAACAGTTCCAGTTATACCCATAGTCCTATACCAAGCTCTCTCTCTCTCTCTCAATCCCAACTCCTCCCTCCCTTGGCATATCTTCTCTTCATCGACAATACACAGAATAGTTATCTGTTCAAGAAAATTTTTACATTCATGGATTCAAATCCCGAGTAAATTGACCAATCTCTGATGTAAACGGTTCATCAACACAAACAACAAATTCAAAACAAATCCCGCAATTTTTATCAACGGCATGAAAAATCAAGACAAAACCCTAATCAATTTTTTTTTTGATCTTAAAATCCTAATCAATTTACAAACGCAAAACGAAATAAAAAGAAAAAGAAACCCTAAATATGTAGAGATTCTGATCCGGGGAGATCAGTAGCTTTCCACATGGAGATAAGGATGGGGGATGAATCACCATCCTTAAGTCAAATGGAGGATGGAGCCGGACTGCTCAAATGGAGGATTCAGTCGTCCTTGAGCTCGAGGAAAATGAGGGCCATATATGTTTTTTTTTGCAAGTATAGACATCATTCATGTTAAGCATAAATTTCGAGAACACGAGATGAGGAAATTTCAGTTGCGAAGAAGGAAAGGGAACGAGATTATGGAGGTATGAAAGGGTTCTTCGTCGTCGTCGTCTCCCATCGCTGATCCGCTTTCTTCTGCTTGTTGAAGGGAGTTGAGAAGCTAGGGTTCGGGGATACAAAGGACCAGAGGGCGTAGACCATGAGGAGAGCGACCAAGGCGCCGCCGAGGAAGGGGAGTGATGTCATCATTTTGGCTCTGGTGGGTGGTTGTTTTTTTTGTGATAAGTCTGGTGGGTTGTTTTGCCATAGGAAGTGGTGGTGGTGGTTGGTTGGAGGTGATAGAGGTCAAGGGAGACCATTTTTGAAGGGGGTTTTGGTTTTGGAGGTGGTGGTTGTCGGTAGTAATATGTGGGTTTCATGTAGTGGTAAGGAATTCAACGCCATTGGTGGACTAAGAATGAGAAATCCATTCTTGCTCTGATGGGTATAGTTCCAGACTCCAGTGCGAGATTTGAGGAGCTCAAATCCGGTCGGGCAGATTTGGGGGAGAACCGGAGGTGATGGGTAGGGGGTTGGGTAGAGAGAAGAGAGAGAATGTGAAGGGCATTTTAGGCTTACAATTTTATTTTCTGTCAAACGTTTTCATTTTCCGTCCAAAATGCTAACATTTGTTAACTGATTTGGACGGAAGGGGTGATGCTGCTTGGTTTTGATAGTTGAGGGGGTGAGGTTGATGAGTATTAAACATGAAGGGGTCATGTTGACAAAACGTGATAGTTGAAGGGGTGTCCTTGCAAATAACCCTTAAAAAAAATACTAATGATTAGGGAATGTCATGCGGTTGCAGATAGAGAGGATGATGGAATGTCCATTTCTTTCTTCTTTTTTTGAACTGGATGGAATGTCCATTTCCAGATACAATTTAAAAAATGGAGTGATTTTGGTACTCTTCAAATTAATAACCGCATTCCAAAATTAATTTGAGAAGTACCGAAAATGAAATCAATCCTTATATGGCATTGATTTTGGCACTCCCCTAGAGAATGTAGTTATCAATTTGGACAGTGTAAAAATCAATTCCCTTATAAAAAAGAGAGAGAGAGAGAGAGAGAGAGAGAGAGAAAAACTTCTATACGACTCACCGTAGCTTTCCAATTTTAGTTAAATCAAATGGCCTTTTATGCAATCCCCATACACCCTACCCTATTTAATCATTCCTACATTTCTTTACCAAAATCTATAACTTTTTTGTATTTTTATTTTGTGTGTATTGTTCGTTTTTCTGAATTTTTGTTAAATTTGCATAATATTTTTTAGATTAATTATTCGTCTCGATGAGTGAGTCTCAAAAGTAAAATATAATGGCCAAAAGCAAAAAAATAAAATAACTAATGACAAAAAAAATAATCAAACCGCTCTTTTTTTTTTGTCTAAAGTGTCGTCTTATATGAACTTTTTCAACATTTGTTCATATTTTTATATTTTTCCAACCCATCTCGTCGATAAGAATGACTAATTCCATAAGAATGAAGAGCCTCCAAAGGTTTTTCTCTCTTCCGGACTTTCAGCTTTATTTTTATAAGACCACCACCACCAGCTTTGGTCGACAATAATTATGAAAATCGATCTTGATCTAAATTCTCAAATAGGAAATTGCATACAATTATCCGATATAAGTATAGAAACATGGGTACATGATATTGAATGTCAATATGTCATAGGTCAAGGCGCAAAACTGGCTCGAGCTGCAGGAACTTTTGCGATTAGCTGTTCATCCAGATACAAGCTATTCTTGCTTCAGATCTTTGATCTTTTGATTGCAAGCTTGGTTCCCCTCTTTGTAAGCTTGGTTCCCCTCTTTGTAAATGGGCTTCTCCTTCCAAAAAGGAAAGGGAACTGGATTTACGTTGTTGGTAGTGGTTTTGTGCTGCTAATGGATTGGTGGGTGTAGTGTCAGATTTTGGATTGGATGTTGATTGGCTTTAATTGGAGCGAGAATGGTGACGGCGGGCTGCGGAGATTCCAAAGTCTAGAAAACTCAACTAGGGAAGGAGGATGCTGTTAACATACTGGGCCCGTTTAGATGCGGAATAAGGATTAAGGGTATTAGTTATAAAGATGGATAAGATAATAGGAGATATTATATAAGAAGGGTGAACCCATATTGATTTGACGGGGGGATTAAATAAAATTTGTTTCGGATGAGAAATAAAATAGGGGGATAAAGTTGTTTTGTAGTTGAAATTGAAGAACGTGGGGATATTATCTGGGGTATTATATAATAACACCTCAGAACCTCCCCATAAATAATACCCCCGCCGGAGGTATTAGAGGGTACAAGAGAATTCGAAGCTTAGCTAATACCCAGCAAAATGTGTTCCCAAACCATGGTTTAACCATGGGCCCATGGTCTTAGGAGGGGTATTACTAATACCCCTTCAGTAGCTCCCATCCAAACACGCCCACTGTGTATTAATTAGGAGTGCTTTCACTATTTGGCATATGTTGACTCGATGCTGTAAAATAGTGATTCACGGTTAAGCCCTGAATAGTCTCATCCTCAAAAACCTAAAGAAAAGCCCAAAATAATTTGAAAGTCTCACTTACTCATTACAATGATCATCTAACCGCATCAAGATCTTCTAATGTGATGATTTCTCATATGATTCTTTTTGTGCCATAAAATGTAACTCACCACGGTCATATAATTCATTATCTGAGCTGTTCATTTAGTATTTCTCGATCAGAGATTGATAAAAGCTTGGTTGAATGATTTTTGTCGCAATTGAAATACACAATAAGACTCTTCTGTCTATTTCACTTGTGAGAAATACCGGATATCAATGTCTAATGAAATTCTTTTTTGCAGGGACGTTGAACACGTCGATACTTACAAAATTATCTATTCAGATCGTCAATTAAATTTGTAATCGGTTTCATTTTGTATCACATAAGGAAACCATGGATCAATCATCCCTCCACTATATATATAACGTTAAATTTTACGAAATTGACAACCAGTTTGTGAGAGTGATGCAAGTTTTAATATACTACCTCCGTCCCAATTTAATTGTCAGTTTTGGGAGTTCGTGCCATTTTTCAATTGATTATATCTTGTAATTTATAATGTTTTAGGTGATTTTAAAAACATTGTATTATAGAACAAATCAAGATCTATCAAACTAGATCCATATTGGATATTAAATTCATTACCAATTTAAAGATATAACTAGTTTTTTGATCCAGTTAGAATAGAACTGAGACAAGTAAATTGGGACGGAAGGAGTATTTTTTATGAAATTGACAACCAGTTTGCTTAATAACTTACTGCAAAAATTTCAAATTTCACTTAGGGTATGTTTGGTTCGATGGAATGAAATTTGAGAAAATGAGATTAGAATATCCATTCTCATTCTCATTCTCAAATTGGTTGTACTTAGGAATAACCATTCTCATCCGCAATGGAATGATGTGACAATAGTAATTTTTGGAGTGGCAATAGCATTTTGTGTGGTAATAGTACTTTTTGGAGTGGCACTAGTAATTTTGGTGTGACAAAGAAGTAAAATGACAATTCCTTTATTTTTTGAGTGGAATACCAATTGAATTACTTAAGTGAATAGTGATTTTATTTGGAATGAACATTTCATCATTTAATAGTGATTCAAGCATAGAAATAAGTATGCCATTGAAATAATTTTATTCATTGATTCCATCGAACCAAACATATGATATGTTTGGATGATATAAAGAGCGAAAAGCAAAAGTAGGGGAAGAAGAGGTTTTTGACGTGTCCATTTTGGTGCAACGTTAAAATTGTCATATTTGAAAATTACACCTTTCTCCCTCACTGATATACGTAGCCTTTCCTCTTCCACTCCACGACGACACACAGAGAGCAGATGATTGGCCGGCCTGTATATAAGATTTTGATCTCCTCCCTCTGTGATTTTTTTTTTCCCTTCTTTTATCTCCAACACGAAATAATTGTATTTATGAAATAATGTTCGAAAAAAAACCAAAAAAACATTAAATATTGGTATTTAATATTTTTTTTTAAGATAATACTCCCTCCATCCCTAAATAAGTGTCCAATTTCGCTTTTTTAAATAAGTTATATCTTTCAATCTATAGCGTTTTCATAATTTTCAAAACTTTGTCTCATAGAACCAATTGAGATCTATCAAACAAGATCTATATTACAGATAAAAAATAATATACTTTGGAAGATATAAATATTTTTTTAAAATGTCCGGAATATTAACATGGACATTTATTAAGGGATAGAGGGAGTAGTTGCAACTTTCTACTAAGCAAAAAATAAAATATTGGCGAATTTCAAATATGAGAAAACAAGTATTTATGAAGTGAAAGAGCCAAACAATACTTTAATTAACACCATCTTTAAAAAATCTCGAAAATGGTTTTTCATACACATTATAAGAAAATAATAAATAACCAAGGGTAAGAAGGTCAAAAACCAACCAATATTCTATTTTGATTGTTATACTCATAAACACTACTTCTATTACAAAATATATTATGCACATATATCTCAAATACTTTACAGATTAACAATACATTCTGATCATAATAAAAAAAAGTCAAAAAATGCAAAATGCAGAAAATTGGGGCTCCCATGGTACCCTCCTAGTAGAAAATTTGCAGGGGCACTTCCTGTCTAAGAAGGGAAATTTATCTTTTTAAATTTTTGCGTATTGGAGATTTTTATTAATGTGGTCATATTTGAGTTTTAAGAGAGATTTTTGGGGAATGAGTGGAGATAGGTAGATAGAGAATAAGAGTAATTCTATAGAAAAAATTATTGGGAACCGTACGTAGAGAAATGAGTTGGGTTTTGAGACCCAAAACAAACACATTCAGTACAAACATATACTAGTAGCTTAAGAATCTTAATATCTAAACTTTAAGAATGAAAGTGAGAAGTAATATGGCTTTCTATCTATCTATCTATTTATCTATGAATATACTATAGAAATGTGTTTGAGCCCCACAAACTTTCAAATCCTCATTCCTAATTAAACTATCTTTTTTATTAACTAGCGTTTTTGTCCGTTTGATACACGGGACTGAAAATAAAACAATGAATTTTTTTTTATCCTGTGCATTGAACGGGTACTAACCCTAGTATCCTATATATAGATGTAATTAATCAGAGATCTCAAGCATCCAAAGCCCCCATCCTAGCATTTCCAAATTTCCAAAATCATACGTGTCATTTCCTCACTCGTTTCTTTCTTCCTTCTCCTTATTTCCTACAGTTTTAAGCTTTTTTTTTAAATTTTAAATTTAGAAAATTATAATTCTTCTCTCCTACCCATCCTCCTTTTACTAGTACACTCACTGTTAATTCTTATCGGTTATTCACACTTTTTTATATTTCTTTATTACTATCCCCCAATTTTCTCTTTTATATTTCATAATAGTACTATTCCATTAGTTTGATTATTCACACATTCTAAAAGTGAACCTGAATATTATGCATATAAAGCTAGTAAAAAAAGTTAGAATCCCAATACATATTCAATGTTATCAATACACTGTTTTCCGATATTAATACACCATTTTACACATTATTCATCACCTTTAAGGCAGTGATTAACATTTTTCCTGTGATTTAATCTCAAGTTTTATTCTTTCCCTAACCTATAAAAAATATGAAATGGTTTCTATCTGGTAGTCTTTCACTGTCAATGAAATGATTAGACACTCGAAGAGAATAATATTAGGTCATGCGCTAGCAACAAATAACTTTCTATATGGTAGTCTCTCTTTTTCAATTTTAAGCAAAAAAAAAAAAAAAACTTTTGACTTCCCTTAAGTAATACAAAAAAATTCATTTTCATTCCATTGTCAACTGACCGATATATATATACTATCAATGCTAGCTCTATTTGATATGCAAGAGCCACCCATGAAGCTAGATTAATTTCATTGCTAACCTTCCAAAATCAATATATATCTTATCCCATCACGTATGTGAAAGGTCTTTTCTTTCGCTGGTAAAACCTTTACATTAATTGATTTATTTTAACATCATCTATGTCATAGGGTACTTCCAATGAGAATTCATCACAAAAATTAGTAAAAGCACATCAACCTATACCGAGACATGAACTTCAAGCTCAATTAGGGAAAGACTACAATACACATCCCTTATTTGGATGTGTATCATAAGCACCCCCAAAATGTTATGAATTGTAGAGAAAATGTTACGAATTGTATTGTTAAAAAGTTACGAATCGTATAAAGGTTACGAGATACACCAAAATGTTATGAATCATAATGAAAATGTTACAAATCGTACTGCTGAAATGTTATGAATTCTAGAACAAAAGTTAGAAAATACACTAAAATATTATGAATGAACCTTAAAATAGGTGCATATGGTACACCCTTTTAAGGAATGTGTATTGTAGATTTTCCCAACTTTTAATAAAGTATACCCAAAATACCTACAGTTTTTTTTTTTTGAAAATGTCCAAAATACCTACAGTTCGGGTATAGTCAGGCAAGGGAAAAAGTTGTAAAGACTCCAACATATGGTTTTGCCCAAACTAATATACTATAAATAAGTACATGTGCACAAATCCTCGAATTCCTCTTTTGCCATACCTAATCAATAGATCTATATTTTTTAAATAAGCTCTGCTATAGGTACCAACGGGTATTGATGGCAACGCAAGGTTCACTACCGGTCCTGCACGAAAAATTCGAGTCGTTTAATAATTTTAAAACAAAAAACCGAGTGGATTTCGTGAAAATTCAGCTCAATCCGATATGTGTACGTAGGGTGCTCGATCCAATCTTTTCATTTTTGCTGATTTTTCAAAAATAGAAAGATTGGATTGAGCACCTACACATTCAGATTGAGCACCTACACATTCAGATTGAGCTGATTTTCCGCGATGCCTGTTTTTTTTATAAAATTATTTAACGGCTTGAATTTTCCATACGGGACTCGTAATGAGCCCTGTGTGGCCGTCAGTAACCCATCGGTCCCTTTAACTTTTCTGTTTTTAAATCCCTTGCATTGCTGCAGTCAGGCCCGACCCTAACATTTTGGAGGTCTTAGGCGAGATATGAAAATGGGGCCTCTCATGTTGTTTTGTTTTTTTATACAAATGTTCAACAAGATTGCCTTGTGTCTTAGTGGCATATTGCGTTGAGCTTGTTTACAGAGTCCTAGATCGCGGGTTCAACTCCCAATGAAGTGCAATTTTGTTCACCTTCCTTAAAATAGGATGAACATTACCCTCCCTTTTATTGGTTGAAATGATGTGAATCCTACCACAAGTGATGTCATGCTTACCCTTGCAATTGTGGTGGAGGGTATAGCTAATGTTCACCATGGAGGGTGAATAAAACTAAACTCCTCTCAATGCAATCAATTGAAATGATTTTTTTGCACAACTTCAAAAAAAGCTGCACGAAAAAATGATTCCACCAGGAATCAAACATAGGGCTAACATGCATACTTCTTACCACTACACCACACTATCATATGGAAAATGTATGACATACATATATAATTATATGTAATATATAGCGTTTTCCCCGTTCGATGCACGTGATAAAAAATATTTCATTTGCTTATTTTCAGTCTCGTGTATCGAACAGGCAAAAATGCTAGTTGATAAAAACACATAGTTTAATATTTTATTTGATCTCGTGTTCAATGAACGCTAGCATTGCTCCCATAGACTGAAAGACATGTGATGAAAAATGAATTTGGAGTATTACGTGACAGTGTCCAATGGCATAGAATAATTTTCTCTCTTTCCCTCCCTCCCTCTCCCACGTTTCCCTCTCGCTCTCTCTCTTCCACTTCCCCACATTTCTCCCTCTCTTGGAGTACTTTTTATAAACAAAAAATAAGTGAAAAATCCAGGAAATTAAGAATGAGGGTTTGAAGACTTGTGGGGCTCAGACACATTTCTATAATATATTGATAGATTTTGCTATTTTGGACCCCAAAAATTGGGTCCAAAACTGAAGGCCTTAGGTCTATTGCCTGGTGGACCTATGCCTAAGGCCAACCCTGGCTGCAATACATGGGTTGACACTAATATTTAACAGTGGAAAGTATATAAACTATTTTTTAAGTAAACGCTATTGGGTGGTGACTTAGGTAGTATTTAAACTGTAATTATTGACCTATTTTTGCTTCAAAAGTCAATGAACCAACACCATGATTTTTAATGATCAAAATAAGTTGGTACTCCTTCCGTCCCATAATGTTAGACACTTTCAAGATTGCGTGTCATTTTTAAATTACCTATATTTTTCAATTCATAATATTTTATGTAATTTTCAAAACTTTGTATAATAGAACTAATTGAAATCTATTAAACAAGATCCATATTGCTTATTGAAAACATTATGGATACAAAATATGGCTGGAATATTAAAAATGTCTGGAATATGGCTGGAATATTGAAAGTGTCTAACTTTTTGGGACGGAGGGAATAATTTTTATGAAATAAAAGCAAATAAAAAACAACAGAATACAAAATATAATGAAGATAGTGAAAGTGTGTATAAATTACATCCCGTGATACCGTGTTATAATTGCATCCGGACAACATGCTATTTGTTGCACCACTACAAGAAAAAGTATATATGCTGACGAAAAACAAAATTTTCGTCAGCAAAAGTTACTATAGGGTGACGAAAACATGTTATAGGTGACGAAAAAGTGACTTTTGGAGACAACCTATAGACTTTTGGTGACGAAAATACCTATAGTAACTTTTGGTGACAAAAATCTTGTTGTTTTGTCACCTATAGTAAAAATTAAATTTTGTCACCATTTTTTTCGTCAGCAAATATACTTTTTCTTGTAGTGACACATTGTTCTGCGTGCAACCCGTAAGCAAGTCTTTAATTTTCAACATGAAGAAATCAGGCATGATATGTAGACATTCTAATTTGGATACGTAAACATTTAAGTCCTGCCTTGAGTGAATCCCGATGATGAAACGATTCACGTATGCTTTGATTTAAATTATGAAAATCTTGTGTACTTTGTGAAATAGATTTAAGTGTTGACCGCTAGATAGATCCAGCGGCTGCCCTATCTTTTTTACAATCCACCATTTGGCCTCTTGTCCAAAGTAAGCCACGCCCGACACATTTCATCCTCAGCCCGCTAGATTTCAGACAGCTGTGGTGAAATTTAATATGCTCGCAAGTGCAAAAATCATATCAAGTATAATTATATAAGAGCGAAGTTGAATCCATAGGGACTTGAATGGCGTGGTCAGTGGCTTGCATTATTATTTTGAGTTATTTTAATCAAAAAATGAGAGTTAATTTGAGCTATAACTCTATCAAAAGAGTTGTGTAGGCTATCCGTCCCGCGGTGAGCGCCGTCTCATTTTCTTTTTCTTCGAAAATTTGGCAAACGGCGCATTCAATTTGGAGTCACCACACGGGTTTTAATGGTTTGCCACCTAAGAAACCAAACTTGAATGACATCTGTCACTTTTATTTCGGAAAATGCTTTATTTCTTTTACTAGTCCATCATAACCAGAGACAACGTATGTTTGGGAGCCAGGTTACGAGAGGGGAAGAGTTTTAAGGTACTCCCCTCACCCGACATGAGGGTCGGTCTCTACTTAGCATGGGATTTCAAAATCATTTTGTCTCTTAACTTTTAAAACAAGTAGGGAGGGGGATCAATAAAAGGGATTAAAAACAGTAAACACAATTGTATGTGAGTGTATGCCTGTGAGCAATGTATAATTATGGTAATAAGTATGAGATGACAGAATATACAACAAAACAGAATACTGCTACTACTAAGACTGTTGAGCACTCAGCTATGGACCCGAGTGCTCAAGAACTGGTCCTGAACGCTCAGGTCCTACTTTCACTACAAGAAATTTGGGATCTCGCAACGGTTTTTTTAGCAACGGTTTACAAAACGTTACTAGAAACAGGACTATAGCAACGGTTTTCATGCAACCGTTACTAGATTACAAGACTATAGCAACGGTTTTCCATAACCGTTACTAAAAACCGGACTATAGCAACGGTTTTCCAATAACCGTTGCTAAAAATTATTTTTTGAAAATTTGTTAAAAGCCATTTAAAAATAATAATAATAATTTTGTGTTAAAAAACAGTTTTTTTTTTTTGAAAAATTGTTAAAAGCCGTTTTTAAAAAAAAAAAAACAATTTTTTGTGTTAAAACACTTTAAAAAAAAGTTTTTTGTAAATACTGTTTTTTTTAAAGTTTCTGGGAAAAAAAAAATTTTAAAATTTTTTTTCTGGAAACATTGTTGAGAAAGAGAAAAAGTTTTTATGTAATGATGGGTGTATTTGATTAAAAAAAATGTGGAGACCATTAGATTTGATTATTGGCAAAAAAGTTGCTAGTTTTGATTATTCAAAAGCCAAAATTTGATTTGATTAAGAGGTTGCTAAGTTTGGCTATTACAATGTGAGCACTTTTTTGATCAAATATTGCTAACTTTAACAACTTTTTGGTTTTGATTATTACATTATGGATGCTCTAATGACAGTTCGCATAATATAAATATTAGTAGTCCCTTAATATTAATACACAAGTGCTGGGCTAGCCCAGTTGGTATGCACTCACGCGCGCATACGCGAGGTCCTGGGTTCGATTCCCAAGACGAGCAAAATTGTTTTGCCTTCCATGCGCCACGCGGGCGCCACGTCAGCGACACGTGGAATCCACGTCAGCGGCCACGTGGCTGCCATGTCATATTTTACCCCAGATTTAAAAAAAAAAAAACTTGCCTTTAGCAACGGTTACAAGGCTAAAGAAACCGTTACTAAAAAAAAATCTGTACCAACGCTTGTCAAAACCGTTGCTATACCCTACAGCAATGGATATATTGCAACGGTTTGACCAACCGTTGGTATAGCCTAAATGGGTCTCTACCAACGGTTTTTCGGCTTTTTGGCAACGCTTTCGACCGTTGCTATAGAACAATTTTCTTGTAGTGAATTTCTTGCAGGCTCTGAAGTAACTAATCTGGGCTCTGGAGGGACCAGTGCACACCCAGAAACTACTGTCAACTTGAAATAAATATTTACAGTGAGATAGACAGAAGCTGGTATGAAAGCTACTCTTGAGCGCTTGACTACACTCCTAAGCGCTCAAGAACTGGTCTTGAGTGCTCGGGTGTGAAGCAACTAGGAGTAGCATTTGAACTAAGTAAGCAAAGTTTCAAAGCTTAAGAGTAAGTTGTAAATATTTCTAAAACTGAACATGACATGAAGATACAAATAATGAACTGAACCACCCCTAAATCGAACTGATATTGATGACCAGAAGACCTTAGGGAAAGGGAACAGACATGGGTGCCCTGCAAAGGACTTGAGCACTTAAGACCAGATCTTGAGTGCTCAAGTCCTTTTGAGCTCAAAAATTTTGAACTTCTTTTTTGTTTACAATAAAAGCCAACTGAGCCCAAGGTCAGTACAAAGAACTGACTTGAGCCCAATGGCTCTCCTCAGGGTGAGAAAACAGTAGCCAAAGGTGGCATTCTACCTTTGTTAAGCTTGAACAATGCTTCTTTCTTGACTAGAAAACTGGTTTTTGAAGTGAAAAAGAGGTTTTCTGGATGTGTTTGAGTATTTCAGACCTTGGGTTTTCTTTTCTCTTGTCAAAAAATTAGCCCTCTTCTCTCAAATACCTTGTATGTATTTATAGAGAAACTTGAAATCAAAGGATAGTGGAAATTATCATTGTATTCAAAGAGAATCCCATCATAGTTGCTTGGGAGAGGGAGAGTCATGCCTGCCCAACTAAAATTGGCAGAAAAAGTTCTGCATAAAGTGAGCTGACAGATACTTTGATTTTGTAGGCACGCACAGAGGACCTGAGCACTCAGGTTTGACACTCCTGAGCGCTTTGGTCCATCTTGGACTTGAGCGTTTAGATCAGGGTTCTAAGTGCTTGTCTCCAATTTTCAAAAAAGTTTTATTTGGGTTTTTATTAAAACTAAAAAGAGCATTGTTCTTAATAGTCCAAAAATTGTTTTGCCCTCCTCGATGTTCGTGCAGCCCTAGTGTGTGGCAGTCTCATAAAGCATTCTCTATACATATGTTAAACAACAAGTTAGGTGTAAGTGGAACATGTTAAGTTTCCAACTAATATTTGAGGCATTTTTAGCATGCGTTGTATAGGTTAATATGTAAGTTAAATTAATGATAAAAGGTTAGCCATCTAAGAGTAGGCCATCTTTTGTTTGTATCAATATTTTTAGATATATTTTGGCTGCTGATTTTGCCACTCCCTTTTTTGTTGACGCCACTCCCCTGCAAGTGTATTTTTGGTGCAAAAATACACTTGCAGGGGAGTGACGTTAACAAAAAAGGGAGTGGCAAAATCATTTCCCTATATTTTCTTGTTAAATCATCAACATTTTAGTTGGAATTTTTTTTTTCAAATAAAAGTTTCACAAGCAATTCTTTTTTGTACTCTTGGACCATCCAAAGAAATAAGTTCAAGGCTTATCTACTTATTTGATCCCTATAAAAGACTCCCCGTTTCATTTTCGTTCTTACAATTTTTTTGGTTTCAATTTTACCCTTATGGTTTATAACGAAATTCAATGTTACCCTTTCTGTCAAGAAATGGACCGAACTAGACTATGTTGATAACGGGAGGCTAATGTGGTACATATATGCACACGGTGAAGTGTGAGTGTGTAGACACCTCCCTATAGCGGGGCATCGCCATACAGATTGATCATCGTTTGCTCGTTTGGTTGCTTGCTTCATAAACCAAGATCGTAGATATTCCTATGGCTAGGAACATCGCCACATGATAATGGTTATCATCAAAACAGAGTCGCCACCTAGTTTATTAAAACTAGGAAAATAGATAAAGATTCCGGGTACGGGAGCCAAAAGTACAGTAAAGGGAAGGTGTTAGGCACCCCTCTCTGCCCAGTCGTGAGACTGGCCCATAATTGTTCAACATAAGACATGTACATGCTTTATTTAACTCTAACACGTAGTCTGTTTAATTAGCCTTTAAACAGTGAATAAAGTGAGCCGAGACGATAAGTAAATCATGCATCAGAAAACTGAACAAAACAAAACTGTCCCAGGGGAATGGATCCCGCGGCCGGTGAATGGATGACACGGCCGAGGGATCCTCCTGGTTTGATGTACCGGCCGAGGGATCGAAGCCCCGGTCGCTGTTCTTCCTCACACCAGACAGAGAAGTTAGCAGATAACTAAAACGCTACGATTAAAGTATATGGACAGAAAGTAAATCAAACCAGAGGCCGTTGGGCCTCACTACCTTGATCCCTCAGTAGCTTGATTGCTTCGGATTGAATGGGATTGACTGATTGCTTCTTTGAAAACCCTAGGGTTAGGGTTTGAACTTCGGGGTTTGATCGTCGGATTGATGGTTGCATTCAAGAGGTTAGGGTTTTTGAAGAGAGGGTTTGAGAGAGTATTTCTGCAGGGTTTCGTGGCTTGAGAGGGTGCGAAAGTATATGAATCTGATGATCTTATTTTTGGAACCCAAAGGCCCTTTATATAGGCAATTGGTGACTCACTCTGGCCAATCAAAACGCACGATTGCAATTGCAATGCAATACAAACTCTTCGTGGTGATCTCTGAGCGTAGCCCGAACGCATCGGGGAGGTATCGTAGTTGGATCAAACAATCGACAGAACGTTTCAGAGTCTGGAAAATAGACAATTTGGCGGCCGTAGAAAGGATCTGGCGGCCGAGGAAATGATGTTGCGGCCGAAGGCCGGATAGATCTTGCGGCCGTGGGATTGATCTCTCAGGGAGATTTTCAAGCAACAGGTTACTCGGGTGAATAAATGATGTTAAGGCTGTGAGATCAATGTCACGGCCGACAAATGGATTCTCCTAGGATTCTGTATTTTTTGTCTGAAAGGCTATATGACTCTGGATTGGGTCCTCTAAGTGGCTCAAAGTTCTTACCGAAAGTCCTAAGGTTCACAAGAAGGCAATCAGCAATCACTGTATCCATTTCATCATCGGGATGGTCCCCAAGGTGGGACTTGAAATAATCGTTAGGCGAAATTGGGGTGTCTACAGATGCCTCTCTTTGACTGAGCTCAGACGGATCGCGAGACATGTTTGAGTAAGAGTCAAAGCTGTAAAAGCAACTCAATTTGGTCCAACCACTATTCCAAGGGGTTTTCAGAAAAAGGTTTTTATTATGGTCGGGCCGGGAGGCTGCCTACGTATTCCACAGGGGAAATTCAGACCAACCGTAGTTCGGGAGGGCAAAAAAGAAAAAGTTTGGAGGGTTAGAAACAGAATACGTACCTTCGGGCTTTAAAAGCCGTATTGTGACGTACCTAGGCTGAGACAGGATTTTGGCGGAGAGTAGTTGAAAAAGCGCGGGGCTGCCAGGGAAGTTTTTTGCGGAGAGCATCCTTAGTATTTTGGGGTAGATCAGTATACGACAGGTGCGTTTGCTTTTCTTGACCATCCTTACTTTGACTGAATGGAGCTCGGTAGAGTAGCCTATCCTTGCGAATGAGCTGGAAGGAATTGATGTAATGGGGTGAAATCCAAGTCATCTACTGGGGATGAATCGGACGCCGTTTTGAGATATGGGTGGAACCCAAGCCATCTTCTGGAGACGAGTTGGATGCCGGTTTGAGATATGAGGGGCATAAGGTCGGTAACTGGAGCACGGAGCGTTGGGATGAGGGAACCGAGGCGCGGAGCCGGTTGTAATTATGAGGCGAGAGCCCGGAGAGTGGTAGGTTCTGACGTGATGGAACTGAGGCACGGAGCTGGTTGTAGTCACAAGGCGAGAGCCTAAGGTGATAGAATCGAGGCATAGAGCCTGCTGTGGTCATGAGGCGAGGGCCTGAGGAGATTGGAGCTTTGAACTTGATAGAACCGAATCGCGGAGCTGGTATTGATCATAAGGCGAAAGCCTGAGGTGTCGGAGCTTAGAACTTTGAAAAATCCTTTTTTTGCTATTTAAATATTCAATCAAGCAAAATAAAAGGAATTGAAAAGCAATAAATGATGAACAATACCGAACACAAGATATACGTGGAAAACCCCTTAAAAAGGGTAAAAACCACGGGAGGAAATCAAACACTATAAACCATTGTACAGTTACAAACAAACCTATACTTACAACCTAGAATCGCTCTCGGTTGACCAAGGTTGATTGCCGAATCGCTCGTTCACCGCACCCAGTGCTTGACTGCCGCTGCCTTGAATCCACAAGTCCTCCGAGATACTTCCAGAATCCACCGGAAGAACAATTCACTCAATAGAATCAAAGTTTGAAAAGAACTCTTGGAATTGTTCTGAAAGCTCGATGATCAACGGATCATGTGATTATTCCAAGAGACAAGCCACAATCTCCCTCAAGTATTTTTCTGATTTGGAGCAAGAGAGAGGCAACACAAATATGTTCGATCACCTTGAAATCCCAAATGAGCCGCATATATATAGATAGATTAAATCTGTCAAGTTGCTCGAGCACTGGTTAAAGCTTTTCTGGAGTTGCTCGAGCACTATTTCTGATAATCATTTCCATAATTCTGCACCCTTGATTTATTGATCCCCTTTCCTTATTGAATTGATAAATGCACGAAATTCTCTTGATTCCTTCCATTCCCATATTGCCATACACACGTGATTTCACCATCCCATATTGCCTTGACAATCTTTCCTTTTCCTGATATTGATTATATTCCATGCAAGTTTCCTAAACAGTCTCTATCACACTCAATTACATAGTATTTTTGATTTCCTTCCACTTCCTAAACAGACACTCTAATAAATAAATAAATTACAACGATATAAATGGAGATACAAATCAATGTGTTTTTGTCATGTGATTTGCCAAATAAAAAAGTGACCTTACAATCTCCCCCTTTGGCACTTCCATGACAAAACATACATAACAATCTATCTCTTAACAGATTGATCACAATCTGCGAAGCTACATTAATAAACATTGAAAAGTCAATCTGTTAAATTACTCCCCCTTTTTTGTCACGGAATGACAAAGGTAGAGTACACAAGAATAAGCCCAAATCAATAAAGCCTCCAATAAATAGAGCACCCAAATTAAGCCATAGTAGGAATAAAAAAGATTTAAACCAGACTGATATGCCATGTGAAGGAAAAATATATATATTTATATGAAGGACATGCACGTATTGAATTGTACTAGTAAAAATGAGACTTATGTTGAATAACTTATAAATGAGGTGAGTCCAAAATGAGGATGATCCGGTCGGTGATCTATATATCCAAAAAGAAGTGGTTTGTAGAATAGGAAAGCTCTAGTATCTACTGAGTACGAAAGAGACACTACGTACCTTAGAGCTCAAAACAAAACGGAAATTATATAGGACTAAAGATACTCTGTTTGTTAAAAAAAAATGGGTAAGACACACATGAATCCAGAGATGAATACTCAACCATGAGAATCAATAACTGTCATTACAACTTTTTTTAAAAATGCATGAGTGAACTTGTATGTATCCCAAGCATGAATAAAGCTGGAATTAAGTACAACATGCAATATGAGACCATGACAATTGTGGGTGTGTGACACGTCAGAAATATTAAGACCACCGTTTTCGGATACAAGATTTCTCGTGTTCCATGAGAATGGCAAACACCCTTCCTTCCACGAAGTCAAACCAGGCATGATGACACGAATGGCATCCCAAGGCTTAGAAATAACTCCCCCTCAACGATTAAATACTCGACATCCCAAGGCTTAGAAATAACTCCCCCTCAACGATTAAATACTCCCCCTCAACCAATGAGTATTTTGTCATATCAATTTTTATTGATGCTTCCAAACGAATACACATGTTTTTATATTTTACCCCACTGCCGTTTGACACGAATATTGGAAATAAGAGTACCTCATACCCAATCCCCGATTACTAAGCGAGTGGTCCAACACGGATGCCTTCACAAAGTCTATCCATTTTGTGACACGAACGCTCAGAGGGAGAGTACCTCACCCCAATTGTCCGGTACTCG
Organism: Rhododendron griersonianum; assembly: GCA_018127125.1. Classification (NCBI taxonomy): domain Eukaryota; kingdom Viridiplantae; phylum Streptophyta; class Magnoliopsida; order Ericales; family Ericaceae; genus Rhododendron; species Rhododendron griersonianum. Next base: position 23,836,525 of record CM030794.1, on the reverse strand, counting down.
ATGAACGCCCGGATAAGCAATAAGATCTCACAAATAGACTTTTGACTTTCTTATATGTTTTTGTTCCTTTTTTATTTTAACAAAACCAAGAGAACACCGTATCCAACCAAGATGCCAAAAGGTCAATCGCTGACGAAACAAAATAAGACATTCCAATGGACACGAGAACCAACTATCCAATCTGAATAATCTCTCTAATCATGACGTGTAAATGTGGCGATCATAGAGTCATAAGGCATGATGCAATTAATGTCTGAATATAACTCATGAGTGGAGATCAACAAGAAGACTGCATGCGTTTGAAAAAACAAATGCATTGATGTGAAACCCATGGATGATTACTCACAATTTAAACAACATGCTACGTCCAACACAGAATTTTTATTTTTTTAATATATGAATGTTTTATTTATTTATTTATAAGACAAGACAAACTAGGAATAAAAATGACAAAACACGAACACAAACATGACTCATATGTCTACTCGTATACCTATTTTGGATAATGAAAACTTTGATTATTGGAAATCTAGAATAAAAGCTGTAATGAGATCAGCTGATGAGGAAATTTGGGATTCATGCGTTAGAGGGTATAGGTATCCCATGAAAACCGTAGAAGAGAAACAAGTTCCTAAACTTACTTCAGAATTGTCCGTCAAGGAAAAAGCAGCACTACAAGCTAATAATCGTGCTTTGGATATATTGTTTAGTGCTGTGGATGTTAATGAACACTGTAAGATAGCTAATTGTGAAATCGCAAAAGAAGCTTGGGATATTTTAGTAACTTGTCATGAGGGAACGGATGTTGTTAAACAATCTAAGTTACAGAGACTCACTACTGAATTTGAGATAATTAGAATGCAAGAGGATGAAACTTTTAATGAATTCTACTCTAAATTGATCGCTATCGTCAATAGTTGCGAAACCCTCGGTGAGCCTATTTCTCCTTTTAGGGTGATTAAGAAAATATTGAGATCCTTGCCTGAACGGTTTAAGACAAAGGTCACTATGCTTGAAGGCAAACGTAAACTCAATGAAAAATATGTTGAAGAAGTGGTAGGTATTCTCCAAACTTATGAAGCTGATATGTTACAACCTGAGTCTCTAAAATCTAAAGTTAAACCATCGGCTAAATCGATTGCTTTTGCAAGCTCTCAAAGCGAGTCTAGGGAATCAGATTGTGATGATGAGTATGACCTTGAAGCTATGGATATATTTACCAAAAACTTCAAACAATTTTTTAAAAAGAAAATGACTAAAGGAGATGGGAATAAGAAATTTGAAAACAAAAGAAAAAGTGAGTCTTCTAGTGCTAAAGAAAAGAAGGGGATTAAAGGACCAACGGTAGGGCCAAAGTGTTATGAGTGTCAAGGATATGGTCACTTAGCTCATGAATGTGTTAATAAGTTGAAGAAGAAGACTAATTTTAAGGCCAATATAACTTGGGATGACGATAGTGAGTCTGACAACTCTGAAGAAGAACAAGTTGATCACACGAACTTTATGGCGTTTGGGGCTTCTTTATAGTCAAACCTTAATGATCATGAATCCTTAGGCAATAGTGAGAATGAGGGAAGTGATGAGGAGTTTAGTTTCGATGAGCTAAAACAATCCTACAATACGCTATTTAAGGAGAGTGTTAAGATTAATGAGTCAAATTTGAAAATGGCTGAGAATTATAATAATTCTAAGAAGGAGTTAGTGACAGCTAAAAAACAAGTGGAAGAGTTGCAAGTTTTTTTGAGTAATGTCACTAGTGAGAAAGAAAAGTTGAGCAAGGAGGTTGAGAGGTTGCAAGAAAAGAATAGGGTCTTGATTGAGTTAAACACCGCCTTGGACGATAAAATAAATATGTTAAACACTGAGATTGGTAATGCTAATATTCTATTTGAGCGTTTAAATACAGGGTCAAAGACATTGGATGATATTTTGAGCATTCAAAGACCGACAAGTGGTATCAGAGCCAGGAAGTCATGGGTTCGAGTCGCGGGAGCGTCATCGTGAGGGAGGGATTGTTGGGCCCGGAGTGCCCCCACGGATTTGGTTACACAATGCCACTCCCTGCGACCGCTCTAAAAACAAATTTGCGGTGCGATGTCGAATGCCATAAAAGACTTAATTGAAACCTTCGCTAACACCAATTGGTTTTAGGAGAGATGGTGGAAAAGTGGTCCGCCAAGCTTGATGTAATTTGAACCGAAGCGTAGAACAGGTTGCATTCTGATGGTCTGTGCACAGAGCTTTCTCATCATAAGTTTTGGCGTAGAGCCAAAGGATCGAGGCACTGGACCGATCAATAAAACCGAGGCGTAGAGCCGGTTGATTGCAGGATTGACCTGTTGAATAAGAGATAGAGATGCAAAGTGTGTATATGTGATGATGTTGGTTAGATATGAACAGATATGATGATGCAGACTCAATGTGCAATTGATGCAATGTGTGCACGGGCCCGTGCGTGTGTGTTTGATATAAGCGTAGAGCTTCTTTCAAGTTCTGGACTTGAGCATTCAGAGCATAGAGCTCGAGCATTCGGACGGCAGAATTCGAGCATTCAAAGTACAGGCTTTGAGCATCCAGTACGCAGTGGTTGGGCATTCAAGCGTAGAGCTTGAGCATTCAAGTGTAGAACTTGAACATCCAGTACACAGTGGTTGGGCATTCGAAGAGCTTCGAACATTCAAAATGTTGGATTTTGAGCATTCAAGCGTAGAGCTTGAGAACTGATGATGTCTTGTTGATTGGGGCGGCGTAGAGCCTGTTGAGATAGTTGTTACGGCGTAGAGCCAGTTGAGATAGTGGGCATGGAGCCGCTGAGTTGGCTGGCGTGGAGCCTGTTGAGATATGGGCTTGTAGCCGCTGAGATAATGGGCATGGAGCCGCTGAGTTGACTGGCGTAGAGCCTGTTAATGATGGTTATGGCGTAGAGCCGCTAAGATGGTAGATATGGGCGTAGAGCCACTGAGTGATGGGCGTAGAGCTGCTGAGCAGTGGGCTTGGAGCCGCTGAGTAAGCATAGGGCTGCTGGTAGTGGATACGGGCGTAGAGATGCTGATAATGATTGGGCTTAGAGCCTGTTGAGTTTGTTTAAGCTTGGAGCTACTGAGTGAGCTTAGAGCTGCGGGGATAACGGGCTTGGAGCCGCTGAATTGATTGGCGAGTGGGTGAACATGGGCATGGAGCCGCTGAGTTGTTTGATAGTGATGAGTTCGAAGTTGATGAGACAGTGAGTGAGGAGCTTGCTGTTTGAATGGCTTTGAATGGTGTGAAATTGAGAGGTAGTGAAGCTGCTAAGATGTTTGAGATGACCGGCTCGGGTCTATTGGGAGTGAGCTTAGAGCTGCTGATGTGGTGAATTCGGAGTTATGATGGTGATGAATAGCAGAGCTGCCGAGTGTTTTGATTTGCTATAGCAAGAGCTTCGGCCAGCAGTTTGTGGAGAGAGAGCTTCCTTATGCTTAGGTGTGTTTCCAAGCCTAGTTCTATCAATATTGCATTTGCTCGGGAATGCCCCCAAGGCTAATTTGATTTTGCTTCTGTTGGTCACGGACCCAGAACTTCATAATTGCTAGAATTTTGGTGCACTGAGCAAAATTTGATGTTGTTGAGGGGAATGGATTAGGGGGTCAGGAAATCGATCTCTCGGTCGAGTAAAAGATGTCTCGGCCGAGGAATCAAAGTTTCGGCCGTGAGAATTCCAAGTTCACCTTCTTTCATTTATCATCATGCAATGCATTACAAATTCATAAACACGTCTAATCGTATATTGATAGATAACTTAAGTTCACATTATTCCTGAAAGTCTATCATGACGTCCTTCGTCCCGCACCGAACCCACAATGACTCCACGACATACTACTCACTAGGTTCTAAACAAGAATCTTATAGAACGAGTGTCAAAGGAACCTAGGAAGATCAACAAGACGAAACACGAGGATACGAGTCATAATCCTATCCATCGGATTGCTAGACAAGCTCATGTCTACCCATAACACTCACCACATTACCCCTTATAGTCCATAATACTCGTATCAATCTTACGGTACGTTCCCTATCCAACGACACTAATATTATACTCTAATGAGTGCCAAGAGACAAGATCGAACGAGTCATTAGGACACAAGTAATCATACTCGAGAGTGACTTAAACATGTTCTAATTATATAGGGAGTCATAACACGGAACGAGAACAACCTTAGGTGCTTGCTCGACCAAAGTGTGTGTCGTAGTAAAGAGCGCCCCAAGCGTAGGGCTAGGTCGGTTGCAGCATAATAAACTCGGAAGTCCGAGGTCGAATCCACAGGGAGCCAATGGAGCTAAGCCGGAGGTTTGATTTACGAAGGGTTTTTAGCGTTAGGACCGCCAACCTTTAGTTCGGCTTTAAGACGGCCAACTTTTGAGTGACGAAAATTCTCTCTACCTCCTAACTTTAATTGAAAACAAAGATTGACTAGAAATTAAAAGCGGCAAGGTCTAGGGGTTCATTCCGCCCATAACTTAGGCCGTTCAATGCTTCTCTTTAATAACTCAAGTGAGAGTCATTGTCATTTGATCTCACTCGGAAGATTTAACCATGAAAATCAAGTTTAACTCATACAACGGGGTTTGGAAATGGAAAGGAACTCATTTAGGCATTTTATCAAACACATAGAGTGTCATGGTTCTAAGCATTGGGTGTGCCAAGGAGACTTGTCTACACACAATCAAAGAAGTTAACAACCCTAAGTTTAGACCAAAGATTAGAGTTCAACAAGTTCTTTGAGGCATTTTGGCAAACACCTAGAGTGACATAGCTCCAAGCATTAAATGTGGCAAGAGATCGAATCCTTGCCTACACATAATCAAAGAGGTTAACAACCCTAGGTTTTGGTACATAAAAATGAACTTAGTCCATTCACAAACCACATTAAGCACAAGAAATGAGAGAAGCCATTAAACTACCCAAGTCACGGGATAGAAATCACCCCATGACTAAGCCTTTATCACTACTCAACCATAGAACAAGAACGAAGAACAAGCATAAAAAGATAAATACGATTCATGGATGAAAACGAAAATAAACTTAAGATTACGAAAGATCTCAACCGTACTTACAACATTAATGAAGACGAAATACCTCAAAACCCAACTCTTCAATCTCCTTTGAAGAGAGATGAAGAGTTTGAGAGGAGAGGGAGGTAGAGAGAGAAGTTCCTAGGGTTGAGAATGAAAGATCCCCTCTCAAAATGAGGTTAAAATCTATTTATAGTCCCAAACATTCGGGATACAAAAGTCTAAACTACCCTTGAAATGTCCAACAGTCGGGTAAAAAATCTGCAGAAATTTCCAGGTGCTACGGGTAGGACCATTTTTGGGCTACAGGTAGTAGTCTTGTTTTGCAGTTTTGACACCGCTACTGATCACTGGCTACGGGTAGGACCATTTTGGGACTACGGGTAGCAGCTGGACAGTTTTTCATTCTCCTTTGTTTCTTTAGCCTTTTCATGCCCTTTGGCCTTCCGTTGTCCCGCACACCCTCCGAAGCTACTATTCATCATTCTTGGGACTCGGTGACGGAGTGCCACAAGGCCTTGGGTGTATGGAAACCCTTAGAGTTGATCCATGGCGTCAAAACACGCCTTATTCATGCGATTCACCTGGAAATGCCAAAAACACACCTTTCGCGCAATATCATTCAAATCAAGTAAGTTACGCACGTGAGTGTGACAAAAATGAGAGAGATAAGCCCTTTTATTTACACTATTGAGGGCTTATCACACCCCCCAACTTGGACTTTGCTAGTCCCTAGCAAACTTAAACAAAAAGTATATAACTAATTCTATGCAATCTTCCCCCGAAACAAGATACGAAACTATGCTCAACTTAGGATACGGCAAGAGTCCACAATCAACACCCCTTCGGACTCAATCACATGCAACCCACGCACATGCATACAATGAACTAAGGTGAACAAATTATGCCAACGGCCAAGCAACACACATCCACCTTGAATTTCCATTCCAGGACTCAAAAGAGCAAACTCAGATATGAAATTGCACAAAGTAATAAACTAGAACAACATCCCATGATAAGCGCTAGCAAGAATTGCAATAGCAAGAGACAAAAAGCTATGCATGCTAATCAAAAGAGCGCCGACAAAGAGAGCTAAGCAATTATTCACAAACAAACTAAGCTAACCGGAAATTCCATACTAAATTAGCATTAAATATCGATCATGCATCAAAAGGAGTTAGACGAGCGTACATTAGGATCAACTGAGGACTTTATTAGCTTATAACGACCTTGGATACAAAGGGAAACGGACTACAAAACGTGTAGTGGCCATATGCTAGCATGGTTCATCTACCCTTGGCCACCACCAACCCTAAACTACCCAAGGCATGGCCACATGCCGGCCAATCACCAAACAAAGCTATGAAGAAGAAATAAAGAAAATTTACTAGATTAATCCTACTAAACTACTACCACCGACTCCACCACACCGTCGTCCTCATCCGGCTCCTCGCGGTATTTAGCCTTGTGCTCTCCCTTCTCATTGGACTCCTTCTCATCGGGAATGTCTGTTAGCCCGAATATCTAACCAATCCTCTCATCATAGTATTTAACCCTCTTTTGAATTCGGTTTTGCTCTTTCATAGCATTTCTTTGAGAAATAGGGTCCTTTGAGGTGAGATTTGTAGTAAGAGAGATTGAGGGTCCAATTTTGAGAGCTTTGGAGAGGGAGATGAAAATTTGGGGCTTTAGCTTTTGAAGTGGGAGAGGAGAGATAGGGAATCATGTATCAATTCTTCGCCCTTTTGCATCCCAACCACTTCTATCACATTCACACCACCCCCAAACCTCCTTGAATCATTGAAAATCAATTTCACACAACCCTCCAAACATCCGGTTACTTAAGTTTGAACAAAAATGGAGACTCGGACAATGGTTCAACAATTTAGGACGAGGGGACACATTTGTGGTTTTATCACGCAAAAATTGCCTTGTATCATTTCCTACGTACGCCAATCAACTCCAATATGATGCATAAAAGATATCTAAACTACTCATGTATGAACAAACGGATATTATTTACGCAAGTGCGGAAAAAGAGACAAACAAGCATGAGATGCTTCAAAATGAACTTCAACTCTAAGCGATGCATACTACTTGACACACCTTGGAGCTCAATTTGTTCAACAAAGTTCACGTATATGCATGCAGCATGGATTCAACACATAATCAAATTCGATGGGGTGCACAACTCTTGCCATTATTAGGGAAAGTTGAGCATATACTAAGTATCTAGCACTTGAATTCACTAATTACAAGGGAAAATTGCACAAAAAATTTTAAAATTTTCTATGCAATACCGAGAACGAAATAAACTTAAAGCATAAACCATCCCCCCCAACTTGAAATATGCAGTGTCCTCAATGCAAAAAGACAAAAAAGCAAGGAGAGGGATAGAACAAAAGTACCAACGGGGTGGAATGTCAACCACCCGATACCTCGATCAAGTTGGAGGATTTTGCGTCATTGCCTCTGTTTGTCCTTAGCAAAGCTTCCAAAGTTCATTCCTACAAAAGGCTTAAGAACAAACCTCCTACTTGGAGACAAAAGACATTAGTACCGCCGGCTCGTGGTAGCCCGGCAACAAAAATTATTATTAACAAGTATTGAAACTACCGAATCGTCATGTGATTAGACGGGTACTACTTTTCTCCCCATCTCTCACTCAAAGCGCCGTAGAACAAGTCATACAACAACTTCAAACTCGAAATAGGTGGCTATACCAGACCACAAAAGTAAAATGGAAAAGAAGAGAGCGAAAGAGAGAGAGAAAGGGAGTGTATGTGTGTTCAGCCAAATGTGGATATCGAACATTGATTGTGCCCCTAAGAGCTATTACCATGAGCACATCACTCCACTCCAAAATCTTGGTCAAAAATTGAATTCGGCCATACCACAAAATAAGATACTTTGAGTAACGCAATTGCCGAATTCGTTTAAGACATTTAAGTTCAACCAAGTGTGCATTCCAAACTAGATTGATTTTCAGACTGTTGACAAAATCTACAATGTAAGGATGGTAAAACAAATCAAAGTCATCAACACCAAGAAAATCAATTAGTTCCACTCCCACAAAATCTTGGAATGGTGGAGACTCAACAGGAGTGCCGACAACATCTACAAAGTTCTCATGAGGAGAACATTGGACATTAAACTCATCACGACACCCTAACTCTAATGGTGTTTTCAAATCTAAACCAACCTCTTCAATAATGCTAAGCGGCTCTATTTCCTCTTCTTTAACATTTAAGTTGGCATCTTCAACATTGACACCATCAACCCAAGATTCTGAACTTTCGGCCAATTGATCAAAGTAATCCCAATTTTCATTAACGGTTTTATCAAAAAATGCACCATCAACCATCTTTTCTACAAGCTGACGCGTTGTAGAATTTAAACTCTTATAGAAAATGGGAATAAGGTGCCTTGCTTCATAACAATGCTGCGACCAATAGAGTATGAGATATCTAAACCGCCACCAACAACACACAAAGGATTCTTCATCAAGTTGACAAAAATTTACGATTTCACGTAGCAGCATATGAGGCTCATGTATTGGGGAAAACTTTTTGAAAAATTGATTTTCTATATCTTGCCATGTAACTATTGATCCTGGATTCAATGAATGAAACCAACTCTTAGCCCTATCTTTCAAAGATGATGGAAATATCTGAAATAAGGCCACTTTATCATTCATGCACAGCTCCTCAAGTTCTATGATGTGCGCACATGGATTTTCAGAGGCTAAGCCATGAAAAGAGGGCAACACTTGAAGCATGCTCGGCTTAGCACTAAAAACACTGGCGGTAGGAGGGCCTAATTCCTCATTTGACACCGCCATTCTACTACAAAGATAAAAATTTAAATTAAAAACAAAAGATGGAATACTTACAGTGCGGTGTAAAGCAATACCTCTGAGTTAACAACTAATTGACTCCCCGGGCAACGGCGCCAAAAATGCTTGCTCGACCAAAGTGTGTGTCGTAGTAAAGAGCGCCCCAAGCGTAGGGCTAGGTCGGTTGCAGCATAATAAACTCGGAAGTCCGAGGTCGAATCCACAGGGAGCCAATGGAGCTAAGCCGGAGGTTTGATTTACGAAGGGTTTTTAGCGTTAGGACCGCCAACCTTTAGTTCGGCTTTAAGACGGCCAACTTTTGAGTGACGAAAATTCTCTCTACCTCCTAACTTTAATTGAAAACAAAGATTGACTAGAAATTAAAAGCGGCAAGGTCTAGGGGTTCATTCCGCCCATAACTTAGGCCGTTCAATGCTTCTCTTTAATAACTCAAGTGAGAGTCATTGTCATTTGATCTCACTCGGAAGATTTAACCATGAAAATCAAGTTTAACTCATACAACGGGGTTTGGAAATGGAAAGGAACTCATTTAGGCATTTTATCAAACACATAGAGTGTCATGGTTCTAAGCATTGGGTGTGCCAAGGAGACTTGTCTACACACAATCAAAGAAGTTAACAACCCTAAGTTTAGACCAAAGATTAGAGTTCAACAAGTTCTTTGAGGCATTTTGGCAAACACCTAGAGTGACATAGCTCCAAGCATTAAATGTGGCAAGAGATCGAATCCTTGCCTACACATAATCAAAGAGGTTAACAACCCTAGGTTTTGGTACATAAAAATGAACTTAGTCCATTCACAAACCACATTAAGCACAAGAAATGAGAGAAGCCATTAAACTACCCAAGTCACGGGATAGAAATCACCCCATGACTAAGCCTTTATCACTACTCAACCATAGAACAAGAACGAAGAACAAGCATAAAAAGATAAATACGATTCATGGATGAAAACGAAAATAAACTTAAGATTACGAAAGATCTCAACCGTACTGATGAGCACCCAACATTGTAGATATTTGGTGCGACTAGTCCCGTTCTATCTTGCTTTTATCTTATGTTTATTTAGCTTTTATAGCGATATTGCACGTAAGGTAAGTTTTTGTGTATTTCAGGTAAAACGTGCAAATAAGGCATAGTTTGACGCCATGGATGGCCCAAGTGCTTCCGAGTACCCGAAGACCCTGTCGGCCCCTTAAAATCTGTCTAAGTATGGAAAAATGACTTTCTGAAAAAGTTCTGATTTTCGAGATTAAAAATGGCGGTAATTGATCCTTGAATTTTTCTAAGAGTAACTACAAAGTTGCAAGGTTTTATTTGAAGAGCAAGGTCATGTTTCGAGCCTTTTCGTCTTGAGAAAAATGTGCAGTTTTCCATTTTACACTAAAAGTGGGGGGTTGACATTTTGATTTAATTGGAATCTTGAAATTCTGGTAATGCCATTGTTTCCAAATGGGGGGTACTTTCTTATTTTCATTAAATAAATTAAAGTAAAGAAAAGGTAAAAGAAATGTTTAAAATGTCATCTTTACTTAACTTTAGAGAATGAAAATAAGGTGTCGGGTGAGCCAAGGGGCCGTCGGGTATCGATACGGGATTGCTTCGTGGAGAATGACCATTTGGAGAAAACAACGTGGTATCGATACTTTGCTTAAATAGTATCGATACAGGAGGCTTCCGGCTAGATTTTTGTTGCTTTTTGGACTTTCCATTTATGGAATAGTTGCTACTTTTGGTATGTTTTTAGGATATTTTGTAGAGAGAGTGGTTTGTTTGTATAAATAGGTTGGAAGACTTTCTCTATCTCATGTGTAGGTAAGTAGTTAGTTAGTTTAGGTTAGTCTTTCCTCCATTAATGTCTTTCAAGCTTTCTTAGTTTAATCTTTCAAGAACTCTAGTAAGTCTTTCTCGTTTATTGTTTTCTCGTTCATTAATGTTGTAGCTACGGTTGAGATCTTTATATATATCAAGTTTATTTTCATTTCTATCGGTTTAATATGTTTACCTTTTTTAGCATGCTTTCTAGTCTTTTTAATATGTGTGAGTAATCAATTAGGCTTGGCCATGGGGTGAATAACACCTTGTGATTTAGGTTAATTTTGCTCTTCTCAACTTAAGACTTGAGGTTTGGTTTGTAAATGTGCGTGGTTCGCCTTTTATGTAACAAAACTTGTCGATGTTAACCTCCGGTGATCATATGCTCGCTCATATGGTTCCGTGAGCTATGTCTCAGCTCGTGTTTGCCAAAAGAACCAAAGAACTTGCTCGCTTTCCAAACTATACTTCTAGTTCTTGGCCTTGATATTTAGTTTGAATTCAAGTCTTGTTGTTGTTAATCTCCGGTGATCATGTGCTTGCTCACATGGTTCCGAGAGCGATGTCACGCCTTGTGTTTAGCTTGTTATTCAAACTCTATATCAAGTCTAACCATTTTCACCGCTAAATCTTCCGGTTGATAACCTATGCCGTGTGATTCAACCGTGTTTTCGTTGAGAAAAGTTAATTGGCTTAAGTTACGGGTGTCATGAACTTCTATGCCTTGCCGCTTTTAATTCTTAGTTAAAACTCATTTCTAGTCTTTTCCATAAGAGTGTTTATCACTTTTCAAAGCAAATCGATAGTTGGCCGTCTGAACGCCGGAACACTTGCATCAACAAATTCTAATTAGCTATAGAGATTATCTCTGTGGGTACGATCCCGGACTTTCCGGTATTTATGCTGACAACGACCTAGCCCTACGCTCGGGGTTTTCAACCTTATTGGAAGGCGAGGTTTCGACAGAAGCACGTACTTACAACATTAATGAAGACGAAATACCTCAAAACCCAACTCTTCAATCTCCTTTGAAGAGAGATGAAGAGTTTGAGAGGAGAGGGAGGTAGAGAGAGAAGTTCCTAGGGTTGAGAATGAAAGATCCCCTCTCAAAATGAGGTTAAAATCTATTTATAGTCCCAAACATTCGGGATACAAAAGTCTAAACTACCCCTGAAATGTCCAACAGTTGGGTAAAAAATCTGCAGAAATTTCCAGGTGCTATGGGTAGGACCATTTTTGGGCTACAGGTAGTAGTCTTGTTTTGCAGTTTTGACACCGCTACTGATCACTGGCTACGGGTAGGACCATTTTGGGACTACGGGTAGCAGCTGGACAGTTTTTCATTCTCCTTTGTTTCTTTAGCCTTTTCATGCCCTTTGGCCTTCCGTTGTCCCGCACACCCTCCGAAGCTACTATTCATCATTCTTGGGACTCGGTAACGGAGTGCCACAAGGCCTTGGGTGTATGGAAACCCTTAGAGTTGATCCATGGTGTCAAAACACGCCTTATTCATGCGATTCACCTGGAAATGCCAAAAACACACCTTTCGTGCAATATCATTCAAATCAAGTAAGTTACGCACGTGAGTGTGACAAAAATGAGAGAGATAAGCCCTTTTATTTACACTATTGAGGGCTTATCATTAGGAATAGCCACGACCTCAGCAGACTAACACACCTCTACTCAAATGATCATAACTTTCTGTGTACTAAGGGTTTTCAGGTGATTCCTATGGCAATGAAAAGCTGACTTCAAAACCTTCGAATTGATATAAAGTTTGCATGAAACGGACATCGGACGAAGAAGTTATGGCCGTTTGAAGTTAGGCAAAAACCCAAAAAACGAGCAGATTTTTCAGATTTGTCCGAAACACAAAACTCAACCTCAAGCACAAAACAAAGCACGATCTAAGTATATAAACATCATATAAACATATATAACAAGAGTAAGAAATCCCTACCAAAGTGGGTTTTGAGCAAAACCCTAGGCATACCAAGTGATACAAGCTTAAATCTACCAAGAACAAGCTCCTCCCAAGCTTTGTTACAAAATTTAGGATGGATATAACCCAAAACAAGATAAACAAGCATGGATCAACAAGTGATTGAAAGGAGAGAGAGAAAAACGTAATTAAGAGTCAAGGAGTGAGAACAAAAACACAAAACTTACCCTTTATTCACCAAATGTGAGAATCAAGTGAGCTTGAGGTAGAAAACTCTTGGATCTTGAAGATTTGAGGTAGAAATCAAATGATTTGAGTGAGATTGGAGTGAGGTAGGTGAGAGGGGGTGTTTCTAGGTTTATTTCGTGGGTTTGGATGTGAAAAATGATAAATGGGTGTATTTATAGTAGTCTGAATCGCGTGCTGAAAATTTAGAATTTTTGCAGGGAGTACTGGTACTGAGAAATGACAGTACAGGTACCCAGAAGATTCAGCATTCGTTTCTGGTCGAGGTGTACCTGTACTGGGAAAAGATGTACCTATACACCATGGACAGATTTGAAAGTTTTTGCCAACGTTCATCGAATCAAACCCCAATTGCTACCAACACTTCCACACAACATTTCAACACCAAAACTCAAAGTTTAACTATTCTTCGAATGCCCGATACACAACGGTAGGCATATTCGTATAACTTCATTAATAAACATATAATTTAATCAAAATACGATCTTCCAGATATTAAACGATTAAGGAAAATAGAATGATTTACGGGTCTCAACATAAAAGCCACGATACCAAGCTCTTGAATCTTACCCTATTTTTTGTTGTAATATTTTCTGCTATTTTGGTGTAACAAGGAACAACGGTTTTGTATTTTTGCATGTGACGATCGCTTGACCTTAAGTGGCGATCGCCAGTTAGATTTTGTCGACCACCAATCTTTTTGGTGGCCACCAGAGTTTCTGTAGAATAGAAGCTTTGTTCTCCTGTTTTCTACATGCTTACCTCATCCCCTTTCCCATGTGTGGTTTTTATTACTGTTCTCACCCATATCTGTTAATGGCTTAATCAAAAAGTTCATGTGAAATCACTTAAGCATGTTAAACTGTCTTACGTCAAAGGGGTAGAGGCCAACCTTTGTGGTTGGGCAAAGAGGGATGCCTAACACCTTCCCCTCACTGTACCCTTAGTTCCCAAATTTAAAATCTCAACTCTTGTTTCTTGGTTCCTAAAACCAAATGACGACTCTAAACAGATTAAGTGCGCCGCAATGGCACTTCCGATAAATAGACATGCCGCATCGGATGTCTAAAAAGAGTAGTTTCGCTGACAAGCCATCCTGTGTGGTGACGCTTTGCTCTAAAGCACGGGAGGGGTATCCAAGTAACAATTACACTTAAATAAAAGCTTCAAATTTTATGGAGTGCAACACAGTGTCCAAAATAACTGCTAGAAGTTCTTTTGTAGTTTGTGCCAATTCGTTGCATTGAGATTACATAATATGGTCATTGCACAGAACTTGAGGATGTTATTCTCTTACATTGTTATTATCTTCTCTGAAAGTTAAATGCCTTAATTGAGAAGGCAAAGAAGAACCCAAAGAGCACAGCTATCCCAACAATGATTATTGTGACATATCCCACAAAATAATACTTGAAATCGAAGTACGTTTGCACAAAATATTCCACTGTTTCACCCGTGTCAAGCTTGGCCTGAATGTTTCCAAACTGTGAAGCAACTAATCCATACAAAGTCCAAGAGACCGGGCAAATGTAGACGTACCACTTCGACCACACTGGAAGCCTCTGTCATGACATGAGAAAGAAAGATAAGACCCTTTATGAGTAGTTTTGTCAAATGGGGAACTTGAATTGAAATTATTAGAAATTACCGTCTTTGGAATTATAAAGCTAGAGAAGAGGTTCCATATAGCATAGAAGGCAGAAGCGACTATGGCTGCCATACTGTGGTTTGGAGTTACGGCTACTGTCATCATCCCATAGAATGTGAAGTATAATAAGGTGAAATACATAAAAAAACAGGTACCAAAAGAATTTGGCTGCTGTCCACTCAAATCCAATCATACTGTAGACTATGACTCCATATATGACACTTTGCACAAAAATGTATGGGAGTTCAATCACAACCTGCATAATGAAATGACAGTGAGAAAAACAAGATATATAACCATCATAAATATTAACAAGGACAATGGTCTCCAATTACACTCGACTGTCTTAGTATAATTTTTCTTTTGCTCAACTTCCATGTAGCATGGGTGGAGCTAGCAAAGGTCGTGTTCTGAATACTTAGCACGTTAAGAAATGATTATATGTTGATTGTTACTCCTTGATGCTTGGCAGTTGTTGAGTGAGCTAAAATTGTTAAGGTTCATAGTACTAAGATGTCATCTTGGCCATGATGGTTTGTATGAAAGTTATACTCCTATACTTCTACTTCAATTATATACGATATGATATTCGCCTTTCACCCAAAAACAAATTTGTCTTCATCAATATTTTGATATGAATATTAGTTGCTTTTACCTGTAGATACCATTTGGTTTGTGCCAACTTGTATCCTAATACACATTAATTTCATTATTTCTTCTCTCCATCATATATTCAGATGTCACTCTATTTCTCTTTCGAACCCTTCAATTTTCTCCCTATTTTCTTCAACTGCTCTCTAATTTTTTGTCTTATTTCTTCTCATACTTCTAATGAGCTCTCTCCTTTTTTTTTCACCACTATTACCTATGTTATCTTCTCAACACTGTGTTATGCATGGTTTTTAGCTAAAATTCTACCTCCAATGTAGAATTATAACTCGCCTATTCATATCCATCATAGCAAAATGACATAATTTTCTATTCTATCAAAGGCAGTTGGATGAATGGGTTGTTAATTTGTTACTATAGTATTCAGTGCATTCCAAATCGGTATGATTTGAATTGTTTTGTTTAGGTTGCGGAGAAAGATACTTAATTGATGAATTCAGTTTTCGAAGATAGGCTCCACATTTTAATACAGCCAATACCTGTCCAAAAGCATACGGTAAAGCTGAGTACATTCCGGCTGCTTTTTCCCGATAAAAAACTGTTCTCTCAACAGCAACTACTGGCTGCACCGACGTGGCATTTTGTACACCAACAAAAAGAACGGCACTATACATAGAACCCATTGCATTGAATAGATCTTGTTGTGTTCCCCTGAAATCCAACACAAATGAACTAGTTAAGAAACTAAGAAATGGATAGAGGAATAACATAATGGAGTTGCATGGCTTTTTTATTACCTTTTGGAGCCAATCTGCCAGAAGATTGTCCCAAACAGCAAAGCTATGATAGTTGTGAAAAAGAATTTCATTGCAGTATATGGTGGGTTTCGCCAGTATGATAAGTGTTGTTTCCATAGGCATGCCATACATTGGGTGAAGAAAGATTGTGAATACTGAGTGGCAAAGTAGAGATCTTTTGAACCCGGCGGAGGCGTACTTAGTTCTGCGATTGTTTCTTTGTTTCTCCTAATTCAATCATCATAGTGTTAATAGCTAGAATGCATAAGAATAAGCAAACTTTATATTATTTGTGTGCGTTCCATTTTTACTTCAATGTTGGCATAAGGAGGAGGTACAAAGGCACGTAACATAGCGCACACACGCTGGCACAAGAAGTTTTGAATAATGTAGGACACAACATGTGTTGCACACAACGCAGTTATTTATTTATTCCTTTTATGCTCTATTGGATAATCAAATTATCATGTCACACACACTAGTGTTGTACCCATTCGATGCACGGGACAAAGAAAATAATATTGGTGTTTGTTTTCGGTCCCTTGTATTGAATGGGCACAACATTATTTGATAAAAATATAGTTTAATTTTGTTTATGGTCATGGTTCCGTGTTCAATGCACATTTACATTGGCCCCATTTTATGCACTGAAAGACATGTGTGGTGAAAATTAAATTTGGAGCACCTTGTGGCGGCGTCCCAAGAACATACTGTAGAATAATAGTTCCCTTACCCACACCCCCTCCCCCACGTCTCACTCTCTCCCCCTCCCTCCCCCACATTTCTATCTCTCTCTTCGACTTTTACCCACTTCTCTCTCTCTCTCTCTCTCTCTCTCTCTCTTTATTTTTATAGACAAAAAAATAAAAAATATAGAAAATTAGGATGCTTTTGAAGGCAAAACACATTTGCTTATAGTATAGTGAGCTTTCTGCGAGGGATCTCCCATATTTTCTACGGAGCGGACCTCCCATTTTCGAGTCATATTTTGATAATCCAAACCGTGTACTTGTTTAAAACATGTTTTAAGGGTATCCGTGACAAATCAGCTCAAAATATGATCGGAAAGTACTTCATCCAAACAGTTTTGGATCAAGCACTTACCGATATTCTTTTAAGTTGATTTCTCACGGGTACCCTTAAAATATGTTTTATACAAGATGAACGGTTCGGATCATCAAAATATGACCCCAAAATGGGAGATCTGCATATAAGCAAAATTATGGATCCCTCATAGGAAGTGGATCTCTCTCCCTCATAGGAAGTGGATCTCTCTCTCTCTCTCTCTCTCTCTCTCTCTATATATATATATATATATATACTACATAAGATAAGATAGAAAATTTGTAGTCAACAAGTAATTGATTTAGCAGAATCAAAGTGAAAATACGAAGAATAGGGTTCTAATAATGAAAGTTGAATCACAGTCAAAATACGAAGAATATGGTTCTAATAATGAAATCAAGTGCAACTCTAATTTCTAAAGACTAAAGGAGGTGGCACAAATCTATGTTGTTTCTCTTTTATCACTAAATTCAAACTTTCACAATTGTATTGTGTTCCATATTTGCATAAAGGAAATGCGTATCCCTCCGATGGCTAAACTTATCCAAATCTAGAAAATGTTTAGTAAATAGTAGAGTATGTTTGGACGAGTGTACAAAAGGTGTCAAGAATTGTCTGATGAATGTCGTGTTAACACAGAACACAACATCCTTAAAAACACCAGTCCTTCTTAGGTATTCACCAATGTTGAAATTTAAATTTTCATTTTTTATAAGATTTATTCTAACTTCCGCCCAAAAGATTTAGGATAATAGGTAAAATGTGCATTGATATTTGAGAAAGGTGTATTGATATTTGTGAAAATATATTTAATATCTGGGTGATATGCATTGATATCCAAACTTGTTTATAATTATTGGCATATTATTCTCCGCCTAGTAGGCGGAGATTAGCAAGACCATTATATAATTCAAGTCTTTGTCATGCCTGTATAGTTCTGAGTTCTTGTACACTTCAGCAAAGTTGACCCCATGAGCTGCTTCTTGTGCTATTGAAGTCACCTCTAACATCCAAGTAGCCGGATTATAACCATCTTTAACTTTACTGACTCCATTGATGCCCTAAAATAAACATTACGTGAATATGTTAGCTAATGATATAAAATATGAAAACTTTAATAAATTATGTGTATTGATCAACTTTACCTCAAAGTATGAGATGAGATGTGCAGAATGGTGGCCTAATGGACCGACGTATATTTCTTCATCTCCTCGTTTCAATAGAAATAGCTGCAATTCCAAAAAAATATTTCCTCAACAACTTATAAGTTTTGAGATTAAGTTCAATCATAGGATCCATAATCTTATGAGTGAATCCATACCTCATCGAATGCATCAAAGATGTCGATGCTTGGCTGATGGATGGTGCACACCACAGTTCTTCCTGTATCGACTGTGTTTCTTACCATTCTCATCACTATTGCGGCTGCCCTGGCATCAAGTCCTGAAGTTGGTTCATCCATGAATATAATTGATGGGTTGGCTACAAGTTCAACTGCAATAGTCAGCCTCTTGCGTTGCTCGGTTGAAAGACCACTTATGCCAGGCAACCCGACAAGTGCTTCCCTTAGTGGGGTTAGCTCAACAAGCTCCATTACCTCATCAACAAACATCTGCAATTCCTCATTTAGGTTTACAGTCAATGATTAACAAGACCTAAAAAGAATATGTGCATCTTGTTAATCTAAAAGACTACAACTCACCTTTCTTTTAGCGGAATCAACTTCAGAAGGTAACCGAAGCCACGCAGAATAAGTTAAAGATTCATAAACTGTTACATGAGGAGAATGAATATCAGTTTGCTCGCAATATCCAGCTATGCGAGCAAATGTTTCTCGTTTCTTTTGGTATCCTGATACCAAGATACTCCCCTCAATATATCCACCAGTTTTTCTACCAGCCAAGACATCCATCAGAGTGGTCTTACCGGCCCCACTAACACCCATTAGCGCTGTAAGGACTCTTGGTCTAAAAGAACCAGTTACTCCTTTCAGAAGTTCTAGCCGGAACATAAACACAAATGGAAGATCATGGCTTCCACCATATGGTTTAGGAGAGTCTACTTTTTGCAACTATGGCATCTAGTGCACTGCCATTTTGAATGGACTGGATATGTCCATATTTAATTCTCCTGATAGGTGGCAGCAGAGAGAGAGATCGGTCCTAAAAGGAGAGGAGAGGGTGCGGCTAAGAGTCTAAAACTAAGAAAAAATGAAGGAACTGACCCTAACTAATGTGTGTATGTGTGTGTAACTGTATAAGTTTTGTGTATATTAGTTAGCTTCTTATAAGAGCGCCCTTACAGTATTAAGTTGCAGACGTCTTTTTTTCTCTCATTTCCCGATCAAATTTCGATGATCGGAGCCGCTCATGTGTTCATAACATAATTTTCAGAGTACCAGCGAGAAATCAGTAAAAAAAAAGACCGGGAAGGGCTTCATCTAAACAGTTTTTATTTGAACCGTTTGATAAAAAACAAACATAAACACATAAACTGCTCGGATGAAGCCCTTACCGGTCTTTCTTTTTTTTTTTTGCTGATTTCTCGCGGATACCCTTAAAATCACGTTCTGAACACATTGAACGGCTCGAATCATCACAAATTGGTCGGGAAAGGGACATCCTCACTTTAATACGGTAAGGGTGCCCTTATAAGAAGTTTTGTGTGTGTATATATATATATATAGTCCCCTTCCAATAAGGGATCCCTTAATGAGTTAAGTTAAGGACCCCCCCTTTCCCGATAGAATCTCGATGATCCGAACCGTTTAATGTGGTTAGAACGTGATTTTAAGGGTCCCGTGAGAAATCGGCAAAAAATATGACTGGATCAAACCCTTTCCGGTCATATTTTTTGCCGATTTCTCGCAAGTACCTTTAAAATCACGTTTTAAATATATTGAACAAGTCGGATTATTAAAATTTGATCAGGAACAATGTCAAACTCATGAGGTCCTTAACTTCGCAAGTTAAGGGATCCCTTAATGAAAACTCATGAAGCCTTTCCTGATCATTTTTTTTGCTGATTTCTCACGGGTACCCTTAAAATCACGTTCTAATCACAATGAGCGGCTCAGATCATCGAAATTCGATCGAGAAATGGGGAGATCCGTATTTTAACTAAAATTAGGATCCCATATATATACGGGGCAGTTTCGGGGATATTTATAAAAATATCTCAAAAAACACCTCAAATCTCAATCTTATAGTTCCCGATCAAATTTTTATGATCTGAACCGTTCAATGTGTGCAGAATGTGATTTTAAAGATACCTGCGAGAAATTAGTAAAAAATATGACCGGAAAGTGCTTGTTTTCAGTAGTTTTTAATTAAACCGTTCATGAAATCTGAGCTAAAAACTACTTATATATACGGGACGGTTCAAGAGACACCCTAAAAAACACCCCAAATCTCAATCTCATAGTTTCCGATCAAATTTTTATAATCCGAGCTGCTCAATATGTGCAGAACGTGATTTTAAGGGTACCCACGAGAAATCGGCAAAAAAATTACCGGGAAGTGCTTGTTTTGAGCAGTTTTTAATTGAACCGTTCATTAAATCTAAGCTAAAAACTGCCCAGATTAAGCCTTTCCCGGTCATTTTTTTTGCTAATTTCTCGCGTATACCCTTAAAATCACATTCTGATCACATTGAGCGGCTAGGATCATCAAAATTTGATCGGGAACTATGAGGTGTTTTTTTGGGTGTCCCTTGAACCGCCCCGATAGAGAGATATATATATATATATAGGGGCCGGATCCTCCCACACAAAATTTAACACAAATAATGACACTCCATCTCAGCCATTAGTTTCAATGGATGAGATTAAAACTTAACCCACCTTCTCTCTCCTCCAATTAATGTGAACTCTCCTCCTCCTGGTAAAAACCATTAACGCCGTTCTCCTCAACTCTGTGCTCTCTCACCGTCGCGCCTGTTCTTCTTCATCGCCGCCGCTGTCCGACGAGGTGCTTCATTCTCCGACGAGGGCTTGCTTCTCCGAACTACCAATGCTTAATTCTTGGGCTCTATCTAACCAAATTTAAATCAAGGATTCCAAGTTCAGTTTCACCAATAAATACAAGAAGCTTAGCTATAAGCAGGTTCGTGATAGTAATTTGATGAAGGATAGGATTCCAAATTATCTAGTGTTACATTATCGTTTCAAATTCATTGTGAATATTACTCCCAAACTAAACGCTGAAATTCATAACAGCAGAAACACCTTTTGGGGAATAACATCAAACAATTGGTGCCCATGTGCATCCATCTCATGAATCCCAAAAGTAGCTGAAACAAATTCACCCAAAACACCCTAAACATCTCTGATTCAGAAAAGAAAAGAAAAAAACAGATACAAATGATTCTGAAACATCTCTGATTCAGAAAAGAAAAAAAAAACTAATTATTAACCCCGCACCATCAGCCATGGTGAGAATCACGACGACGACATCAATGGCGGAGGGAATTTCTCTAAGATTCCGTGACCACCAAAAGCTTCAGGCTCACAAAACCCATTTTTTCCCAGCGAAGAAGGTCCCTGACTCCCAAATCGCAGCAATTGGACGAAGCCTAGACTGAGAAGTTGTTTGGCGGAGCAGCAACGTGCGCGAGGCATGGGAGGGTGAGTACGGAGAAGCAAGCACCTCGAAAGACGGCGGACGGTGGACGGCAGTGGTCTGGCTTGCCGAAGAAGAACAGGCGCGACGGTGAGAGAGCACAGAGGTGAGGAGAACGGTGTTACTTTTTACCAGGAGGAGGAGAGTTCACGTTAGTGGGAGGAGAGAGAAGGTGGGCTAGGTTTTAATCTCGGCCATTGAAACTAATGGCTGAGATGGAGTGTCATTATTTGTGTTAAATTTTGTGTGGGAGGATCCGGCCCCATATATATATATATATGTATATGGGGAATTTAGGGTGGGTATATCTAGGCGAGTTTAAGGGCAGGACACTGTCACCCCGGCCGGAACCCTACCCGAACCTGGTCGGGTTTTAGATTTTTTACCCCAACCTCGACCTAATACCTGGAAAGGACAAACTTGCCCCGTTCGGGACGAGATGGGGCAGGTTCAGGGCGGGACGGGTATGTTTGCCAAGCCTACTACTGCCTGATGCCAATTCCCAAGTTGGCTTACTGGTTCAAGCCCCAAGGATACTCAAGAATGTTAGAGATAATTCTGGGCTGGTCCTACTTTTTTGGTTCACGCGGCTAGGGAGATTCTTTCCGAATAAGTGCATGGATCACTAGGTACCATACCAAAATAACTCATGTGCTCATGATGTGCGCTCCCCCCCATCTCTCACAGTCTCTCTCTTCTACTATGCCACAATGCATTTCTCTCTCTCTCTCCACTACAAGAAAAAGTATATTTGCTGACGAAAAAAATGGTGACGAAATTTAATTTTTACTATAAGTGGCAAAACAACAAGATTTTCGTCACCCCAATACTTTTCGTCACCTATAGATTGTCTTCGAAAGTCACTTTTTCGTCACCAATAACATCAATTTTTGTCAGCAAATATACTTTTTCTTATAGTGCTCTCTCTTTCGTCATCGTAGTGTTCAACACCCCCCCCCCCCCCATGCATAAATCCATTCCCCCACCTCTCTTTTCTTTCTCTCTCCCTTTTCTTATTTAAAATCATATAATGTTAATAATTTTTTTATGTAAATATCTATTTTTCATAAAATTATATTTGTGAAATCTACTCGACAAGATGTATCTAACAAGATTAATATTGGATTTAAAATTATATGCAGAAAAAATAATATTTAGGTATATGCTCTTTCTTTTGTTTTACAATATGAATTGTTAATTAAATCTAATTAATATTGAATTTATACCATTAATTACAAATTTATATTATAAATTGTTAACTTAACACTGCTAATTAAGAATTTACTCTATTAATTGCTAATTAACACTATTAATTGTTAATTTAACGTAATTAATTTTAAATTTAGACAAAAATTAGTACTGCTAATTAACACTGTTAATTATTAATTAATAGTATAAATTTGCAAATTCATTTCAAAATTAGCATTTTAAAGTCTATAGTGCAAAAAAAAAAAAAAGGAGCCTACACCCAAAAAAAAAAAAAATTTCTTATTTTATCCATTCATTATTTAACATTTAATATGGGTCTTGTTTTGTAAGTTTCGAAAATATATTTTTTTCAAAATCGAATTTATAAAACAAAAGTTAATTATAACCATCCATAATTTTTGAAATTTAAAGTGGGGAGAGAGAGAGAGAGACGCATGTTACACATGGGTCTCATTTAGGCTGTGGTGGGGTGTGACCTAGTGGGGCCCTATTTTAGCGTAAAAATAATTTTAAAATATTGCCAAGACTTCTTGGGTGTGAGAGAGAGAGAGAGAGAGGGAGAGAGAGAGTTATGGGGAGGGAGGGGGACAAAAGAGAGAAGAAATGATAGAAGGGAGAGTGGATTAGTGGAATGGAGTTGACGTGCCAAGAGTGGGAGAGAGAAGCGCGCGTGTTCCAAAGAACCTAGTCAGCTATGAAAATTAGGAATTATGCGCCTAGGACTTACTAGGCTACAATTATGTTACAAGGAACTGGCTGGGAAGAACCCCAAGATTTTAGAGAGGGGGAAGAACCTAGGGTTGGGTATGTGGGTTTTGGCCCATTTACCACACACATGCCGACGTTGCCACTACTCGTGGCCCATGGAAGAACCTAGGCTTGACTTGGATTTTGGGCCAAACAACTTTATTGTTTGGGAAAATAACGGTCAATGACGTGTTTTGATAATTAATACCTATCAAAGACATTTTCAGCATTAACAAATGTTCTTAGCTTGTCCTTAATGGGTATTAATTATTGTTTAGCTCCACAACCTCGCCTTCAAATAAGGTTGAGATACCCCAAGCGTAGGGCTAGATTGTCGTCAGCATAATAAACCGGCAAGACCGGGATCGTTCCCACAGAGAATCGGATGAAGCTTATTCGGATTGTAGGCGTTAAAACGGTGGGATTACGGCCTTCAAGGCGGCCAACTAGAATTGCTTTGAAAAGTGGAAAATATGAAAGTTGAAGACTAGAAACGGGTTTGAAAAACTAAAAGAGGCAAGTCTCGAGATCTTCTAACCCTTGACAAAGGCTATTACCGGTTCTCGAATATAACTCAGGCGAGAGTCACGACCGCGTGCTCACGCCCGGAAGATTTAACTTTATTGACTAAGTTAACAAAAGAAGTGATTTCTCGGAGGCGAACCAACTTGGTTTTAATATTTGTTGAACAATTAGGAGGCCACTAGGCCTCGGTAAGTCACTTGCCAAGACCGCTTGACTAAGCTCCTTACCAAGGGGTTAACACTCCTACTTTACACCAAAAGTGCAAGTTAAGCCCTGTTCCGGAAATCATGCTCTAAAGCCCGGAGGTTTCGAGAACCCAATAACAACCTAAGTTCCCGGGAAAGATTATCCCGAGACTTAGCCAAACGACTACTCAACCATAGCTAAAACAAAGATTAAGGCAAGAAAATAAGACATAACTTTAAACCCACAAAAGCGAAAATAGACTTGAGATTAATAAAGATCTTGTTTGTAGCTACAACATTAATAAACGACAAAATGATAAACGACAATTACTTACTTGAGAACTTGAGGAAAATAGACTAGAAAAGCTCTAAAGGCATTAATGGAGTTCTAGAGAGGGAAACTTAAAGCTATTAATGAACTAAGTCCCAAAAAGAAGAAGAAGAAGTCCCTATTTATACAAAAGGGACAAATATCTCTCCAAAATATCCCAAAATGTGATATTTCCAGAAATGGAAAGCTCAAAAAGCAACAAATATCTGCTCGGAAGCTTCCCGTATCGATACGGGTCTAGGGAAAGTATCGATACGGCGCTGCTATCTCCAAAAGTCAAATTCCCACGTAACGTCTCCGTATCGATACAGATTTGGGCTGTATCGATACGAAACAAGCTGTATCCCCAATAAACCAATGGTATCGATACGGCTCAAAACCGTATCGATACGCGCGTGCTAACTCCAGAAGCTCAGGCCAGCCTCCAATGCTTGACACCCGACGGCTTCATGGCTTGCCCTATACGCCTTACTCTTCCAATCTTGATCACTTGGGCACAAGTTCCACCGGGCAGAAATGAATGAATTCCCTTGAGGTTTGAACTTACAATCAAAACACGCCTTTTAAGGGCGTTTAGCCTGAAACACTCAACGAACTACCTCAAGAGCAAAATGGCACAAAAAATGACGATAAAGCATACAAACGCCACAAATAAGGAAACCTTTAGCACCACAATCTAACGATCTTAGGTGCTAATCACGCCCCCCAACTTGAACGTTGCTAGCCCCTAGCAACCAAACCAACAAGAAAACGGGGAAACAACAACCCTTCCGTACAAGCTACTTAGCACCGAGACATAATGCAACTAGTTGGCAAGAGTTCAAAACAACTAAATTAAAACCAAAACAACTCGTAGCCGAAAATTGAATGATTAACTAACCTTGAGCAGGTTATAAACAAGTATCCAAAAGGAGCGTCCAAAGACAAAAAGCGGATACGAAGTTAAAACTACTACACTTGCTTGCAAAGTAACCATACCCCACCAAAAAGGTGCTCGAAATAGGCATGGGGAAGAAAAATTACCATGCCCTTTAAGTGGAGAGCACCATTAAACGGAACTTACAACTATGAAAACAAGTACTTGAATTCCGAAAGCAACATGCCACAAACTAAGTATGCTAACTATCAAGCAATAAATCAAAATGGAATCAAGGCATATTAAGGATCAACAGAGGACTTAAAGCATTTAACAACCTTGGTTCCAAAGAAAGGTTAACAAAAAGGGATGGCGGCCATTTACTAGCTTGGTCAAACTACCCTTTTTGCCGCCATCACCTGACTACCAAGTTTAAGGCCACCAGACGGCCCGACAAAAACTTACTAACAACTGCAGTCAGAAGTTCTAACAACCTAAACTAAAAACAACGAAATAAAAAAAAAGAAGATAAAAGGTGGGCTGTCAACCACCACGCACCCCGACCAAGTTGAGGGATTTCCAAATTACTCCACCAACCCTACTCGTTGTCCAAGAATTCTGGCTCGTCCTCAGCAAAATCATCGCTATCCTCAGCGGGCTCCTCTGGGGGCGGAACATAAGGCTGGCTAGGCTGCCCCACCTCTCGACTCAACACCCAGTCCAACTTGTGGTCAATCTTTCGCTGCCTCCTTGCGTTGTCACGGGTTTCTTTCTTGATTTTCTTCATACATCCCATAGTGGCCACCCCTTGACAAAAAAGCAATTTGTTCCAAGCTGAAACCTTCGCACCCTTGGGTGGCAAAGTGGTCAAGTAGGCCCCACGTGGGACAGCAGCAGCGGCAGCAGGACGGGATTGTGAGATGCTCTTGGAAAGTATAGAACTATTAGTGTCCCCCGGATGAAGCCTCTCTCTCTGCACAAACTTTGACTGTGGAACTTTCTGGCCAAAGCAAATGGCGGTGACCAGACATGGAAAAGGCATTCTGGAGTTGGTTAGAGCCTTTGATTTGAAATCGATCATCTCAATGAAAATAGTTTGCGCCCAATCACACACCACAGCCGGATTCATAAAAGCATGGATCATCCCTCCCTCATGAATGTCCGGTTTGTTCTCAGTCCCTCTTGGATTGAAGTTATGGTGCACAAGTTGATTGACCAAACGGTAAACGTCCTTGAACCTCCCAGGGGTATGCGGGAGACTTGACTCCCCCGGGTTCTTGTACAACTCCCGAATTACCCCCTCATCCTTCACATATTCCTCATCCGGATAGTTAACATCACCGGCAGGCGGTTGGCGGTACCCCAAAATATGAGCAATGAACCCCGGAGTTACTTCTATTGGAAACTTCCCAATCTTAGACGTGATCTTCGCATCCTCTTTCCACTCTTCCCCCTCGGCCGGAACCTTAATGTTCCTATAGAATTCGATGACCAAGTCCTTATTATAACTAAGGTTAGGCGCAAGGTAGTAACCCAAGCCTTGCTCACGGATGCGGACAACAAACGGATTTTCCACACCAAGGTTATCAATGTCCACATGCCTTTCATTCTTGAACCCCCTCCCCGGAATTCCCTCTTCATACTTCTTCTGCTTAGCGGCTCGCATTTCGGCGAGCGTTCTCCTCTTAGCCCGGCCCCTCTCCGGAATAGCAATCAATTCCTCCTCCTCCTCCATTTCCCGGACAATTTCTGATGCTTGCCCGGATGAAGAAGCAGGAGCCTTTCCTTTCCCCTTATTCGCCAATTTCTTAGTTCTAGTCATTGTTTCCCAAAAATACCAAAAACAGAGCACAATGGTCTGAAGCAGAATTCAACCCCGGCAACACACATCAATACCCCCAACCTTTGACAGAATAAGCAGGCAGCTAAGCAACACAATTGAAACCTACTTGACAGAGCAAAACCAGTAGCAAGCCCATGAGATTTCAAAATTTCGGATTCCAAAGGGTTGGGGGAACTTAGGGCTCAAAACTCAGAGAAATTCCTCATGCAACTCGAAAAACCACCACATTGTAGAGTAAACATGATGAAACACCGAGGAGAATGAGAGAAATTCGGGTTACCTTGTAGATGGTAATTTTCGGACTGAGGATGGAGTGCTCTGCTTTGCAAAAATCTCGATTTCGGCCCACTGGCTTTGAGAATCCTTCAAAAACCCTTGAAAGCTTGAAGGTTTATGGACGAATTTGGGGTTAGGGTTAGGATTGGAGGGTGAGAATGGAAGATTTTGGGGTTAGGGTTTCATGGTCTATGGTGGTGATGGAAGGTAAGAGAGAGAAAGTGAATAAAGGGAAGGAAGATGATCGGGTTATGTAACTGCAGATTTCCGAGATAAGCAACGCGTATCGATACGGACCATTTACCGTATCGATACGAAACAGGCTGGAATCCCACGAAGCAAAATGGTATCGATACAGTTTTTTTTCTGTATCGATACGGACGACTTATTACCAGATTGTCTCAGCTTTGCCACCCGATGGCCAATACCACTGCCCGATGCCATTTCAAAAACCTGGAGCCCGCCCATAACAAAACACAAAACCAACTTCCAAACATCCAACCTAACACCGGTTCCTATGGATAAGAGTGAGACGCAACTTGGCTTTATTTTCAAGGTCAATGAGACACTTTGTGGTAAAATCAAACAAAGATGGCCTAGTATCATATCCTAATTATGCCATAGATTCCGAAATGATTTATAGTAGATAACAAACACAATTAGGCATGACATGAGATGAATACCTAACTAAGAGCATTATGTACAAAACAACGGGATATGGGTCAAACTCGCCTACAACGCGCTCAAAAATTCATTTCTCATTCTTTCAACAAGCACACGAGTTGGAATGTACACGATCACCGAAAATATTTACAAAAACTCTTGCCAACTACCAAACTAATGAGCATGTGCTAAGCCGCTTAATTCCACTAATTTTGTACTAACGGAAGGGTTGCGAGACTAAAAACGAAGAAAAACGAAAAAACTCTGTACAAACGAGCATAAAACATAAATATATCATAGATATATCCCTCCCCCCAACTGAAAATATGCTATGCCCTCATAGCATGAAAAACAACAGTATTGAGAGGGAAAGGGATTAAAGATGTTACCCACGGGGGAATGTCAACCCCCTTATACCTCGACCAAGTTGGAGGCTTTGCGCCATTTCCCACTTCGATCCGGAGTTGTGTGCTTCTAGGGCTTCACTCCTTCGGCCGGAACCACCAGCTAGTCACACGGGGCCATAGTCAAAGCTTTTCGGACTAACAACCGCGACACGTAATCGCACCCATGCTTAGGGCTCCTGAATGCCTCAGTCACTCCGACGGTAGACCCAAACCACCAAGGCTGATGTGGTAGCATGTTAACCCTGCAGAAGCGGAATTGTACGAAGGACCTACCAGCAGGCGATGACATTAGAACCGCCCGGCTCGTGTTATCCGGGCGCCAACAAACATAAATAA
This sequence comes from Rhododendron griersonianum, assembly GCA_018127125.1. Taxonomy (NCBI): domain Eukaryota; kingdom Viridiplantae; phylum Streptophyta; class Magnoliopsida; order Ericales; family Ericaceae; genus Rhododendron; species Rhododendron griersonianum. The sequence goes on along the minus strand of CM030794.1, from coordinate 23,807,502 downwards.
AAAGAAAAACAGAAAAGAACACCACCCGATCTTCACGCAATCTTACGAGTCATACTTTTCTTCCCGTGTCTCACCGAGTAGACAAGACACGGGTGGCTATACTAGACCGTCGAATTTGTTACATCATGCCCGAAGTAAAATCTACCGCTTGACCTCGCCAAGCAATAAAGCCCAGCGTTCCCTCTGATCTAAACAAAGTGAGACCAGACAGAGCCTAGCGCCAAAGCACGGGATTATCAAGTCTCACCCACAGACCTAAACTGCCCCCGATAGGGACATATCTGGTGAGCACGGATCATTAACGGCAAACTACCACAAAGAAGGGCTAATGAAAGCCCGATACAATGATGCATTGGTGAAATCTTGTAGTGAGAAAATCCCGAAACGAAACAAACAGACTAATATGTACAAAACTAAACATTGCCCTTACTAACCGGAGCTGGGCACACGATTCTTATTTTAGTAGCGGCGTGCGGAGCTACAAATACCCAAGTCAATGGTGGGTACCCCCTACCCGGGGGCCGGGTCCGACAAACAATTAAGTTCAGCGGTTACGCTTTCGCTCCCCGTGCAAGTTCAAGTTACACAAAACTAAACCGACGGGCCATCCGTGTAAACTGGATCGGCCAAAACCTCGTCGGGCTCCCCAATTTCGAAACCGCCAAGAAAAGGCTTAAGCCTTTGACCATTAACTTTAAATGCATTCCCATTGGGTTCGTTTACAATTTCAATGGCTCCATGAGGAGCGACGGATTTAACAATATAGGGACCGGCCCAACGAGACCTTAACTTTCCAGGGTGGAGATGCAAACGGGAGTTATACAATAACACTTTTTGACCGGGCTCAAAGGTTTTCACTGCAATTTTGTTATCATGCTTTGCTTTAATTTTAGCCTTATAAGCACGGGAATGATCATAAGCATTGTACCTCATTTCTTCTACCTCAGTCAATTGGAGCTTGCGGCGCGCACCGGCTTTAGCCATATTGAAATTAAGCTTCTTGATTGCCCAATACGCCTTATGCTCAAGCTCCACCGGCAAATGGCATGCTTTTCCGTAGACTAGTCGATAGGGGGACATGCCCAGAATGGTCTTGTACGCAGTACGGTAAGCCCACAAAGAGTCAGTCAAACGGGTTGACCAATCCTTGCGGGTAGGATTAACCGTCTTCTCCAAAATATTCTTTATTTCCCTATTCGCCAACTCTGCTTGCCCATTGGTTTGCGGATGGTATGCCGTTGAGACCTTATGAACAGTGGAGTACTTCCTCATCAAAGCAGCGATTGACCGGTTGCAAAAATGAGATCCCTGATCACTGATGATAGCCCTTGGCATCCCAAATCTTGAAAAAATGTTGGACCTCAGAAATTCGACCACGACCGAATGGTCATTAGTACGTGTAGGAACGGCCTCAACCCACTTGGAAACGTAATCAACGGCCAGCAAGATATATAAGTACCCGAAGGAAGATGGAAAAGGCCCCATGAAGTCAATGCCCCAACAGTCGAAAACTTCGATGATCAAAATAGGAGTAAGCGGCATCTCATTGCGTTGAGTCACACATCCCAAAAGCTGACAACGAGCACAACCCCGGCAATAGGCAAACGTATCCTTGTACAAGGTAGGCCAATAGAAACCACTTTGCAAAATCTTAGCGGCGGTCTTCTTAAATGAGAAGTGACCGCCACAAGCCTCCGTGTGGCAAAACTTGATAACACTCTGTTGTTCGGAGTTGGGCACACAACGTCGGACGAGTTGGTCGGCACAATACTTGAACAGGTACGGATCATCAAAAGAAAACCGTTTCACCTCCGCCAAAAACCGCCGGCGGTCTTGCACATTCCAATGAGCCGGCATTAGACCAGTGACCAAATAATTCACAATATCCGCATACCATGGAGCCATGGAGATTCCAAACAACTGCTCATCGGGAAAGGAATCATGAATCGGAATATGAGAAGTGTGGTCTTCGAACTCTAAGCGAGATAAATGGTCAGCCACCACATTCTCCACACCCTTCTTATCCTTTATCGTAAGGTCGAACTCTTGCAAGAGTAGAATCCACCGAATCAACCGCGCTTTGGCATCTTGCTTAGTGAAGAGATATTTAAGCGCGGAATGGTCGGTGTAGACGGTGATTGGAGCACCCACTAGATAAGACCGAAACTTGTCAAGTGCAAAAACAATCGCCAACAACTCCTTCTCGGTGGTTGAATAATTCATTTGGGCTTCATTTAATGTCTTGCTAGCATAGTAGATCACATACGGCTCTTTTCCCTTCCTTTGTCCCAACACGGCCCCGACGGCATAATCGCTGGCGTCACACATAAGTTCGAACGGTAATTCCCAATCCGAAGACTGCACAATAGGTGGGGAGGTGAGATTTAACTTTAACTTAGTAAAAGCGGTTTCACAAGCCGGTGTCCACTCAAATGGGACATCTTTTGCCAGCAAATGACACAATGGCCGGGCAATGGCAGTAAAATCCTTTATGAACCGCCGATAAAATCCCGCATGACCCAAGAAGAACGGATATCCTTCAAACATTTTGGAGTCGGGAGATTGTCAATCAAGTCAATCTTGGCCCTGTCCACCTCAATGCCACGGGCGGAAATGATATGGCCAAGCACAATGCCTTCAGTGACCATAAAGTGACACTTTTCCCAATTTAACACCAAATTCTTCTCCTCACAGCGGGCTAACACAAGCCCCAAGTTGGCAAGACATTGATCGAAAGAGTTGCCAAAAACGGAAAAGTCATCCATGAAGACCTCCATAATCTTTTCAACCATGTCGTTAAAAAGACCCATGATGCACCTTGAGAAAGTACCGGGGGCGTTGCAAAGCCCGAACGGCATCCGACGATAAGCAAAGGTTCCAAAAGGGCATGTAAACGTAGTCTTGTCTTGATCCTCCAAAGCGACTTCAATTTGGTTGTACCCCGAGTACCCATCGAGGAAGCAATAGAACTTATGGCCGGCCACCCTTTCTAAAATTTGATCAATAAAGGGAAGAGGGAAATGGTCTTTTCTCGTACTCGCATTTAATTTCTGATAATCGATACACACTCGCCAACTGGTTTGGACACGCGTTGGGATAAGTTCATCCTTCTCGTTTCTAACAACTGTAACCCCGGACTTCTTTGGCACCACCTGTATCGGACTAACCCACTTGGAATCTGCAATTGGATAGATTATGCCAACATCTAACAACTTGATAACCTCAGCCCGGACAACATCCTTCATGATTGGATTCAAGCGCCGTTGAGGTTGGCAAAATGGCTTGACATCGTCTTCCAGGTAAATGTGGTGAGAGCAAAGGGATGCATCAATACCCTTGATATCGGCTATGGACCACCCAATAGCCTTTGAATGGTTCCGGAGCAGTTCAAGTAATTCCAACTCTTGGGGTTCACTTAGGGAGGAGGAGATCACCACCGGGTATGTTTGGCAATCGCCAAGATAAGCATACTTAAGTGTGTCCGGAAGTGGCTTCAACTCAAGAATTGGAGGCTCCACACAAGAAGGAACGTCTTGCTTCTCGATAGGGGGTAGTTCCTCAATTTTAGGAACCCACGGGCTGCTACCCCACGCATCCTCTTCATCTAGCAAAGAAACCAAGTATGCAACCTCGGGCGCGTCAAGAAAATCGGCCTCGGCGGAAGTAAGTGCTAATTCCAATTCATCCTTGCAAATAAACTCGCCGACATGGTCTTGGACAAGCGAATCGATCATGCTAACCCCGCACACATCTTCATTGTCCCCCATTTGACACCCGATATGGAACATGTTGACTTGCATCTTCATGTTGCCAAAACTCATATTAAGACGACCGTCCCGGCAATGAATCACAGCATCAGATGTTGCTAAGAAAGGCCGACCGAGAATAATTGGGACAGAAGCCTGTGCTGCCGGTACCGGACATGTATCAAGAACCACAAAATCCACCGGGTATACGAATTGATCAACTTGAACTAGGACATCTTCCACAATTCCCTTAGGTACCCGGATACTCCGATCCGCCAATTGCAGAGTCACTCGAGTTGGCTTCATCTCGCCCAACCCAAGTTGCTCATAAACGGAGTAGGGCAAAAGGTTCACGCTTGCTCCCAAATCAAGAAGGGCTTTTTCAACAACCTTACCCCCAATTGTGATGGATATCGTAGGACACCCCGGATCATTGTACTTGGGCGGAAGAGTCGATTGGAAAAGCGAGCTCACTTGCTCGGTCAAGAATACCTTCTTCTGCACTTGAAGCTTACGTTTATGAGTACACAAATCTTTTAGAAATTTGGCATATGACGGAATCTGCTTGATGGCATCGAGCAAAGGGAGATTCACGGTCACTTGCTTAAGCACATCGTAGATGTCGGCACTCAAATTTGGCTTGACCGGCGTCTTTAATCGGTTGGGATATGGAGCGGGAACAGTAAAGGCCTGCGGAACATCACTCTCCTTGGTTTTTCCTTTTTCCTCCTTCGTGGACGCTTGCTTGGGAGATTCCCCATTTGACATAGTAGGCTTAGACGGTACCGGAGTAGGTAGCAAGATTGGCGTCACCGGCGGCTCCACTTGGGCGTTGTCCACTGCCCTTCCACTTCTCAACGAAATAATGGCTTTGGCTTGCTCGGGGAAAGACACCGAAGAGCTACCAATTACATGTTGTCCTTGAGGATTAGCCAAAGGTTGAGTGGGGAGCTTTCCTCGTTCTTGTTGCAACACACCAATAGCCGTCGTCAACTTCCCCATTTGAGTCCTCATGTCATTTAGGGCTTGAGTAGTTTGGTCATTGGTGGTTATCTGCATCTGACAAAAAGTATTCATCGTATCCTCCAAAGTTCGACGCGGGGGTGCTTGTTGGGGTTGAAACTGATTTTGGCCTTGGAATTGGCCCGATGGTATGAATCCTGGTGGTCCTTGTATAGCAGAAAATCGTGGCGGGCCTTGAAGCTGAGGTTGGCGCCATGGCTGAGATTGAAACTGTGGCGGGCCTTGAGAAGATCCGGCTTCATTTTGTTGGTTCCAACGTGAGCCAGATGGTTGCTTCCACCCTGAATTAAATGGTTGCGAACTAGGCTCAAAACGTTGATTCAAAGCATTCACCTCCTCCGGAGCATAAGCACTCAACACATTCTTGAGAGCAGGGATATTCGGGCAGTTATCCGTTGTATGTCCCGTAGTTTCGCAAATCATACAAATATCCTCCACACGGTTGATAGGCTTAGTTTCCTTCTCTCCTTTCAATTCCAAACGCTCCAACTTTTTAGCCAATTGCTCCATTTTTGTTTCGATAGCTTGGTGCTCGCTAATAGAGAACTTCCCGGAACCACCCGGGCCTTGACTAGCCATCGCCCTTTCACCGGCATCCTCGTAACTCCAGGTTAAAGACTTCTTGGACACCTCATCCACATACTCCCAACCGTCCTCCGGAGACTTGTTCATAAATCCCCCGGTACACATGGTATCAAGCAATTGCTTGCTTTGTTGCGAGCATCCCATATGGAAGTAGTGGATTAATTGATACAACGCAAAATTGTGATGAGGCACCGCCGAGAGTAGGTCCTTATACCGCTCCCAATATTGATGGAATGCTTCTCCTTCCCGTTGCTTAAAACCCTGAATTTGATCCATCAAGAGTTTTGTACGGCTCGCCGGAAAGAACTTCTTGTGGAAAATATCTTGGACCTCCTCCCATGTGGTCAATGATTGAGGCTTCAACGAGTGAAACCAAGTTTTTGCCTTATCCTTTAAAGTGAACGGGAAGAGTCTCAGGCGTGCTTGGTTTAGGTGAGCATCCACAGTAACAAAGGATTGGAGAGTTTCCTCGAATTCCCAGATATGTTGATACGGATCCTCTCGCTCCAAACCATGGAAAAACGGAATGCACCGGTGATAGTCTGACTTGAATACAAAGGTGTTTGCGGCAGTGGTGGGTCGTGGGAAAACTATCGGAGACCGTTGAGTAACCCTCTCCGGATTCAAATAGTCCTTAAGAGTCCGAACCGGAGGAACTTCCTCATCTGCCATTGCCCTTCTTGTCGGAGAATACGGCCGAGAATAACTACTTGGTGGAGAATATGCCCGTAGAGTGCTAATTCTTGCGCGAGGCGGAGAGCTAGACCGATGGAGACGGTTTGAGCGAGGACTACGATAAACTCGAGGCCCCCGATAAACCACAAGCATGAACTTTTGTCTTACGCAATTCAAGAACCAAGTAACCGCTCTGCACTTAAGAAAGACAGACTGGAGGGGCTAAACCGCCACCTCGCTCTTCAACAAACAGTTAAGAGGGGCTATGCCGCCACCTCAATATTGATGCACGCAAGTAAAAAGAAAAGAAAAGACAAAAGATACTCAGACTAGCTTCGTTAAACCTCAAGTCGAATTGGTGGCTCAGTTAGAGGTATCCGCTAAGCTGAGTATATTATGCACAAAGATAGAAATGGAACGAAATACTTACAGTGGTTTGACAAACCTCCAAATAAGCTTAATAAGAAATCCCCGGCAACGGCGCCAAAAATGCTTAGCTCCACAACCTCGCCTTCAAATAAGGTTGAGATACCCCAAGCGTAGGGCTAGATTGTCGTCAGCATAATAAACCGGCAAGACCGGGATCGTTCCCACAGAGAATCGGATGAAGCTTATTCGGATTGTAGGCGTTAAAACGGTGGGATTACGGCCTTCAAGGCGGCCAACTAGAATTGCTTTGAAAAGTGGAAAATATGAAAGTTGAAGACTAGAAACGGGTTTGAAAAACTAAAAGAGGCAAGTCTCGAGATCTTCTGACCCTTGACAAAGGCTATTACCGGTTCTCGAATATAACTCAGGCGAGAGTCACGACCGCGTGCTCACGCCCGGAAGATTTAACTTTATTGACTAAGTTAACAAAAGAAGTGATTTCTCGGAGGCGAACCAACTTGGTTTTAATATTTGTCGAACAATTAGGAGGCCACTAGGCCTCGGTAAGTCACTTGCCAAGACCGCTTGACTAAGCTCCTTACCAAGGGGTTAATACTCCTACTTTAGACCAAAAGTGCAAGTTAAGCCCTGTTCCGGAAATCATGCTCTAAAGCCCGGAGGTTTCGAGAACCCAATAACAACCTAAGTTCCCGGGAAAGATTATCCCGAGACTTAGCCAAACGACTACTCAACCATAGCTAAAACAAAGATTAAGGCAAGAAAATAAGACATAACTTTAAACCCACAAAAGCGAAAATAGACTTGAGATTAATAAAGATCTTGTTTGTAGCTACAACATTAATAAACGACAAAATGATAAACGACAATTACTTACTTGAGAACTTGAGGAAAATAGACTAGAAAAGCTCTAAAGGCATTAATGGAGTTCTAGAGAGGGAAACTTAAAGCTATTAATGAACTAAGTCCCAAAAAGAAGAAGAAGAAGTCCCTATTTATACAAAAGGGACAAATATCTCTCCAAAATATCCCAAAAGGTGATATTTCCAGAAATGGAAAGCTCAAAAAGCAACAAATATCTGCTCGGAAGCTTCCCGTATCGATACGGGTCTAGGGAAAGTATCGATACGGCGCTGCTATCTCCAAAAGTCAAATTCCCACGTAACGTCTCCGTATCGATACAGATTTGGGTTGTATCGATACGAAACAAGCTGTATCCCCAATAAACCAATGGTATCGATACGGCTCAAAACCGTATCGATACGCGCGTGCTAACTCCAGAAGCTCAGGCCAGCCTCCAATGCTTGACACCCGACGGCTTCATGGCTTGCCCGATACGCCTTACTCTTCCAATCTTGATCACTTGGGCACAAGTTCCACCGGGCAGAAATGAATGAATTCCCTTGAGGTTTGAACTTACAATCAAAACACGCCTTTTAAGGGCGTTTAGCCTGAAACACTCAACGAACTACCTCAAGAGCAAAATGGCACAAAAAATGACGATAAAGCATACAAACGCCACAAATAAGGAAACCTTTAGCACCACAATCTAACGATCTTAGGTGCTAATCAATTATCAAAACACGTCCTAAACCGTCATTTTCCCTCATTGTTTTACTTCCGAGAACCTCGAATAAGTTGGACTTGGTATTGGGCTTAGGCTTGATGGTCTTGGGCTTGGGTGGTACAAGCCTGTAGTCTTTTCTTCCGGATATTACGGTGTGCAAAGGGTCTCGGGAAATAGTTTTAAAAAAAAAGAAAAGGGTCTCGAGAAATCTTTCAGATTTCTCACGTTTAGAAGGTTGAGTTAAAGAGATCAGTTTTTTTTTTTTTTTATATCGGGAAAAATAACATTTTATTAATAGAGAAAAGGGGAAGGAGATTCCAACTAGAGTTTTTGTTGGAGCTGGAAAGGTTTTGAGATCAGTTCTTGGAGTTGGAAAGGTTTTGCTTAATACCAAAATTGAATCATTTTTTGTGAATTGATGTGCCTCTAGCTGAACGGTCTCGCGTGAATTCTTGCAATTAGGTTTTTTTATTCTATTTTCAACACACAAGAACAATCCTTAACTCCAGAGCGCGCTTTTGCATTTCAAGTGTTTTTTCGTTTTTTATTAGCTCCCGCGAGAGAAAGAATTTCACACTTTGGTTCGAGTACGAAGCGGTTCCAATAATGGTGATTACAACTGTATAGCTGTCTTCATATCCTGGGAGACCGATTCTCCTCTATTGGTGAGATGGTGATTTTGTTTCAACAATATCGTGTGAAACATGGGCCTTGATTCACATAATCATTTTCAGTTTTCCAGTTTCAGTCTTATTTTGATTTCTGATTTCTGTTTCTATAATAAGTTGTGTTATCATAGTTAAATTCCACTAATACCCTACTTTCTCATATAATTGTAGTTACATTTTTTTGATAACTCAGGTATTCGGGTCAACTTTCGCACACCTTATTATTTTGATTTCTGATTTCTGTTTCAATAAGTTATGTTAACTTAGTTAAATACCACTATATACCCTACTTTCTCATATACTTGTAGTTACATTTGTTTTTTGATAACTCAAGTGTTCGAACCAGTTTTCGTGCACCTCGACCAATCCTGGGGAATCAATATCACCGTCCACTCATGGGGTCTCAATTAAAGTCAAAGCAAAGTTCTGTATGAACTGGACCCAAAAGAGTTGATATCACCTAAAATGTTTCGAACTTGAGACCTTAGAAAAAAAACAAACCCCTAAGTCCCAAACTTTGACCACTAGGCCAACCCTAGTTAAATTTTTAGTGTTTATTAATATCATAATCTGTTTTCCTTTATTGGTTGCGACCACCAATTTGTAAACGTAAAATTCGTATTACAGTGATATTATTAATGGAGAAAAACAAATGTAACTTAGTTTTCTTACTTTCAAATCAGGATCAAGTTCTCCAGCCAAAGCTAGCAGTAATGTAGTCTTTCCAGAACTTGGTGGACCTAAAAGCAATGTCAATCTGCAAAATACAGTATATAAATATTGAAACGAGATGAGAACCAACTAAGGAGTACTAAATTTTGATCGGCCGCAATGAGAACCAATAAATTAACTAGTACTACTAAATGATGTTGTTTTTTCTCACCTGCCAGGCTTGATGATTCCACTAACATCATGGAGAATCGCCAATGGTATCTTCCTACTTGGTAAAATATGGAGATAATTTAAGAATCCCTTCACACACAAAGAGAGATTTCCGAGCTAATTAGTTTAATTTAATTTATAAAGATAATACTATCAAACATGTTCAACTATTGTGAGGTGATACAATAATGGAGACATGATTTTAAAGTAGAATAGTAGCAATAAAGCCAATCAAGTCTTGGCAAAAATCTTTGAAAGTCTGAAGAAAAGCAATTTTCATCTCATGGTTAATTAATGTAGTACTAGAGTGGCCAATTCTAGGATCAATTAATAGCACCAGTATATATATTGTGATTAACAGACAAGATTGGGCAGCGTAAGTTATCTCTAAATCATTTACTCGGAGGAGAGCATCACTCAGCGATAGCTCTAGAAATTTTATATACGTACTTTATTCACAACCTTTAGTTATAGTAATCTACATAATAAGGGAGAAGGGTTTTTGGATCTTATGTCTTAGATAAATCTTAACAGTTGAAATCTACCCATAAACCTCCACCATTGATCCAATTCCCTCTCCCCCACGTGACCATATATGTCCCCAAACGTTATGTCTCCCTCACCCTCGCGCTACAAGCTAGAGAGAGAGAGAGAGAGAGAGAGAGGAGTGGAGAGAGAATCCAAGAAATGAATAGAAGAAACTCAGGGCTTGTTTGGTTGGATTTTGAGGGAGGTTTTTGGAGTAATGAGTGGAAAAAGATAGAAAAAAATAATTATTAGGGACTCTGCGCGCACGACTATTCCGCAAAAAACTGAATATTTGAGTTTTCTTGGATATTTTCAAAAAACCTTGAGTAAAATTCATCCTTTTTTATTCTTTCGAATCAATAAACCACAAAAATTTGATGCAAAACTTAAAAACGCAAAAAAAAAAAAAATCGCATAAGGAGACCAAAAAAGCACGAAAAGCTAAGGAGTACAACAACTAACTATTGAAAAATTCGATCAAGTACTTTCAATTATCCAAATGTAAGAGATTTTTTATGAGGCCACTCAAAAAATAATTTAAAATTTATGAACCGCTCGAATTTTTATTATGAATCCCCAAAGTTACCCCACAAAGTAAGGTGTACATAATCTGGTCTAGTTTCCAAAAAAAGAAGAAGCCAACTTGCCTTCTTGTTCATTCCTTATCCAATTCTTTCCTGCTTTTGTTAGTTTTAAGTCAAGCTTTTGTAAATTATTGAATTGTCTCGACGAGAGAAATCAAAAAATCAAAATCAAAAAATATAACTTTTACAAAATTTAGCTCCAAAAAAGCCCATCTTAATTTTGAGCTAAATCTTGGATATTTCTAAAAAAATATGGATAGAAGTCATATTTTTATTTTTCGATTTTCCTCGTCGAGACAGATCAAATGCACAAAGGTTTGAGGCAAAACTAAAAAATACGAAATGTTTTTTTGAATAACGGTGGTGTTTTCACTAATGAATAAGTTTTAAGAAAAAATTTGTAGCAATCAAGTTGTTAGGTGTTTCCGATAGTAAATAAGTTGTTGAGAAATGTCAAATTATTTCCGAAAGTGAATAGATGAGTTTGTGAGTAGAGTTACTGTAGGGAAAAAGTTTTTGCATGGTTGACAACTTTTTTGTTACTGTAAAATGTAAACAAGATGGTAAAATACTAAAATTTATCAATTAGTGTGAATGAGACGAAAAAAATACTTGCATTTTTGTTTTTTGCTAGTGGAAACATGGCGGTACAAAATAGAAGAAAAAATTCCAAAAAGTAAGAACATACTACCTCTGTCCCAAAATCTTTGTTCTTTTGGGGAGTGGGTGTCATTTTTCAATTAATTATATCTTACAATCCATAATCTTTTAGGTAATTTTAAAAACTTTGTAAGGAAAACGTGACACATAGAATAGGTATCATGGGTTTCTAAGGGCAAACTAGGCATTCAATAAAAATGCAAAGGAGCTCTGACATTAGAACGTTTAAGTACGGTCAAAGAAAGGAAAATGTGACACGTGGAATAGGTATCGTCTGCCCATTAGGTAGACGGTAGAGGGACCGTTAATAATATATAACACAGTTTAAAAAAGAAAGTATTCTAATTTTTAATTCGTTTGAATCGGTGCAAATATATTGTTATTCTGATCATATTATTCTAAATTGTCATAGTTAAATTTTGTCTCTAGGACTCTTATAATTAAGTTTTTAATCTTTATTTGGGACCCTTTATGAAGCAGAAACTTAATTATGAGAGTCCTAAAGATAAAATTTAATTATGACCTTTTGGAATAATATGATCTGAAAAATAACATCTTCGCACCGATTCAAATGGATTGAAAATTTAAGCAATTAATTTTTTAACTATAATTTTTTATAACACAGTTTAAAAAGTTAAGTGCTCCAACTTTTAATTTGTTTAAATTTTATCATTAAGACTCTCATAATTAAGTTTATACTCTTTATTTGGGACCCTATAGAGCAAAAACTTAATTATGAGAGCTCTACAGACAAAATTCAATTATGACCCTTTAGAATAATATGATCCTTCAAAAATTTAATTATAAGACTATCATAATTAAGCTTATGCTCATAATTAATTTTCTACTCTATAGGGTCTTATTTAACAGAGGTGGATGACGGGTCATCATTTTCCATTTTTAATTTGACAGAAGTGGACGGCGGGGGGGTTAATTGATTAACGGAAGGATACTTTGGGAGTAAAATTGAAATTTATTAAAGTTTGGAAGCCTATGAGACATTGAGTGTAAAGTTTGGGGGTATTTTGAAATTTTGGCTATTGTTTGAGTATTGTTGACGGATGATTAACCAATGTAAAAGTAATTTTTAGGGTATTATGTATAAATTTAGTATTTAGCGTAGAAAGAAAGCAGCTTCTAGAGGGAGAAGCTTTGGTCTTATTTAACAGAGGTGGACGACGGGTCACCATTTTCCATTTTTAATTTGACAAAAGTGGACGGCGGGGGAGTTAATTGATTAACGGAAGGAAACTTTGGGAGTAAAATTGAAATTTATTAAAGTTTGGGAGCCTATGAGACATTGAGTGTAAAGTTTGGGGGTATTTTGAAATTTTGGCTATTGTTTGAGTATTGTTGACGGATGATTAACCAATGTAAAAGTAATTTTTAGGGTATTATGTATAAATTTAGTATTTAGTGTAGAAAGAAAGGAGCTTCTAGAGAGAGAAGCTTTGGTCTTATTTAACAGAGGTGGACGACGGGTCATCATTTTCCATTTTTAATTTGACAGAAGTGGACGGCGGGGGAGTTAATTGATTAACGGAAGGAAACTTTGGGAGTAAAATTGAAATTTATTAAAGTTTGGGAGCCTATGAGACATTGAGTGTAAAGTTTGGGGGTATTTTGAAATTTTGGCTATTGTTTGAGTATTGTTGACGGAAGATTAACCAATGCAAAAGTAATTTTTAGGGTATTATGTATAAATTTAGTATTTAGCATAGAAAGAAAGCAGCTTCTAGAGAGAAGCTTTAGGGTGGGTTCCCCCCCCCCCCCCCCCCCGCCCCCCCTTTTTTTCCTCTCTTTCCTCCACCTCCCATAATTTTCTCCTCTCAATCCCCCATCTCCAGACTTTTCCTCTCTTCCTGCTTTTTTTCTACGCCCATGGTTGTGAGGTGATTGAGACTCTCTCCTTTGAGAGCTAAGACCTCCCACTCTCCCCATAATTTTTGGACTCAAGAACCAGATCTAGGGTTCTAGGTTTGGTTTCTTGGAACCAGTGTACCAGTGACGAAAACAGCGTCTACGGCGGCTTCTGCTTTTAGTCTGCAGTGGGACGAGTTCGAGTTGGTGCGGCGGGTCATCCAGGACGGTTTGCTCTGAGTTCATACCTGGCCTCTCAACTTCGGCCTCTCCAACCCCTCTTCACGAGTGTGTTCGATGGGTTCGGCATCGTGGTTCCATGCGGCTTTTCTTTCTTGGTTTTGTTGTTTTTATTTCTTATTTTTAGTTGCTGTTTCTGTATTTTTGGATCGGTAGTGTCTCTTTTATTGTACTGTTTTCTTATATCTTATATATAATATCTGCATTTTCTGGCTGGTCAAAATAAAATATTAGAACACGTTTATTTTTTTATGTGAAATATTCTCTTCATCCCAAAAAATTGTCTAGATCGCAAAATGAGAACTTAAATAATGCATTTTTCTTCAAAAAATTTTGAATTTTTTTTATTAAATATCAAAAGAGTTTTTTAATATTTGAAAAAAAGTGTAAATTTGTTCGAATAAAAACATATTTTTTAAGTTCTCTGTTTGTGGATCAGACTTTCTTTTTAGGACAGAGACATTGATTTGTTTGTTGCCACTTCCAAGTCTGAATCCTAGCTCCGCCACTAGGGCTGGCCCAATGATTTTTAGTACCCAAGGCCTAATAAAAAAAAGTGTACCCTTAATGACACAGAGAACAACAAGTTGATTAATAAAAACCTCAATTCATTTTCTCCTTCCATTTACATTGATTATCATGAGAGAGAGAGAGAGAGAACAAAGAGAACAGAGAAAGAGAACACTGAATAGCGCGAGGTTCTTACCAGTCGGGAAACCCCAAGGCCTGCCGAAAAATCCAATCGAAAAATCTATTGTAGAAGATGAAGACCCAGTAGGCTGCTATGGTGCTGCCTCTTAAATGTAGACAAGAACACCTTTTTATTTTAGTTGCCTTTTTAATGAATGTTGTGTAATTTATTTTGGGCCTTTAGGTTGAATGAAATTTTTTTGACTAGGCCTTTTTTTAAAATCAAATTGGGCCATTTTTTTTTCTTATTGGGCTAAAAAGACCCCTACGCAAGCCTAAAAGTAAAAAAAATAATAGGAGTGCCCCTAATTTTTTGGATGGCTAAGGCCTAGGCCTCTTGGGCCTAGAGGTTGGGCCGGCCCTGTCCGCCACCAAATACGTAGTGTAACCACACTATTGTTCCTGATGTTCTGAGGTAAAATCATGCGCATGAACCTTTGAAAATTCTTTTTGCAAGTAGTTATTTGTAGCGTTAGTTTTTCTACTGAATGTTGTGTTATTATTGTACGTCTTGCGATGGCTAGTAGCCTAGCCATGCAATCGACTGCATTTATTCTTGTGCTGTTTTCTAATTTCTTTTGGAGCAATCAATTTCAGGATTTTCTTTTCACTGATAGAAAATGTAATCGTACGGTTGTAAGAAAGTCAACACGATGGCTGATACTTTAAATAGTAATTTAAAGGATCAAAAGTTTGATTCTTTGGTGGCTGACACTTATGATGGTACTGAGAAGGGTTCAGCTACTGAGGTTAGTGTTGCTCAAAATGTTGCAGAGGATGGTGACTTCGTGGATGCAAACATTACGGTGGTCCGTGATGGATGTTCACAGGTGCATGACTCTTTGATTTTTTATTTTATTTTTATAGACAACATAAGTTTTATTAAGAACACTTAACAAAGGGAACATCAAGTGGGGGATAGGAGAGGGGAATCCAACCAAGGGTTGAAAGAAAAAAGGGTTGCATGACTCTTTGATTCAAGGGATACTTTGGTTCCTATCTCAGTTGGGCAAGTTGAGTTGAATGAAGATGGGTTGCGAGCTTCTCAAGCAAAGGGAATAGATCTTATAGAAGATTTGAATCCGAATTAAGGAAGGTAGTTGGCGCACTCAGTCTTGGGGTGAGTACCAACTATCAAGATGGGACCAACCTAAGGAGGCTTCACAAATCCAATCTCTGATAGGGGACAATATGTTTTTCAACCTCTTGGGGTTGGTATGAAGAGAAGAGTGGGGAGATGCGTTTCCAGTGATAGATCGTCCTCTAATGCCATCCTTAATTTGAATGGAGAGTGAGAAGATCAAAGAGGAAGATTATAAAGAAAAAACATATCGCGGAGATTGGTGTTAAAATCGATGACCAAATCCTTTGGAAAAAGAAGGGTCCTTCTTCTTCGCTTCTGTTCAAGGAAGCTCGGAAAACTCCGGACTTTGGTCATAGGTTAGGCATTGAGCCTAGAGGGGGACGGAATTTCTTGTTAAGGAAATTTGTTGAAATGCAGGAAAACGAATTAGCTGAAAGGATCAACGCTCTCGATGACCTGGAGGAGGAGGATGATTTCGAGGATCTTGATGATATCGAGAAAGGAGCTTCCCTCTCCTTGGAGTTTTAATTCCGAGGTTTGGCCTTCGTTATGCCCCCTTGGTTGGATCGTTGTGCGTTGGCTTTTCGTTTTTGTTTGCTTGTGCTGCTTTTCCAGGTTTGTTTGGGTTGGTGTTGTTGGTTTGGTGCTTTGATTTTCGTTTTCGCTTGTTAGGTCTTGGTGTTTTCAGGTTGGTCTTAGTTGGTTTTTGTTTTCTGGTTGGCGTCTTGCCTTCCTTTAGGTCTTGGGTGGCTTTATGCCGGTGTACCCTTGATCCTTTTAATCTTTGTAATCCTTTACAAAGATTAATAAATCCTTTTTGCTGAGCAAAAAAAAAGAAAGTCAACACGGACTTAGATCTTGGAATTGATTCACACTCCCTTTTTTTTTATATTCACACTCCATTTTGTGTCTTTTAGCAAAAAAAAAAAATACACACTTTCAATACTAAAAAACAAAAAAGGGAGTGTGGATATAAAAAATGGAGTGTGAAAATCAATTCCCATTATATAACTGACATGAGTACATATAACAATGCTACAAGTACCCTGCAAGTTGGGTAAAAAAGACATGAAATAGAAGCTCCAAAAAAACACAAAAAAAAATTGAGTTCAAAACAGCTGCTCGATCAGAATTCTTCGATTTATTAATGAAACATATCCGATTCATTACATAATATATATACACGGAGTATAGTCTCAAAGCCCCATGGTCATTCATTGCATATAACTTGAGAGGATGTTATATTCATACATTCTGTTATTATCTTTTCTGGAAGTTAAACGACTTGATTGAGAAGGCAAAGATTAACCCGAAGAGCAGAACTATCCCAACCATGATTAGAGCAACGTATCCCACGAAGTCATGCCTAAAATCAAAGTATGTTACCACAAAGTATTCCACTGTTTCACCCGTGTCAAGCCTCTCTTGAATGTCTCCATACTGTGACCCAACTAATCCATACAGACTCCAAGAGACTGGGCAAACGTAGTAGTACCACCTCCACCACAGCGGAATCCTCTATCATGATATATAGAAAAATGAAAATTAATATTAAAGACTATCTTAATTTGACTGGTTTTTTTTTTTTTCTCAAATTACGGAATTTGAAGTGAATCTATTAGAAAACTTACTGTCTTTGGAATGATAAAGCCGGAGAAAAGGTTCCATATTGCATAGAAAGAAGAAGCAATTATCGATGCAATGTTGAGGTTGGGAGTTACGGCTACTGTCATCATCCCATAATATGTGTAGTATACAAAGGTGCAATACACGAAGAACAAATACCAAAAGAATTTGGCTACTTTCCACTCAAATCCGATCATAGTGTATACTATGGCTCCGTATGTCACAGTTTGAACCAAAATATATGGGAGCTCAATCACAACCTGCATGATGAAACGCGTGGTGAGAAATAGTTACCAAACCGTCACGAAACTTAATAATAATTAAGTAGTACTCCCTCCGTCCCTTTATTACAGTCCAGTATTCCATTTTGGGCTGTCCCTTAATAAGTGTCTATTTTGTAAAGTTAGTGGGTAAAAGTTGGTGAATTGTCTATTTTGTCCCTAAAAGTAGATTCCATTTTGAAAAGTTGGTGAGTAAAAGTGTAATGATGATAGGTAAGTATGGAAAGTGGAGGAAAAAGTTGATGTGAAAGGTATAATGATGATGTCTTTTTAATAAGTTGGAGTTACGAAGCAGGACATTTAAAAAGGGACGGAGGGAGTATCTAATTACGTGCAAGTCTTTTACTTATTATTACGAAACTTAATAATGAGTATCTAATTACGCTTCTTTCCTTCGTCCTTCTCAGTTCTCACCGTCTCTCCTCTTTTGTGACCAGCAATGCTACCTATATGTCCTCTACCGTCACTACCAACATCGTATTTTGCTTGTTTTTTTAGCATACGCCAACAATCTTCTACTCTAAGCAGGCATTTCCATGAATGGGTTGCCGATTTCTTTGCTGTATTACTTCAGTGAATTCCAGGTCCTTGATACTTTTTGAATCCTATTTTTTAGGTTGTAGGAAGGTACTTAATTGACGAAGGAAATTTTGAAGGATAGGCTCTACATAAAAATACAGCAAATTACTTGTCCAAAAGCATATGGCAAAGCTGAGTACATTCCAGCTGCGCTTTCCCTGTAAAAGACTGCTCTCTCAACAGCGACTATCGGTTGCACTGAAATGGCGGCTTGTACACCAACAAATACGACAACAATGTACATAGAACCCATTGCATTAAATATATCTTGTTGTGTTTCCCTGAAAACCAACACAATGAACCTCGTCTTAGAAACTAAAAAATGGATAGAGAAATTACAGTATGGGTTCATGGCTTGTTGATTACCTTTTAGAGCCAATATCCCAGAAAATTGTCCCAAACAGCAGAGCTACCATAGTTGAGAACAAGAATCTCACAGCAGTATATGGCGGGTTTCGCCAGTATGATAAGTGTTGTTTCCATAGGCATGCCATACATTGGATGAAGAAAGACTGCGAGTATTGAGTGGTAAAGTATAGTTCTTTTGATCCTGGCAGAGGTGTACTCAGTTCCATAATTGTATTTTTGTTTCTCCTGATCAAGTCACCTCGTAATGTTATAATAAATACACTGAAACTATTTAGGCAGGGACACATGCATGTGACAGCACGCCACGTGTTGCACACAACGCCCTTATCTTTTTGTTGATTTGTCATTTTTTTTTGTGTGATAAATATGCAATTATTATGTCATTTATGTGAATATATATTTCCTTGAAAGATGACCCTCAAGCATAATGTAACACTAATACATAGTTTGCAATATGGTAAAATATGTATCGTCATGTGTCCAATGATTGTCGAGAATTGGCTGGTGAATGTTGTGTCAACAACAAAACCTTGTTAATTAGAAGTGCTTGTGCTTCTTTGGCATTGACTTGTAGATAACATGTTAGAGGTTTGGAAACCCAAAATTTTTTATTTGGCCATTAAAGTTCTTCCCATACCTGTATAGTTCGGAGTTCTTGTACACATGAGCAAAGTCAACCCCAAGAGCTGCTTCTTGTGCCAGTGAAGTCACCTCTAACATCCAAGTAGCTGGATTATAACCATCTTTGATTTTACAAACTCCATTGATACTCTTAAACAAAGATCAATCGAATATGTTAGCTGCTAACTAAAAATATGGAAATATTAAGAGTCTCATATATTCATCATCTTTACCTCCAAATATGTGATGAGATGACAAGAGTGATGGCCTAAGGGACCAACATATATTTCCTCACCTCCTCGTTTCAAAAGAAACAGCTGTGAGTCCCAAATGGTTTTCCTTAGTATCTTACAAAATTTCAAAGGTAAATATAATCATAGGATCCTTATTCTTGTGTTAAAGAACCCATACCTCATCGAATGAGTCAAATATGTCGATGCTTGGCTGATGGATGGTGCATACCACAGTTCTTCCCGTATCTACTGTGTTTCTCACTGTTCTCATCACTATTGCGGCAGCCCTAGCGTCGAGTCCTGAGGTTGGTTCATCCATGAATAGTATTGATGGGTTGGCTACAAGCTCAACTGCAATTGTCAACCTCTTGCGTTGCTCGGTTGAGAGACCATTTACCCCAGGCAACCCAACAAGTGCTTCCCTTAATGGGGTTAGCTCAACAAGGTCCATAACTTCATCAACGAACATCTGTGATTCCTCGCTTAGATTTACAACCAGTGATTATCATGATCTAAAATGAATACAGGATAATCATATTGAGGTTTTTATGTCCTACCTTTTTGCATAACACTTGTATTCATTTGTGGCTTTTTCGTTTTGTTGCACGCGTCATAATCAGTTTTCAAGAACAGTTATTGGGAAAATAGTTTTTTTTAAGCAAAAACACTCATCACATTTTCCAGTTTTTATTCATTTTCTTATATATGCAAATATCTCCCAAAAATATAATGTCATTTTGACATTCTCTAGAAGTTGTGTGTTCATCTATCCCATTTAACTATATGAAAGAGCTTTGAAAATTGTCAGCCAAACAAGTTCAGTATATTTTCCGCGAAGAAAAAAATCAAGAAATCAAAATCTGACAACTACACCCAAAAAGGACCTTAATCTCTATAATTACAACTCACCTTTCTGGTGGCAGAATTAACTTCAGGAGGCAACCGGAGCCACGCAGAATATTTCAAAGACTCATAAACTGTAACATGAGGAGAATGAATATCTGTTTGCTCGCAATAGCCAGCTACGCGAGCGAATGTTTCTTGTTTCTTAGGGTAGCCTGATATCGAGATTCTCCCCTCGATGTATCCACCAGTTTTCCTACCAGCCAAGGTATCCATCAGGGTGGTTTTACCGGCACCACTAACACCCATTAACGCTGTGAGAACTCCTGGTCTAAAAGCACCACTTACTCCTTTTAGAAGTTGTAGACGGTCTTCTTGTATTCCTTGTGCTCTCATTTCCTGCCATTACAATATCAACTTTAGCACTTTGTAGTGAGTTTCCTACCCTTTAGTCCTATATTTCAATTTAAATGGCAAAGTGAAGCATAAGTGTATAGAAGGCTTTTAATAGCGTATATCAGCATTTGATGAGAATCCCTAAGAACATTCAAGACTTCAAGTTGGTTCAAGTTCAGCATTGAGTTCAAATAAGTGATACATTGACTTTACTACCATTAGAAGTTGCAGATACCTGTGGCATGTCGACTGCATACTTGATATCATCAAAAGTGATGGAAAGGGGTTCAAACGGTAGAACCATTCCCCGCTTCCTATTCTGGTTAACTTCACTGCTTCTCCCTACTCTTGAAGACATTAATTTCGATACACTTCTTTGAAGTTCAACTCCCCTCTCTTCATAATTGTGAAACAAGTATGTTATAGCTAGAAACTCACAAGTCAAAAAAGGAAATTAAGAGTTAAATGACCCACCAGAAGAGCTATTTCCACTTAAGGATAGCTCAATAACTTCTCCTCCTTTATAAACGTTTCTCTCCTCCAAGGTCTCTTTAGATAGAACTGCCTGAGGCTTCTCGAATGCTGCATAATGCAGATCAATTATTAAGAAAGTTGAACCACATAAACTTGACAACGCTTTTCCAAGTGTTGAACAAAAGTACGTATTTTGAAATGAATTAATCAGTTACTCACGGCTGAGATATGCTAGAGCTAGGGTGAAAATGACGTTGAAGAGAAAAACATATCCAACCAAAGCTCCTACGCCAACCCAATACCAATGTGCTTCTGGAAATATTCCACGAGCCTTTAAAACCAACACGCCTAATGATTCTGTAGAATTCGGAGGCACCTATAACACAAAATTTGCAAATCTCAGATGATCATAGGGAGAATCTACTTTTTGATTTTGTTTACCGCAAGTCCAGAAACACGATGCTTACTTGTCTCCAACTATCCCCAAGAAATTCATTCACCGCTATAGCATTCTGCCCATACATCAAAGGCAAGGCCCAATAACCCCATATCAACCACTTCTTTATATCATCTGAGGCAAAGAAAGTATTTGTTACATTTAATCGCCCCAAAAAAGATTTGCATGTATGCAGATATTTTTTTAAATACTTTATGGCACTTTTTGTTTGTTTTCTTTTACCTCTTGACAAGATAAATCCTCCCATCACAAGAATTGCAAGTAATGCAAATGTGCCAAATGTGTTTGCCACAATCATGTTTCGTCCTAATGCGGCTATGAGTCTGAACAGCCCAGAAGCCATCTGGTTAATGCAAAGGAGTAGAAGGTACATTTTGAAAAACCTGACATTAAGAAATCCGTTAGGTTTCCAAATCAAAATCTTGAATAACCAAAGCCTTGATGATAGTTATAGAATATACCTTCCAACATTCGGATCGAGACCTATGACATAATAAGTGGTGAACACCCAAATACTGGTTTCTACAAATGTTATTGGGATCTTGAGGATCCATAAGGGCAGAGCATATGCCCATGCAGGAAAAAAAAGAAGGTCCCTTTGTTTGTAATATGGGGGAAGTTTCATGACAGTAATGGCTAGCTCCGAGAACCCATTAAACATAACCATTAAGATACTAAAGAACAGAGCACCCATGAAAATTGCACCATCTTGTGTTGTTTGCTTGCTCATCTCAGTTCGTAGAAATACCGTCATTGTAATGAATGCCATTATAATAAGCTGAAAAGAGAGGGAAAAAAACATATGAGTTCTTCTGTCTCGTCGTTGTATTAAAATTTGCTTTTAAGAATATTTTTTCCAAACACTTGTTTGGTTGGCATATTTAAATTTCCTCAGTTGACGGATTTCGAAACATTCTTTTCATTAATTTAGGGGAAAAGAATCCCTTCTGAAAAAGAAGTTTTCAAATTCTTGAAAACTATTATCTTGCTTGAAGAAACAGTAATACGACGAACACGAAGAGGACAAATGCTTGAGTTTTCAAAATCAGATTCCAGAGAAGTGTTGCAAAAAACTGGTTCTGAAACCACAATGGAATAAGAACAATGACTTAACTCGAAACATCTTGAATATGTAGACAAAGGAATTTCTCTTCATGAGCAAGTACTCCCTGGATATGAGAGCTTTTAGCAATTCTTTCTTTCCAATACCATATTTCTCAGTTGTTAAAGCCGCCGGATGGCTCTTGGCTTTGTCAAATGGGATGGCAAGCTCGTCGCCTAACTTTCGGCCAACATGAAATGATGTAAATGCCTCTACGAGTTCTGTGACAGTAACAAATCTGTAAGGCTCATCTCTTCGGTCCCAGTACTGCTCTTGTTCTTTTCTTGATGTCACCTATGTTTCCCACCATAAAAACTCGTCAAGAATTTGTAGGATCGTAACAAAGGTTCTAGGTTTTACAAACGCGGAACTCAAAGAACATTCGAGTTGAAGAAATTACTTCTTGTAAGAAGTCAGCCACTCCTTTCCTATCTGGACACTTGAAGCCCATGTGTTCAAAGAACTCAAGCACATACTCACGTGGGCCTTGGTATACAATGTGACCATCGGAGAGGAGAATTATATCATCGAATAAGTCGTAAGTTTCTGGTGCCGGCTGGAGGAGGGAGATAACACAGGTTCCTTGAAGGATATGGATGGAGTTCTTGATTGAGTTCACAATATGGAAAGTTGTAGAAGTGTCCAACCCAGTTGATATCTCATCCATGAAGAGTGCTCTAGCTGGTCCAACCAACATCTCCCCTGTATCATCATATATATATTTCTAGACGTTAATTAGCAAGGAATTAATACCTAGTTCAGACTGGTAACCAATTCGTTTGTCAATTATTTAACATAGGTAACTCAAAGTCAGAAACGACAAGGGAAGTATCACATTTCATCAAAATAAGCAATTTTTTTAAGAACACTGAAGGTGATCAATTTAAGGATTAAAATAGTGACGGATAGATAGGAAAACTAGTGACCACTCATGTAAACTTATTAGGTTTGTCCAACATTTTTGGATTAATTACAATTATCTATTTGTTAGAATGCTTTTACCTGTTGTGACTCGCTTTTTCTGTCCACCAGAAATGCCTCTTAGCATTTGATCACCAACCATAGTGTCGGCACAAACTTCCAGCCCCAAAATCTTTGAATACATTATAACAAAAGGAAATATATATATATCAATATCTAACAAATGCATACAACAATATCATTAATTAAGTAGGGACTTCAATAAAACACCTTAAGTACGTAGTCTATTGCCACATTGGCCTTCTGGCCTTCTAGTGATAATGCCTGGAATATTACAAACAACTACATTAGCATCCAACACATGCACAAGTGATTCACACCTATTACAAAGTTGGCAATTTTAGTACTTGTTTTCTGATAGAAATGAAACCTATTTTCCAGAAAACATTGTGATGATTTTTTTTTTAAAAATCCTGGAAGATGCTTCGTGTCAAAATTGAATAAGATATGTAAATATTGAGGTGTTTTTTCCCGAAAACATTCTTGATAAATGTGTTAGGCCGCAGAAGTGATTATAGAAACTACTCTTTAGGTATTTGCTTACCTTCATATAAATATCAAGATCTGGGTCTGGCATGATGTTGGCTTCCTTCTCTCTCCTTGACAATTCTGTTAGCATTTCTATAAAAAAACAAAAACAAAAAACAAAAATCGATGAAATGATTCGTTATTCTAGATACCAAAATGGTACTATTATGAAGTCATTTATTAAATCTTTGTAATCACTAACCATAACGAGATCCAACCCCTTGACATCTAGCTGAGAAAGCCAGTGTTTCTCTCACTGTCAATTCTCCTATATGCAAGTCATGCTGGCTTGTATAGGCTGATGTCCTTTGTGGAACAAATTCATTCATTCCACAACCATTATACGTTACATTCCCTGAAACCTATCAAAAAAATTATCCATAAAGATTCATGTAAGATCACGAGATGAATCAAATTCGTAGTTTGCATTGCTTCCAAAGTACGTCTAAACTTGGCATCGCATTTTTTTTCCTTGCCCAGTGGGATTCAATGTTAGAATTTATTTGTGTGGCCCACATGCCGCATCAATCCTATTTATCTTTTATAGTATTTATGTTTATAATTAAAATATGGGTATTAGATTTAAATAAAACATCGCCTAAATAATTAGAAACTATTCATGAAAAGGTTTGGTGACTATTCATGAATAGATATGAAGACTATCCATGAATGGGTTTAATGACCATTCATGTATAAGGTTGCAACTATTAATGAATAGGTGCCTTGTTACTTCTTTGATGGAAGAAAGTATGAAGTGTTGTATCTATTGGAAAAGGGCCCCGCTCTATGTATATAAAGACATGTGATTACCATCAAAGTACGTGTGAAACCATTTATATAGATTAGATTAGAAATCCTACCCATTGCTATCCGAAATCAATTAGTGAGAGTTTGTGTTCAGCATATTGGTTCAAGATTGAAACGGTTTCCAGACTTCTCAAGACTTAAAACACCATGGCAAAAGGTAAGAAATTTTTCTGTTGCGTATTTATTTTGGTTCTCCCACATAAGTTTATCATTCAAATCTTACATCATACAAAGTGGCTGCTCTTAGAAAGTCTTACTGCAAAAATAGTGGCCCCTACCTAAAGATTTGATTCCATTTCTGTGCTCATTACCCTACTTCATTCTTTCAAATTCCAGAGCATCGATAATGCACAAAAAATTTAGACATTAGATACATAAATTTTATGTTTTGACAAATTAATTTAGGACAACCAAAGCTGGTTTTCACTTGAAGGCAAACCTATTGTGAATAGTTATCTAATTGAACTACTGAGGCTATCTCACTGACTAGAGCTTGGAGTTTTCTTAATTTTTTAAATCTTCACTTTCCATAAAGGTGCTACATGCATTCTACAAGTGTTGAGGTAATTATGTCATTATGTGAGTAAAGTTGAGACCTACAAGATTGCTACAACTATTAATACCATGGTAGTATAGAAAAATACATTTTATTCCCTCCATCCCGATTTGTTTGTCCACTTTTTTATTTTTATATATCCCAATTTGTTTGTTCATTTGACTTTTAAATGGATAAAATTCCCTTTTTGCCCTTACTTTTTTGAAATAAAGTTACTTAATTTTCAAAAGTGTTGAGTGGTAAATGTAGGAAAGTAAAAACTTAGGTATAATTATTATGTTCCCTAAAATTTCTAATATTGGACAAACAAATTGGGACGAAGGGAGTATCAACCTAGTTCAATATAAAGTCAACATTAATCATGTCCAATTCAACCATGGTTACTCAAATTTTCTTACTTTTAGATCACGATGAAGTTCTCCCGCCAGAGCTCGCAGCAATGTAGTCTTTCCAGAGCTTGGTGGGCCTAAAAGTAATGTCAATCTGAAAAAAAAAAAAAAACTAATGAAATGAGAACTAATTGGTTAATGAATTGTTAGGTGAAGTTCTTAATGGTCTACTAGGTGGGTGTTGTTTTTTCTTCTCACCTGGCAGGCATGATGATTCCACTAACATCCTGGAGAATTGCCAGTGGTAGCTTCCTGCTTGGTATGATGTGGAGATAATTCAAGAATCCCTTCACACACACACACACAGAGAGAGAGAGAGAGAGAGAGAGAGAGAGAGAGAGAGAGAGAGAGAGAGAGAGAGAGAGAGAGAGAGAGAGAGAGAGAGAGAGCTAATTAGTTTGATCTATAAAGATAGTACAAGAGTGGAGACATGACATGATTTTAAACTGGCAAACTTGACTAAACAGGCCACTTCTTGGACCAAAAAATTGCTAGTTTATTATACCAATTCAGTTATTTTGATTAATGGACAAAATCAGAAGTGCAAGTTTAGAAACTTTTGTAGATGGTGTTACTGGTGAACTTAACCTATGAGTAATTAAAGAGAAACAACTCATATACTAAGAACTCATGAATTTTTTCTGACTTACAAATTAAATAAAACCTAACAAATCCTGAAAACAATATCAATTTATTATTTTGCAACGTTTTATTGACATAAAATAATGCAAGGAGACTACTTGGGCTATCGCAATCAATGAGTTTTCATGTCATATGTTTGTATGGTCACGTTGTTGTCAAGAGCATCAACCACATCTTTTGCATTATAGTATGTGACTACGCAATTAGCTAAAGCAACTTACATGAGTACTGGAATTTAAAAAGATTTGTTTACTGTTGCAGCTGCCGCCCATGGTGGGTCCAGAAATCCAACACAGAGGGGGCACTCATTAACGGTAACTCTGATTATAGTTCAAATATCATGCAAAATGTTATTTATTCCATATTTTAGCTAGAGGTCTTGGACTCTTAGGTATGCATTTTGTTTTCTAAAATGAAAAATCTAGTCTTAATCTACGATCAACACAAAATTAAGGAGGTTTTCTTCAAGCGTGAAAGTGGTGAAGCCCATTTATTAGGGGGCTACAACCGTAGTTGATGAATTCACAATTTATATCTACCAGGGGACACTAGAATGATATTTTAGTATACAACTGAAAAATATTGTAACAGGCGTATTTAGTTCAAAGTGCAAGGTTCAAAAATTATGTTGTTCAATCCCGCCCTTTATCCATGAATCAAACGCGGATTTATTTTATGCATGTTTCTTATCGGTTAAATTTTGTTCTCCCTGGGAATTCCACCCTCCTCGGTACCTGTTCCATTTTTTTTACGGGATCCATGCTACTAATTTGACGAATAATTGATGCGAAATTCACCCAATGTGGGTGAAGAAAATAGTTTGCTAATTCTTAAAAATTTCCCAGCTTGTTATTGCGATGCGAGATAGAAAATTTACCTGGAAAATATTAACAAAGAAGTTGGAAACTGTTGGGAGTGCTCTGCCGCCAACATAGGCCTCTGCATCAACGTTTAAATGCTCAAACCTTACTTCAATAGTCGGAAGATTAATCCCAACTCTGCATCAAGTTTTTTAAGAAACAGAAAAAGGAGAGGGGGGAAAAAAACAAATTAGTAAAAGATCTTACAAACTCATTTTTTATTTATCCGGGGAATGAATATTGTAGCAGAAATGATAGATTTTTCCGGGGAATTCAATTAAAGTAATACTCCTACCACAATATAGACGCAGTAACTAACAATAAGAGCATCCACACCAGACTCTCTCTATATTTTGGACCAATTTACACCTCAAATAGCCACTTTATTACTTTAGCTACCCACTTTTAAAAGATATACTACATGAGACTCTTTACTCTCACTCTCTTCTCAATTAAAATATTCAAACTCATCCAAATAAACACAGCGGCCAAATGTCTACTGGAAGGCCACCCGAAAGGCCAAATGTCTACTGGAAGGCCACCGGAGGAGACGACATCACCTGGACTTCCCAGTGAGGGAACCCAAACCCCATCAAACTTCCCAGTGAGGGAACCCATCCTTGGATTGCTCCAAGGTGAGCACACTTAACTGTGAAGCTCTAATGGGCTTTGACGCCCTCATGGCTTTAAAAGGCCTTATACAAGGTATGACCGATCCCGAAGAAGCCCTTATTTATAGCACACGATTTACACTTCACCAAGTGATGTGGGACCACCCCAGTTGACCCCTTTAGTCACCGATCAGACAGCCCCCGCACGGGTCCCAACCGACCTCAGGCCAGTCGACCACTACCTGGAACTTCCAAGTGCGGGGTGTCACAGTTTTTCCAGCTGTTCACAATAACACTGCCAAATTTTACTACATTTTTATTATAAAAAATAGAGGGAGGGCAAACACTTTTTGTTCGCACATTTTTAAGATGGGTGGGATATTGGGATAGTGGTTATGGTAGTGGATATTAATCTATCACTATTTTTTATAAAGTAAATTTGCTTGAAATATAAAAGAGGTTAAGCAAATATATTAATTTATAAGGGGCATACCCTACGAAACAAAAGGGGAAAAAAGAAAAGAAAAGTAGATACTCTCTTGCACAACCCGGGTGGGATAATGAATATTTATTACTATTTTGCCCATAATAATTACTCCCTCTGTCCCACTTTAAATATCTCTTACCGGAATTCGTGCAATTTCAAGCCCCAAAAAAATATTTTTACAAAACTAAAAATAATAATATGTAGAAATATGTTTTATTTTGTTTGAAAATGCACGAATTTTCATATGAGACTTTTAAAGTGGGACGAATGGAGAATTTATTGGCATGATAAAGTAGTTGTAAATACTTAAGTTCGAAAGGGGCAATAACAAAAATTATTTTTGTGACGGGGCTTCAAAAAATGGAGACACCAAATTGGTGATCTCCCTTTATATATCAAAATTAGAATAGATTTCATAGCCATAATAAAAATGTTCATAAATTATTTATATGTAGGAGAATCTGAAGTTATAATCTAAAAACCATGTCCACAGTTATCGCAAACACACTCCCTCTGTTAGCAACTTATTAGATGTTTAATATAGAGTTTTTATGTTTTTATCCCCTAAACTATACATTTTTTGTCTACTTCGTTCCTAAACTACTAAAATCACATGTTTTATCCCTCAACTTTCTTATTGCAACCCATTTGGTCCGATCGTTGGCCGCATCCCAATTTTTGGACAGAAAACTGGGCTTATTTACCCTTTGGTCCCCGACGACTAGTAAACTGCCAATTTGGTTCCCAATCTAGACAAAGTTTTGAACATAAGTTTTTACTTTTAAGATTCCTCTACTCGAAATGAACTAATAATTAAATTAACAAATTTGAAAAAAATATGAATAAAGACAAAAATATAATCCAAATAACTACTAAGCCAAACCTATGGTTGATTTGGCTTACATAAACCACTTGGCATATTTGTGTATCTTTATTTTAAAAAAATTACATTTGTTAGTTTTGCATTAATTTTTTGTGGATTATTCAAAAAAATCTGTCTTCTTGGTATATTGTTATTTTTATTCAATAAAGTTTGAGTCTATATCATAAATTTTTACTTTTTCGATTTCCATAATTATACGAACAAATAATCCACACAAATTTAACCTAAAACTAACAAATGCTAAAAAAATAATCCAAGTGGCACATAATATGTAAATCGTTGTCATCAAAATTTTTCAAATAAAAAAATGCGTTTCTTGTTGGATCAAGGTCTATTAGAATTTTCCGAATAAAAAAAATGGCCATTAGAATCTGATGATAAAAGAATATCGATCTATTGAATCTCATATACTAATATACTCCCTCCATCCCATTTTTATTATCTATTATTCTGGTTTTCTTTTTTATATCTTTTATCTATATCTTTTAGTGTGGATCTTGAAAAATATGCAATATGGATCTTGTTTAATAGATCTCGATTAGTTCTATAATACAAAGTTTTCAAAATTATGAAAAACATTATAGATTGAAAGATATAAGCAATTAAAAAATGATGCGCAATTCAAAAATGGACAATGAAAATGTGACGGAGGGAGTGCTAGTATTGTTTTGTTATACGCTTCATGAAATTTTTTTTTTATTGTTATGCGTAATTTAGTTGTGGACTAAATTACATGATCCAATTTTTATTTTATTTTATTTTTGCATTTCTAGCTATTTGGGATATATTTTTATCTTTATTCAATTTTTATTCGCATTTGTTAGTTTAGTGTTAGTACATTTTTACAAATTATTGGTTTGTCTCGATGAGAGGAATCTAAAAAATAAAAATTATTTCAAAACTTATAAAAATTGAAATGAATGCGCATTGGATTGTGAGATACCAAGAATGACCACATTTTGACAGAAACAAATAAGGGCGTCAGGGCTCGGGACCATTTTGACTCACATTTTAAACGTTAGGGACTAGGACGAATGTTTGGATTGGGGACCAAATTGGCCGTTTGTTAATACTTTGGATTATTGGTTTGTTTCAAGTAGAAAAATCTAAAAAGTAAAAAATTACTATATTCAAACTCAAAACAATTGAAGTAAACGCGCCCTGGATGGTGAAATTTGGACAGATGCCTAGATTGTGGACTAAATTGGCAATTCACTAAAACTTCATAGGCCAAAAAGGTCATTAAGCCCCAATTTTCCGTCTAAAATTTGGATGCCGGTACCATCGGACCAAATGGTTTGCAAGAGGTTGAGGGATGAAATAGGTGGTTTTAATTGTTTAGGGACAAAGTAGACAAAACGTGTATAATTCAGGGGATAAAACATACTATAAAAAAAAACACTCTTTAATATATAAGCATCTAAATTCCTCTGATTTCAAATTTAAATTTCTTAGCAGCACAAATACCCTATTTCACCTCCATCATCAGACACTCCACCACCGGCTCCTAGTATCCCGCCACCACGTCTCCTCCCTCTACACCATCGCCACCCCCATTTGGTCCTTCAGGCTTCGGCGCTGGCACAAAGAAAGAAGTAGCGCCTCATGGAGCCGGCCACCAGTTGTTGCCAACGAGATCAACTATCAGAGTCTGGAGACCGCCATCTTTTTTTTCGTTTTTTAATTAGGAACAACGATAGAATTCAGGATTGTGAATTCTGAAGGAATTTTGAAGAAAATCCAAACAAGTGGATCAAGAAATAACTCATAATTATTTGATTAAACTAATTTCTTACCAGGTAACTCGAAAAATTATCTTAAAACTAAAGTACAATTTGTGTGGGATCCCGAACTGGACTCCACTCATTTATCTATGTACAATTGGTTGGTATTTTAAATGGGTTCAATTTTCATCATTAGCTTTTAAAAAAAAAAAGAATAAATAAATTTGAGCATTAGAAAACTTATGTACGGAGAAATTGAGAGTTAAACGAAATCCAATAATTGGTGTGCTTTTTAAGGAAGTGAGATAGGAAAATAGTTAAGAAATAAGCTAGAGTAACGAACTAACATTTGAGGTCAATACAACTATATATGGATACACACAAAACTTCCTATAAGGGGGCGCGCCCTTAACTTGTTAAGTTAAGGGCCTCCCCTTTTTCGAGCGAATTTCGATGATCCGAGCCGTTCAATGTGTTCAAAACGTGATTTTAAGGGTATTCACGAGATATCAGCAAAAAAAAAGACCGGAAAGGGCTTCATCCGAGCAGTTTTTGTTTATTTTTTATCGAACGGTTTAAATAAAAACTGTTCGGATAAAGCCCTTCCCAGTCTTTCTTTTTGTGTGTGCTAATTTCTCGCGAATACCCTTAAAATCACGTTCTGAACATATTGAGTAGTTCGGATTATCGAAATTCGATCGAAAAAGGAGAGATCTGCAACTTAATACAGTAAGGACGCCTTTACTTGAAGCTGACTGTGTGTGTATATGTGTGTGTTCAAAAATTCGTGTGCTCGTTATTATTACTGTAAGAAAGAAAGAAAGGTTACCTGTCAATTCTTTTCTTGAGCTTCAACAAGAAATTCTTATTACCTTCCTCTGCAATTTCCAGAAGCCTTTCTACCAAATTCCTTTTCTCAATTATCCCAAGATTCTTGACATCAATTTCTCTTATTTGGCCCTCTTCGTCACTAAGAATTCCTTTCCTTATCCTCGCAAA
The DNA here is from genome assembly GCA_018127125.1 of Rhododendron griersonianum. Taxonomy (NCBI): domain Eukaryota; kingdom Viridiplantae; phylum Streptophyta; class Magnoliopsida; order Ericales; family Ericaceae; genus Rhododendron; species Rhododendron griersonianum. The sequence goes on along the minus strand of CM030794.1, from coordinate 23,775,875 downwards.
TGTTGGCAAATTTTCCAGCGCTGCCCATTTCAGTGCCTCTTCATCCTGTTCTTCATTGGAAGAGAAAGAGAAAAGCTCATTGCCCCTCCAGATGGTAGAGCTACTCCAACGTGTACTAATCGCTCTAATTACATTCTCCCCTCCGTCCATTTCTCAACCCCCAAGTTTTCAATGCAGTTAATAGAGCCTGAATTTCAGAGCTGAGCTGAAGAATATAATAAAATGCTATGCTCTGTTTTTCTCTCTGTTTCTCTACCTAGGAGTTTTTTTGTTGGAGAGTGATGCCCTTCCCTAATTACTTGTGTACAAATTTGGGTATGTCTTCTCTCTCTCTGTGTTCCTTTCAAGGGTACATAGAGATATGTGTGTGTGTCTGTAGCCCTTTTAAAGTGAAAAAAGGTCAACCGAATGATTATTAGGTAATGCCAGATATTAAAAAAAATACTAATGATTAGGTAATGTCATGCGGTTGATAGAGAGGATGATGGAATGTCCATTTCTTTCTTCTTTTTTTGAACTGGATGGAATGTCCATTTCCAGATACAATAAATCTACTATTAAAAAAGGGGAGTGATTTTGGTACTCTTCAAATTGATAGCCGCATTCCAAAATCAATTTGAGGAGTACCGAAAATGAAATCAATCCCTATATGGCATTGATTTTGGCACTCCCCTAGAGAGTGTGGTTATCAATTTGGAAAGTGTAAAAATCAATTCCCTTATAAAAAAAAAAAGAGAAAAACTTCTTTACGACTTAGCCGTAACTTTCCAATTTTAGTAAAATCAAACGGCCTTTTATGCAATCCCCATACACCCTACCCTATTTGATCATTCCTACATTTCTTTACCAAAATCTATAACTTTTTTGTGTTTTTATTTTGTGTGTTTTGTTCGTTTTTCTGAATTTTTGTTAAATTTGCATAATATTTTTTGGATTAATCATTCGTCTCGACGAGTGAGTCTCAAAAGTAAAATACTATGGCCAAAAGCAAAAAAAGTAAAATAACTAATGACAAAAAAAAAAATTCAAACCGCTGTTTTTTTTTTTTTGTCTAAAGTGTCGTCTTATATAAACCTTTTCAACAATTGTTCATATTTTTATATTTTTCCAACCCATCTCGTCGATAAGAATGATTAATTCCATAAGAATGAAAAGCCTCCGAAGGTTTTTCTCTCTTCCGGACTTTCAGCTTTTTTTTGATAAGACCACCACCACCAGCTTTGGTCGACAATAATTATGAAAATCGATCTTGATCTAAATTCTCAAATAGGAAATTGCATACAATTATCCGATATAAGTATGGAAACATGGGTACATGATATTGAATGTCAATATGTCATATAGGTCAAGGCGCAAAACTGGCTCGAGCTGCAGGAACTTTTGCGATTAGCTGTTCATCCAGATACAAGCTATTCTTGCTTCAGATCTTTGATCTTTTGATTGCAAGCTAGGTTCCCCTCTTTGTAAATGGGCTTCTCCTTCCAAAAAGGAAAGGAAAAAAATAAAATAATGGAACTGGATTTACGTTGTTGGTAGTGGTTTTGTGCTGCTAATGGATTGGTGGGTGTAGTGTGTCAGATTTTGGATTGGATGTTGATTGGCTTTAATTGGAGCGAGAATGGTGACGGTGGGCTGCGGAGATTCCAAAGTCCAGAAAACTCAACTAGGGAAGGTCCGGAAGGAGGAAGCGGTTAACATACCGTGCCCGTTTGGATGCGGGATAAGAATTAAGGGTATTAATTATGAAGAAGGATAAGATAGTAGGAGATATTATATAAGAATGGTGGGCCCACATTGATGTGACGGAAAGATTAAATAATATTTGGTTTGGATGAGAGATAAAATAGGGGGATAAAATTATTTTGTAGTTGAAATTGAAGAAGGAGGGGATATTATCTGGGAGTATTATGTAATAACACCTCATAATCTCCCCGCCGGAGGTATTAGCAGGTACAAGAGAATTCGGGGCTTAGCTAATACCCCAGCAAAATGTGTTCTCAAATCATGGCTTAACCATGGGCCCACAGTCTTAGGAGGGGTATTACTAATACCCCTTCAGTAGCTCCCATCCAAACACGCCCACTGTGTATTAATTAGGAGTGCTTTCACTATTGTTGGGAATGCCTTGTATTCTTTAGTCCCACATTGGTTAATTATGTTGTTCCCGTTTTTGTAGCCTATTATAAATAAGGCTTTTGGGGAACTTCTAAAGTATCTTTTTGGGCTTTCATATTGTGGCCTTTCTAGAGTTACGGATTACAGCCGGCTCTTTGTATCTCTTCTTCACGTTGGTTAGTGAATCCTCTCTCTCCTCGCCCGTGGACGTACCCATCTTGGGGAACCACGTATATCTTGTGTCTTTGTGATTTCTTGTTTAGTTTTCAATTTCTCGTTCTTAGCTTGCATTCATAGCGTTCATTACAACAAACTGGTATCAGAGCCTTAGGTTGCAAAAACTAGGGTTTCGTTTCCGATTGTGGCTATGGCGGCTAAATTCGAGATTGCGAAGTTTGATGGACAGAGCAGCAGTTTCAGTCTTTGGAGAGTAAAGATGAAGGCTCTGTTAACCCAACAAGGATTGCACAAGGCTTTGTCAGGCAAGACTAGTTCTGGAATCAAAGAGGAAGATTGGGATGATACGGATGCCAAAGCTCTGAGTTCTATTCAGTTGAGTCTGGCAGATGATGTTCTTCGCGAGGTGGAAGAAGAAACTTCAGCAGTAGGAATTTGGCTGAAGTTGGAAGGCATATATATGACGAAGTCGCTCACCAACAGGTTATATCTCAAACAACGTCTTTATACGTTTCGTATGCGAGAAGGTATACCTGTTAAGGATCATTTAGACGAGTTCAATCGTATTATTATGGATCTGAAAAATATTGATAGTAAAATTGAGGATGAGGACCAAGCCATAATTTTTCTATGTTCTTTACCACTTTCGTATGAGCACTTTGTTACAACCCTATTGTATGGCAAAGACACGATATCCATGGAGGATGTTAAGGCCAGCCTTTATTCGAAAGAATTAAGAAAAAAAGTGTCAGGTGAGGGTGATGCACATGCGGAGGGTTTGTTTGTTAGGGGAAGAACAACAGAAAGGGAGGAGTCGAGTAATAGGGGAAGATCCATATCATCAGGTAAGAAGAAAGGAAAGTGCAATTATTGCAAGAAATCCGGGCACTGGAAAAAAGACTGTTTAAAACTCAAGGAGAAAGAAAAAGAAGACCAGAAAGGGGGTAAAGTAATTGCTGGAATTGCTGAAAGTTCAGATGAGTCAGATAATGTGTTATCAGTTACAGAGGGCGATTCTCGCTCTAATACCGAGTGGATTATGGATTCTGGATGTTCATACCACATGTGTCCGCATAGAGAATGGTTTTCTACTTATGAGGCGGTCAATGGTGGTACAGTTTTGATGGGTAACAACATGGCCTGTAAGACTGTTGGTTCAGGAACGATTCAGCTTAGGATGCATGACGGTATTGTTAGGACTTTATCTGAGGTTCGACATGTTCCAGATTTGAAGAAAAATCTTATATCCCTGGGTGCTCTTGATTCTCATGGTTGCAAATTCCTCGGTGAAGGTGGAGTTTTGAAAGTCTTGAGGGGTGCATTGGTACTGATGAAGGGTCAGAAGCGTGGTAACCTCTATACACTCCAGGGCAGTACAGTTCTAGGTGCTGCAGCAACGGTTGCTTCATCCAAGGTTTCAGATTCAGACTTGACTCGTTTGTGGCATATGCGCCTTGGGCATATGAGCGAGAGGGGGATGACAGTTTTGAGCAAACAGGGTTTGCTATGTGGCCAGAAAACTGAGAAGCTGGATTTCTGTGAGCATTGTGTCTACGGCAAGCAGTGCAGGGTGAAATTCAGTACAACTGTTCATCGCACCAAAGGCACAGTGGATTATTTTCACTCAGATCTTTGGGGTCCCGCAGAGGTAACTTCTAAAGGTGGTTTTCGCTATTTTATGAGTATTATCGATGATTTCTCTCGTAAGGTTTGGGTGTATATGTTGAAAAATAAAAGTGACGCCTTTAATACATTCAAACAGTTTAAAACTTTGATTGAGAATCAGACTGGTAAGAAAATAAAACGTTTGAGAACTGACAATGGTATGGAGTTTTGTCTTGGCGAGTTTGATAGGTTCTGCAGTGATGAGGGCATTGTGAGGCATCACACAGTGAGAAAAACCCCTCAGCAGAATGGTGTGGCTGAACGAATGAACAGGACTCTTTTGGAGAAGGCACGTTGTATGTTGTCCAATTCGGGATTGGGCAAAGAATTTTGGGCTGAAGCCGTTTCCACGACATGCTATTTGGTGAACAGGTCTCCGTCGACTGCTATTGAGTGTAAGACTCCGTTTGAGGTATGGTCAGGTCATCCAGCTGATTATTCTGTGTTGCGTGTTTTTGGGTGTCCAGCTTACGCTCATGTGAATGAGGGTAAATTGAAGCCACGGGCCAAGAAGTGTATTTTCTTGGGTTATGCAGCAGGTGTCAAAGGGTACAGGTTATGGTGCTCTGATGATTCAAAGTTTTTGATTAGCAGGGATGTGACTTTTGATGAAAATTATTTGATTAAGGGGTCTAAGCAGGTTGATGATACAGTTCAGGAACAGAGTGTTCCAAAGCAGGTGGAGTTTTTGAGTGAATCTTCCGACTCAGGGAAGAAGCACATTGAGAAGCCAATTGAAGAGGAGTTCAAGAGTTCAGACACAGAGGTTGATGCGTTAGTTGAGCAACCACGCACTATTGCTAAAGATAGGCCAATGAGGGAGATTTGGCCTCCTGAAAGGTATTCGGCTTATTCTGAGATGGTGGCCTATGCTTTATCAATTACTGAGACAGTTGAGTATGAGGAGCCTTCAAGCTATACGGAAGCTGTTTCGAGCACTGAGTCTGCACAGTGGTTTGTTGCTATGAATGAGGAGATTGAGTCTCTTCAGAAGAATCAGACATGGGAGTTAGTAGAACCGCTGAAAGGGAAGAGGATTGTTGGGTGCAAGTGGGTCTTCAAGCGCAAACCAGGATCTACAGGGTAGAAGACGCTCGGTTCAAAGCTCGGCTAGTGGCGAAAGGATACAGCCAAAAAGAGGGTGTTGACTACAATGAGGTATTTTCACCTGTTGTAAAACATAGTTCCATTCGCACTTTACTTGCTATTGTTGCCTGTTATGATCTTGAGTTAGAGCAACTTGATGTCAAAACTGCGTTTTTGCATGGCGAGCTTGAGGAACAGATTTATATGCGTCAGCCTGAGGGATTTGTTGTTTCTGGTAAGGAGGATCACGTTTGTTTACTTCGTAAATCTTTGTATGGCCTCAAACAATCCCCAAGGCAGTGGTATAAGCGGTTTGATACTTTTATGATAAGCCAGTCATATTCTAGGAGTGAGTATGACAGTTGTGTATATTTTCGAAAACTTCCAGATGGTTCATTTGTTTATCTACTTTGTATGTTGATGATATGCTTATTGCTGCCAAGAGTGTATCAGAAATCAACAGGTTGAAACAACAGTTAGGTGGTGAATTTGAGATGAAAGATTTGGGTGCGGCAAAACGTATTTTGGGTATGGAGATTTGCAGAGATCGAGTAGCTGGCAAATTATTTTTGAATCAGAAGTCTTATATTCTTAAAGTGCTTGAGCGCTTTGCCATGCAGAACTCGAAGCCAGTCAGTACCCCTTTGGCAGCACACTTTCGACTTTCAGCTGAGTTGTCACCACAATCGGAGGATGAGGAGAAGTATATGTCTCAGTTTCCATATTCTGCGCAGTTGGGAGCCTTATGTATGCCATGGTATGTACTCGTCCCGATATTTCACATGCAATTAGTGTCGTTAGTCGTTATATGGGGCGTCCAGAAAGGCACATTGGGAGGCTATGAAATGGATACTACGGTATTTATGCGGAACTGCAGTGTTGGTCTATTGTTTGGGGTTGCCAATTCGTGATCATGCTGTTGGTTATGTTGATTCGGATTTTGCCGGTGACCACGATAAGAGGAGGTCTCTGACAGGTTATGTCTTTATTCTGTCCGGAAGTGCCATTAGTTGGAAAGCTACTTTACAGGCTACAGTCGCGCTGTCTACAACAGAAGCGGAGTATATGGCCATTGCTGAAGCTGTGAAGGAGGCATTATGGATGAGAGGTTTGCTTTGTGAGCTTGGTCTTGCACAAGGTGTGAGTTCATTATTTTGTGATTCGCAGAGTGCTATACATTTGACTAAAAATCTGATGTATCATGTGAGGACCAAGCATATCGATGTCAGGTATCACTTCGTTCGGGATATCATCTCACAGAAGCAAGTTGAGGTGAAGAAAGTGGGTACGGCAGATAACCCAGATATGTTGACTAAACCGGTTCCGGTTGCCAAGTTCAAGCATTGCTTGGGCTTGCTTGGTATTTGCAGTTGATTGCCCCTCGGGGGCATTTGGCGAGTGAGAGGTTAGAAGGGGAGAGCTATATTTGGTGATTTGGTTCAGTGGAATTCAAGTCAAGGTGGAGAATTGTTGGGAATGCCTTGTATTCTTTAGTCCCACATTGGTTAATTATGTTGTTCCCGTTTTTGTAGCCTATTATAAATAAGGCTTTTGGGGAACTTCTAAAGTATCTTTTTGGGCTTTCATATTGTGGCCTTTCTAGAGTTACGGATTACAGCCGGCTCTTTGTATCTCTTCTTCACGTTGGTTAGTGAATCCTCTCTCTCCTCGCCCGTGGACGTACCCATCTTGGGGAACCACGTATATCTTGTGTCTTTGTGATTTCTTGTTTAGTTTTCAATTTCTCGTTCTTAGCTTGCATTCATAGCGTTCGTTACAACTTTGGCATATGTTGACTCGATGCTGTAAAATAGTGATTCACGGTTAAGCCCTGAATAGTCTCATCCGATAAAACCTAAAGAAAACCCCAAAATAATTTGAAAGTCTCACTTACTCATTACAATGATCATCTAACCGCATCAAGATCTTCTAATGTGATGATTTCTCATATGATTCTTTTTGTGACATAAAATGGAACTCATCACGGTCATATAATTCATGATCTGAGCTGTTCATTTAGTATATCTCGATCGGAGATTGATAAAAGCTTGGTTGAATGATTTTTGTCGCAATTGAAATACAAAGTAAGACTCTTCTGTCTATTTCACTTGTGAGAAATACCGGATATCAATGTCTAATGAAATTCATTTTTGCAGCGACGTTGAACATGTCGAGACTTACGAAATTATCTATTCGGATCGTCGATTAAACTTGTAATCGGTTTCATTTTGTATCACATAAGGAACCATGGATCAATCATCCCTCCACTATATAACGTTAAATTTTACGAAATTGACAACCAGTTTGTGAGAGTGATGCAAGTTTTAATATATCTTTTATGAAATTGACAACCAGTTTGCTTAATAACTTACTGCAAAAATTTCAAATTCCACTTAGGGTATGTTTGGTTCGATGGAATGAAATTTAAGAAAATGATATTAGAATATCCATTCTCATTCTCAAATTTGGTTGTGCTTAAGAATAATCATTCTCATCCGCAATGGAATGATGTAACAATAGTAATTTTTGGAGTGACAATAACATTTTTTGTGTGGCCGTAGTACTTTTTGGAGTGACACTAGTAATTTTGGTGTGACAAAGAAATAAAATGACAATTCCTTTATCTTTTGAGTGGAATACCAATTGAATTACTAAGGTGAATAGTGATTTTATTTGGAATGAACATTTCATCATTTACTAGTGAATCAAGCATTTTTTTTGATAGGCAACAAAATTTTATTAAGAAAACTTGACAAGGGGTACATCAAGTTGGGGGAGAGAAGGGGATTCCAACCTTGAAGACAGAGGACCAAGGCCCAAACACCTTAGGGGCAGAAGTCCGGAACACCTACACTCCTCAAAACGCCCATACCTAAAATACCCAAAACCTAAACCAAAACACCCTAATCACCGTCACCACAAAAAACAGAGCTTTCGCCATCAAGCATACAAATAAGTATGCTATTGGAATGATTTTATTCATTGATTCCATCGAACCAAACATAGGATATGTTTGGATGATATATAAAGAGCGAAAAGCGAAAGTAGGGGAAGAAGAGGTTTTTGCCTTGTCCTTTTTGGTGCAACGTTAAATTGTCATATTTGAAAATTACACCTTTCTCCCTCACTGATATACATAGCCTTTCCTCTTCTACTCCACGACGACACACAGAGAGCAGATGATTGGCCGGCCTGTATATTAGATTTTGATCTCCTCCCTCTGTGATTTTTTTTTTCCCTTTTATCTCCATCACAAAATAATTGTATTTACGAAATAATGTTCGAAAAAAACAAAAATACATTAAATATTGGTAATTAATCTTTTTTTAAGGTAATACTCCCTCCATCCCTAAATAAGTGTCCAATTTCACTTTTTTAAATTAGTTATATCTTTCAATCTATAGCGTTTTCATAATTTTCAAAACTTTGTCTCATAGAACCAATTGAGATCTATCAAACAAGATATATATTACATATAAAAAATAATATACTTTGGAAGATATAAATAAGTTTTTAAAATGTCTGGAATATTAACATGGACATTTATTAAGGGATAGAGGGAGTAGTTGCAATTTTCTACTAAGCAAAAAATAAAATATTGGCAAATTTCAAATATGTGAAAACAAGTATTTATGAAGTGAAAGAGCCAAACAATACTTTAATTAACACTATCTTTAAAAAATCTCGAAAATGGTTATTCATACACATTATAAGAAAATAATAAATAACCAAGGGTAAGAAGGTCAAAAACCAACCAATACTCTATTTTGATTGTTATACTCATAAACACTACTTCTATTACAAAATGTATTATGCACATATCTCTCAAATACTTTACAGATTAACAATACATTCTGATCATAATTTTAAAAAAAAGTCAAAAAATGCAAAATGCAAAAAATTGGGGCTCCCATGGTACCCTCCTAGTAGAAAATTTGCAGGGGCACTTTCTGTCTAAGAAGGGAAATTTATCTTTTTTAATTTTTGCGTATTGGAGACTTTTATTAATGTGGTCATATTTGAGTTTTAAGAGAGGTTTTTGAGGAATGAGTGGAGATAGGTAGATAGAGAATAAGAGTAGTTCTAGAGAAAAAAATTATTATTGAGACCCAAAACGATCACATTCAGTACAAATATATACTAGCAGGTTAAGAATCTTAATATCTAAAGTTTAAGAATGAAAGTGAGAAGTAATATGGTTATCTATCTATTTATCTATCAATATACTATAGAAATGTGTTTGAGCCCTACAAACTTTCAAACCCTCATTCCTAATGTCTTGGACCCTTTTTTTTTTTTTAGTCTATGCCACTGGGCACCGTCACGTGGTATTTCAAATTCATTTTTCATCAAACGTCATTCAATATATAGAATGAGACCAATGCTAGCGTGCAACGAACAGATGACCAAACAAAAAATTAAACTATCTTTTTTTATCAACTAGCGTTTTTGCCTGTTTGATAAATGGGACTGAAAATAAAACAATGAATTTTTTTTTATCTCGTGCATCGAACGGGCACAAACGCTAGTATCCTATATATAGATGTAATCAGAGATCTCAAGCATCCAAAGCCCCCATCCTAGCATTTCCAAATTTCTTTCAGTGGTTCAAAATCATACGTGTCATTTCCTTACTCGTTTCTTTCTTTCCTCTCCTTCAAAGCCCCCATCCTAGCATTTCCAAATTTCTTTCAGTGGTTCAAAATCATACGTGTCATTTCCTTACTCGTTTCTTTCTTTCCTCTCCTTATTTCCTACAGTTTTAATGCTGTATTTGGTTTGGTTTTTGAATTTTTTTTTGAAAAATAGTAGGGGTAATAAGTGGAGAGAGATAAAGAGAGAAATGTTGGAAGTAGAGAGATTCTAGGGGGAATTTTTGAATTTTTTTTTCCCAAAACTAAAGAGAACACAGCATTAAGCTTTTTAAAATTTTAAATTTAGAAAATTATAATTCTTCTCTCCTACCCATCCTCCTTTTACTAGTACACTCACTGTTAATTCTTATCGGTTATTCACACTTTTTTATCTTTCTTTATTACTATCCCCCAATTTCCTCTTTTATATTTCATAATAGTACTATTCCATTAGTTTGATTATTCACACATTCTAAAAGTGAACCTGAATATTATGCATATAAAGCTAGTAAAAAAAGTTAGAATCCCAATACATATTCAATGTTATCGATACACTGTTTTCCGATATTAATACACCATTTTACACATTATTCATCACCTTTAAGGCAGTGATTAACATTTTTCCTGTGATTTAATCTCAAGTTTTATTCTTTCCCTAACCTATAAAAAATATGAAATGGTTTCTATCTGGTAGTCTTTCACTGTCAATGAAATGATTAGACACTCGAAGAGAATAATATTAGGTCATGCACTGGCAACAAATAACTTTCTATCTGGTAGTCTCTCTTTTTCAATTTTAAGCTGATTTACCAAAAAAAAAAAAAAACTTTTGACTTCCCTTAAGTAATACAAAAAAATTCATTTTCATTCCATTGTCAACTGACCGATATATATATACTATCAATGCTAGCTCTATTTGATATGCAAGAGCCACCCATGAAGCTAGATTAATTTCATTGCTAACCTTCCAAAATCAATATATATCTTATCCCATCACGTATGTGAAAGGTCTTTTCTTTCGCAGGTAAAACCTTTACATTAATTGATTGATTTTAACATCATCAAAGTCATAGGGTACTTCCAATGAGAATTCATCACAAAAATTAGTTAAAGCACATCAACCTATACCGAGACATGAACTTCAAGCTCAATTAGGGAAAGACTACAATACACACCCCTTATTTGGGTGTGTATTATAAACACCCCCAAAATGTTATGAATTGTAGAGAAAATGTTACGAATCGTATTGCTAAAAAGTTACGAATCGTATAAAGGTTACGAGATACACCAAAATGTTATGAATCATAATGAAAATGTTACAAATCGTACTGCTGAAATGTTATGAATTCTAGAACAAAAGTTAGGAAATACACTAAAATATTATGAATGAACCTTAAAATAGGTGCATATGGTACACCCTTTTAAGGAATGTGTATTGTAGACTTTCCCAACTTTTAATAAAGTATACCCAAAATACCTACAGTTCGGGTATAGTCAGGCAAGGGAAAAAGTTGTAAAGACTCCAACATATGGTTTTGCCCAAACTAATATACTATAAATAAGTACATGTGCACAAATCCTCGAATTCCTCTTTTGCCATACCTAATCAATAGATCTATATTTTTTAAATGAGCTCTGCTATAGGTACCAACGGGTATTGATGGCAACGCAAGGTTCACTACCGGTCCTGCACGAAAAATTCGAGTCTTTTAATAATTTTAAAACAAAAAACCGAGTGATTTTCGTGGAAATTCAGCTCAATCCGATATGTGTATGTAGGTGCTCGATCCAATCTTTTCATATTTGCTGATTTTTCAAAAATGGGAAGATTGGATCGAGCACCTACACATTCAGATTGAGCTGATTTTCCGCGATGCCTGTTTTTTTTATAAAATTATTTAACGGCTTGAATTTTCCATACGGGACTCGTAATGAGCCCTGTGTGGCCGTCAGTAACCCATCGGTCCCTTTAACTTTTCTGTTTTTAAATCCCTTGCATTGCTGCAGTCAGGCCCGACCCTAACATTTTGGAGGTCTTAGGCGATATATGAAAATGGGGCCTCTCATGTTGTTTTGTTTTTTTATACAAATGTTCAACAAGATTGCCTTGTGTCTTAGTGGCATATTGCGTTGAGCTTGTTTACAGAGTCCTAGATCGCGGGTTCAACTCCCAATGAAGTGCAATTTTGTTCACCTTCCTTAAAATAGGATGAACATTACCCTCCCTTTTATTGGTTGAAATGATGTGAATCCTACCACAAGTGATGTCATGCTTACCCTTGCAATTGTGGTGGAGGGTATAGCTAATGTTCACCATGGAGGGTGAATAAAACTAAACTCCTCTCAATGCAATCAATTGAAATGATTTTTTTGCACAACTTCAAAAAAAGATGCTCGAAAAAATGATTCCACCAGGAATCAAACTTAGGGCTAACATGCATACTTCTTACCACTACACCACACTATCATATGGAAAATGTATGACATACATAATTATATGTAATATATAGCGTTTTTCCCGTTCGATGCACGGGATAAAAAATATTTCATTTGCTTATTTTCAGTCTCGTGTATCGAACAGGCAAAAACGCTAGTTGATAAAAACACATAGTTTAATATTTTATTTGATCTCGTGTTCAATGGACGCTAGCATTGTTCTCATAGACTGAAAGACATGTGATGAAATATGAATTTGGAGTATTACGTGACGGTGTCCAATGGCATAGAATAATTTTCTCTCTTTCCCTCCCTCCCTCTCCCACGTTTCGCTCTCGCTCTCTCTCTCCCTCTCTCTCTCTCCCACTTCCCCACATTTCTCTCTCTCTCTTGGAGTACTTTTTATAAACAAAAAATAAGTGAAAAATCTAGGAAATTAAGAATGAGGGTTTGAAGACTTGTGGGGCTCAGACACATTTCTATAATATATTGATAGATTTTGCTATTTTGGGCCCCAAAAATTGGGTCCAAAACTGGAGGCCTTAGGTCTATTGCCTGGTGGACCTATGCCTAAGGCCAACCCTGGCTGCAATACATGGGTTGATCCTAATATTTAACAGTGGAAAGTATATAAACTATTTTTTAAGTAAACACTAATATTTAACAGTGGAAAGTATATAAACTATTTTTTAAGTAAACGCTATTGGGTGGTGACTTAGGTAGTATTTAAACTGTAATTATTGACCTATTTTTGCTTCAAAAGTCAATGAACCAACACCATGATTTTTAATGATCAAAATAAGTTGGTACTCCTTCCGTCCCATAATGTTAGACACTTTCAAGATTGCGTGTCATTTTTAAATTACCTATATTTTTCAATTCATAATATTTTATGTAATTTTCAAAACTTTGTATAATAGAACTAATTGAAATCTATTAAACAAGATCCATATTGCTTATTGAAAACATTATGGATACAAAATATGGCTGGAATATTAAAAGTGTCTAGAATATGGCTGGAATATTGAAAGTGTCTAACTTTTTGGGACGGAGGGAATAATTTTTATGAAATAAAAGCAAATAAAAAACAACAAAATACAAAATATAATGAAGATAGTGAAAGTGTGTATAAATTACATCCCGTGATACCGTGTTATAATTGCATCCGGACAACATGCTATTTGTTGCACCACTACAAGAAAAAGTATATATGCTGACGAAAAACAAAATTTTCGTCAGCAAAAGTTACTATAGGGTGACGAAAAAGTGACTTTTGGAGACAACCTATAGACTTTTGGTGACGAAAATACCTATAGTAACTTTCGGTGACAAAAATCTTGTTGTTTTGTCACCTATAGTAAAAATTAAATTTTGTCACCATTTTTTTTGTCAGCAAATATACTTTTTCTTGTAGTGACACCTTGTTCTGCGTGCAACCCTTAAGCAAGTCTTTAATTTTCAACATGAAGGAATCAGGCATGATATGTAGACATTCTTATTTGGATCCGTAAACATTTAAGTCCTGCCTTGAGTGAATCCCGATGATGAAACGATTCACGTATGCTTTGATTTAAATTATGAAAATCTTGTGTACTTTGTGAAATAGATTTAAGTGTTGACCGCTAGATAGATCCAGCGGCTGCCCTATCTTTTTTACAATCCACCATTTGGCCTCTTGTCCAAATTAAGCCACGCCCGACACATTTCATCCTCGGCCCGCTAGATTTCAGACAGCTGTGGTGAAATTTAATATGCTCGCAAGTGCAAAAATCATATCAAGTATGGCATGGTCAGTGGCTTGTATTATTATTTTGAGTTATTTTAATCAAAAAATGAGAGTTAATTTGAGCTATAACTCTATCAAAAGAGTTGTGTAGGCTACCCGTCCCGCGGTGAGCGCCGTCTCATTTTCTTTTTCTTCGAAAATTCGGCAAACGGCGCATTCAATTTGGAGTCACCACACGGGTTTTAATGGTTTGCCACCTGAAAAACCAAACTTGAATGACATGCGTCACTTTTATTTCGGAAAATGCTTTATTTCTTTTACTAGTCCATCATAACCAGAGACAACGTATGTTTGGGAGCCAGGTTACGAGAGGGGAAGAGTTTTAAGGTACTCCCCTCACCCGACATGAGGGCCGGTCTCTACTTAGCATGGGATTTCAAAATCATTTTGTCTCTTAACTTTTAAAACAAGTAGGGAGGGGGAACAATAAAAGGGATTAAAAACAGTAAACACATTTGTATGTGAGTGTATGCCTGTGAGCAATGTATAATTATGGTAATAAGTATGAGATGACAGAATATACAACAAAACAGAATACTGCTACTACTAAGACTGTTGAGCGCTCAGCTATGGACCTGAGCGCTCAAGAACTGGTCCTGAACGCTCAGGTCCTACTTTCTTGTAGGCTCTGAAGTAACTAATCTGGGCTCTGGAGGGACCAGTGCACACCCAGAAACTACTGTCAACTTGAAATAAATATTTACAGTGAGATAGACAGAAGCTGGTATGAAAGCTACTCTTGAGCGCTTGACTACACTCCTAAGCGCTCAAGAACTGGTCTTGAGTGCTCAGGTGTGAGGCTCACAACAGTACTGAAATGAACAGAAAGTAAGTTTTAACATAACTAGGAGTAGCATTTGAACTAAGTAAGCAAAGTTTCAAAGCTTAAGAGTAAGTTGTAAATATTTCTAAAACTGAACATGACATGAAGATACAAATAATGAACTGAACCACCCCTAAATCGAACTGATATTGATGACCAGAAGACCTTAGGGGAAGGGAATAGACCTGGGTGCCCTGCAAAGGACTTGAGCGCTTAAGACCAGGTCTTGAGCGCTCAAGTCCTTTTGAGCTAAAAAATTTTGAACTTCTTTTTTGTTTACAATAAAAGCCAACTGAGCCCAAGGTCAGTACAAGGAACTGACTTGAGCCCAACGGCTCTCCTCATGGTGAGAAAATAGTAGCCAAAGGTGGCATTCTACCTTTGTTAAGCTTGAACAATGCTTCTTTCTTGACTAGAAAACTGGTTTTTGAAGTGAAAAAGAGGTTTTCTGGATGTGTATGAGTATTTCAGACCTTGGGTTTTCTTTTCTCTTGTCAAAAAATTAGCCCTCTTCTCTCAAATACCTTGTATGTATTTATAGAGAAATTTGAAATCAAAGGATAGTGGAAATTATTATTGTATTCAAAGAGAATCCCATCATAGTTGCTTGGGAGAGGGAGAGTCATGCCTGCTGTGGGCTCCCGCGCTCCGGCACGTTCGAAGAGTCGCCACCCGGATTTTTTGAGATGGATGATCCGAGAAACCGAGAGTTTGTTTTGAAAAGAAAGGCTTTTGGTCTAGCAAAAACGTTGAGATTTCGGATCCGGGAGCCACGTTACGAGCGGGGAAGGTTTTGTTGAAAAAACACCCCGCTCGCCCGGTAAAAACCGGTCTCAACTAAGCATTTTAAATGGGGGATTCAATACCATTTGGAAAACCTCAAAAACACATACGGGGAAAATGGAACAAGATGAAATGTATCACGTTGTCGTGCGCGTGGTGCTTACTGTACAGAAATGATGAAAGATGATGCGACAAAGATATAAATAAGGAAAGCTTTTAAACAAGTTGTCTGGATCACCATCCTCTGACGCACGGCATACCACTATACGACGCACGGTCATATGATATGCCGTGCGTTGTTCCGATCTCGTCCTCGGGCTGTCAATGGTTTTCGAAGCCTCGCGCGGTGTACCCAGTATGACGCACGGTGTTACTTTTAAAATTTTAGAAAGCTCACAGCCGTCAGATCATCTCAGAACTGTACCATTCCTCCAAGCCATAAGTAGAAAGACACTTTTAAATGCATTCTTTTATTCAGAATGGTTATGAAAGTTCATTTGTGATGATAAAACATGGCTTGTAGATATGGTCTCATTCCGAGGCTACCGACGAGAGACAGGAATGGATCCAGTGAAGACGATCATGATCCAGACAGTTTGAACAAGAAAATAACAGTTAACCGAAATTCCGCGCGTGTGAGTCTACTACGCCGTGCGACGCTTCAAAGCGCCGCGCGGCGTAGCTTACCCAGCACAGAGGGCTCCTTTTGCTTTGCAAAAATGATTTTTAGGCTAGATCTTAACCAAAAGGGGTTAAGTCTAACGACAGAAGGATCCCCTCAGGTCCAGGACAGAGCCTAGCCCAAGGAAACTTGATTTTTACCTTTGATCTCGAGCTCGAACGAAGATTGATGATGGTGGATGGACGTCGGCAAGGTTGGTAAAGAAAAGAGAAGTATGGATGTGTGTAGTAGATGGGTGTATTGGGTAGTCGGGGTCTCAAAGTTAGTAAGGGACTAACTTTAATGGTGAGGAGAAAAATGGAGTAAAAGGCCTAGAGAATGTCTTTTGAAAGCAACATTCTCAAGACTTAGAAGTGAGAAATGGGTGTGAAAGCAAGAAGAGAGAAAAAGGGTATAATGGTGATCAAGGGCCCTTTTCTCTTGAGTGGGGAGGGTGTATTTATAGGCAAGAGCCATGGATTTTGAATTTCAAATGTTGGAGGCATTTTCTGGGCGGGCCAGAAGTGTATTTTCGGCTGAGCCGTTTTGCAGCTGTGGCTCAAATAGGCGTAGCCGACAGCTTTCTGAGCCAGTTAGAACTTTACCCGAAATGCCGTGCGGCTAACCTCATGATCGCGTGCGGCGTAATGACTTTTGATATGCCGTGCGGTGTAGAGGTGTCACGTGCAGCGTTACAGGTTCAGTCCAGGGTTTTTGGGCTTTCTCTGGGCTTTTGGGCTTTCTCTGGGCTTTTGGACTTTTGGTTTTATTTGGGCTGAGGATTCGTTTAGGCTGAGGAAATCTTTCATTCAAGCTCGCAAAGGTTCTGTTTCCTTTATTTCATCATCGGGGTGGACAAAGACTCCTTCGAGGTTCGGATTGGGGTGTCTACAGTAGTTCCTCTTTAACGTGACTCGGGTACCATTGGTTGGTACGAGTGACGCTTAAAGAATAGGCATCTTAATCCGTCACTCTAAAGTCTTTGAACGGAGACAAAATGCTTGAAAATGCAAGTAAGTGACAAGGGTGGTCGCGCTCGTGGAGCTGCCTACGTACCCCGTTTGCAGGGATCAGACCAACGTAGTTCAATTGGGACGATGCAAGCAAAATAAGTCCTGGAGGACAACAAGTAAAATCATGCAGTAAACTTGAGAAGATTGAGTGCTAGTAGGGTGTCGCAAAGCGAATAACGTGAAAAATTCGAAACGAGTCTTCGGGAGACTAAAAATTCGAGACGAGCCTTTGAGAGGCTAAAAATTCGAGACGAGTCTTCGGGAGACTAAAATTTCGAGACGAGCCTTTGGGAGGCTTTGAAAATTCGAGACGAGTCTTCGGAAGACTAAAATTTCGAGATGAGCCTTTGGGAGGCTTTGAAAATTCGAGACGAGTCTTCGGGAGACTAAAATTTCAAGACGAGCCTTTGGGAGGCTTTGAAAATTCGAGACGAGCCCTTGGGAGGCTTTGAAAATTCGAGACGAGTCTTCGAGAGACTAAAATTTTGAGACGAGCTCTTGGGAGGCTTTGAAAATTCGATACGAGTCTTCGGGAGACTAAAATTTCAAGACGAGTCTTCGGGAGACTAAAATTTCGAGACGAGTCTTCGGGAGACTAAAATTTCGAGACGAGCCTTTGGGAGGCTTTGAAAATTCGAGACAAGAGACGCAAATATTGCGGGTAAAAAATATTATAGTGAAACCTGGAGGTAAATTATGACGAGTCCCGGAGGATGAATACTGCGAATCAATGCGAATACGGTGAGTCCTCGGGGGACGAGAAATTTCGCGAGTCCCGGGGGACAAGAATCAAGGAATCTCTTAATCAAAACGCAACATCCTAGAAGGTTTTTGCTGCAGGATGGCGGGGAGTTTTTGATTTCCTATGAAATTTTGGGGGCTAGAGGGTTAGACTGATCAATTTTCGAGAAAACAAATTTAATCCTCTAGAGTAATAATGCCGTGCAGGCATTCAGTGTGGCGCGCGACATTTCAAATTTCCATACATCTCTTCGATTTCCGAGAACAGTTGGCTGGTTTAAGAGTGCCCATTAATATAGGCGTGCCCTTTCGTCGACTGGAACCTCTTTATAAGCATGTTAGTGCCTTGTTCTATGTACCATCAACAAAACATCTCAAGCCCTTCTACATTCTAAACAGATTGCCCTTAAGACTCGATCATGGCGGACAGCGATTTGGCAGCATGGGTGGCCTCTTTGGAGGCAAAGATGGGTTTCTACCGTGAAGAGATTGAACAACTCAACCGGCAAATCGCAAGGCTCATCTCCACGATCCGTACCCTTCGTCGTGTCGTCTCCAACCTTCAGGACTTCGCTTTTGACCAAATGGATGACAAGCACGACCCAGAGTATGCGTCGGGGCGTGATTCAGACGAGACCGCGGAGGACTCGAAGGGGAATCCGAACGGTTAGGATGACCGTTCGGGCAATGGGGACGGCGCTTCCGACGGGGGAAGCGACTGAGGATGAGGAATGAGGAAGAAGAAGAAAAAAAGGGGGGCAGTAGGATTTTTCTTTTTTTTTCCTTCTTCCTTTTTTTTTTTTTGAACAATGTAATGAAAATCCCGGGAGTTACCCCGGGTTTTATTAAATGAAAAGTCCCTTTCCTTACTACTGTCTGTTGCCTGCTTTCTTTGTTCACGAACAAACTCGAATGGATATATGCGCCATCGCCTCAATCGTCAGGAATCGTCTTCAGAATTCAACTGTCGAGGTAACCCAGTATGCCGTGCGTGGCACGTGAAGTACCGTGCATCGTGACAACTCAAAGAATTGCATGCAGTCAAGTCATTAGGCCGTGCGCTTATCCCAATATGCCGTGCGGCACTTCCAACTTCAAACCCGGTCCAATTTTAATTCCAGACGAACCGGTTCGAGAGGGGTATATACGGGTGAGGCGTATACGATATGCCCCACACCGTTCGAAACTCCCTCCTCTCTCTCGTCTCTCTGCTCTCTCTCGAACGTCTCTCTCTCTCACTCGACTGCTCTCTCTCTCTCTCGACTGCTCTCTCTCCCTCACGACTCTCTCTCTCTCACTCGACTGCTCTCTCTCTCTCTCTCTCGACTGCTCTCTCTCCCTCACGACTCTCTCTCTCTCACTCGACTGCTTTCTCTCTATCTCTTTCTCTCTCACATTGATCATGGACGGCACGGATATACCCGGGAGTGATCACCCGCCGAGGGTCGAGGTTACACTGCCCTAGGCTACTCCGGAGGGTGTCACGGCAGTCGAGGAGACGCCGGAGACTGTGGGAGTCTCGGCCCAGGCGACCATGGCCGGGGAGGCCATTGCCTTGGCCACCACAGTGGGCGGCGACGGTGGTGACAGTTTGGTAGTGGCCGGCTACGGCCAAGGCACAGAGAGTTCGAGTGCAGTGGAGCCTAGGGGCGAGGACGAGGCCATAGGCGGTGCGGAGGGTGCAGTTGGAGCGGAGGTGGAGACGGAGGCCTCTCTTGCGAGGGAGCCTCGAGCCGACTTGGGGAAGGACCCCATTGTCGAGGAGGAGGTAGCGGAGGAGCGAGAGACACCGGCCATGTTTGTCGGTAGTTATGACGGTGCAGGGTCGTCATGACCCGTAGGACTGGGCGACTACTTAGAGGTGACGTCCTTGGAGGACCTAGTGGAGACCTTACGAGGGGTGCCTGGTTTGGCAGAGGCTTTACTGGAGTCTCGGGAGACAGAGTTCTGGGCTGAGCTTGAGGCTGGGGCCAGCAGGGAGCCACAGGCTGAGGAGGCAGCTGGATGTGAGATAGTCCCTCGGAGGAGTGTCGTGGAGGAGGCGACGGAGGCCTTGAGGGGGCGAGGAGCTTACATGGCGGAGTCCTACGTGCCCTTTCAGCACGTGGTGGTGCCTTCTCTCTTAGACGCCTACAGGCCGGAGCGGCCTACGTACGACGAGGCCCTAGTCTTGAGGGACCCACAGCAGCACCTTTCTTTACGTCGAGACGAGGTATACTTTAAACACTTGTATTTCAAATTCCAACATATTGCACTTTCATTTCCTTACTTGAATTTTGTACTTACCTTGAATAGTATACCTGCTCACTGAATATTATCAATTTATTGCAACAGGCGATCCTTATCTCGTGTTATGGTGGTGCGGCCGACGTGCCGAAGTTTTGGGAGAGACTCCCTGAGGCTGTGAGGCAGATAGTGAGATAGGCGGTGATGAGCACCCAATATTGTAGATATTTGGTGCGACTAGTCCCGTTTTATATTATTTTATCTTGTGTTTATTTAGCTTTAATTGCGATATGGCACGTAAGGTTTGTTTGAGGATGTTTCAGGTAAAACGTGCTAATAAGGCGGTTTTGAACGCCAAGGAATGCTCCGGATGCAACCAAGAGCTCAAGGCCACGTGCCACCACGTTGTGGTGCCCGAAGAGTCATGAAGAGATGGTTTGGAGGTTGTTTGGGTCGCCCAAGGGTCAAGGGAATTGAAGGTCATGTGAGGATTTTACCAAAGCAATGCATCTTCCGACCAGCTGAGGGTAGATCTGTCATAACTTTTGATATACAAAGTACTTTTGATCCAAACCAATTGGGTTAGAAAGTAGACTCGTCAAGCTTTCCAACGGTTCAAAGAACACCTTAATCCGAGTTCGGGAGTGTCCAGAGCAAGCCCGTGAAGTTTCCCAAAAAATCTGTCAAAAAGGTACCGATACCTCAAAAACAAGGTACCGGTACCATTCTGCTGAAATGACCATCAGTTGGCTTGGTACCGATACCTCAATTTTGAGGTACCGGTACCTTGTCCCTTCGTCCAGCAGCTTTTGGCAGACTTTTTTCAACCTTCCTTTTATGGAAAGTTTCCACTTTTGGCATGTCTTTGGGATATTTTAGGGGCCTTTTTGTCCACTTTTTGGCTGATTTTGTAAGGCCTATAAATAGCCTTGTATGCCATTTATGGAATGGATGGCCATTAGTTAGTTTTTAGGCTTAAGTTTTCTAGTTTTTGCTCTAGGTTTCTCCATTGTTAGTCTTTCAAGCTTTTGAGTGTATTTCCTTCAAGAACTACTCAAGGTACTTATTTCCCGTTAATTTCTCGTTTGTTAATGTTGTAGCCACTAGCTAGATCTTTGTATAAATCAAGTTTATTTCCGTTTTCATCGGCTAATCATGTTTTCATTCCCTAGCATAATTTCTAGTCTTTTTGCTATGTGTGAGTAGTTAATAGGTTTGGTCATGGGGTGAGGTTCACTCTATGGATTAGTCGTTTAAATGGTTTCGCTTAAACTTTAACTCAATCTCAAGGTTTTGAATGAATTAAACCCATGATTTATAGCTTTGATCATAGGGTCGGTGGCTTCTTTGATCAATGCAGTCTATCGCCTTATGCTACGTGCTTGCTAATCCTATGCGTGCGAACGATCCTTTTTCGTATCTCACTTGCATTAAATGAGTTTAGTTTGAATTAGAGCTTTGAGTTGAGTTACAAGTAGTCTTCAACTTCTAATTCTTCTAGTGGAATCCGGACGGTTTCGGTCCACACATGAGTTAGATGAAGAAACCGTTTTATGGCTAAGTCGTGGGTAAATCAATCCCTTTGACTCGACCATCTTAATCTAGTTTATTTCCAAGCTTAATTCCATCTTTCAAATCAAAACACCAAAGTTGGCCGCTTGAACGCTGCAATCTTTACGTTATATCTAATCCGAATTCGCTAAAGAAGATTTCTCTGTGGGAACGATCCGGTCTTACCGGTTTATATGCTTTCAACGACCTAGCCCTATGCTTGGGTGCGAACCTTTCTAGGAGGTTAGGTTGCGGTGATAAGCAGATTTTGGCGCCGTTGCCGGGGAGATCTTATTTTAGCTTATTTGGAGGTTCGACAAACCACTGTAAGTATCCGTCTTTTGTATTTAGTTTCATGTTCTTATTTACTAGTTAGAATGGAGGAGGAATATGGGAAAATTTTCCCCATGCCTATGCACGAAATTCAAACCTTTATCGAAATAGATGATGAGCCATTTTATGCATGTTGGAAAAGATATAAAGGTTTGTTTTATGGAGTCCCACATCATGTCTATGACGATTTTCAAAAAGCTTACTATTTTTATGAAGGACTTTCTCGAAAGAGTAAATACTTCGTAGACGTGATGTGCAATGGAGATTTTTTGGACAAAACGCCCGCCGAAGCATTGTATTACTTTGCTCATTTGGCTAAAGCTTCACAAACTGGGGTTTACTTTTATACTGTTGAAAATGCAAGTGAGCGGTGTATCTTTCTTGACGATTCTGATTTGGATTCCGAAAACTCCTCAGAGTTTGGAGGGAATGATGAGCTCTCTCCCCTTGAGTCCTCCCCTCCCATTGAGTCCTTACCTCTATGTGAGGATCCGTTGGAAAAACATCTCATAGCTGAAGAGATGAACGTGGATGAGACCGACAGTTGGTCTCCTATTTGTGAGGAACCGGCTCTCTTGTGGTGAGCACGATAGATCAAGTGTCCTCTCCTTGTGGTATCTACCCATTGGGGAAATTACTCACTGTTAAGGAAATGGACGAGGAGGTGGACTATTTGTACTCTTTGTTAGGAGAGAGAGACCAAAAGATTAAGACCAACTGTTGGTCTCCTACTTGTGCGAAGCAAGACTTCGTTGGAGTCGAATTCATTGAGGAACCTTTTATGGACTCCTTGTGGGAAGAGCAAGATAATGCATATGAGACCAAGAGTAGGTCTCCTACTCTTGAGAATTCGAATCTTGTTGGCGTAGAACAAATTGATTTTCTAGGTGTTGATAATTTTAATATGGTTTACCATCTATTTTTACAGAAACTCATCACCAACTTGAAGGTTAATCTGGTTTGGCATATACACTTGGTGGAACTTAAATTTTTGAAACGAATTCGGCATATGCTTTACTCTAAGTATCTTTTCTTGTGGAATGGTCGAATTCAATTCTTGATGAAGAATGTGGGGTGGCATGCTATGTTCATACTATTGGTTTTTGCAGGCATGTTGAATGTTCAAAGCCCTCGTGTGGCTGAACACTCTATCACTCTTTCTTTCTCTCCTTCTCTTTTTCTCTTTTCTTTTTCTCTTTTGATGGTCTGGTATAGCCACCCGTTTTTTGCTTGGGAAATGGGAAGAAAAGTATGACTCGTTCAATCGCGTGAAGAGTTAGTTGGAAGGTACGTCTACTCCCTCTCTTGTATTTCATTTCTATTGTCTTCATGCTATGAGGACATAGCATCGTTTAAGTTGGGGGGAGGGATATATATGCTATATATATATATGTTTTTGAGACTTGTCTCATTTTTCTGCTTTTGGTAAATTTTTAACTTTTTTGTGCAATCTTCCCTTGTTAGTAGGGATTTCGCATGCTAGATACTTTAATTATGCTCAATTGTGTTAATAATGGCAAGAGTCATGTATCCCGTCGAATTTGGTTGTGTGTTTTAATCCATGTCATTTGCATATACATGAACTTTGATGAACAAATTGAGCCTAAAAGTCAAGTCAAGTCAAGTGTTGTGCATCGCTAGAGTTGAGATTCGTTTTAAAGCATCCCATGCTTTTTGTTCTCATTTCCTGCACTTGCGTAAATATTATCTTTTGTTCAAGCTTGAGTAGTGTATATATCTTTCATGCATCTTGTTGGAGTTGTTGGCATATGAAAGAAATGATTCAAGGCAATTTTGCTTGATTAAACCACATAAGAGTCTCCTTGTCCTTGATTTGAACCATAGTCCGAGTCTCTTCCATTGTTCAAACCTAGGTAACCGGATGTTTGAAGGGTTGTGTGAAAATGTTTTCAATGATTTAAGGAGATTTGGGGGTGGTGTGAATATGATAGAAGTGGTTGGGATGTAAAAAGACGAAGAGTTGGTACATGATTCCCTATCTCTCCTCTCCCACTACAAAAGATAAAGCCCCAAACTTTCATCTCCTTCTCCAAAGCTCTCAAAATTGGCCCTCAATCTTTCTCACTACAAATCTCAATTCAAATAACCCTATTCCTCAAAGAAAAGAAAGATCAAAGAAATGCTATGAAAGAGCAAAAGCATATTCGAAAGAGGGTTGAATACTATGATGAGAGAATTGGTGTGACCTCCGGGCTAGCTTACATTCCGGATGAGAAAGAGTCCGATGGAAAGGGAGAGCTCGATACTCAATACCAAGAGGAGCCGGATGAGGACGACGTCAATGTGTGGTGGAGTCGGTGGTAGTAGTTTTTCTTTATTTGTTGTAATTTTGTTTGATGTTTGGTCGATATGTGGCCATGCCTTGGGTAGTTTAGGGTCGGTAGTGGCCAAGGGTAGATGAACCATGCAAGTATATGGCCACTACATTTTTGTAGTCCCTTTCTCTTTGTATCCAAGGTCGTTATAAGCTAATAAAGTCCTCCGTTGATCTTTTGTACGCTAATTAACTCCGTTTGATGCATGGTCGATATCTATTACTACTTAAGTTGTGATATTCCTAGTTTTTCCATACTTGTCAATAATTAGCTTTCCTTTCATTCTAAGCGCCCTTTTGATAGCATGCGTAGCTTTTTGTCTATGGCTATTGCATTTACTCGCTAGCGCTTGTCATGGGATGTAATCTCGTATCTTAATGTGTGAAAAGTCGAATAAGAGTGTATTCTTGTGACTTTTGGAGTCGAAACTCGTTGTGGTGCATGCATGCTTGACTACTCTAATATGGCATAGTTTATTCATCCTAGTTCATGGCATGTTTGTGCGTGGATTGCATATAATAGGATTAGAAAGGGTGTTTTGGACTCTTGCCTAGTTGTAGTTATTGAGCATAGTTTTTGTATCTTCGTTTCGGGAAGGTTGCATAGCTTATGTTTTGGTTTAGTTTGCTAGGGACTAGCAAAGTTCAAGTTGGGGGGTGTGATGAGCACCCAATATTGTAGATATTTGGTGCGACTAGTCCCGTTTTATATTATTTTATCTTGTGTTTATTTAGCTTTAATTGCGATATGGCACGTAAGGTTTGTTTGAGGATGTTTCAGGTAAAACGTGCTAATAAGGCGGTTTTGAACGCCAAGGAATGCTCCGGATGCAACCAAGAGTTCAAGGCCACGTGCCACCACGTTGTGGTGCCCGAAGAGTCATGAAGAGATGGTTTGGAGGTTGTTCGGGTCGCCCAAGGGTCAAGGGAATTGAAGGTCATGTGAGGATTTTACCAAAGCAATGCATCTTCCGACCAGCTGAGGGTAGATCTGTCATAACTTTTGATATACAAAGTACTTTTGATCCAAACCAATTGGGTTAGAAAGTAGACTCGTCAAGCTTTCCAACGGTTCAAAGAACACCTTAATCCGAGTTCGGGAGTGTCCAGAGCAAGCCCGTGAAGTTTCCCAAAAAATCTGTCAAAAAGGTACCGATACCTCAAAAACAAGGTACCGGTACCATTCTGCTGAAATGACCATCAGTTGGCTTGGTACCGATACCTCAATTTTGAGGTACCGGTACCTTGTCCCTTCGTCCAGCAGCTTTTGACAGACTTTTTTCAACCTTCCTTTTATGGAAAGTTTCCACTTTTGGCATGTCTTTGGGATATTTTAAGGGCCTTTTTGTCCACTTTTTGGCTGATTTTGTAAGGCCTATGAATAGCCTTGTATGCCATTTATGGAATGGATGGCCATTAGTTAGTTTTTAGGCTTAAGTTTTCTAGTTTTTGCTCTAGGTTTCTCCATTGTTAGTCTTTCAAGCTTTTGAGTGTATTTCCTTCAAGAACTACTCAAGGTACTTATTTCCCGTTAATTTCTCGTTTGTTATTGTTGTAGCCACTAGCTAGATCTTTGTATAAATCAAGTTTATTTCCGTTTTCATCGGCTAATCATGTTTTCATTCCCTAGCATAATTTCTAGTCTTTTTGCTATGTGTGAGTAGTTAATAGGTTTGGTCATGGGGTGAGGTTCACTCTATGGATTAGTCGTTTAAATGGTTTCGCTTAAACTTTAACTCAATCTCAAGGTTTTGAATGAATTAAACCCATGATTTATAGCTTTGATCATAGGGTCGGTGGCTTCTTTGATCAATGCAGTCTATCGCCTTATGCTACGTGCTTGCTAATCCTATGCGTGCGAACGATCCTTTTTCGTATCTCACTTGCATTAAATGAGTTTAGTTTGAATTAGAGCTTTGAGTTGAGTTACAAGTAGTCTTCAACTTCTAATTCTTCTAGTGGAATCCGGACGGTTTCGGTCCACACATGAGTTAGATGAAGAAACCGTTTTATGGCTAAGTCGTGGGTAAATCAATCCCTTTGACTCGACCATCTTAATCTAGTTTATTTCCAAGCTTAATTCCATCTTTCAAATCAAAACACCAAAGTTGGCCGCTTGAACGCTGCAATCTTTACGTTATATCTAATCCGAATTCGCTAAAGAAGATTTCTCTGTGGGAACGATCCGGTCTTACCGGTTTATATGCTTTCAACGACCTAGCCCTATGCTTGGGTGCGAACCTTTCTAGGAGGTTAGGTTGCGGTGATAAGCAGGTGGCTTCGGGGAGTTTGTCAGTGTGTTGACGAGGGCGAGTAACGATCGCCAGGTGGTGAGGGCCCTCGCCGAGAGATGGTGGGACACAACGAACTCGTTCCACTTCTCTTTCGGCGAGTTGACGGTGACGCCCTTGGACTTTGCGGCGATCACTAGTCTGAGGGTCAGGGGTGACCCTATCCCCTACGACGCCACTACGGGGAGGAGTGCGGCGTTCCAGCGGGAGATGCTGGGGTACGTTCTGAGGGCGGAGAGGGAGGACGCCCAGTACGCTTAGCTTTTGGGGTTCTGGACTGAGGAGCTTCCGACTGACAAGGTGCAGGAGGAGCAGATGGCGAGGTGCTTTCTGTTGAACTTACTTGGTGCGTCCCTGTTTCCTAACAGGCGCAATTGAGTGCACCTTTCGCTCTTACCGGCCTTGAGGGACGTCGGGGAGATAGCCCGCTTTGACTGGGGAGGCGCAGCACTGGGGACGTGCTATGCATTCATGGGGTCTCTCTCTCGCGGGGCAGGAGTGAGCCTCGGTGGGTACTGGAGGGTCTGGGAGGTATGGTTCGATTCTTTTCCTTTGAATGGTTAGCTTTCCTTTCGCTGTTTATCTTATATATATATATCCTGTGCTGACTTGTAATGCCTTGGTTTGCAGCTCTGGACATACGAGGTTCTGGATATGTTCCCTCCAGAGACCTCGTGCCCTGACGACAGGATACTCCCTCGAGCCTTGTGCTGGTCGAAGGAGTATCGAGGAGTGAAGAAAGGGAAGGGCAACCTGGATGCCTTCCGCCTTTACCTAGACGAGCTGCGTCCTGACAGGGTATAACTGCACCTTCGTTTGTTTAATTACCTGCATGTTCATTTTAACTTCGAATAATATGCTGATGATGCTCACTTCTCATTTGCAGGTCTACTGGCACATATGGGATCGCTTCGACATCCCATATGTAGCTCAGAGCAGGGAGGTGACGAGGGGGAGAGTACTTCTGGAGTCCCCTTACGGCTGGTAGTGGTACTTGGGTGACCGAGTGTCACGTCAGTCGCTGAGGCTGGATGCGTTTCGAGTCCCTGGGCTCCTCCCTCCTTTGGTGCAGAGGACGAGTCAGTACACTCGAGAGGAGGTGGAGCGGCTTATGAGGCCAGACCCAGAGCTGGAGGCATCCAGGTTGCCATTCCGCAAAATAAGGACATAAAAATAATATAATTTTTGCAAAAAAAAACTCTAATTTTTTTTTCAACACTTCACTAGATATCGATGAGTTCTTTAAATTTATGAAAAAAAATTGAATTTTTCTTGAAAGAAATACATTATTTTTTAGTCCTCGTTTACTACATTATATACTTGTATTTTATGGACAATGGGCCCTAATTTTTGCATAAAAGCCAGAGGCCTAAAGCGGCCACACCTCCCGCTTCATTTCAGGGTCGGCCCTATCACACTGTAATTTGTGCACAAAATCTGTGCATAGAATCTATGCAGTTAGCATAGCTCCCTTGAGTAAAGGTTCGGAACTAACCCTATCCTGGAGAAAAAAATTTCAACTTAGAAATCTTTGGGTCAACCTCTGCGCCCCGGATGAGTTAAGCAACAACAAGGGCTGCTGTGGCACTAAACACAACAGTCTTTAGTTCCATTCTTCATGAAAAACCTCTACCTGCTTAGCCATAAACTCCATTATTGCTTTCGGTGCTATACCTGAATTGTTAGCCATATCTGTTTCAAGGGCTTGGGCTGGAGCAAAATTCCTATATATATATGCGACCTAAGTAAGTGGAACTTGCTAGGAGTGCACAGCATATATGGGTATGCACAACCCCAAACTCGTTCTTCTCACCTTCATCTCCAAAGACAACATATTAAATCTCAAGTAAGTCACCGTCATCTTTGAAGTACTTCCAATTTACGGCGAGATTGAAACTCGCCACTTAAACAACTAGCTTCAAGGTCCATAACCTTCATATTACACAATAGGTTAATGATAAAGCCACGACTCTTTTGTTTAGTGCCACGACATTTGTTACGTTGTGACTAGTCCCCCCCCCCCTCTGATATTCTGCTCCTCTTCTATTCTAAACCCCACCGCAGAGGACACAACAAACCCAGTTCTTACTCGCCGGAAAAAAGAAAAGTCAGTGGCTTCGCTTCTCACTCATCTGTTCTGGTTCCCTCTGGTTCGTCTCCTCCGCTCACCCCACCTCCACATCCATGTGGCTCGGTTCCCACTCCCCACCACTGCTCCAGATATAGCCAGTATGGAAAACACCTCTCCCCGATCCGACGATTTATACACGTATACAAATAATAAACAGAGTGCAACAATCAATTTTGAAAAAAACGAAAACGCACTTTATCAGTTCTCTTTCTCCAGCGTCCACATTTGATGTTGTCATGTTTAGTCATTTAGATCAAGAAATCAAGTGAAAAGGATGGTGCCATAGATTCGACCGCATACAACTTGAGTCTATATCTAGAATGGTAGCAGAGCATACATATCCAAAGTTACAAAAACAACAAATTCAATTCGTCAGTGAGCAATCTAGAAATTAGAACAATCGGACTGAGAGTAGAAAGAGGCACAAATGGGAGAAAGGAGCAGGGGATGCAGGGAGAGTGAAGTGAGTTCTTTGGGTTCTTGAGGAAAGTGTGTGTAGTGAGAGAAAGAAGTGTAGCTGTAACTTTGTTGGTCGGTTAGCAAAAGAAAGGGTAAAAAAGTGAACAGTTTGAAAATGTCGTGGAACTAAAAAATAAGGTCGTGGCATTATCGCCACCCTACAAAATAAGCTTAGAACCTGATCACAACTATACAATGGAAAAGGGTAAGATCATGATGACTTTACTAGATTTAACAATGTCAGAATTTGACAAATTAATAGTAATTAAGCATATGGAATCAATTGCAAAGAGAACATATATTGACGAAATCCCTTTTGCAATTTTCAACCAAAACCAATTGTTTCATAAGTTTTTGTCAACAGACACAGGCTTTTTGACTACATATCGTGCACTAATCACGGCTATGGGTCCCTGTAGTGGGCCGAAATATCCGAGGGGTTCAAAGGGTTCAATGGGATGACCTTCCGGGCCCGCGGTCCAGCTGTCTCAGTTCGTCCGTATGAGAGAAGTCAAACTTAACACGTCATCCCAGTCACCAACCGAACATTGGTTAGTCTTGCGGGTGTTCGCCGAACATAAGTTGGTTCTTCGAGTGAACTCGTAACACCCTTGTTCGGCACAGGTCCAATTTACTCGGGTGAGCAACCTCCCAGTTCGAGCGTATGGATCAACGAGCAAGTCTCATCCTCGGCAAATCCCATGTTCGGAAGTGTTCTTCGGCTAAGGCGGTTGTGGAACGTTCTAGAAGCTTCTGCTGATAGAAGCAAAGATAAGCACGTTCACCTCTCTGATAACCGATGGGACGTATCTGACACTAGCCCACATGGGTCCATGTGGGTCTGCAGGCCTAGAAGGGCGGGATCCATCGAGTGCTTCTGACATGTGACGTCATCCGAGCGTAGCAACGCGCGTGTAATACACTTCCACCTTGTTCAACACTCCAAACCTCCGCCTATAAATAGCAAAGTACCCCTTCTGGGAAAAGGGTTAGATTTCTTCTCCCCTGAGCATATATTTCCCTACCAAACTTCTTCCTCCTCCTCCCTCCGACTCTAACTAGACCGTCGGAGCTTTTACCCGGAGGAACACCACCCTCCGGTTTGCAGGTACACGGCGTCGCCGGTCAGTCGTCTCAGTTCAAGCGACAAGGAGGGGTTCAGGAGGTTCAAGGATAAATCACACCCCCACAGTCCCACACAAATTAACGATTCAAACGGTTCATTAAATATAGTAAAACATTTTTTCAAGAGTCTTTGCGAAAAATCAACTCAATCTGATACCTATAGATATTCGATTCAATCATCTAACTTTTCACTTGAAA
This sequence comes from Rhododendron griersonianum, assembly GCA_018127125.1. Classification (NCBI taxonomy): domain Eukaryota; kingdom Viridiplantae; phylum Streptophyta; class Magnoliopsida; order Ericales; family Ericaceae; genus Rhododendron; species Rhododendron griersonianum. The sequence goes on along the minus strand of CM030794.1, from coordinate 23,745,306 downwards.
TTCGAATGAAATGTTAGATTATTGGAGTGAGCATTTATAAGTATTGGATTGAGCTAAATTTTCACGGAGACCCTCGAAAAAATATTTTATGAACGGCTCGTAACATTTATGTGGGACCTGCACCGGTTTGTGCACAGAATATGTGGCAGCCAGAGAAGGGTGGGATGGAGAGAGTGAGAGGGAGTTGGGGACCAAAAATGCTACGCGCACAACTGTGGAGGGCGTGGTCCGGCGGAGGGACCAGGACGGTGGCCACGTTGCACCAATTAGCCGGACCAGTGAATCTACTACCCATGGGTCGGCGGTCTGGGTCGGTAGCCGATCCGAGTCCGGCCGGGCCTGGTTAAAGATAACTGAAGTGTCGATCCATGGAAGGGAACGGTCTGGTTCGGCGTATGTATTAATCGATCCGATCTAGTTCGGCGGTTCCCCGCCGAACGGGTTGTGTTTGCCTCTGTTGAAGTGATCATCGCCGTACCACCGGTCCGGCGGAACCTGTACGCGCCGAGCCTCCTGTCCCCTAACATGAAGAGGAAGTTAGGAAGAGTTGGACAGGAGGAGGGAACTTCGCGTCTTATCCCCTCCCTTATATTCAGGAGCAGAATATAGGAGGTTGGATAGGTTCAGGATTGAGATGTCTATCTGGATCCGAGATAGGCGGGCTCATCATATAAATAAGTATCCTAATGGGAATTGGATTCTGCATTCCCTTTGGCTATAAAAGGAGGTATTCACCTCCAGAATAAGGTACGTTGAGAACACTTTCTCAAACCCTAAACTATACCTTGATATCTCCTCTCCTGTTTACTGACTAGAGTGTCGGAGTGCCTGCCCCGGACACCACGCTCCGGGTTTGGGCACTAACGCGGTTTGCTTCGTGCGCAGGTCTAGCCCATCTTCGTCCAAGCCACAACCATCCAGGCCACGAGATCCAACCATAAGAAAGCTTGCCACCACAATTGGCGACTCTACTGGGGATAAGGACATCTTGTGGTGAAGCTTTCCCCCCGTTCTCTTTTTCAGTTCAAAATGACAAACCCGGACGGACGACCTCTCGGTCTTAATAACGTCAATCCAAACCTGGGTCACTACTCCTCTCAGCGGACGGTGATAGGGCGGGATGGCATTCCCACTGGGGGTCCCGGCGACCCCAGGGTGGTGGATTCAAGCGTCCCTGACCCTAACAACCAGGGTTTAGGAGCAGCGGCGTTCCACATAGATGGTGTGCACCGCTCTGCAACGAGCCTCACGGTTCCTCCTCCTCCTCCACCAGTGCTCCCGGTGAGCATGGCGGAGGAGTTAATGCGACTAAGAACACAAGTACAAGAGATCCAGGCACTCCAGAGCCCCCCACCCGTTTCCAGGTCGCGGGAACGGCGACGGAGGAGGAGTGCTCTCCAAACGGCTGACACTGTTAGGGCCTCTGCATTTGCAAGGCTCGGCCCACTGTGTCGCATTGATGCTAGTAGCATTGTCCATCTGGAACCCGGGCACCGAACCGATGCGTCCGGAAACGATAACGTTCGCCGAGCATTATTTCCAGCAACAAGCGCCACGGCATCAAGCGCTCGCTCGAAGTCAAGAGGAAGGCCGGACCAGACTCAAGGACTTCCTCGGCTCGGCAACACAAGAGGTAACACGGGAGATCCTCTAGATCACCCTTTTGGGTCGCAAGGTCACCAGGATAACCAGCGAGCGGACAGATCGGAAGGGTGGCGATACGAAGAGGAGGAAAGGGGAATGGGCACCCGGCTCCGCCAGAGGTCGCCGGCCCATTCTACCAGTCACTCCAACCACCGGCAGTCTGACCAGGGACACCACCGGCGATTGCCGGGCCGGTCTGCCGGACAATCCAGACTTCAGGAAGAGAACGGCCAGGGGCTGCTACCGGAGGAGAGGTGCGAGATCAGCGCCGGCGGCGGGGCTTTAATAGTGGTAAATACTCGCACCGGCGAGAGAACTACTTACCGGCCCGTCCGGCATCAGGAAGAACCCCCGGTAGTGGGAAACAGGAGGGCCTCGGGGTCAAAGCGCCGAACCCCAGAGCCAAGTATCGGCGGCCGAAAGGCTCGGACCCCGCCAATCAATAAAAGGATAAGGGATGATGCTCAAGAGAAAAGCTCCGCGCCTTCAGCAGTAGTCCCGCCGAAGGAAGGGGTTACAGCCACCTCGGCGAAAGGTGTCTCCCCCTTTTCCAAGGCTATAGCGGATAAGGCTCTCCCTCCCCACTTCAAGGTCCCCAAATTCACCATATACAACGCAAAGTCGGATGCGCCGACCCATGTGCAGCAATTCAAGTCCATGGCTGCGCTCTGCGGATTGAGCGAGGCAATGATGTGCCGAACGTTCTCCCTGAGCCTCCCGGATACTGCCATGCTGTGGTATACACAGCTAAAACTAGGTTCAATAAACAGCTTCAGCGAACTAGAGCGTTCGTTTACGGCACGGTTTGTAGCAAGTAACCGAAGGCCGAAAACAATAGAAGCCTTAACGGACCTTCGGCGGAAAACCGGCGAGTCCTTAAAGGATTATTCTGAACGTTTCTATAACGTATACAACATGGTTGAGAGTTGTGACCAAAAGACTGCGGCTACGTCGTTCAAACGTGGACTGGATAGGAATTCTGACCTATCCAAGGAATTGATGCTTCGGCCGCCGAACAATATGACAGAGCTCATGCATACCGTTGCTCGGTATATAGAGCTTGAGGAGTATATCAGTGGATCCGATGCAACACCAGTCGCCGAGCAGGGTAAAACGGCGGCCAAGGAAGTGAAGAAGCAGGTTAACGTAGTGTCCAAGAAGGAGGGCCCAGGGTTCGGCGGAAACAAAGGAAGCGGAAAGGCATGGGACCGCCCTCCGAGCGATGGGCGGGACCACCTTGCCATCACGACCTACTTCAAGGAGCCAATCTTCCGTATGCTCCGGGAGTGTGGACGGCTTCCTGGTTTCCAATGGCCAACAGGAGCGGCGGAGAAGTTGGGAACTGCCGATGGTCGGGAACCGAACCAGAGGGTGTACTGCTCATTCCATAACGAACAAGGGCACTATACGACAGCATGCCAGCCGTACAAAATCTACCTCGAGGAGTTAGTCCAGCAGGGAAAGATGGATCGGTGGATCGACCGAACCAAGTCACCGAATGCAGGGATTCCGCTGAGAGCCCAAGATCTCAACGGCGTGGTGCATTGCATTCATGGGCCAATGAGCAAGGCCCAGGCCAATGAGCTCCACAAGAAACTGTACCACCCTTCCCCGCCAGGAGTGATGGTGGTTCAAAATTCCTCAAAGCGGAAGATGGACGCTCGTAACACGTGGGAGATCAGGTTCACCGAGCAAGATTTGGAGGGGCTATCTCTACCCCACAATGATGCTTTGGTCCTCTCCTTACAATTCCAGCGGAAACTTGTCCGGAGGGTATTGGTAGACCAGGGTAGCTCGGCAGAGATCCTATTCTATTCAGCGTTCAAAGCTCTAGGTCTCTCAAAAGAACAATTGATCCCGGTGGAAGCCCCTTTAGTCGGCTTTACTGGGATTCAGGTCTACCCGCTCGGCAAAGTCATACTCCCGGGTATATGCTGGTTCGGTGAAATTGGATATGGAATTCATAGTGGTCAGTTCACCGAGCCCATACAACGCAATCCTGGGAAGAAATTGGCTGCACGGCATGAGGGCTGTGGCATCCACACTTCATCAATGTGTTCGATTCATTGGAGAGTCTGGGAGACAGGAGACCATCAAGGGGGACCAGGTGGCCTCCAAAAAGTGTTTCGTCAACTCTATCCGCGGGAAGGGCAGAGCAAGGGAGGTACAGAGTATAGAGGTACCTGAATTGCTAGATGAGACCACCCCCGGAGAGGAAACGAGAGAGGCGCGGCAAGGGCCTGGTGAAGTTGGAAGACCGGCAAGCGACAGGGCCGTGGAAGATTTGGTTCGGATTGCGATCAATGAAGATGGGACCCGTTTTTTCCTCATTGGCTCAGCTCTTGATGAGGTCGAGAAAACACAGATGGTCGAGTTCCTGAAAGAGAACATGGAAGTCTTTGCTTGGACCCCATATGAAATGCCGGGTGTTAGTCCCGACGTGATAAAACATTCTTTGAACGTTGATCCGGCTAGGAGGCCCGTTGTGCAGAAGCCTCGGCGATCCTCAGCCATACATGCCGACGCGGTTAATGAAGAGGTAGAACGCCTCCTTGATGCCGGAGCCATTCGGGAGGTCCAGTATCCGACATGGCTAGCAAATCCAGTGGTGGTCCGGAAGAAGAACGGCAAATGGCGCGTCTGTGTCGATTTCACCGATCTGAACGACGCATGTCCAAAGGATTGTTTCCCTTGCCCATGGATCAATCAGTTGGTAGATGCTACCGCTGGATACGCTCGGCTGAGTTTTATGGACGCATACAGGGGATACCACCAAATTGCTATGGATGAAGAGGATCAGGAGAAGACGGCGTTCATCACTCCCAGTGGCACTTACTGTTACCTGGTGATGCCGTTCGGCTTAAAAAACGCCGGGGCTACATTCCAGCGTATGATAGCTTTGTTGTTCAAAGGGATCCTCGGCAGGATAATGGAGGCGTACATTGACGATTTGGTCGCCAAAAGTAAGGAAGCAGCCGATCATCTTCTCCACCTCGGCGAAATTTTTAGTGTTCTAAAGAGGTTCGGCTTGAAGCTGAATGCTGAAAAATGTGCATTCGGCGTTGGCTCCGGCAAATTCCTTGGACATTTGGTTACTCGCCAAGGAATTGAGGCCGACCCAAGTCAGATCAAGGCCATACAAGAGATCAGGGCTCCGGCCACGGTGAGGGAGGTTCAGCGCCTCACCGATATGGCTGCCGCCCTTAATCGCTTCATCAGCAAATCTTCGGATATCTGCCGACCTTTCTTTCAATCAATAAAGGGAACGAGCCGAAGGAGCTTCATATGGACGCCGGACTGCGATGACGCGCTCACTAAACTGAAAACATGTCTATCTCAAGCTCCTCTGCTGGTTGTACCCAAGGAAGGGGACGAGCTTCACCTCTACCTTGCAGTTTCCGAGCATGCTGTTAGTGCTGTCCTGGTTCGGCAGGAAACCTCAAAAAATGTGACGGGCACGGACCAGAAGCCAGTCTACTACATCAGCAAGGCGCTTCTCCCCGCCGAGACCCGCTATCTCCCAATCGAAAAGCTGGCTCTGGCATTAGTAATAGCGAAGAGGAAGCTCCTCCCATACTTCCAGAGCTTCACCATTGTGGTCGTTACCGAGTACCCCTTAAGGGCGGTATTACGCAAGGCAGATCTCTCCAACAGATTGTGCAAATGGTCCCTAGAGTTGGCAAACTTTGATATCCGTTATCAGGCTAGAACGGCAATCAAAGGTCAGGTGTTGGCTGATTTTGTCGCCGAGTTCTCCCCTGGGGTGGAAAACGGCAGAGGCAGTGAAGAGGACCTGGCCAGAGAGTCCACCGGGCCTACCCCTGGACCTCGGTTGAGCCATCCAGCTCACGAAGAATATATCACGAAGTGGCCCATCCCTTCACGCCGAGCAAGCTTGTTCACCGTGCACGCTTGGAGACTCCACGTAGACGGAGCGTCTAATAACCGAGGGGCTGGTGCCGGGATTGTTCTAGTGTCGCCGAGCGGGACCCTGCACGAGCATTCATTGAGTATTGGATTTCCAGCAACCAATAACGAGGCGGAGTATGAGGCCCTCATAGCCGGGCTCAAATTAGCTCGGCATATGGGTGCTGAAGAAGTGCAGGTTTACAGCGATTCACAGCTCGTTGTTAATCAGCTCAATGATGATTACGAGGCTAAGGATGCACGCATGAACAAATACGTGAGCCAAGTTGTTGCTCTTGCTGGTTCGTTCAAAAACGTATTTTTTGACCATGTTGGACGTGATCTCAATTCTCATGCCGATGCTCTTGCCGGACTGGGAGCCGTGTGTGCCGACCAGGGAGGGGAAAGAACGATAGTCCTCGGCGAAGTCCCATCACCGAGCTTCGAGCCGGAGCCACAGGAAGTGATGGACATCCATCTGGCACCTAGCTGGATGGATCCCCTCGTCACCTATTTGAAACACGCCGTGCTTCCAACCGACCGCAAGGAAGCCCATAAGATCCGTTGTCAATCTGCTTCCTATTTCCTCGATCCCTCCGGCACACTGTACCGCCGATCATACACGGGTCCCGACCTCCGTGTGGTACACGAGCAGGAGGTGCCTGGCATCCTCGAAGAGTTGCATGGTGGAAGTGCTGGTTGTCACACCGGCGGCCGATCCTTAGCTGACCGTGCCCTTTCCCAGGGTTATTGGTGGAAAAGAATGGTACACACGGCTACAGAGTTTGCCAAGCAATGCAAGTCTTGTCAAAAGCATTCTCCTCTCCTCCAACAACCGACCCTACCTTTGCAACCAGTTTCTAGTCCTTGGCCCTTTGCTCAATGGGGGGTGGACATTATTGGCCAGCTGTCGAAGGCTACTGGCGGCTTTACCCACATCATTAATGCCACGGACTATTATACCAAGTGGGTTGAGGCCAAAGCCCTCATAACGATCACGGCCGCCGATGTGGAAAGTTTCCTTTGGAAGCATATTTTTACAAGGTTCGGCGTGCCGTACGCCATTGTGTCAGACAACGGTACCCAGTTTGTCGCCAACGCAATTAAGGCTTTATACAAGAGACGCGGCATACAGATGAAGACAGCTTCCGTCTCCTATCCTCAGGGAAACGGACAGGCCGAAGCTGCCAACAAGGCTATCTCTGCCGGCCTGAAACGCCGACTCAGAAACAAGCGCGGCAAGTGGGCGGACGAGTTGCCTGATGTTCTATGGGGCTACCGAACCACTCCACGGCGCGGCACTGGCCGTACTCCTTACTCTATGGCGTTCGGCGTCGAGGTCATGCTCCCTGTGGCTATTACTCGACCCACATCTCGAACTGCAACGTTTAACGTTCCAACGAACGATGCAATGCTAGCCGCCGAAGCAGATCGCGCAGATGAGCTTCGAGACAATGCTCACATAAAATACGCAGCTTATCAGCAGCAGGTAGCTCAGAGTTACAACAAGAATGTGCGGAGCCGCCCCTTCAATGTGGATGATCTTGTCCTTCGGCAGATAGTCCAGAAGAAGCATTTGAAGAAATTCATGCCGAAGTGGGAAGGTCCTTTCCGGGTGGTTAAGAAGGTTGGTTATGGCTCATATGAACTCGCCGAGATGGATGGTACGGCGATACCGAATCACTGGAACGCACAGCTTCTTCGGAAATTTTACGCTTAATTTTCTTTTGGCTTTTCGCCTCGGCTATGTGTTAAGCCTTCAGTTTTTTACAAAGATTTGTTTCAATAAAGACTAGTTTGTTTCTGTTTTAATGTGTTCTGTTAGCCTCGGTGGTATTCTTATGCTCGGTTTGCCAAAACCCGCCTTTTCAGATTCTGTTCGGCAAAGACTTTGCATGCCATATCCTGAAGGGGGCATTCCCAGCTTCGGCCGTTCCTTTTGATCCGGCGGAACCCACCTCGGCGGTAGGTTTCCTCCGAATCAGGGGCTGGGTACGGCAAGCTGGGACGGATAATTATTAGAGAGATTATTGTTAAACCATGTGCATGAAGTGCGATACATGAGTCTTAACACGCATGAAGTGCAAAAAGTATGAAACATAGACAGAAAACTTGAAACTTGAAAACTTGAAACTTTCATAACAACGATTGGTTCATTACAAAAACTGGGGCTCGGCTGAACAAAGATACTTCTTGCCGACCCTAGAATCTACGACATACAAAGAAATAAATTCTACTCTACGAGGGGTGCAACACGAGGACTTCCCAGGGGGTCACCCAGTAGGCTGCTCGGTGGGATTGACGGGCTTGGCCGAGGCGGAATCTGGGTTCTCAGCAGGATTGGCCGGCTCGGCAGGACCCAATGGCTTGTCAGCAGTTGGATTGGGCTGCTCGACGGGGCTTGGTGACACGTCGGCGGCTGGGTTGGCCTCTTCAGCTGAAAGCAGGTGCCTCGGCAGATCTAAAGGTGGCACCACTGGATTCTCCCTTCGGTGGTCATCCTTGGAGACCTCGGCGTAGTCTAGGCCGACCTGGAATCCACCGAGGAAAGAGGAGGCATGGGCGTCTTCAAAACCCTTCCGCTCGCCGTCCTTGAATGCCTTTGTGACAAGGGCTTTCACCTGATCCCCGTAGTAGTTGCCGGCCTCATTGAAACCAGCATCGGCGGCCTCCTCCAGCTTGGTCGGCAGCTCATCCTCCGCCCGCTTCACCTCCTCCTTGAGTTGGTTCCGCTCGTCTTCAATCTCCTTGAGCTTCAGCAGCAGGCGGTCCCTCTCCTCCAAGCCAGTCTTGGCTTCGGCGACCTGAGCCTCCAACGCCTCGATCTGGTCGTTGGCCTCCTTCACCTCCTTCCTCACGGCCTGGAGGTCCCCCCTTTGGGTCTTCCTAGCAGCAAGGAGGACCTCCATATCATTGAAGGCTTTGCTGGCGCATTGCCCGGCCTGCGAAAAGAGAAGAAAGAGTTGGCATCAGAAAAGGGCAATAAGATTGACGGAACATTCAACTTTCAAAAGGATAGGTTGGGAATCCATACCTTGGCAAGGAAAAGACACAGTTCGGCCATGTTGTCGGCCTTGCTTGACTGCAGCTTCTCCATGTCCTTTGGAAGGGCCAGGCCCTTTAGAAGTGTCATTGCCAGATGGGGGATCTCCCCCAGGCTATCGCCGGTGGAGATCACATGCCCATCAGGGCAGACCAGGCTCGGAACAAAGGGCTCCGAGAATGCACCTTCAAGATGGCCGGTGTTGAGGATCTGTGCATCCTCTTTGGAGATTCTAGCCTTCTTAGTAATATGGGGACCCTCCCCCTCGGCGGTTGTGCTTTTATCTCTTCGACGAGATGGGCGCGGTATCACAGCAGCGGCTTCGGTGGGCTTCTCCTGGGGCTCCGGCTTGCTGGTGGGAGCTTGCACCTTCTCCTCCCTATTTGGCAGCCCGGAGGAAGAGAGGTCCTGGGCAAGGTGCTGTAACTTCAGTGCTTCCCCGGCGAAGGTAGCAAGGTCGACCTTCTTCCTCACCATATTCTCTTTGTTTTTTCTGCCGACGTACCCGTGGTAGAAAGGCTTGTAACCGAGGAGGGTCGGCGCGTCTCGGTTAGGGCACCGAAGCAGGGCGATCAGGTTCGTCCACTTGCCGGAGATGAGAAGTCCCTTGTTCGGTGCGGAGCAGTCTGCAAGTAAAAGAAGAAGATTAGTATGAAGGATAAGTCAACGTAGAAGACAATGCACAGAGATAAGTATATACCGGGCTTGTCCCCGTGGCCGAGGAACCCTCGCACTCGAGGGATTTTGTAAGGCCTATCGATCTCCGAACCCCTCCTGGTTGGAAAGGGGTAGTCGAGTTGGGGGTTAATGAGACCCCACTCGAAGTTGCCGGACACCTTGACCAGGACCATCCACCACTTTTCAGTATCGTAGAGGCGGTCCACCAGGTGGTCAAAGTGTTGGCGGGTGGTGAGGTAGTACTTGTCGTACTTGGGGATCCTTGATACCACGTACATCAGCATCAGGTCCCCAAGGGTGAACGGCAGGTTGTTGACCTCTGCCAACCTTATCGCCGAGCTCAGGATGCGCCAGGTGTTGACTGCAACTTGGATCGGTGCAAGGTTGTAGTCCGACAGAAACCAGCGGAGGAAGGGGTTCATGGGGAACCTCACCCCTCCCTCGATGATGGCGTACAGGGGTAGGACGATGAAGTCTTCACCGAAGGAAATCCTCTCGGAGGTTACCCTTTCGACAAGAACGTCATCTGGGATCGCGTACTTGGTCCGGAAAGCGTGTGTAAAGCCACCCGGCCCATCGCCGTAGAAGTGACTGTACGGCATGGGTCCAAGACCCGTTGGTAGTGGAGGAATGAGATCAACGTCCCTCGGCCGGGGTTGTTCGGCACCTCCTGCTGTATCAGAGGTGCCCGGCGGCGCACCGGCTGACGTCGATATGCTGGCCTGGGCCCCTCGTTCCCTGTTGATCTCTTGCGGGACCGAGCCGTGTGTGTCTTCCTCGGTGGATTCACCGGGGGAGTCACTCCTCCCATAGAGGATGTCCCTGGAGGACCTGTCGTCAATTTGGAGGGGGATGTGGATTCCAGGGATGATTGGACCACCGGCCTGTTGGGCAAAGTTGCTGGAACTTTCATTAAAGCTCCTATACCCTCTGCCGAGCGCCTAGATGGTCGCTTGGAGGTCTGGGTAAGCTTCAGGATCGATGCTCGGCAAGAGTGAGTTGGGATCCACCATGATGAAGACCTAAAACAGAGTAAGAAATTGAAGGGGTGATGAGAATTCCTACTTCAGCATGGCTACTAATGTGCATCTAGATCCCTGCCGAGGGGGATCCTTTAGGATCCACCTCGGCGGAAGCCGTGGTTTCTTATCAAGTACTAAAATTGGCTCGGTGGAGGATCGCCGTTGTTGGCGGTCCAGGCGGCGTCCCACGGCCGCAGGCGGCCATGGGAGATTGACACTATTCACTTGAAATGATTTTTTGTGCAAATGTGGGGGTGTGAGTGGGGTGTTGCGTCTTGGAAAACTTAGAAAGAATCAGAAGGGGTAGCGGAGTTACCTGAGAAAAGCTGGGACTGGATGGCGGCGAGTGGCGGAGCAACGGAGGCGCTTGAAATGGCAGCAGCAGCTTGGAGTTGCAGAGCAAAAGAGGCGAGAGCAGAAAGTGATATTCTGTCCCGCCTCTCCGCTTATATAGCAGATGGAATGAACGGGTGGGAACCCTAAGCGTCAAACGCGAGAACCGAAGCGTCGCCGCTCCGCCCACTCTCGTCATGCCACGTGGAAAGCCTGCATCGTTTCGTACCATCGTCGTTTCCCCTTCCACCACGTGGCACCCCACGCCGTTTGTGTTTACTGATGGACCGTTCGATCTCTGGCTCCCAACGGTCCCATCAGCCCCCGTTTGCTGCAGATGCATCATTACCCTAACGTTTCGAGAAGGCTCTTCACTAACCTTCACTGGGCCGGCGGTATACGCTCGGCACGTTTGCCTCAGGACGCCCTCGGTAGCAAGTTTTCCTTATGTGGTCAACCCCTCCCACCTTTTACAAAGAAGGAAGAGGTTGAGGGGCTATTGTGGAGGGCGTGGTCCGGTGGAGGGACCAGGACGGTGGCCACATTGCACCAATTAGCTGGACCAGTGAATCTACTACCCATGGGTCGGCGGTCTGGGTCGGTAGCCGATCCGAGTCCGGCCGGGCCTGGTAAAAGATAACCGAAGTGTCGATCCATGGAAGGGAACGGTCTGGTTCGGTGTATGTATTAATCGATCCGATCTAGTTCGGCGGTTCCCCGCCAAACGGGTTGTGTTTGCCTCTGTTGAAGTGATCATCGCCGTACCACCGGTCCGGCGGAACCTGTACGCGCCGAGCCTCCTATCCCCTAACATGAAGAGGAAGTTATGAAGAGTTGGACAGGAGGAGGGAACTTCGCGTCTTATCCCCTCCCTTATATTCAGGAGCAGAATATAGGAGGTTGGATAGGTTCAGGATTGAGATGTCTATCTGGATCCGAGATAGGCGGGCTCATCATACAAATAAGTATCCTAATGGGAATTGGATTCTGCATTCTCTTTGGCTATAAAAGGAGGTATTCACCTCCAGAATAAGGTACGTTGAGAACACTTTCTCAAACCCTAAACTATACCTTGATATCTCCTCTCCTGTTTACTGACTAGAGCGTCGGAGTGCCTGCCCCGGACACCACGCTCCGGGTTTGGGCACTAACGCGGTTTGCTTCGTGCGCAGGTCTAGCCCATCTTCGTCCAAGCCACAACCATCCAAGCCACGAGATCCAACCATAAGAAAGCTTGCCACCACAACAACCGTTGTGTTGGTTGTGCACGTAATTCTGACCGTCCATATATATTTGGACGGTCTAGATTTAAAAAAAACTCTTTCAAGAAAAAGTTTAACTTTTCCAGGGAAGAGTTTGAGTGAATCCTGGCAATTTATTACAGCAATAGATGGCTAGAGATTGGTTGCGTGTTGTGTTTTGTATGTGTAGCACTTTTGGTTGGGGACAGAGGATAGAGTTGAAAAACTTACAACGAATGGCATCTCCTCACCAAATTACCCCGAGACAGAACCCCGCCGAGTCATTCAAAAACCTAGACATGGGTGTCATGGCAGATCTCTCAACACCATTGTGCTGGATGAAACTCAAGTGGTACGGTAAGGTGGAAAGTCATTAGGTTTCGATGGAGAAGAGTAAGATTAAAGACTGAGGAAGTTAAAATTGAAATTGTAGAATGTCATAAAGATAGATGATTGTTGTTGTCGATTACACTTGTTTTGTGGGTTTTTGTTCCTGGTGTGTTCATTGGGAGAAATTTAAGTGATGGATTACTGTATCGGTTGTTTTGTGCACCAAGTTTTTTGATTAGATTCCTCAGTGGTTTTGGCTCGGGATCATATGTTCTGAGCCTTCTGGCGTAAGTAATTTATTGTGCTAGACACCACCACACTGGACTTGGCACAAAGGTGAAGGTTTTTGTAGCAGTACTAGGCTACTAGCAGAAGACAAAATATTTGAGTGGTTCAAAAGTTGTGGCAGTTTGGTCTGATTGGATAATTGGACCCAGTTGGGCCTTTATTCCCACATAATGATGACAGTGTGGTGTATCACATGAGTAGGTCTCTCACAGGAAGGTTTCTTCTATAATTTTTGATAGAGGTTGGAATTGACCTAGGGACAGGAATGCAACTTACCCCCAGCACACTTGGTGCTGCTTGAGGATGAAGATGACCCAGTAATTTAGGTCCTTCCAGCAAATGGAGATTGCCATACTAGATTTCCTGGGATGCTATCAGAGTTGAATGCTGTACTGGACTTGAGTCCCAGAACCACTTGTTTTATGAATGCAGATTTTCATATAAGTTTTGGTGGCACCTGCTGCATAAATGTGGCTTTCAAATATCCCCTAAATATGTTTGGTTGGGTGTCCAATTGGGGAAGTGGTAAATCTAATAAAAGCAAAGTGCTTAGGCTCTTTTCTCAGCCACTACGGAATTTTCCAACACAAGATGAGAATAGAAGAATGAATGAAGTCTGGGACATGCCTGAGGGATTTATCAATAGTTGAGTTTGTTTTTGTGATTTCCTTCACTGGCTTTCTCTATTTGCTTTGTTTTTTGATTGTCTGTTGCTGGCTATAACATAGTCCAGGTTTTCCTCTTGTATTGTTGTTTTGGCTCTGAAGGTTATTACCTTGGCGGCTTGGCCTCTTGTTTTGGGATATACTTACATAAGAATTACTTTGCAAAAAGTAAAAGGTTTTAGGAACTTGGTTCATCTTGTGATCTTACATGAATTTGATGGACCAATTTTCTATTACAGGTTTCAGGGATAGTAACGTACAACGGTCATGGAATGGATGAGTTTGTCCCCCAAAGGACATCAGCCTATACAAGCCAGCATGACCTGCATATAGGAGAACTGACAGTGAGAGAAACACTAGCTTTTTCAGCTCGATGCCAAGGGGTTGGGCCTCGTTATGGTTAGTGATTACTTAGATTTAATAGATGACTTCATAATAGCATGCTATTTTACTTCTAGAATGATAGTTGGTCTCAATCATTTCGTTTGAGTTTTTGGCTTTTTTCTTTTTGTAGAAATGCTAACCGAATTGTCCCAGAGGGAAAAAGAAGCCAACATTAAGCCAGACCCAGATCTTGATATTTACATGAAGGTAAGTGAATAGATGATGACAAATTTCCATGATTAATTAGTTCTGCGGCCTAACATTTTATCTTTAAAAACAAACAAACTCAACATTTTCCTATCTTATTCAATTTTGAGACGAAGTGGTTTTGAGACTTCAGAAACATCTTTACAACGTTTTCTCAAGAACTTTTGGAATATTTCCGAAAAAACAAGTTATGAACACTTCCAATTCTGAAATATATGTTTTCTTCTGCTAGAAATACAGTTCTACTCTAAGGGGAAATTGCAAATCAGTGGGTAAAGGGGCAAATAAAGCCCAAGTGATGGACTAGTTTTTAGGAATTGCAAAGTCATGAGAAGGAGAAAATTATTTCCCAATACATGGTATGGAAAACATATATGGACAAAAATACCCCTCTCCCTACACGACGTCGTTGGAATCCCTCCCTCCTTCCTAAAACACGCAACTCTCTCACCCCAAATCACATCCAAACCCTAGCTCTGAAACCCTCTCTCTCTCTCTCTCTCTCTCTCTCTCTCTCTCTCTCTCTCTCTCTCTCTCTCTCTCTCTCTCGTTGTTGCTCTCTGTAACCCATCCCGTTGCTCCTCTCTCCTCCTCTCTCTCTTGCCAACCGACGACCAGCAATTCCCCCATCTCTATTCGTCGATCTTCCTCGACGTTTTCATTGGGCTTGAATCTCCAGACACAGTTGTTTTCTGTAGCCGCTGACCTCAGGCGATCTTGGAACTCGGCGACCATCTCTGTTATTTTCCGGCCACCGGAGACCTCTATCAGGTTTCGGAATTGACTGGGTTTGAACTTTCAGCACTGATTTGCTTCCGAAATCCCCTGGGTTGGAGATCTTTTCTCTGTTTGTTGCCCTTTGTAACAGGTATTTTGTTTATGATGATTATTTGAATATGGATGTATAGAACTTTGATATTTAGTTTCCCATCTGTTTTCCGTATGCCATTTGTGGTGCATGTGTGCTTTGGTTATTTAATTTAAAGCATTTTGCCGTTGTGTGTGTTTGGGAATAAATGAGGACGAAAGACACCCGATAATCGAAAAAAACCCGTGGTAACGTAATTAACTTGGAAAAAGAAAGATTGAGACATACCTGGATTATGATGCTGAAGAAGGAACTTTTGATGCGTTTGCGATACGTGGGATGTAGTCGGAATAATCAGCAGAGGATACACTCGGTGAACAAATTCTGATCTCAAGAGATTCTGCTAATGGGATTTGGGAATCAGTTAGAGTAGAAGAAGAGCCAAATGAGAATTCTTGGACAGATGGAAAGGGGATTCCAAATATACATATGGGTCAATATATGATCTGTTTATGTATGTAGAGAAAGGTACGGAAGTTGCTGAAAATGGTGGTGGAGGCAGGCGAGCGAGAGAGAGGGGAGAACAAGACAGGGGAAGGGGAGGGAGGGGCTAAGTAAAGAAAGTGAGAATCCCATGACCCACACCAGTGAATTACTACACTGATTCTGTAATCGAAACAGCCTTTTTATCAATATCAATATCAATAATAATAAAAAAGCAGTTAGCAGAATCTATTTTGAGTCCCATAAAAGTAAAGGGAATTTAGGTACGTTTCTTCGCTTTGTAGAACACACTAGGTAGAGATCAGTGATGCAGCTATCTGGGGGAGCTAGACCCGATTTGCTGTATGTTTATATATATATCAACCTATGTAGGGGCTTATGTATGTGATTGTGGTGTCATTTGACAAGTGGATAGTTTGTCAATGTTACATGGTTAGGTACTGTTTGGAACAAACGGAAAGAGAAATTTTATTATTAGGGCATTTGGCAAATTCGTCGAGGGCCCGATTAAATCCGGGACAAACCTTGTATGGGCTAAAAAGCTTGAAGGAGTCTTTTACCAAAAAAAAAAGCTTGAAGGAGTCAACCTTGTATGGGCTAAGAAACACCTAAAAAGCTTCGAAACTAAGAAAGAACAAAAACCTAAGTCATGGGTTAACCTCTTGGGGGTTGAGTACTCTTTTTATTAATTCATTGACAAATTAAAGATGGAGTTAGCTGGGTTATTGACTTAATACATTGCTCAAAATTCTGGTTCTGCCCTAAATAAGGTTTGCAGTCGAAAATCACAATTAATTGTGTTTTTGGCTAAATTAAAACAAATGAGGCTCTGAAAAGGTAATTATAAGAATATTACAAAAAGGCAGATTAGTTTGTACTTTGTACCTAGTACTATTGTATTGTATCTAATGACCAACCAGCTGCAAGTCCAAGGTTTGTTTAGCGGGTGTATTGAGGGGAGAAGATTAGTAAACTAATCAGATAAAATTGTGCTGGATTTGGCCTTGTGATTTGAGAACGTAGGATCTTATCTTGGGAGGTAGCATAGCTAGGTAAGAGCCACCTACACTAGGGTTTCCTTTTTCTCCCACGGGATTCTTCTTATTTAAAATAAATCCATAGATATCGATAGTTTTTAAATTTTTATGTAATGTATCTCTTCACTTGGGGATGGTGTCGTGCGGGTTGCACCTTCCGAACCATTTGTTCGGCAATCCAACGATTCAAATGAACCAAGGATGGTGCACATCATCCCATGATTTGTCCTATACAATGACTGAGCCCTCCTTCTCAATGGTTTTTCGATGCTGATCTGGACACAACAATTTCACACTATACATTAACTAACTTGCGTAGAATCTATGAGCTATTTGTTTGTCCCCACATTGAAAGCACTTACAGTTGAATGCGATAATAATGGCTACACACATCAAGGAAAAAAATAGGATGAAGACCAGATTTCAATTACGCACACACTAATGGACTCCAAGAATTGGGAGTTGAGGCACGATTCAATGAGTTATGAAAAACGGTGAAACCAAAAAACTATGACTCTAGGTAAAGTTGGGAAAGTGTTGTAGAGATAATAAAAAATCGAATTTTACCTTCATCCCCTTAATAGTCTGGGGCATACATTATTACATAGAGAGCAACAAAAGTTCTTACAAGGAGTAATATTAGGTGATTTAAAGAGCAACTATTATATTTTCAGGAGAAAACATGTTACATGACTTAAAGAAGAACCATATTTCATACAGAGCAACACACAAGGGTAAAGGGACAGCCATTTAGTGAGTTAAACCATGTGTGACTGCTCTTAACAGTCTAGGGCAAAAAAAAAAAACAGTCTAGGGCATACTTTCTTACATAGGGAGCAACAAAAGTTCAAACAAGGAGTAACATTAGGTGACTTAAAGAGCAACTTTTATATTTTCAGAAAAAAAAACAAATCCTTAACAGTCTAGGGCATACTTTCTTACATAGGGAGCAACAAAAGTTCAAACAAGGAGTACCATTAGGTGACTTAAAGAGCAACTTTTATATTTTCAGAAAAAAACAAACCCTTAACAGTCTAGGGCATACTTTCTTACATAGGGAGCAACAAAAGTTCATACAAGGAGTAACTTTAGGCGACTTAAAGAGCAACTTTTATATTTTCAAAAAAAACCAACCTTAACAGTCTAGGGCATACTTTCTTACATAGGGAGCAACAAAAGTTCATACAAGGAGTAACATTAGGGGACTTAAAGAGCAACTTTTATATTTTCTAGGGCATACTTTCTTACAATGGGAGCAACAAAAGTTCATACAATGAGTAACATTAGGTGACTTACAGAGTAACTTCTATATTTTCAGAAAAAAACAAGTTACATGACTTGAAGGAGAATCACATTTCATACAGAGCAACACACAAGGGTAAATGGACTGCCATTGAGTGAGTTAAAACATGGGTGACTGCCCTTAACAGCGTAGGGCATACTTTCTTACATAGAGAGCAACTTTTGTTCATACAAGGAGTAACATTAGGTGACTTAAAGAGCAACTTTTATATGAATGGAAAGGATTACGTTGTTCAATTGTTTTGTTCACCAAGATCATGTGTTGCTCAGGATTGGCAAAATACAATTCTGCAAGTACTGCTTAAGCTTCTATCACATTGGTATACTCTCTCTCTCTCTCTCTCTCTCTCTCTCTCTCTCTCTCTATCTCTCTCTCAGACACAAGAAAAAAAACTGAATCTGAGTCATTTTTTTGAACAAAATTATAGGTTGTTAAACTAATATTCATATGTGGCATCTCATCTGAATGACAAGAGGATTACTTGAAGGTATGAAGTTCTTTTCGTGTCTTCTCGTACTATAGACTGTTTCAGAATCTACTCTATTTCAGTGACTAAAATGTTCTTGTTTTTTCCATTTCTTCCGGAATCTAATGTATGATAGTTGCATACTTAATGCCTTTGAGTTTTGAAATGTTCTTGTATGAAAGTCGGTTGGAATGAAGTGCTTGATCAATCAATCAGTGTCTTTATACTTCAGGTAGTCATAGCTCTTTTGAAATCATTTGGAAAGCTCTTTTGAAATTATTTGGAAGTATTCACCAGTCAAATGTGGTTCTTCCCACACCTAGTACTACACACCCCTGCGCGCGCGTGCACATAGAGAGAGTTGGCTTTGTATACTAAGTGCTTTGTTAGGATCATTTTGTCTTATAACTTCGAGTATTTGGCAATCAGTTTCACTTACTATGTGGAAACTCGTTCTTCTTAATCTTAATAAAATGTGGAGGGTAAGTAGAAACTGTTCTGTGTAGGCATGGAAGTATTAAATTTTTTTTTACGACGCTCTGATGAATTCCTATTCCAGGCTCTAGTGTTCTACCAATTTCCATGCCTTGATGCAAGCTTCTATTATTCCATCCTATCTCCACTAAAGAGTGTCGTCAGTGGGAAATTCTTCAAAAGAATCAAGTCTCTCTCATTAACAGGTATAAATGCAAGTACTTCAATAGTCTGTGTTTCATGGGTTGATAGTACTTATTTAATTTAAGCCCTCCAATTTACTTTTGTTTTATTTAATAGTACTTGGTGAGGAAACAGATTCATGTAGCCGATCCCAAGTGATTGGGACGTAAGGCTCGGTTTGGTTTGGTTTGAGTTTAATGTGTTTCATGGGTTTGCAGGTTGCGAATCCATGGATGCGAAATGGAGTTTCCGGAAGGCTCTTGGAGTGTTGCGGTGGAGATTGGAGGCTTGAATCGTGATCCAAAGAAGGAAAAAATGTTGGTCTCCGTCCGGACAGAATCACGGTCATCCGGAGGGACTTCTTAATGGGCGACTCGTGTTTTGTTTTATTTTGCGCTTTCTGATATATTTTGAGGCCCAAAAACTTTAATAGGGCAATCCTAGTTTGATTTTCGAGTTTTGAATTTTTCTGAGAAGGCTAGAGAGAGGCAAAAGCAACAAGAAGAAGAGATCTCCATGGCTTCCATCAGCGAGAGCTTGCAGCTACATGTGCGCGGCTATATCTACACCCCTTCCAAGGTGAAGATTGAAGCTTACTATCAAATAACTCTGCTCAAGTAGTTTCTAGTATTCTTATTCAGCTTGGAGTATGGGACAAGAACCCTTTGCAGTCTATGAAACTGATTTCCACTTTTTCAATCTATTTCGTGTTGTATTCTAAAGTTTGAATGCGGGTCATATAATGGGTTCTTGTGTTTGCTAGTATTTGGGTGATTGAGATAGGTTATGTCTAGAAGACGTATTGCTCAATTAGACGAATCGCGCATTGACATGGATTGTACTAGTAAGATAGTTTGAGCTATGTGATAATCTATGCCAATTATATAGTTTCTTGGCGATTATTGATAGGAATTAATGCGGATCCTAGCAATAACCATTTTGATCTGAATAGTGAACTGGAACTGTACAAACTTGATTATGCGAGAACTGGACTCAAAATCCAAGATTTCTCTCTTATGTTTTCACAGTATTATTTTAGTTGATAGTAATTCTCTTAAACCAAATTTATGTTCCATGGAATTACATTATGAATGGATTGCATGGTAGCATAACTTAGCCTTAGACACCAGTACTCGTATACTATTCTTCAAGTAGAGGTTAAAGCATGATATTACTCACGTTTTTGGGTCACACAAATGTTCCAAACTTTGACGCCATTGCCGGGGACTATTAGTATGTTTACTTTATTTCAGTTGATTTTTACTGTATGTCTGAATTTATGTTTTAATTTCGGTCGTGTTCGTGGGTCTTTTGCATTCCTCACTTAAAAGCTACCCAGAAAATTAAATCCCCAAAACCAAAGCTATTATGAAACATTTTAATTAAGATTTTGCCATATTCTTCCCACTATGGAGTTTGTTACTTGGGTTGTATTCTACCAGAGTGTGATTCTTTTTTCTGTTTTTTTTCTCTTTGCTTTTACTGAGTGTGATTGACGTTTGGATTGTTTAACTTCGGTGAATACATGTACGCAAGAGTCTTTCCTTTTCAACTAGTGTAAGTACATCTATACGCGCAAACATTTTGATTTTATATGGTGAAGTTACTTGCCTTTCATCATTATCGCTAACATGAAATTAACCAATAGAATATAACTACTGATGCCGACCACCTTGATTTTAAATGCAATCACCAATTGACCCAGAGATTTTTTTTGGCTCCTTCCTTTTACTGAGTGTGATTGACGTTTCGATTGTTGAACTTCAGTTTATATATATATATATATATTTACATAAGAGTCTTTCCTTTTCAACTAGTGTAGGTACATCTATATGCGCAAACTTTTTGTTTTTATATGGTGAAGTTACTTGATTTTCGTTCTTATCTCTAACATGAAACAACCAATAGAATATAACTTCTGATGCTGACCACCTTGATTTTTAATGCAATCACCAATTGAACCGGAGGATATTTTTTTGTATTTTCAGAGCAACTTTTGTATTTTCAGAAAAAAAAACAACTCTTAACAGTCTAGGGCATACTTTCTTACATAGAGAGCAACAAAAGTTCATACAATGAGTAACATTAGGTGACTTAAAAAGCAACTTTTGTATTTTCGGGAAAAAAACAACCCTTAACAGTTTAGAGCATACTTTCTTATATATAGAGCAACAAAAGTTCATACAAGGAGTAACATTAGGTGACTTAAAAAGCAACTTTTGTATTTTCGAAAAAAAAACAACCCTTAACAGTCTAGGGCATACTTTTTTACATGGGGAGCAACAAAAGTTCATACAAGGAGTAACATTAGGTGACTTAAAGAGCAACTTTTGTATTTTCAGAAAAAAAACCAACCCTTAACAGTCTAGGGCATACTTTCTTACATACAGAGCAACAAAAGTTCATACAAGTAGTAACATTAGGTGACTTAAAGAGCAACTTTTATATTTTCAGAAAAAAACAAACCCTTAACAGTCTAGGGCATACTTTCTCACATAGGGAGCAACAAAAGTTCATACAAGGAGTAACATTAGGTGACTTAAAGAGCAACTTTTGTATTTTCAGAAAAAAAAAAAACAACCCTTAACAGTCTAGGGCATACTTTCTTACATAGGGAGCAACAAAAGTTCATACAATGAGTAACATTAGGTGACTTAAAGAGCAACTTTTGTATTTTCGAAAAAAAAACAACCCTTAACAGTCTAGGGCATACTTTTTTCCATGGGGAGCAACAAAAGTTCATACATAGAGTAACATTAGGTGACTTAAAGAGCAACTTTTGTATTTTCAGAAAAAAACAACCCTTAACAGTCTAGTGCATACTTTCTTACATAGAGAGCAACAAAAGTTCATACAAGGAGTAACATTAGGTGACTTAATGAGCAACTTTTGTATTTTCGAAAAAAAAACAACCCTTAACAGTCTAGGGCATACTTTCTTACATAGAGAGCAACAAAAGTTCATACAAGGAGTAACATTAGGTGACTTAAAGAGCAACTTTTGTATTTTCGAAAAAAAAACAACCCTTAACAGTCTAGGACATACTTTTTTCCATGGGGAGCAATAAAAGTTCATACAAGGAGTAACATTAGGTGACTTAAAGAGCAACTTTTATATTTTCAGAAAAAAACAACCCTTAACAGTCTAGTGCATACTTTCTTACATAGGGAGCAACAAAAGTTCATACAAGGAGTAACATTAGGTGACTTAATGAGCAACTTTTGTATTTTCGAAAAAAAAACAACCCTTAACAGTCTAGGGCATACTTTCTTACATAGAGAACAACAAAAGTTCATATAAGGAGTAACATTAAGTGACTTAAAGAGCAACTTTTGTATTTTTAGAAAAAACCAACCCTTAACAATTTAGGGTATACTTTCTTACATAGAGAGCAACAAAAGTTCATAAAAGAAGGAACATTAGGTGACTTAAAGAGCAACTTTTGTATTTTCAAAAAATAACAACCCTTAACAGTCTAAGGCATACTTTCTTACATAGGGAGCAACAAAAGTTCATACAAGAAGTAACATTATGTGACTTAAAGAGCAACTTTTGTATTTTCAGAAGAAAAAAAAAAACCCTTAACAGTCTAGGGCATATTTGAAGAAGAACCATTTTTCATACAGACCAACACAGAAGGGTAAAGGGACAGTCATTCCCCGTCGTAATTGATTGCAGAAATTCCTTGTAATCTTGAGTCCATCGTCGGATTGGCAGCTCTAAATTCCTGAGTGTGATGTCATTGACTTCCCTCTATAATTCCACTGAAAGTGTAACTAACCCCAGATTCATAGGGCAGGCAATTTTCTTCTTTTTCCTCCTTGGGTATGCCCCTTATAGGCTGTACATTCGCTTAGCTTCTTTTCCTATTTCAAGCTAAATCACCCAAAAACAAAAAAAATCCTGGATTCATTGGTTGCTATTCTCTCAATCATTCTTTGAACCCTTTGGTACAGTTGGATCCATAACTTCCATTGCCTCATAAATGTCTCACATTTGCAACTATATCCCTTAGGCTATAATTCGGAATATTTGAGCTCCATCCTATCCCAATTCCCTCACTTCCATTGACAACTAACATCGGTATGATCGGCATGTACCTTTAGAAAATGGCAAATGAATATACAACATGCCAAACAAATTCATCGTAATATAAATTGTTTACTACTACTCAAAAATCATACCAAGTAGGTTCAATAGATTGCCCATCTTCATTCAAGTAGTCAAGAAGGATGTCATCATCCTTGGGGATCAGGAATCTCGTAAAAAAAGATGTGGATTGTATACATACGTACCACTTGTAATCGAAGGTATTGACCGCTGAAGATCTGCCATTGAAAACAGTAAGCTCCTTGTAGACAAAGTCACTGTTGATGAGCTTCTCCTTCTGATCAAGGTAAGTACCAGGCTGCAACGACAAAAACAAAGAAAGTGTTGTCCCCATTAGAAAAGACAATATTTGCAAAACAAAAGAGAACTTACAAATTTGAGGAATACATTATATAACTTCAAACCTCAAAGTGTCGGAGCCAATTCTTTCTTGCTGAAGGCAAGCTCAATTGCTTCCCCATCTTGTTCATCTTCCCAGATGATGTCTTTGTTGTGGCTTTCAAGATCATTGAAGTATTCTTGTGGCTTTCAAGATGATTGGTAGTTATGGCCTATGCGGCCAACAAACCGTTAGCTTTACCTTCACTGGCCTCCCTTGGCGTGTATATGGCGTAACTTATTTTCATAGAGAGAGCAATTTAATTTCCACAAAAAGCAACTTTATTCCACAGAGAGCAATTTAATTTCCAAAACCAATCATTAAGTTCAATTAATTGCCATAAAGAAGCTCTCATATATTCACATATTGTTCCATACAAAACCATGCAGCAGGAGACTTCATCTTACATCACTTAAGTCTAAATATATGCTGAATAGCGTACCTACCCATTTTCTACCAATACCGTATGTACCAAGTACCATTTCAGTCTTATTCAAGCCATGAACAAACTTGACTGCTGGGTTATGAACGGCTGGCCTGGTAGTGAATGATTGAAACTTAGGGTTTGCTCCCTCAAAATTCTCAGCTTCTAAGCCTCCTAGGTGGTCTCAATTCTTGTGGGGTCAATCCATACGTGGCTTTTGTCCCATTTTAAATTGGTTACTCAAGTGGACGGTAAAATAAGTCCATGGATTCATCGAGGTGTGCACACTACAAGAAAAAATGGCTTTGCCGGTAAAAGTGAAATAAACGCCGGCAAAAGTCTTTCCGGCGTTTTCGATAAATGCCACGACTACCGGGCTAGAGAATACTATACGGCGTTTGGTAAACGCTGGGAAAGGACCCAACGTTTTTCCCATAGTTTCATAAACGCCGGTAGAAGTTTTCCGGTGACCGGAGCTGGTGACTTTTATTGGGATTTGTTAAAAACGCTGGGAAAAGTACCCGACGTTTTTTCCAACGATTAAGAAACGCCGATAAAAGTGTTCCGGTGACCAGATCTGGCTCTTTTTACCGAGGTTTGTTAAAACGCCGGGAAAAGTACTAGGCATTTTTTCCGGCGTTTCCTCATCTTTTACTGGGGTTTTTTAAACGCCGGGAACTTTCCGCCAGTTAATAAACACCTGGAATAGCATACACAAACGCCGGTAACATATCACTGGATTAATTTAGAAAATTTTGCCCTATTGCACCATTTTTCGCATTCAATTAACTAATTTACAACATACAACTTCTCAAACACATCTTAACATATAAGCTCTCAAAGTATTAAATGTCTCATAACACAACTAATGTCAAAATACATCCTGCCATAACCCATTGTTGTCTTTCAATATCTCTACTACATTCAACCAAATATTTTCCAAAATACAAAAAATCCATCATAATAGATGAACATAACATTAGGTCTTGGTACCACCATGGTAGACAAACATCACATTACGTCAAGTAGCCACTTGATTCTACACCGTCTTTAACTTTGATAAACCTAAAATCAAACAACAAAATAAGAGAATCAGAACACTAGCTTGGTATTGGAACACTATATTAAGACCAAAATAAACTCAAAAGCATCCAAGTCACATCTTTCATTAGAACATATCCTTTGTATGATTGCAGCCCTATGAAAAACTACTATCATCGTAATAATAACACCCACGAAACAATGATTTTCACAAATCCAAGAGAACCTAGATTCATTGATTCAGAGTTGTCTTGTCTTGATCTTCAATTAATTACAAACCCAGGGCAATGCTTTGCTATTCTAAATCCGGTCAATAGATATAGTACTAAACTTCATTCACAACAAAGAAGAATGGAAATAAAACTCTTAATACTCACAAAAAGATTACAGAGATAAAGTTGGCATGCAATTAAGTGTTCACAAGCACCAAAAAAGTAGTAATATACTACTACTAAAAACAGGGCACCGTAATTGAAGATACCACCCAATCTCAAATATCATCATCCACTTTAACTACCCCAAAGTTGTAGTCGACAATAACAACTTGAGGGATGTGTGCAATTTTCACATAATCTCCCACATAAGAGAAATTGGTTCAGCACCAAGGATAGACTTGATAGTTGGGGTATGAGGGTGGACGATAGCTGCTTGCTTTATTCTAATGGTAAGAAGTCTTACCAAAACTTTGTTTTCTAGTGCCCTTTCGCTTATGCTCTCTAGATTGCTGAAAGGGATAGGATCCCGTATTCCGGAATTTCATGTAGACTAACCAAAGTTATGGATTGGTTTCATCAGAATGCTAAAGGTAAAGGGACTTAAATGTCTGATAATGAGGTGTGTAATTGCTGCTACTGAGTACTCTATATGGATGAAGAGGAATCTCAGGGTGTTTCAGAATAAGCCTGCTGTAGATCAGTTGGCTCTTAAGCTTTTCAACTCTATTAGGGATTTTTTTTTTTTTTGTGTTCTAGAAGGGGTGAGAAACCATCCCCATGGAATAAGTCTTTAGGCAGCAGTTGGAGCTTATCTAAGCACATATTGTATAGCAGTTTCTGGTTTGCTTGTTTTGGCTTGTCTGGGGTCTGTTTTTGTATACAAGATTAGTGCAGGAGTTTCTTCTGGCTGGAATGGCCATGGCTGTATTACTGGGGGCCCTTCGAGATTGTATTTTGTTTGGGCTTAACAAAATGGAGTACTCATCAAAAACAAAAAAAAAAGTAAACAAATTTCTCCCGGTACTCTTACAGTCCTTCCTCACACATGAAGTTTCATACAAACTCTTGCCCAGCTTGACTTAAATATCTAGACAAACGTGCAACACTTGAGCATGTAAACAGAAATACGGGGTCATAAATAGAACTCTTAAGTTCGGCCCATCTATGTCTATTTTGCATCTGTTTTTAGCCAGCTATAAATGTTGAGTACTCTATAGTACTCTATAATGAGAGATGTGTGCAATAACAAATTGGTTTTCTTTCACCTGGCAGTAATGTAACACATGACATACATATCATGCCGTCATATGGAAATCTAGTGGCGCTGAGCCAAAAAGCGATAAGAGAATTTCTGTATGTGAAAGGAAATATGATGGGGAGATAGAGTGCAAGAAAGTGGAAGCAGGAACTCACAGTGAAAGCAGCAAAAACAGACACAAAGATGCCCCAAAGAAACTCAATTTGAACCATTTTGCGATGTTCTTCTCTTATTGTTTGTGACTCTTGTAGTCTAACATATACAACACAAACACATTGTCAGAGATGACTTCACCACAGTATTATATTAAATGCTCAATCCCATTGCATATCCAACCTTTCTTGCGAGAATCGGAGATAGCGTAACGAGAAATGGTCAGAATCCATGCATGCGAAAGAGAAGAGGTTGCTGCATGAGAAGAGAGTGGATAACCCTCTAGATGACTGTATAGAGTAAAAGGAATAACTTGACTCTAAAGGCTTCCAGGTTTAACAAAATAGTTCATTTATCTCGCTTAATCTTGCATATCTTAATTTTCATCTACCCAATAACTACCATCCTAAATTGGGAAATTCCAAATATATATCCTTCTATCTCCAGTGGTGGTGGCTGAGCAGCATTCCAATCTTAAAGCCTATTATGGCTTGGCTCATGAAAGTTCAGTATATAACTAAACAATGCAATAATCTAATAAATATGCAAGATATCAAAATAGGTAGGTAACTTACAAAAAGATTCCTTCCGGGATCAGATGTCAAAGAAGAAGATGGTCTTGGAAATGCCCCAACAGATTGAAGACTTGCAGTTGAAAGAGTTAGCAAACCTGCAACTACAGCCGTCACCGCAAAAGCAGCAGTCACAAGTTTGGAAAGAACCAAAGATATTACCGGTACAGAATCTGCATATTGTTGGATAAGCAGATCAGATAATAATCTAGTAATCAGAATCACAAAAGACTAGACAATGAAGGAGCGGAAAACAAGCAAAAGGATAAGATCCTTACAGTGATTGACTTGTAGAACATTAGATGCCATGTTTTTGTTTCCGGCAACATCCTGTGTTACATTTTCAGGGACGCTGATAGTTATAGTTTCATTTTCTGCCTATGTCTCTATGACATATATTCTCTTACTCATCTCACGAAAGCTAGATTTAGAAAAAAGAAAAGGAATTTACTCAGTAAACAGTCTTCTAGTTCATGCTTGTAAAATGCTGTTTCCACAAGTAACCTGAAACTGCTTGCACATCGTGTCAAATTTTCTTTGTTTCTTGCGTGTGTGTATACATGCGCGCATGCGTGTGTCGGTTTGTGCATAGAAACATAAGTCCCCTTCGGCAATGCAATAATTATAAAGAAAATGCACACATTTTAATAATGCGTCAAAGTTAAACATTTGATACATGTCGCATATTTCTAAACTTTTGCAAATTTCTGTACACGATTCATGATACTAATGCCCTGTTTACACGTGCACCGAGTTTATGCACCACCACTTAGGAAATTACTCACCTCTGCAAATGCCGTCCAGTGACAGATACATGGGAGGAGTTGAAGTCAAATATGGGCTTCATAAACTCTATCAATACTGAAATATTGTTTTCTCTAGTCCTTGTGCTAGATGTTGTAGCCAAAATCACTGCAGGCCTCTGAGAATCTGAGATTAAACCCACATCCATGTCAAAAGGAAACAACGAACATTAGATGAACCTAAAAGTCAGTGCCAAATCACCATAAAGCCAAATCTGCGGAAGTAATGTGGAAATAATAAGGTTATAACTATTAGCTGACTAACCATAAAGCCAAATCTGCGGCTTTCGAGGCTATTTCCATTTATAGGAAGAAGCAAGCCCTGACTTGTGTGGAGAGAATTCAACACTTTATCAGATGAGTTCAGAACAGGGTGTGTGAAATACAGATACACCTTGAGGTTTTCAAAACTATTGGTTGCTTGTAAGGTTCTCGTTTCACTGTTAAGTTGTAGTAGCTTTTCGGGGACATGAGTCCTCATATTAACAAAGACGCTGCTCATGTCTGTAACAACTATCCACCATACCTTGATCTTACAAATCACATTAAGGCAAGTAAAGAAAATGAACGTTATTCGTGATGGACCTCTTGAAACTTGAAAGCCTAATAAAAGAATGTAGAAATCAGAAGAAAAAGAAATTGTTTCACACTCGTACATAACTGTTCAAAGGAACACAATCAATCATCGCAACATGATTAAATAGTTCAAAGTACATATCTATAGATCCATAGAGGCATAGACCCTTTCGGGAAGTTCTTATGACTGTGAATTGGAAGTTCTTGCTGGATTTGCTAAGAAAGATGGGATGTGGGGACAAATGGTGTAGCTGGGTCAAGGAATGTATCTCCACAGTGTCAATGTCAGTCCTGATCAATGATTCTCCTACTCAGGAGTTTAAAACTCAGAGGGGTCTAAGGTAAGGGGGATCCCTTATCCCCTTTCCTCTTTAATGTGGTGGTGGAAGCCCTCAACATCTTATTTGAAAGGGCCAAAAGTTTGGGAGTAAACAATAATGAGCAAGAGGTGGAAGCCTTAGCAAATCTGTTTGAATGCATGAAAGGGGACCTTCCAATGAAATATCTAGGTATGCCTTTGGGAGCAAATCCCAGGAGAGCTAAGACTTGGCAACCAATTGCGGATAGAGTCTCCAAAAAAATGCCATTTGGAAAGCTAGATACATTTCTATCGGAGGGAGGATCACTCTTATTAAGTCAACACTCAGTAATATGCCTATATACCCCATGTCACTCTTTAAAATCCCTATGGTGGTGGCAAAGAAACTAGAAAGAATTCAGAGATAGTCCCTATGGGAAGGGTCCAGTGAAAAGAAGTTCATTTTGTCAAATGGGATGTGGTGACAAGAAGCAGAGCACAGGGTGGTCTTGGAATAAAAAAGCTTATGGTTCACAACCAAGCTCTATTGGCAAAATGGTGGTGGAGGTTCTCCCAAGAGAAAGAAGCCCTTTGGGCTAAAGACTTAAAGTCATTACAAATAAGTATGGGCTCAGTAATGTATGCTTCTTGCAAACAACACCAACTCATGGGAAGTGCTCTGCATTATGGACTGACATATATATGTTCTACTGGTGCAATTTCATCTTGCTTGTTTGAGAGTATGCAACAAGGATTCAGAATGAAGGTTTATTAAGGAGGAGCAACTAGGTTCTGCGATCAAGTTTGGTTGGGAGACAACACTCTCTCTTAGGAGTTTCCAAGACATTTTTGGTTATCATTGCAGAAAAATTCTTTGATCAAAGATATTTTTCACCACTTGACATCCAATTCACTTTTGAGATTGCAGTATTAAGCTATTAGCACATCACAACAACAAATATAAGTTGAATAACCATTCACTTGTGAAAGTATAATCAACGAACTGCAATAAATTTGGAGGATACGTAATCTGACCAAGTGCTTTCCCTAACTCCAAAAACTGCTAATCCAAGAGACAAAAGGAAAAAGCAAAACAATCTAATGAACAGGACTAATCTAAGAGAATAGTCCAAGCTTAGAAATAAATAACCCCAAATCTAAGTTTCTGACGCAACTAAGAGAACAAAAGTGCACTTCTGTAGTCAATACCCAGATTATAGTGTTGAACTAGATTGAGAATAAAGGAACAAATATTGGACCAGTTTTGTTATCACAATATCAAAAAAAGGGGTGGTCAAACCCATTGAGACCATCAAAACGAATTGTATAATGTAAGCAATTTATTGTACAAAAAAAATTAGTTACGTGCTACTCAGGAAAAAAAAAAAGGAGCAAAAATTAGTTTTCAAAAATAAAAAGTTGGGTAAATTCAAGGGCTACTTCGAAAAAATAAAGAGCAATTTAGGTTTATACAAGGTGCAATGAATTTTAATAAAAAGAGTAACATATATTGATACAATGAGCAACTTAGATACGTGCTACTCAGAAAAAAAAATAAGGAGCAACTTAGGTC
Organism: Rhododendron griersonianum; assembly: GCA_018127125.1. Lineage (NCBI taxonomy): Eukaryota > Viridiplantae > Streptophyta > Magnoliopsida > Ericales > Ericaceae > Rhododendron > Rhododendron griersonianum. The sequence continues at coordinate 23,715,388 of CM030794.1, read as the reverse complement.
CATACATACAAGATGCAATGAATTTTAATAAAAAGAGCAACATATATTGATACAAGGAGCAAAAGTATACAAAAAAAAAAAAATGAAAACATCTCCTCTGTATCTTCTTCTCTGACTCCATCTTGAGTTGCAGAATTTCTGAAATTTTACAAGCATTGCTGCCATAACTAAGTGAAGTAAAGATATGAGCCCCCAAACATTGACGATCTGTTCATATCTCACCATCCCATACTTCGTCAACCAACTTTTCAAATTAATCGAACAAATCAAGTACTAGACCCATTACCATTGCTTCCAAATGTAATGTTTAATATCTTAAAAAACGCAGCTTTTTAACATGGTTCTTGGCCCAGACTTGAAGACCGACGGGACTTGACATTGAGAAGTCGGTGGATTTTGTTGCTAGAGAGAGAGAGAGAGAGAGCGAAGAGGAAAGGAGAAACCGAAACTTACCTAAAAAATGCAGCTTTTTCAATATAGTTCTGGCCCATACTTGAAGACCGATGGGATTTGATGTCGAGATGTCGGTGGATTTCATTGCTGTGAGAGAGAGAAGAGGAAAGGAAAATGTTGCTGATTACCAGGGAAATAGTGGAGTTCTCGATCGACGGCGTGTTTGGATGGGAAAAGAGGAGGAAGTGATTTGAGGTTGGGGATTTAGGGTTTCACTTGAGGGGCATATTCATCTTTTTATGTTGCCCTTTTCATGTATGCAAAATTATTTTCTTCCCTTTCATCTCTAGATGGATTCCATAAAAACCTATCCATAAAATCCTAATGGCACCTTCTTGTACAACAGAAGTTCATATAAGGAGTAAAATTAGGTGACTTAAAGAGCAACTTTTATATTTTCAGAAGAAAAAAAAACCCTTAACAGTCTAGGGCATACTTTCTTACATAAGGAGCAACAAAAGTTCATACAAGGAGTAACATTAGGTGACTTATAGAGCAACTTCTATATTTTCAGAAAAAACCAAGTTACATGACTCGAAGGAGAACCACATTTCATACAGAGCAACACACAAGGGTAAAGGGACAGCCATTGAGTGAGTTAAAACATGGGTGCCTGCCCTTAACAGTGTAAGGCATACTTTCTAACATAGAGAGCAACAAAAGTTCAAACAAGGAGTAACATTAGGTGACTAAAAGAGCAACTTTTATATTTTCAGAAAAAAAAACAACCTTAACAGTCTAGGGCATACTTTCTTACATAGGGAGCAGTAAAAGTTCTTACAAGGAGTAACATTAGGTGACTTACAGAGCAACTTTTATATTTTCAGGAAAAAACAAGTTACATGACTTGAAAGAGAACCACATTTCATACAGAGCAACACACAAGGGTAAAGGGACAGCCATTGAGAGAGTTAAAACATGGGATAAAAAAAGATAGGATAATGATGTTATAATGAATATAAATGTACTTTTATGCATGTAAATGTACTTTTCGTGCTTTTGCTTTTGTTTTTCTTCCATTTGCACTTTAGGATAATGATGTTATAATGAATATAACTATAGTTGTAAACAACGAAGATGATGCTCCCTCCTCGTACTGCATATCACATGCCCAAGTAGTTGTCTCAATGTTTTGAGAACAACTTCATATCAGTTCCAGAAGGCTTCAAAACAACCTTATCACCACAAAGGCACTTTCGTTGCCTTGTCAAACTACAATCTGAACTGACTGAACTGAAGGACATATCCTTCAACAACGATGGAATACCATTAACCACAATAGTTATTTGAAAATTTTCCTTTTCCATTAAGTCCATCATAATTCATCAATTTTTTTTTAAATATTCCTATCGTCAATGTACAATAGTCTGGTTGGGGGGAGAAACTATTTGAAGGGACAAGAGTTTGGTGCATACATTCAAACATAGAGAGCAACAAAAATTCTTACGAGGAGCAACATTAGGTAACTTAAAGAGCAACTATTATATTTTCAGGAAAAAACATGTTACGTAACTTGAACAAGAACCACATTTCATACAGACCAACACACCTTTGTAAAGGGACAACCATTCAGTGAGCAAAAATATAGGTCACTGCCATTTGTTGATAGGAGAATGAAAGACCCTCAATATCCTACGTCTAAATGCACGAGATGTATTTACTTCTTTCTCTTCAACAATTTATCGAACACTTGTTATGCATGACAAAATGGGTACCTAAAACCTAACAAGTTCTGGCTTATCAGACCACTCACTCATACAATGAAAAGAACAAGTTGCTTACAAACAGAGAGATAGGGAAGAAATGAGAAAAGAGAAAGCTGCAAAAAATTTGAAACACCCAAAACCTTACCAGATGCGTACGACGACGAACTCACTTGGGGAAGGAGAAGATGCTGCTTCTTCTTGGGTGGAATTGAGAGATTAATCTACTGTAACTTACAGAGAGATGAAGTGAGAGAGGAAGAAGAGGTCGAAGGATAGCAGAAGCAGAAACCTACCTCTATTGTTCTCTTCCTCTTCAGGGGCGTACGAATGGGAATGAAGTATGAAATGAGAACGGTGGGTGGGATTGAGGATTTAGGGTTTATTTCATGAGGGGCGTAATAGTCATTTTAGGTCGCACTGTCCATGTATTGGGAATTACTTTTCTCCTTTTCATATTTAGATGAATTCTATGAAAAGTAGTCCATGACTTGAGAATATTTTGCCCCAAGGGCCACTGAACACTAATTTTCCCTTACTTTTTTGGTTTGTCTATGAGACTATGATTGGTGTGAATCAGTTGTGCTTTCTGTCACGCCCCAAATTGGTAAGTGACCGGCCATGAACCATGAGGCTAACCCATGGAACACGCAGCCTAAATAAATTAAAGTAACCAAAATTCAAATGATCGATTTTCATTATTAATCAAATCCAAAGCCAAATATGTCTCATCATAAACATGGGGCACAACCATCCCATGAACCAAACAATATCCAGAGATCCAACAATAATAAAAAGAATTTGTTATCTGACAATTGTTTCAAATGCGGAAGCGATTTTTAAAATAAAACTAGAATGAGACACCCTATGGAGGTCAACAAATGAAATCCCCGAGATGCCGCCAGAGTCCATGCCTAACTACCTGAAAAAGAAGTTGGAATAAATCCGTCAGCTGACAAGCTCAGTGAGTAGCAAAACATGTATAGTAAAATAAAGTTGTAAAACAGGGATCAAAATAATTTACCATGTCAATGTAAATTTGGCATTTGGGTAAACAACAAAATAATCAATTAATCCAATCAACGATTCATCCGATAAGTCTTAATGATGATCACAATACAACCTCCAACAACAATGGGAAACCACAACCAAAATCAATAGTACCATGTGCCAGTGAATAAATGTCTCAAAATTGGATCCAATATCAAAACTTAGAGTCACCACGAGTAGGCAGCCCGTAGAACTTTTCCCTAAGAATGATCCGGTCAATAACAACCGTTGTGCATTAGGGTCACCGGCTTTATCCGGTCTCTTTCCTAATGGCCAGAGTCACCCGCAAACAGAGGATTAATTTCCCTGGACTTCCAAAATATGTTCCCATTCGATATCCACAAAGTTCTCTCCAAAAGATTATTCGATCAACAAATAGTTTCACTGATACCGCATGCCAATGTAATATAATCAAATATAAACAATAAGTGTTTCCAATTTCAATAATAAATTTTCGAAAACAACAATTTAAGGGACATGGGGAAGTTCAAAAATACGTAACATGCTTAACCACTCACCTGGGTCCAAAACTAATGCAATCGAACAATGCAGAACGAGCCTAACCTGAACAAGAATCATATAACAGTATTATCACTAACTGAACCAATACAATCTGTAGCAATATGGGACTACCTAAGAAAACACCCTTCTAACCTAAGACTAAGCCAACTTAAGTTCAATTAAAGAAACCCAACATCGTAAATCCAAGTCCAAAATCCACGTACGTGCACAAACCCATGGCAGTTCACCACGTGCCAAAACTCTCCTGATCTTTGCTCCAAAATTATTCCAAAACACCCGACAACCCTTGCTAGTATATTATAAATCTTAGATTATATTTACACTATAGCAAAACAACCACCTGCCATCACAACCTCACGCACATACAGATTGCCGACCACCATTACACCCAATAATTTAACTTGGAAGTACAACTCTCAGATCCAAGTTTTCCATTACTGTGCCGACCAATGGAAAAGAAAGAAACAGATTAAGAATTTAGCCTTACCTTTGAAGATCACCTTAGATTCGACTGTGCGGCTCTTTCTTTTCTTTTCTTTTTCCTCAGAACGTTAACTCCAATGTAGAACCCTACTCAGCGTAAAACATATAGCTTTAAGGGAAAATTGGCTAGGAGTCCATAGTACAGGGGTTTATACCATAATAAGGACATCAAAATTTTTCGTACAGGCTCTAGGACATTTGGCTTCCACCTTACAAAAATACCCTTATAGAAGAACGGAAAAACCGCCCACCCTTTGTATAATTACAGGTGCAATTACATTTTGTCCCACGCTTGCTATAAGCACTCGAATCAAACGAAGCTTGAGAACAGCTCATGAATCAACGATGAGGCGGCGACGACATCTGATCGTCTGTGGTCTGGCGTCTTCGTCGACGTGGCGACGGCAGAGCTGTTCTTCACCGGAGAAGAAGAGTAACTCAACCGGAAAAGCTGTATTTGGAACATGAACAATTCGTTGCCGGAGGTCTGTGAAATGGTACATAAAAGCAATCAACCTCTCTCGATCTCGATTAACCTCTCTTCAATGGAGGGAATTGCCGAGGATTTACGGTCGAGAAGATCGACTTTAGTGGTCAGTGGTCCAGTACCACCGCCTGCCCTGAGTTATTGTTGGCCCTTTTAGGAAAAGCAGACGAAACTTAACAATTAGTCTCAGATTCACAAACTACCACTACAATTTCTCCTTAAATACATAACTAACCTTTTACGGAGTACTTGTAAGATTTGGAATAAGAGTAATATTTTATTGTTTATTCATTTTATTTTGTTTGCCTTTTTGGTGTGTAAGAAATAAGATTTTCAAAATGTAGACATTTTTATTTATAAAGCAACAAATAATGTTATCCAAAATAAGGCAATTTATAGATTTTATTCCATGTATCTTTCAAAATAAAATAACAAATAACATTATCCAAAATAAATCAATTTATTCCAATCTATTCTTCTTTTTTCTCTAAAATAAAGTAACAAATAACGTATTCATTGAAGTTGTTGGCATATAACACAGTTCAGAATTTCACAGTTAATCACATTTGTCTGTGTTCTTACCAAGATTTAGAGAACATATTTTGACAGTTATGGTTATCTGTTGATGTTGTTTGCAAACCACACAGTCTAGAATTCCACAGTTAACCACATCTGTCTTTGTTCTTATCAAGATTTGGAGAATATATTTTGAAAGTTGGTTATCTATTGATGTTGTTGGCATACCACACAATACAGAATTTCACAGTTAATCACATCTGTCTGTGTTCTTATCAAGATTTGGAGAACGTATTTTGACAGTTATGATTATCTATTGATGTTGTTGGCATACCACACAGCCCAGAATATGTACTTAAGGTGTTTGATTCAAATCCCAAAAATTAACAATAGCATTGTAAGAATTTGTGAGAAATTGGATTTATATCCCTCCCTTTCTCTTATTGTGTATTCACAGATTTTGGGGCTCGAAGTTTGTGCTGACACTCTGGTGGGTGATGAAATGCTGAGAGGAATTTCCGGTGGGCAGAAAAAACGAGTCACGACAGGTTAAAGCATTCAACATTTAGAGCAAAACATGTTGGACGAACCTAATGAGTTAGCATGAATGCTCCCGGTTTTGAATCGTTTCTTCTTCGCTACTTTTATTCAATAGGGAATTTTTTTATTATTATCCTAAATAAACCTTCACTTTTATTTGAAAAAAATTCTTTTTCGACGGAATTTGATTCTTGCAATAATAATTTTCCCCAGGTCCACTATAGCACTTTCCAAACCTCCTAAGTCCACTTCTAAATTCTATAACCCACTAAGTCCACTAACCTATTATTAGGGATATAATAATCATGTTTAGTCTAATATACCCCTGTTTTTAAAAAACCTCCTGCCCCGTTTTTTCATCCATTTCAAAAATATCCATTTGAAATTTTCAATCCCCTAAAATCTCTCCCGATTTCTCTCCCGAAAATTTATCCCTAATCAGTACAAAACCCTCCCCCCTTCCCCCCTCCCCCCCCTCCCCCCCCCACATTTTAGAAACGAACAGCGAGCTTTAGAAACGAACAGCGGAAGAAAACACGTTGCAGCCTTCTGTCGTCGTCGCCATCGCCACCCACCTCCTGTCGCCGTCACATCTCGTCGTCGCCATCGCCACCCACCTCCCGTCGCCGTCACATCCCGTCCCTGCCGATTACTCACCGCCGCCGGTTCACTCCTCCTCCTCCTCGCCTGCTCGCCGCTGTCACGCCCTCGATTTTCAACATAAATAATAACCATTTGAGATAAATAAAATCCTCACTGGAGTACAGGTAATACCCAAATAACATTTCTTTCCCCAGTTCTCAAATTAAAAACAAATATTACAATCCGGGCTCAAGGTCCCAAGTTATACAAGTTACCAAATTAGTATTACAGTTTACAAAGATCATCCTTCAAAAATACATCTTTCAAGGTAAAAGCATAAAATCGCCCCTCTATACCTTTGAAACCCATGATCTACAAGCACGAGATGCACGTCATGCCAACTTCCTTGCTTTTTTTACCTGAAAATGATAGGTTGAGCTACACTAGCCCAGTAGAGAAATCTATACTCAAGCTATATGTAAATATAATGAATCATGCACTATGAATGAGTGAATACTGACAGATACGCTCAAAGTACGAACGTTTACCAACGAGCTGCACACTATCGTCAAAAGATTCTAGACTTCACATAGATACCACTGACTGTTTTCCTCTAAGACTAGATACGTTAATAAACTCACGTCAATCCACATTAGACTATAACCAATTCAAATTCATCTTATCATTCATTGTACGATACTATAATCTCTCTCGTGTCCGCATTTATCATCATCAAATTCCTTCATTACAAAACCCTTCATTTTGATTTCAAAACAATTCAAAGAAAACTCAAGACCATTGTAGGCCGAGCTCCGTTGATTCGGGCTGAATACCGGAGGATTTTCATCAAAATCCTTTAACCAAAACCAAAATCCTCACATTAACTTCATAAACCAATTACGTGTCATTAAAAGTCTGAGCCGAAGCTCCTGTGCACTTACTCGATAACGAGCCATGAAGACAAGTGATATGAGCATTTTAGCTCTTGCATGCATTTACTCACTTAAGAGCCCTAAAAACATACGATATGAGCATTTAGCTCTTGCATGCATTTACTCACTTAAGAGCCCTGAACACATACGATACGAGCATTTAGCTCCTCATGCATTTACTCACTTAAGAGCCACGAAAACATACGATATGAGCATTTAGCTCTTTGCATTTACTCACTTAAGAGCCACGAAAACATACGATATGAGCATTTAGCTCCTGGCCAAGCATTTACTCATTTAAGAGCCCTGAAAGTTCTCTTAATGACCATTTGTCATCCACATTCATTTCACGTTTCCATTTCACAAACATCAAATCATTCAATTGAATCCAAAGCCATTTAATCAATCACATGGCAATACCAATCCGTATCCAAAAAGACAACATTTTCCCAAGGTCACATTCGTTCATACATCATCAACAATATATTGCAAACTCATAAGCATGCCCTATTGTACATTGATAAATATTTTAAGTCCACGTTATTCCTCTAAATCTATCACAACGCCCTATGCCACGTATCGAACCCGTAATGATTCCACGGCACATCACCGACTAAGTTCCAAACGAGAATATTATAAAACGAGTGCCAAAGGAACCTAGGGAACTCAACAAGACGAGGCACGAGGATACGAGTCTCATTAAGACACAAGTAATCATACTTGAGAGTGACTTAAACACGTCTAATCATATAGGGAGTCCTAATACGGAACGAATACAACTTAGGAATAGCCAGCAGACATTGGCAGACCGACACACCTTCACTCTAATAATCATAACTTTCTGTGTACTAAGACTTTTAAGGCGATTCCGGTGGCGATGGAAAGCTGACTTCAAGACCTTCGATTCGATATAAAGTTTGCATAAAACGGACATCGGACGAGAACGTTATGTCCGTTCGAAGTGGGCTGAAATCCAGAACACGAGACAGATTGCAGACCAGTTTTCTAAATATCACCATAAATTCAATTCTCAACGGTTTCGGGTGATTCTTGCGGCATTAAAACGAGCTCTAAGTCTACTCTATTCCATATGAAGGAACCAAAATTCAAATCTGAGTTTAAGAAGGCGTAAAACCCCAAAAACGCAGGCCCTGTTCTGCTGATTTTCGGAAATGAAAAAAACAACCTCAAGCAACGAAACAAGACACGATCTAAGTACATAAACACCGTATAAACGCATAACGAGAGTAAGAAATCCCTACCTCAAGGGTTTTGAGCAAAACCCGGCCCTTTGACCAAGTCAACCGTAGCTCCACGAGATCCGATCATGAATTTTCTTGGATATTCGGAAAGCCCGTGCTCCGTATAGCAACTTTAATTCTTGAACCTTATCCGGAATCACGACCTAGGTTGATGAAATCGAAGAGAGAAGAGAGTGGAGTTTTCGGATGGAGAGGAGAAGAAAGAGAGCCGAGAGTGAGAAAGAGAGAGAATGAAGATTATTCTCCTCCTGGGGAAATAAAAGAGGTGGGGGAGTAATCCCCTACTTCTCACACCACACACTCACACGTGCACCCCTCGCTCAATTAACCTTATTTCCTTCCACGAATAAGTCACACCGAATATCTGCACCGTCTATCTCGACGGGCCATACGTTTACAAAAGAAAAAAAAATACGAACTCAAAAATACGGGTCTCTACAGCCGCGGTGCACTCCTCCTTCTCCTCGCCGCCCTTCGTCGCCATCCATGGCCGTTACCACCATGGTCGAGTTCCCGCCCTCCATCACCGCTACCACCGTCGCCGACACCTTCATCATCATATATCTGTTCAAAACAGCAGGTGCCCTTCCAAATCGTAACAAATAACTCGATCTTCGTCGCCTTGTGTCCCTCGGTATGGTTCTTTGCATTTGAAGGGTTTATACACCAGTAAAAACATAAGAATCCTTCTCTTCCTTTCTTTATCCTTCTCTGTGAAGGGTTATATGTTCAGATCTGTTAAGGTTTTGTTTTTTGTACGTTTGTTTAGCTGTTGTTGGGTATATATGGTTATATGTTCAGATATGTTAGGGTTTTGTTTTTTGTACTTTTGATTAGCTGTTGTTGGTAACATATATGGTTATATGTTCAGATCTATTAGGCCGCTGCGCGGACCAATTCATATAAGGTTGTTTATGGTTATATATGGTAATGGTAACATATATGGTTATATATTCAGGTCTATAAACGGTCGTCCAATTGCACTGAAACTGTTTTTTTGCTGGATTTGGAATGTTTTTTGTACTTTTTTTTGTTGCTGTTGAGAAAGATATATGGTTATATACCTGAATATATAACCATATATCATGAGATATATAACGTTTAGGTTTTCGTTTAACAGCTGATACCATGAAACATATATGGTAATATACGAATTCTTGAATCCTTTTTTTAACATATAAAGCTATATGTTTTCATCTATATATTTAACTTTTTTCTTATATGCGCAGAAATGACAAATCCACAAGAAATAGGAGTGTGGTTTCATGAAGTGCCTATTCCAATTTATTGCAAATTGGAGTATCACCACAATGACACCGTGATAATGGAGTTTAGGATGAACTCCAACCTCAGAAGAGCCCTCCACATCAAATCCTTCTACCAAAGGTACCTCATGACGTTGAAGAGCCACATTAGGATCGCTGATCCTGACAAGACAGCCAAGAATATTAGATTTAGAATTTTAATTTGGTTAAAGTCTTTTGGTGTAATTTCTTTGTCTTGTTTTTATATTGCTATTCAGAAGACTCTGAATCCGTTTTGTAGATCTATCGATCAAATTTATAACTACGTAGTTGAACAATAGCAGACTCTGAATCCATTTTTTATTTATTTTGAACACAGATGTTTTGATTGGCGGATGTAATGGTTTCAATGATTGATACTTGTTAAAACTTGAAAATATATATGCACAAACATATAACCATAACCATATATATAACCATAGACAACCTTATATGAATTGGTCCGCGCAGCGGAGTATATAACGTAAAATGTAAGTATTTCATGTTAAATGTGAACTAATAAACGAGTATATAACGTTATATACAGTGTATCAGAAAAGGATAATCTTCATGTAAGTATTTCACGTTAAATGTGAACTGATGAACGAGTATATAACGTTATATACAGTGTATCAGAAAAGGAGAATCTTCATGTAAGTATTTCACGTTAAATGTGAACTGATGAACAAGTATATAACGTTATATACAGTGTATCAGAAAAGGAGAATCTTCTGTCACTCTATTCCAACGTAACTGTTGGGATTTCAAACGTAGAACGGATAATGGGCTAAACTTATGGGATTTGAATGGAAAGGGTAATTTTGTCAGGCATTATTTCCCTTTTTAAATGCAGTGGACTTTAGGCTTTACCAAATACATATTAGTGGACTCAGATACTGAGCTCCTCGGCGGTTATTCTTGGGTTCCAGTTGCTCGCGGGGTTCGCGTCGACGTCGGAGTTCTTGCCTGTCGTTTGTTTGGTGGGTGGTGGCGGCCGTTGGTTGCGGGTTAGGGTGGAGGTAGCTGGTGGTGGTTTGGGCAGGTGGGGATGTGGTTGGAGGCGGGTGGTGTGGTTTAAGGGGCTGGGTTTCTCTGGGTTTCAGGTGGCCGGAGGTGGTGACCTGGGTTGGTGGAGGATTTGTCTGTTGCGGTAGGGCGGCTGTGCGTGCATTTGCTAGTGATTGAAAGAGATTTTGGATTAGGGTTTGTTTTGGCTCTTTTTGGGCCAGGCCTATGTGGTTTCTTGGTTAATCTTTTGGGGCCTGGCCTTTTGGGTGTTGGTGGGCTTTGACCCATCATTTTATTTTCTTTTTGTTTCAATCTTTGGTTGGATTTCCCTTCCCCTCCCCCCCACTTGCCCTCCCCCCACTTGATGTACCCTTTGTCAAGTGTTCTTAATAAAACTTGTGTTGCCTATCAAAAAAAAATACATATTAGTGGACTTAGTGGGTTAAAAACTTGATCAGTGGACTTAGTGGGTTAGAAACATGCTATAGTGGATCTCCCACCAATTTTTTAAATAATATATTACATGTCATTTCTTAATTTTGAGTCACCCACTTTTAAAAATTCGAATTGGTTAACATTGTGTAATGGGTAGTCTGAATATCTTGAAAATATACTACAGGGGAGATGCTGGTTGGACCAGCTAGAGCACTCTTCATGGATGAGATATCAACTGGCTTGGACAGTTCTACAACTTTTCAGATTGTGAACTCAATCAAGCAGTACATCCATATCCTTCAAGGAACTTGTGTTATCTCCCTCCTCCAGCCGGCACCAGAAACTTATGACTTATTCGATGACATAATTCTTCTCTCAGACGGTCAAATTGTATACCAAGGGCCCCATGAGAATGTGCTTGAGTTCTTTGAACACACAGGCTTCAAGTGTCCAAACAGGAAAGGGGTGGCTGACTTCTTACAAGAAGTAAATTCTTGAACTCAAATGTTCTCTGAATACTTCTCATAATCTACTGATATTCTTTAGGACACTAATGTTTCGATATGGATTGTGAAAACCGATACTACTGTACACCATTGGCGGAGCCACACATTAATTTTAGCGGGGGAAAACCAATTTCATGATAAAGAAATCTCCACTCAACAACGTTGAATTTCACTAATCAAGGCCTAATGGTTGTAGCTGAGGTGTACATAAAGCCACAAAAAGCTTGTCAATGCACGTTTCACAATGTCCCAGATACTTTTGTCTCACTTTTATATCCTTTTTACGCATACATAGAAGCTAGTACCAATATTTGGTTAGCCTTTTGCATCAACGATCCCTCGTTGATGAATTTGCTAGTAAAAGTTCCTACTTCGGTATTATCAACTTGCTATTTATTAAAAAATATGTAAAAGTTAAGTTGTAGCAGTAGTCCCAGGGACAAAAAGTAAAAGAAAATTCCAGTGCCAATGCAGTGTTCATGAAGCTATATGCGTGTCAGATACAACTTTGATTCTTGTGATCATAGGTATCAATAGTGCTATGGTTTGTAGCATGGTCTCCTGGTGTTTGAACTAGTTATTTATGGTCGACTTAATTAGTACCCTTTTTTTTGGTATGCGTTGCAAACACTTTTAGGTAGCATGAATAGCCCTTGTTAGAGCTTTTCCCACATTGATTAATTATCACCTCTAAAACTAACATATGATCTTGGGCGGCCTTTCCACTAATTGCCAGTTGGTTATAAGTTGGATGCTTTTGCAAATAATGTGGGGTGGTGATTCACTCGGTGTAAGATGGGTCGGATCTTCCAAGTGTTCCTCCTCATCTGAACAGGCCTACAAAACAAGAACCGGTTAGCGTCACCTGGCTAGACTCAGCCGAAGGGCACTTTGATGCCTAAGTTAGACACTGGGAGAGAAGAGGGTAAGGAAAGTACATTAGATCTCAGATCTAGAAAAGGCATACCTTTTTAGGGTTGCATCCTTAGGCTTTTATCGAAAAATTGTACTTGCTCCCCAAGTAAGTTCGTGCTAGGCACGAGCCCTGTAACCTAACTCGTAATCATTTAGGTAGGTGATGTCATGCGTGACACTCAGTGTGCACGTGGCTGATCACACGTGGCTAGTATGTGTGACTGAGGCGCCACTTATAGCCACGTGTGATAAGCCAATCGGATTCTAAGTGGGTCTCCTATGACGAGAGGTCCCACGACCAGTCGGACTCGGCCCACTATCCACTACACATAGTATGAACGCTAGGCTTCCGGAGGCTCTTGGACAACACACTCTTGATTGATTCCCTCGTTGTTTGTGCCTAAGTGCACCGTATTTTGTTATGATCCCTATGATATGGATCTCTTCTTTACCTCTCCACATGCGAGTTAGGTGTCGCACTTGTGGGGATGTGTTAGATCTTGTCCCACATTGGTTAATTGTGACCTCCAAAACTAGTATATGAGTCTAAGTAACCTCTCTAGTCGTTGCCATTTGATTTTGAATTGGATGCTTTAAAAGTCCTAATTATAGCATGATCTCTTGTATTATTCTTCATCAGAGCAAAACAGCTGCAACTACGGTAGATATAGCAGTTCTTTCTTGTGTGTATGTGTTTACACTTCTGATCTCTTTGAGTTTTTGCGCTTGTAACCCCTAGCTAGATCCCATGTTAGGGTTCAGCAAATTCCTAATAAGTTTGTTGGCAGGAAGCATAGGTGAAGTCAAGGAAAGATCAAGAGCAGTACTGGACAAGGAGACATGAGCCTTATGGTTTTGTTACTGCCAGGGAATTTGCAGAGATATTTCAGTCCTTTCATGTTGGTCGGAAGCTAGAGGACGAGCTTTCCATCCTGTTTGACAAAGCCAAGAGCCACCCGGCGGCCTTAGCAACTAATAAATATGGTGTCAGTAAGAAAGAACTGCTGAAAGCTCTCATAACCAGGGAGTACTTGCTCATGAAGAGGAATTCTTTTGTCTACATATTCAAGATGACTCAAGTTGAGTGGTTTACATGTCGAACACATCAAAATATCGACAAGACTTCTTAAAAATTTGATTTTGACAGCAGAAGCACTCGTTCTCATATTTATATTAGTCTTAATGGTTTCCAGCAAAAAACTTTTTTGATGTTTATTGCAAATTGGTTCTTTTTCCAATAATCATGAAAAACAAGTTTTAAAATCCGATAACCCAGCAAGACTTAGGAAAATGTTTTGAAAATAGTAATTCCTAAACAAAAAACGAAGAGGAGATCATGTTTTTCTCTCTCTTTTTTTTCAGCTTATTATAATGGCATTCGTTGTGATGATGATATTTTTACGAAGTGAGATGAGCAAGAAAACAATAGAAGATGGTGTGATTTTCATGGGTGCTCTCTTCTTTACTCTCCTTACGGCTATGTTCAATGGGTTCGCGGAGCTAGCCATACCATCATGAAACTTCCTCCATTTTACAAGCAAAGGGATCTTCATTTTTTTCCTGCTTGGGCATTTGCTTTGCCCGCATGGATCCTCAAGATCCCAATAACATTTATAGAAGTTGGTATTTGGGTGTTCACCACTTATTATGTCATAGGTTTTGATCCAAACGTCGGAAGGTAAATTGTGTAACTATTATTTATGCTTTGGGTTTTCAATTTCATTTCAAAACCTGATAAGTTCCTCAATGGCAGGTTGTTCAAAATGTACCTTCTGCTCCTTTGTGTTAATTAGACAGCATCTGAACTGTTTCGACTTGTTGCTGCATTAGGACGAAACATGATTGTGGCAAACACGTTTGGCTCATTTGCATTACTTGCAATTCTGGTGTTGGAAGGATTTATATTGTCAAGAGGTAAGGAAAACAAAAAAACAAAATACAAAAAGTGCCACAAAAGTATAACAAATGTGCATATACATGAATACATATATCTTTTGCGTCAAATGTAAGGATCAATACTTTCTTTGCCTCAGATGATATAAAGACGTGGTGGATATGGGGTTATTGGGCCTCGCCTCTGATGTATGGGCAGAACGCTATAGCGGTGAATGAATTTCTTGGGGACAGTTGGAGACACGTAAGCATCTTTTCTTTACTTTTTTTCCCTATAATTCGGCCTAAACGAAACTAAAAAGTGAATTTTAATTATGATCATCTGGAATCGGGAAATTTTGTGCTATAGGTGCCTCCTAATTCTACAGAATCATTAGGAGTATTGGTTTTGAAGTCTTGTGGAATATTTCCAGAAGCCCATTGGTATTGGATTGGAGTAGGAGCTTTAGTTGGATATGTTTTTTTGTTCAATGCCTTGTTCACTTTGGCTCTCGCATATCTCAGCCGTAAGTAACTAATTTATCTATTTTGCAGTATGTATTTTTTTTCAACTTTTAGCAAAGCCTAGCAAGCTTATGTGGTTCAACCAAGGTTTTAAATATCAGTCATTACATAACGATATTAGCATCTTCCAATACTGTTACACTGGGATATACGGGTGGGATGGATAAGCACATGTGTTTTGGCAGGTTCCCTTCACGTATTGGTCTTTTTCCTATTCATGGACAAGTTCACGGCCAATACTCTACCTTTATGGGTTATTTAGGCACTTTACAAGTTTCTTTTTTATTCTAATTAATTTCTAAACATTCAAAACCACTGCAACCGATTCCCGCTATGTATTGTTTGATACTCCAATACCGTTACACTGCAACCACTATCATTACATGTCCTGATACCATTACTTAAAACCTTGGGTTCAACACATGTTCAACTTCCCTTAATTAATTTATTTGCATGATGCAGCATTTGAGAAGCCTCAGGCAATTCTTTCTGATGAAACCTTAGGTGAGAGAAAAGCTTGTAATGCAGGAGAAGTTATTGAGCTCCCTTTGAGAGATAAGAGCTTGTTCGGTGGGACATTTAACTTTCAACTGTCCTTTTCCAATTTGCGAGTTTCTAGTTATAAGATACTTGTCTCATGCATACTTATGAAGGAAGGGGAGATGAAGTTCAAAGAAGTGCATCATTGAAATCAAGCTCTTCAAGAATGGGGAGCACTAGTGAGGCTAACCAAAACAGGGAGCGGGGAATGGTTCTACCATTTGAGCCCCTTTCCATCTCTTTTGATGATATCAAGTATTCTGTAGACATGCCACAGGTATCTTCTACTTTTAAGGGTAGGAACTTCAAGAGACTTGTTTGAACTCAAGTGCTAAACTTGAACCAATTACAATGTTATTTGGGTTTTATATGCTAAAAAAAATCTTCGTGTACACTTCTGCTTGGTTTTACCGTTTAAATAGAATATTGATGTGATCTGTTAGTCAATGGTAGGAAAATCAATACCATGTTTGATTTTAAGTGATGGAAATGAAGACCCTGGTTTATGCATTTTGCATTCCTTATGAAATCCAAAACTATATGCTTCAAAAAGCTTATCGTGATGCTTCAATTTTCTCTGTACAAAGTGCTGAAGTTGGTACGGCAATGGCAGGAAATGAAAGCACAAGGTATACCAGAAGACCGGCTAGAACTCCTGAAAGGAGTGGGTGGTGCTTTTAGACCAGGAGTCCTTACAGCGCTAATGGGTGTTAGTGGGGCCGGTAAGACCACTATGATGGATGTCTTGGCTGGTAGAAAAACTGGTGGATATATTGAAGGGAGGATCTTGGTATCAGGATACCCAAAGAAGCAAGAAACATTTGCTCACGTAGCTGGATATTGCGAGCAAACTGATGTTCATTCTCCTCATGTCACAGTTTACGAGTCTTTGAATTACTCTGCGTGGCTTCGGTTGCCTCATGAAGTTGATTCTGCCACCAGAAAGGTGAGTTATCAGTTATAAACGTAGTTAAGAAGGTCCTTTGTTGTTGCAGTTTTTGATTCTATTTTTCTGATTTATTTTATTGGAGAACACAAAAATGTTTTTTGGGTTGATGGTTTCTAGAGCTTTTGTTCCCCTAGAATTTTTGCGAGATTACAACTTTTCAAGAACATCAAAAAGATGTTTGTATATCCTCAGGAGCAATACCCCTCATAAATAAACAACTTACAAAAGAAATCATCAGTGTATTTTATTTTCGCGAATTGCTTTCTTAATAACTATTCTGCAATACTGATTTGGGCTTATGCACAAAAGTAACAAAGCTTTTAAAAATAATGTATTTTTTCGTTTAGTAAAATTCTTTGGAAAGAGTTCTGCAAAAATATAGGCTTAAAAACCAAGATATCAGAAGTAATAGGTTTCTAACACTAAGTAGTTACACAAAAACTATTTTTTTCCAAAAAAAAATTGAAAAACTATTATTTATTTCTAATAAATAGTAGTTTTTATTAGTTTCAAAACTATTTTTAGAAAAACTATTTTGTATGTTCACAATTTTTAGTTTTTTGTAGTTTGAAAATGTGATATGGCAAGTTTTGGTTATTCAATTTTAATTATGCCATTGTGGACTTCTACATTGCTAACCTTAGCAAACTCTTAAATGGATAATCAGCTTTGGATAATCAAAAGCTGATGTGGCAACTTTTGGCTATCCATTTTTTATTATGCCATAGTGGATACCCTTACACAATATATGAGGACCTCTGAACACACTCGATCGAAGACCCACGAATTCGAACATGGTCAAGTAAATGTCTTCACATGTATATGCACAGCTATATCCAAAAAAAAATCCATGGTTCGTAAAATTCATAAGCATTTAAAATAACACATATCACGTCAAGAAAATATTTAATAAATATAAAGTTAGACATGGGTCTCTACACCACCTCAAGTAAGTCAAGTGGCGATACTGCACGGAACCCCTTAATTTGTCTCTTTACCATTTCAAGTTATATGCCTTGGCATTTATCTGAAATTATTTCCAATATATGGTAGGGTATTACATTAACTCTACATGGTGATTGAATCAAGAGAAACAAAGAAACAATCACAGAATTGAGTACACCCCCTTGGGTATCAAAAGATCTATGCTTTGCCACTCAGTACTCGCAGTCTTTCTTCACCCAATGTATGGCATGCCTATGGAAACAACACCTATCATACTGGCGAAACCCACCATACACTGCAATGAGATTCTTGCTCACAACTATTATAGCTTTGCTGTTTGGGACAATCTTTTGGCATATTGGCTCCAAAAGGTAATCCACAAGCCATGGAACCCCCACTCTCTAATTTGTCTATCCATTTCGTAGTTTCTAAATCCGTGCATTTGTGTTGGATTTCAGGGGAACACAACAAGATATATTCAATGCAATGGGATCTATGTACAGTGCTGTCATTTTTGTTGGTGTACAAAATGCCATGTCAGTGCAACCAGTAGTAGCTGTTGAGAGAACAGTCTTTTACAGGGAAAAGCAGCAGGAATGTACTCAGCTTTGCCTTATGCTTTTGGACAGGTATTGGCTGTATTCTTCTGTTGAGCTTATCATAGAAAACTGCAAGCTTTAATTAAGTACCTTCCTACAAAGAAAACCAATGATGTTCTGTATTATTGGCTTACCTTCCAAGTGGGATTTGTCATATATATATATCTATACTGCCAACGTGCAAAGATAAGGAAAAAATAAGAAAACAAATCAAAGACCAAAACAAGTAGGCCGAAATTAAAGTCATCTGAACTGTGATCAGTAGCAGATCCTAATTTAATCTAATTTCAACACCTAAAACTAACAAATAGTATTTGGGAAGTAGCAACTTGGAATGCACTGAAGTTCTATAGTACAAAAGTTGACAACCCATTCATCCAACTGACTGTAACAGTGGGAGCTTGTTGCCATATTCTATAATGTACATGAACGGGCATAGTCAGAATTTGTACATGGTGGGGTTGAATCTGACCTTGAAACCACGCATAAGGTTGAGAGCGATGTTAGAGAACCTAGTTAATAGTGGTGGTAACGAGAGAGAGAGAGAGAGAGAGAGAGTTGTGGATAGAAATCTGAATGACAGAGGAGAAATAAGGATAGATATGCTCTGGGAAAACCTTTTTAGGTAATTGGAAAGAGAAACTATTACGTATAGGTGAAACCATTATGTATTCTAAGATAATAGTGACGACAACTTTGGTTTTGCTTTTTCGGGTAAAAAGAGAACGTTATACTGTATATGAAAGAAGTAGAAATACATAAATAACTTTAATACGGACCATCATACTAATTATGTATGGACCATCAAAACTAAGATGTAGGGTGTTACAAAAACAGGCCAAATCGGACCGAACTGATTGTTTTTTCCGGTTTTCATTTAAAACCGGTCCGGTCTGGTTTGATATAATTTAAATTTTTTATTCCGATTCGGTTCCCGATTTTGGAGAGTTACAAACCAGACCGGACCAGTTCTATACCTCTATGTAAAAATTTTAAGTAGGGGGGCTCAAACTCGAGACCTCAAGCGCAATATTGCCTCACCTTACCACTTGGCCACCAGACCTGTTGACTTTTTTACGTCGAATATTTATATTATATTTATTACATACATATGTGTGTTTTATAACTATTAACTACATACCCTAAGATCCACTCCCTCAAATTTCCATCCCTCATTCCAGCCGACTTCAGTCTCCCTCTCCTCACGGCGATGGAAGTCAACAGTGACTCTCTCTCTCTCACACACACACCCCATAGATCTGGTAGTAGGAGATCAACAAAACCCGTCATCCCTCTCATTCTCACTCCCCTCGTCCATCATCTCCGATTGAATCAACTGAAAACCCACTACAAGAAAAATTAAATTGGGTGACGAATGAAAATCCTCACAAATTGCATGTTTTTCGTCACAAATAATATAGGTGACGGAAAAAAATTTGTCGACTAAAGGTTGTCGAGGATTCCTACCTGGTGATGAAATCTATTTTTCGTCACCTATAGTGCCTTTTGATGACGAAATATTTCATCACAAAAAAGTGAATAATTGGTGACGAAATTTTTTTCCTCGCTTATTGTGCTTTTTGACGACGAAATTTTTTGTCATCAATTATTCCTTTTGGGGACGAAAAAATTCGTCACCGATGGGTCACATCGTTGATGAAAATTTTCGTCACCAATATAAGAAATCGGTGACGAAATTTTTCGTTGCAAAAGACGTTTTCATATGGAAAAAAAATCCTTCTTTCTTGCTCCTACTAGGTTTCAAACCCGAGTCCTTTGAGTTTTTCGCGCAAGCTCCGACCAACTGCACCACAGACACTTTTCACTAAATATTTGAAATATCTAATATATAACATATATGTTTAACATGAAAATATATTTCGAATGTAATTTTGAACCTTTAAACATTAAAATTAGCAATTTTGATAAACATGAAAGTTGTAGGCAATTGAGTTATTGTTCAAACCCAATTTGAATTATCTCAATTGGAGTTTTTAGTAAAGAGTTATGTCCGAAATACATTTAGTGACAAAGCGCAATTCATAAATTTCATCACGAAATGTACCCATTTGACGACGAAATATATTTTTTGTCGCTAAAAGAGTTAAAATGGTGACGAAAAATAATTTCGTCACCAAAGTTAAGCATTTGGTGACGAAAAAGATATTTTGTTACTAAATTGGTCTCATTTGGCGACGAAATATATTTTTTGTCACCAAATGATTATCTTTGGCGACGAAAAATAATTTCGTCACCTTTTTTAAGCTTTCGGCGACGAAAAATGTATTTCGTCGCCAAGTGGGTACCTTTGGTGACGAAATTATTTCATCACGGAAGTTGTCAAAATATTGACAAATTTATTTTTTCGTTGCCAAATATACTCATTTAGTGAAAAAATTAAATTTCGTCGTCACTTTTTCGTCACCAATTTTCATTTTTCTTGTAGTGACCCTTCGGATCCACTGATTTTTCACTTCAAAACCCCTTAAATTGGAGCTTCGAAACCCTTTAGTGGTGATTTGGGCATGATGGTGGCAGGGCGAGGATGGCCTGATGGTGGTGGTGGCCGTGTATGGTGGTTTTGTTGTGGTAGAGCAAGAAACCGGCCAAACCGGAGAAACCGATTGAAACCGGACCGGTCTTGTTTCAACTGGTTCCGGTTTCCAAATTCTCCAAACCGGATAACCAGTTCGGTCCCAAAAATCAGTGTAAACCGGACCGAATCACCCCTATGTACTATGAACCTTAAGAATCCTAGAAAATATAAAATTGAGTATCATCCTCACTCTACGGCCGCCAATCATCAAGGAGCAACAAATCTAACATACAACCATAGTTCAAAACAAGACCCTTGGTAGATCAACCCACGCTACGTGGAACTTGGAAGTTGATTAACAAAAAAAAAAAATCTAAAATAGTCAAGTGTAATTGGAGACTATTGTTTTTGTTAATTTTCATGAAGGTTCTCAATTTTTTTCTCATTAGTTGTCGTATTATGCAGGTTGTGATTGAGCTCCCATACATTCTTGTTCAAAGTGTCATTTATGGAGTCATAGTCTACAGTATGATCGGATTTGAGTGGACAGTAGCCAAATTCTTTTGGTATTTGTTCTTCATGTATTGCACCTTCTTATACTTCACATACTATGGGATGATGACAGTAGCTGTAACTCCCAACCACAGCATCGCAGCCATAGTTGCTTCTACCTTCTATGCTTTATGGAACCTTTTCTCCGGCTTCATCATTCCAAAAACAGTAAGTTCTAATAGATTCAATTCAAATTCCACGATCGAGATAACCACTCAAAAAGTGTCTTAGTTTAGTTTTTCCCTTTTACTATCGTCGCAGAGGATTCCATTGTGGTGGAGGTGGTATGTCTACATTTTCCCGGTATCTTGGACTTTGTACGGATTAGTTGCTTCATAGTTTGGAGACATTCAGGACAGGCTTGACACGGGTGAAACAGTCAAACAATTTGTGGTAAATTACTTTGATTTTAGGCATGATTTTGTGGGTTATGTTGGTATAATTGTGGCCGGGATAGCTGTGCTCTTTGGGTTCATATTTGCCTTCTCAATTAAGGCATTTAATTTTCAGAACAGATAATAATGATGTATGTCAATAGCATCGTGAAGATTTGTGCAATGACAATGATGCCTGAGACCATATTTTCGAAGCTTACTTGGACAGACTTTTTGCACTCACCAAATTTTCGAAGCTTTTATTTTAGTGTCTTTTTATGCAACTTGCAGGTGGTATATATGCATATCACCATATGTAATCAAGTAGGTACATAATTGAATCCCTTATGGTTTAGACTTCTTGAGGTTGTTGGTGGCTTGGTGTGCATTGAGTTCCTTTTGACCGTATGTTAAGAGGCCTAGCCTGCCTTTTGCAGAGGTACAGATAGTTGCTTCACTTGTAACAAGCCAGCACTCGCTTGAAATTAAGAAACTTTGTGTCGAGCATGACTGGGGCATGATAGGGATGTCAATTAATTGGCTTCAAGCTGACTCTCTCCTTCATTACGCAACTTTTATTATGCGCAGAATAACAAACTTTGAATTTGGACTGATCACCAACCAGGAGATAAGTGAACATAATAGTACAAGATTCAGAAATGAGTAGAAGCAACTACACAAGAACAAAGGAATTTTCGCCTTTCTGTTTAAAAAGATTTGTTTCCATCAAGCACGACCGTTGAGTAAATGGTTCTGCGGAGTATAGAGTACTAGTAGATAGAGAATGGAGAGGATAGGTAGGAGGGTTTTTGTGTGGTTGAGTAAATGGATGGTTGGTATGAATGGACATTGATTGATTTTGTAGACATCGAAACAATGAGGTTTTATTTCGGCTGTCCATTCCACTCTCTTCACGGAACCCTCCCCTCCCCCAATTGATCTACCTCCTTGGTGACACAAACTACTTATTTCTCCTGTTCTAATCCATTCTAGTACTAGTGCTCGCTCTCTCTCTCTCTCTCTCTCATCTATAATCATTTCGTGGAGACTACCAGGAAAGGCAAGGACCAGAATTTGTTCTTAGGGCCAGATTCATTCCACAAAGACGTAATTGTCACTAATATTCGTCACAACGAAGATCAATGTTATAAAAGTCCCTGACCTAATCATTCGATCTCCTTTTATTTTGAATCTGGATGTCCCTCACACGAAAATGGGAATCTTGCAAAGGAAAAAAGACAAGTCGGCAGAAATGTGTAGTGGTGATGATGTTGGATTTGTTGAAATCTTAATTATTATTGGAAGAGGCCAGTTATTTTTCAGGAAAAAAATTGGGAGGATATCCATACATATGTGTGCATGAGGATGGATGTATTGTGGTTGAAGAGAAATTGCTATGGCATGTCCTTTCTAAGTGGGACGATGATGACATATTGGATGTGGAGAGAGAGAGAGAGAGAGAGAGAGAGAGAGAGAGAGAGAGAGAGAGAGAGGGACGGAGAGAGATTTTTGATAATAGGGGGAAAATGCAAGGATGCCACCAGGGGGATTCGAACTCCCACATGGGGGATCCGGATCATCTGTGAGGATTAAGTGAGGCTTTTAACTTGGAGGTGCCATCTCATTAATGAAGAGATCTAAGGGTTCACAATAGTCCTCCTTGTTTTTTTTAAAACAAAATTACGCCATTTAAAGGGACAAGAAAGTAACGGAGAGAAAACCCCAAACGGCTCATTCTTATTCTCTTTCGTTACCTGAAGCTTCACTTTATCAAATTTAAGGTCTACTTTGGATCAAAAACTCAAGATCTAGTTTGGATAAATAACTGAATTAGCTATTTTTTTCTTTATTTAATTTTATTTTTTTGCATTCGTTAGTTTCCTGTCAAATGTTTGTGGATTATTGGATCATCTCGACTAGAGAAATCGGAAAAGTAAAAAATTACGATGGAAACTCGAATTTTTGAATAAAGACCAAAAAAACAAAAAAAATATTGTCTTTTTGGCTTATACAGTAACGGACTTTTCTAAGGTTTTAAAATTGAAGAAAAATTCTTCTTTTTTACTATTAAGATAACAGTAAGTGTAATTTTCGAAGATAACAGTTATTTTTTGATAAATGCTTGAGTCAAAAAATAAGAAAGCAAGGAAAAAGTGGTTCAAAAATAACAGTGAAGAAAACACAAGCGGATAGTTTTCGAAGATAACGGAAGAGAAGAAGAAATGGTGAAGAAGAATTAGCCGTTTGGGGGTTTTTTCTTCGTTATTCTCTTGTCCCTTTAAACGGCATAGTTTTGTTAAAAAACAGCGAGGAGGACGGTTGTGAACCCTTAGATCTCTTCTTTAATGAGGTGACACCTCCAGATAATTAAAAGCCTCACACGATCCTTACAAAGAGATTCTCATAAGGGATCTGGATCCCCAGGCAGAGGCACAGGTTGGCCTCAAGGCAGAGGCTTTTACCACCGAACTAAAAGGTACTTTTTGTAATTCCTTCTAATAAGGACTAAAAAATGAAGACCTTAAATGCGGACCTCATAGTCTAGAGCCTTTCGGGTCATATTTTGATGATCCAAACCGTTCAACTTGTTTAAAACATATTTTTAAGGGTACACGCGAGAAATCGGCTCAAAATCTAACCGGAAAGTGCTTGATCCAAATATTTTTTTACATAGAATAGTTCTTGTCAAGCTTTATGAAAAACTGTTTGGATCAAGCATTTCCCGATCATATTTTGAGTTGATTACTTATGGATACCCTTAAAAACATGTTCTAAACAAGTTGAATGGTTTGGATCATCATAATATAACCTGGAAATGGAAAGTCTGCATTTTAACAAAATGAGGGATCCCATAGTAGAATATAACTTTTGGTGTAAATTTATTTATTTGGAATGGGGGTTGGCACGTGCCACACCCTCCCTCTACGTAGCTCCGCCCTTGCATGTATGTATAGCTGCATAATTTCAAAATGCAAAATAATACAGCTAACCCCCATTGCTAATACTAACACACAATTCTAAGTGAATTCTTTTGTAAACAAAATTATGGGTATTGACGCAGTGGAACTTACATGAGGGCTAGAAAGTGTCATAGCAGACGAGATAAGGGTAAAATATGTACATGTCCCTTAAACTATCCCGAAAATATTTACTTCCCCCTTCAATCAATTGATCACCCTTGCCCCTTCAACTACAAAACCATTACATACTAAGGACAATCTGTCCCTCCCATCCAAAGCATTGTATTAGAGAGATGCCCTCGTCACCCAGCAAGACGAACAGCCCCACCGCCCTCCACAGTTAAAACCACTGCCACTGATCTACAACCGCCGAACACCCAAAACAGAGCCACTGAACACAACCAACAGTACTTGCAAGAAAAACTCCTCAAAGATAGAGACCGAATCTGGGATCCAACAACGGCTACGACGAGGCCCATTGAAGTCGACGAACAACATATCATGGAAACCACCACCGTATACCACCGCAGCCCCTAATCGCCGTTAGGCATACCCGTTACCTTCCAACAAAGAATAACGGTTGGGGACTGGCAACATAAACCTAGAACAACATGCCGTTAAGCCCGAAGTCACCGCATTCACAATGCTGACGAGGCCGATCCACGAGCAGAGGAAGTGAGAGGAAAAAATAGGAGAGGGAGGGAAGGAGAAAGGATCGGAGAACATGAGAGGAGAGAGGTAGAGGGCTCACAGTAGGGGGTAGGTGGTAGAGGGAGGCGACCCCCCCCCCCCCCCCAAGGCGGAATGTCATGCCCTCGATTTTCAACATAAACCAATAACACATTTTAAATAAAGAACCTCGCTTACCATGCATAATACCCAAAAAGGTGTTTCCCGCCTGTTAAGTTACAAACAAGTCCCCATTCTTAAAGAAATACAACATTGGCACCACGACCCAGATTAGCTTAAATATAATTACATGTACGGAGTGTTTCAACTTTCTAGTCAAAAGGAGTTCATGAATATTTAGTTACAAAACCATCTTGATCAAAAGCCAAACTATTACAAGATGAATAAGTAACTAAAAGTGGTAAGCTTCCAAAAATTCGTCCACATCCCAAGCACGCATTGCATGAAGCTATTGTCCGGCATTAGAACCTGAAAAAAAGGATTTTGTTGAGCCATACTAGCCTAGTAGGAAAATCTTTACCAATGTTATATGCAATCATGTTGATAGTGCAAATGAGAAAGGATAAGGAAACACAGCTCGATGCCTAATTATCAATCGATTTGTAAATGAACCTCTATCTAGATTAAGTGCATAGGTTACATGACACAATGACTCCGACAATCCCAACTCAACTCGCTAACCCAAACTCCCACCTTCGTTATTTCCACCCCTTGCATTATCGTACAACACAACGAGGATTACCGTGTTACCACCCCTTGCGTCACAGTGATCCCTAACAACTCGGGTCACCGTATTACCACCCCTTGCGTTACGAAACCCTTCATAGTCTCCATATTACCACCCCTTGCGCTACGGGACTCCCTAAGCCAACTTCCGACCCAAACGACTAAATTCTCAAATAACATGTAGGCTAAGACTTCCCCAAGATCACATTCATGGACGTAACATCACAAAACATGCCAATGATATCATAAATGCGTCATGAACAATCACAAATACCATCAATCAATAGAATGCAATTAACGACGTTATTAACTAGGTAATTCCTTATTCGGTTCGTGCTAACGGAAGGCCAACGGACAAGGATAGCATCGAAAGGTCAAAGGAAGTCAAATAGATGAACTTGAGATAGATTAGGAGGTGTCCAAGAGGGTTTAGAAGTGGTCGGGGGTCAAAACAATCGACGAAGGAGCAACAGGAGCAAAACCTGGAGTTAAGCTCCTGATATCGATACGGGCAAAATCCGTATCGATACAACACAACCTGACCAAAAAGATAAGCTTATGGTATCGATACAGCACGAAATCTGTATCGATACCACGGGGCTTCGAGTGACGATTTCTGCAGATTTTCAGGGTACGAACTACAACCAAAATCCAACAATCCACAGCTCGATTCTACACCAAAACAACGGATAAACATATAAAAGAGGTCAAGAAGTTCCTACCTCGCAACAATGTCCGAGATTCAAGCGTTATTGAACGAGCCCTAGCCTTTCGAACTCCGAAGCTCCGATTCGAACTCGACCCAAGGATTTTCAAGCTTATGAACGCGAATGGAAGGCTTGAATGAGGTTGATTCTTGAAGAGTTTGGATGGTAGAGTGGAGTTTTGTGTGAGGGGAGAGGAGAGAGATAGATGGACGGATGAGAGAGAGAGAGAGAGAGAGAGAGAAACGGCGTGAGAGAGGGAGAGAGGTATGGAGATGCTTTTTATCTCCTACAAAAACACTCACCAAATATATACTACTATATTCTTAAATCACGCATTTACTCCCTCATGTCTCAATTCCTTCACTTTGGTCCCCAATTCAAATATTCACCAATTAATCCATATTTTCTCAATTAGGCATTTAATAAATATTTCAAGAATAAAAAAAAAATATTCGGGTCTCTACACGGAAACCCTAGTGGAGGCTACAAGCTAGAGAGAGAGAGAGAGAGGAGTGGAGAGAGAATCCAAGAAATGAATAGAAGAAACTTAGGGCTTGTTTGGTTGGATTTTAAGGGAGGTTTTTGGAGTAATGAGTAGAGAAAGAAAGAAAAAAAATTATTAGGGACTCTGCGCGCACGACTATTCTGCAAAAAACTAAATACTTGAGTTTTCTTGGATATTTTCGAAAAACCTTGAGTAAAATTCATCCTTTTTTATTCTTTTGAATTAATAAACCACAAAAGTTTGATACAAAACTAACAAACGCAAAAAAAAAAAAAAATCGCATAAGGAGACCAAAAAAGCACGAAAGCTAAGGAGTACAACAACTAACTATTGAAAAATTCGATCAAGTACTTTCAATTATCCAAATGTATGAGATTTTTTACGAGGTCACTCAAAAAATAATTTAAAATTTATGAACCGCTCGAATTTTTATTATGAATCCCCAAAGTTATCCCACAAAGTAAGGTGTACATAATCTGGTCTAGTTTCCAAAAAAAAGCCAACTTGTCTTCTTGTTTAGTCCTTATCCAATTCTTTCCTGCTTTTGTTAGTTTTAAGTCAAGCTTTTGTAAATTATTGAATTGTCTCGACGAGAGAAATCACAAAAATAAAAATAAAAATAAAAATTAACTTTTACAAAATTTAGCTCCAAAAGCCCATCTTAATTTTGAGCTAAATCTTGGATATTTCTAAAAAAAATATGGATAGAAGTCATATTTTTATTTTTCGATTTTCCTCGTCGAGACAGATCAAATGCACAAAGGTTTGAGGCAAAACTAAAAAATATGAAATGTTTTTTTGAATAACAGTGGTGTTTTCACTAATGAATAAGTTTTAAGAAAAAATTTGTAGCAATCAAGTTGTTAGGTGTTTCCGATAGTAAATAAATTGTTAAGAAATGTCAAATTATTTCTGGAAGTGAATAAATTAAAGATGAGTTTGTGAGTATAGTTACTGTAGGGAAAAAAGTTTTTGGTTGACAACTTTTTTGTTACTTTAAAGTGTAAACAAGATGGTAAAATACTAAAATTTATCAATTAGTGTGAACGAGACGGAAAAAATGCTTGCTTTTTCGTTTTTTGCTGGTGGAAACATGGCGGTACAAAATAGAAGAAAAAATTCCAAAAAGTAAGAACATACTACCTCTGTCCCAAAATCTTTGTTCTTTTGGGGAGTGCGTGTCATTTTTCAATTAATTATATCTTACAATCTATAATCTTTTAGGTAATTTTAAAAACTTTGTAAGGAAAACGTGACACGTAGAATAGGTATCATGGGTTTCTAAGGGCAAACTAGGCATTCAATAAAAATGCAAAGGACCTCTGACATTAGAAAGTTTAAGTACGGTCAAAGAAAGGAAAATGTGACACGTGGAATAGGTATCATCCGCCCATTAGGTAGACGGTAGAGGGACCGTTAATAATATATAACACAGTTTAAAAAAGAATGTATTCTAATTTTTAATTCGTTTGAACCAGTGCAAATATATTGTTATTCTGATCATATTATTCTAAATTGTCATAGTTAAATTTTGTCTCTTAGACTCTCATAATTAAGTTTCTACTCTTTATTTGGAACCCTCTATGAAGCAGAAACTTAATTATGAGAGTTCTAAAGATAAAATTTAATTATGACCCTTTTGGAATAATATGATCTGAAAAATAACATCTTCGCACCGATTCAAACGGATTGAAAATTTGAGGAATTAATTTTTTAACTATAATTTTTTATAACACAGTTTAAAAAATTAAGTGCTCCAACTTTTAATTTGTTTAAATTTTATCTTTAAGACTCTCATAATTAAGTTTATATTATTTATTTGGGACCCTATAGAGTAGAAACTTAATTATGAGAGCCCTACAGACAAAATTCAATTATGACCCTTTAGAATAAGGGAGCTTTGGCCAGGAGTCCATAGTATATGGACTTATAATGCAATAAGGACATCTATAGTTTCAGTACGGGCTCCAGGACTTCTGTCACCGGTTTTCCAAAAACACCCCCAACTCATAAAACACGCCCAAATATTAAAATAAACAGAAAATTGGGCAACAGTCCAAAAGAAGTGGCCAAATTGGGCAAAAGCCCAAGCTAAGTTGTGCAGATGCGTTGGCAAATGATGCTCCGGTTTCGGTGGGAGATTTTTATATCTACCCGTTTATTCCTAGTTGTATTTCTAATTTCCTTTATGTGGATTTGATTGGGGTCTCGTACCCTAGAATTGTAAACTCTTAATTTTGTTTCTCTTGTTTTAATGAATCGTTTGTTTACCCAAAAAAAAAAAAAAAGAGTCCATTAACGAAATTGTTTTAAAGTCTAAGGTCCATGTATTGACAAAAATGTCCTGCAGCATGCGTCTCTCATTTGAAAAACAGACTGCGCACGAACACAAAGCAAACAAATTTCGACAACTCGCCGACAAGAGGGTGTTCTGCATTTGGAAGCGGCACCGGCGACACCAAGGCCAACGAGTTCAAGCAGATGGTCGCGGAGCCACTCGTCATGTCCGACGAGTTAAAAAAAGATGATTATCTCCTCCACCGCCGGTGAACAATGGCCCGAAGATGAAAATCCTCAATTCTCTCCCAAAGCTCACTTACACGGTCGAATTCGCCAATAAATTCTCTGATTGAGAATTTTTTGACGGAATACTTCATCGGAGACAAAATCCGATCGTTGCCACAGTGTGGGCATGGCAAATTCTCCAATTGTTAAGTAATTTGCTTTGTTTTGTCCGTTGCTACTTGATGGCCAAGGAGGTCATGTGGTTTTCCTAAAAAATGTCTAGATTTGAGAACTTCTGAAGTGAAGCCGGTCGGCCAACTTCAGCCCAAGCCGTTTGGCTCTACAAAAGAAGATGAGTCACCCCACATGACGGCGTTTCGCCGTCGGCGATTGCGGCAACAACTTCATCTCCGACAAAAGGCTCCGGCAACTCCTTTTCAGTCCTCATCTCCGGCAACCAGAATCGCCTCACCTCGCCGCCGTCGCTATCCACCGTTGCCACCTCTTCTCTGATCTGTAGAAATCAACAGATCTTTCCCTCTCTCTAGCGTAGAAAGAAACCAGCTTCTAGAGGGAGAAGCTTTGGGGTGGGTTCCCCCCCTCCTTTTTCCCTTCTTTCCTCCACCGTCCATCATTTTCTCCTCCCAATCCCTCATCTCCAGACTTTTCCTCTCTTCCTTTCACTACAAGAAAAAACACAATTCCCGACTAACCCTTTAGTCGGCTAATGTGCCTTTTTTAGTCGGCTAATGGTTTTCCCGACTAAATAAATTAGTCGGCAACTTTGTCGAGGAATGAGAGTCGGAAAAGGGTTTTGCCGACTAAAAAAATTTAGTCGGGGAATGTTAAACCTATTGCCGATCAAAAGTTTAGTCGCCGACCAAAAGTTTAGTCGGGAAATGTGTAGACTATTGGCGACTAAAATTTAGTCGGGGAATGTTAAGCCTATTGCCGACCAAAAATTTAGTCGGGAAATGTTAAACCTATTGCCGACCAAAAGTTTAGTCGGGAAATGTGTGGATTATTGCCAACTAAATTTTAGTCGGGTAATGTCTTATTATAATTGTGTAATTCCATTCTAGAATTTTTTTTATTTTTATTTTTTATCCGCAATTCATTCCAGAATTTCCTACAAATTTTTTCCTCATTCTACGAAACCTATAAATTTGAGCCAACAACCATTACATCCACAAAATTACCAACCTAATGCAATTAATACAAATTCCAAGAAACAAATCCAAAATTCCATAAATATAGCATCCACCAAATATGGTGATAACAACATGTCTCCAAATTCCTAGAGCACAAAATAACGACACGTCTCCAACTACAAAATGTATCTAAACTCCAAGGCCACAAATTACTAAAAAGTTCAACTTCAACAAACGGATAACCTTAAAACATCCAAGCACGTCCACAATATTTTTGATCTTCATAGTCAATAACCAGAAGTATAACTGCGGGATACACCATTAAACCGTTGATCTGTAGAAAAAAGAACAATCACCATTAGTATTTATGAACTAGTGTATCTCATTGCTCAAAGACTGAACATAGGTAAATACTAAGCCAAAACAAAACATATGACAGCAAAAACACGATAAAAAAAAATAACTACTGGCTTTCAGCTCCAGAAACATGAGCTCATATTCCAACTCTCAAGACATAGAGGAAGCACTAACAAAAGGCATAGAGGAACAACTTGTATTATGGCATCTTTCTTCACCGAATCAACCTTTTTCCACGAGTGGTTGATTCGGTGAAGACCATTTAGTACCAAGTCCGATGGATATAGAGAGTAGCCAGCAACCTTAGTTTTCTGAGTGACCTAGAAGCACAGCAGCAGGTAGCAATATCAAAGAAACTTCATAAAACAACATAACTTCAGAGATTGAAGGAATAGTCTTCAATAGCAGCATCAAAGCATTGTCGGGAAAATGATGCAGAGTGAAATAAATCTGAACTGAATGATAAAGAGAAGTATATACAGCAGAATCTGAAAGCAGGAAGCAAGATATATAACAAGCCTCTTAAGGCGATTCCACAGCCAGAGAAGAAACTAGAATAGGGTTTCCTTTTCGTTTCTCCTCTGTAGTGAAACTCTACTATTTTTATTTGGAAAAAGGTTACACCATATAATTTCTCTAGAGGGGTATTTATACAGATATTTCTTCATTTCCCTTTCATTTCTGCCGACACTAGAGAGAGAGAGAGATGAGAAGAGGAGAAGAGAAAGAAGAAGAAAAAAATAGGTGCAGAGCTCCTTTTCACGAAATTATTCAAGGTACCTAGGAAGCTTGTTAATTTCTGGTATTTTTACTGAAAGTTTGTTATTGTGTCTATTGTATTGTGTTAAATTCTTAGAATTTTCAGAGAAGTGTGGAAAAAGATAAAAATCATAAACCAAGCTGTGGTCGGATTGCTGGTTTTGTGCAAACAGTTTTCAGATCTGTGTTATGCATCACGTTTTTTTTAGTTAAACGACCCTCTTGGTTTTGGGTCCTTATGAGTCTGATAAATTGCTAAGTTGGTGATGTTTTGGCATTGGAATCACTAAAAAGTATTGAGTATTCGGTTTTTAATGAATTTTCGAACACGGACTACTCTGCTGGAAATTGTGCTTCGCTGCACAGAATTTCTGAGTTTGGAGGTGGATTTGACTAGGTTTCCTTGCTTTTTAAAATCTGGGAAAAATCAGGGATAAACTTTGAGATGTTGTTATGATCTCTACCAAATTTCAGGTCATTTTGTTGTACGGTCTAAGTTTGATGGATTTTACAAGTTTGTGTGTCCCTGCTGAATTTCGTATTCGCTGCATTGACATGTTTTGGGAAAATGGTCATATCTCTTAGCTCGGGTATCGGGTTTGCGCGCGGGTTGTTGATTCTGAAACTAGACTTGTATACCTTTCGGAATATGTAGGGGTTGTGGCTTAGTTTGCACTAGGTTAAATCAGTTTTTGATTTGAAGTTGATAGATGTGCAGAATCTGCAATTTTGGGCGGTTGTGTGTATAACTTCGGACGAGCATAACTTTGTCGTCCGGACTCTATGTTGGGCAAATTTTATATCAAAATTCTTGTACCAGAGGTGTACTTTCTAATGGTGGTGGTCTCATGACCTAGTTCTAAATCAATAAGAAGTTATGGTCAGAATACGACAGGATGGTCATGGTTTTCAAATCGATTTTAAGAGTTATGTCATATTTATACTCTTACGTTTGATTGGGGGCACTTCTAAGCCTTAAGATGAACATATTTGTATTCGTTGGGTATCGTCTAATACTTTGGGCCCACTTTGGGTGCCGTTTGCGGGGCGGGGCGTGACACAAAAGGCATTTTTTCGGCTAACACAAACTGGACAAGCCTTGGTGCCAATTGCATTACAGTGATGTACCTCACGAAATACATGTGTATCCAAATACAGACAAAGACTTTAATCATCTTAAAAGAGTATCATGGTTGCAAAGGTGCGATATATAGATCATGTAAGCTCTGCCAAACCATTGTGTCGTCATTTTATTGTATATATCCCCAACCAAACAAATAATCACACGAAGCACGATAGGGAAAAAAAAGGAGGCCATACCTGAAAGTAGTTCTCTGGCAAAGCCTGAATGGTCTTTGTCACTTGCCATTGCAACCACAAGAACCAATTTTGCCTTTGGATATGCCATCTGAATTGTATCTATTGAAGCTTTTGCAGAATCCTTCGCATGTGCTGGAAGACAAAAATCATAGAGTAGATAGTACTTAAAAACTGACTTATCCCAAGCAAACATGTGTGCTCCAACCTGAAACTCCCAGTAAAATGCCAAGAGAATTCTTTTTAAAACTAATTCAACCCAACTATGCTTCTTCCAGCCCTTGTGGTTTGACTATGAATGTTCTTTGATAGCTTTCAGCAAGTTCCCAAAAGAAAGGAATGCAATAGACTAATTGAATGGAATAAAGTAACAATAGATAAAAGAGATGTATCTCAAACAATAAGCAAATAATACCAAACTTGATAGGGAGACTAACACCCTTTTCATGTCAGGCATTGGACACTTGAATAAGGATACGATCATATGTGTCCAGCATGTCTAGCTGAAAATACGGAAATTATGTCCAACTAATCAAGATTACATGATAAGTGATATGATTGGGAATGTGAGGATAAGATACTTAAGATTTCTGACAAAAATGAGGATTAGCTGAGGATCGTACTTTTGGATTTATGAGGATCTTTCTTTCTTTTACACATACAATTAAGATAGACTTCACAACATTTGGAAAGCCATTCGACATAAGAAAGGTAACTGCCAATACCTAATTCAATGTTTCACCAAGTTGTGGAGCATATGCTTCCCTGTAAGAAACAGCTTTCCTTTGGCACTTCCCTCTACCTAGAGCAGCTTCCTCCTCAGTCTGATGTTTCTCCCACCTACATGACCAGAGAATAAAAAATTTAACAACATAAGAGGAAAAGAATCCAAATTGACTTCACAAGGAATTCACGTTTCCCTTCTTACGAAGAGTGTTTAAGCCACGGGTTATATACTAATACATTTCATTCAAAATCAGATGAGTGCATACTTTTACATATTAAGCCACGGGTTATATACAAACCAATATGCAGATAACTCCACGCAAACAAAAAGAGAGAGAGATAGAGAGACACACACATAGAAACGAATAAGGGACAAAAGGAAAAAAAAACAATCCAATGAACACGACTATCGAAGAGAAGAATCCAAGCTTAGAAACAAATAACCACAGAATACCATAGATTAAAGAATCGTCAAGGTAAAGATGATTTCTCTCACCTGCACTTGATCCATACTTCAAGCCCTATACATAACAGTT
This sequence comes from Rhododendron griersonianum, assembly GCA_018127125.1. NCBI lineage: Eukaryota > Viridiplantae > Streptophyta > Magnoliopsida > Ericales > Ericaceae > Rhododendron > Rhododendron griersonianum. The sequence goes on along the minus strand of CM030794.1, from coordinate 23,680,880 downwards.
TCAGCACATTGCAGCAATAAAAACTCAATTTCCAGCCGTTAGAACAGAATTCACTTACAGGAGAATCAATGGGTGAGCCGTAAACATCGTAGCTTGGAAACCCTTGCCAAACCTCTCTAATCCAGACCTGCTAAATCAAAAACCCTACGGGAACAATTTGCGTCAATTAGTATGCACATGAATGTATAAAACCAGCAAAGACAAATTGAAAATATAAAACCCTAATTTAGAATCTATCTAAGGCGGAGGTCCCGATGGGGCATTGGAGAAACACGCAGAATGGGGAGAGAGAGAGAGAGAGTGAGTGAGTGAAATACCCAAATCCTTCATTGAATTCCAATCCACCTGCATTCCCGAACAACAAATACAAATACAAAAACCAAATTTTCATCACCCAAACACCGAATACACTATCGATCTTACAACCAAAGAAAGAAATACTAAATGGAATCTGAAATGGAAAAAAATTGCAAATAAAGAAATCCAAAAGCCCTAATTTCGTAAGTAATACAAAAGCCAGCAATCCTACAAAGCAGGGTTTGTCGAAAAGATGAGCCAACAATAAATGCTTTGAATCTCCCTGCACATAGTTACAAATAAACAGCTATGAACAGCTATGACAATATACAAGCGATGAATTATCGATGATTATAAGACAAAAAACTAAAAATTGAAAAGGAAAAAAGAAAAGAAAGGGCAAATGAGACAGAATTCTTCAAAGACTTGTACTTCAACTACGACCTTAAAATATGTTTTCCAGTTCACTGAAGTCAGATTTTACAACTTTATGAGGGTTTACAATATGACTTTTGTGCAGGATATGCTGCAGTTAAGGGCAATAATGCAGAACTATACATGCTCAGAGCAAACTAAGTAGTCAAATTCTCAGGGGAATTGCAGATTGAATGAAACTCCTTGTGCAGTAGTTAAATGTACAGTAGCCACACGATCGCAACACAACTATGATGATCGAGATCATTGATTTCATTATGCTTGTTGATTAAAGCATTCCTGTAAATTTTGGGTTCAATCATGTTTAGAAAGCGCCTTCATCGGGATGCAATTGATAGTACACTAAGTCTTGCAATTGTTGAATGTACAGTATCCACACGGCCACGACACAATCCTGGTGATCAAGATCGTTGATTCTATTATGCTTGTTGATTAAATGATTCATGCAAATTTTTGGCTCGATCTGGTATAAAAAAAACCCCCTCGTCGGAATGCGAATTTATTAGAAAAATGATATTTCTCGCCCTCAAGTGTCTAACGAATACGCGATTAACTGGTTTGAATGATCTAATCAATCTATATTTCGCAAAACCTAGACAAATTTTTTAAAATGTAATATAATTATGATAAAGTTAAATTCTTTCGTAAAATTACTAAGATATAATAACATTTATTTTTAAATAAGTGTAGTAGCTCAAAACTGCCAACAAATTGGCGACTAAACATATATTAGTCGGCCAATATAGTATAAGCCGACTAAGTGTTAGTCGGGAATTTACTAAAAGTAAATTCGAAATTAATCGTGTATTTTATTAAATTCGAAAAAATGATATTTCCCGACTAAATTAAATTTAGTCGGCAAAAAAGTAAATTCGGAATTAATCGTGTATTTTATCAAATTCGAAAAAATGATATTTCCCGACTAAATTAAATTTAGTTGGCAAAAAAGTAAATTCGGAATTAATCGTCTATTTTATTAAATTCGAAAAAATGATATTTCCCGACTAAATTAAATTTAGTCGGCAAAAAAGTAAATTCGGAATTAATCGTGTATTTTATTAAATTCGGAAAAATGATATTTCCCGACTAAATTAAATTTAGTCGGCAAAAAAGTAAATTCGGAATTAATCGTGTATTTTATTAAATTCGGAAAAATGATATTTCCCGACTAAATTAAATTTAGTCGGCAAAAAAGTAAATTCGGAATTAATCGTGTATTTTATTAAATTCGAAAAAATGATATTTCCCGACTAAATTAAATTTAGTCGGCAAAAAAGTAAATTCGGAATTAATCGTGTATTTTATTAAATTCCAAAAAATGATATTTCCCGACTAAATTAAATTTAGTCGGCAAAAAAGTAAATTCGGCATTAATCGTCTATTTTATTAAATTCGAAAAAAGATTTTTCACGACTAAATTTAAATTTAGTCGGCAAATATATGTTATGGCCGACTAAAATAATTTAGTCGGCAACTGTTTAATGTTTGACCGACTAAAAATTCTTTAGTCGGCGATTGGCTTATATTTTCCGACTAAATATGTTTTAGTCGGGAAATTTTAGTCGGGAATTGTGTATTTTGTTGTAGTGTTTTTTTTTCTTCGCCCATGATTGTGAGGTAGTTGAGATTCTTTCCTTTGGAAGCTAAGACCTCCCACTCTCCCCATAATTTTTGGGCTCAGGAGCCAGATCTAGGGTTCTAGGTCTGGTTTCTTGGAACCAGTGTACCGGTGACAAAAATAGCGTCTGCGGTGGCTTCTGCCTTCAGTCTGCGGCGGGACGAGTTCGAGTTGGTGCGGCGAGTCATCCAGGACGGTTTGCTCTGAGTTCATACCTGGCCTCTCAACTTCGGCCTCTCCAACCCCTCTTCACAAGTGTGTTCGACGGGTCCGGCATCGTGGTTCCAGGCGGTTTTTCTTTCTTGGTTTTGTTGTTTTTATTTCTTATTTTTAGTTGCTGTTTCTGTATTTTCGAATCGGTAGTGTCTCTTTTATTGTACTGTTTTCTTATATATTATACATAATATCTGCATTTTTTGGTTGGTCAAAAAAAATATTAGAACACGTTTATTTTTTTATGTGAAATATTCTCTTCGTCCCAAAAAATTGTCCAGATCACAAAATGAGAACTTAAATAATGCATTTTTCTTCAAAAAAATTTTGAATTTTTTTTATTAAATATCAAAAGAGTTTTTTAATATTTGAAAAAAAGTGTAAATTTGTTCGAATAAAAACATATTTTTAAGTTCTCTGTTTGTGGATCAGACTTTCTTTTTAGGATAGAGACATTGATTTGTTTGTTGCCACTTTCAAGTCTGAATCCTAGCTCCGCCACTAGGGCTGGCCCAAGGATTTTTAGTGCTCAAGGCCTAATAAAAAAAGTGTGCCCTTAAAGACATAAAGAACAACGTGATTAATAAAAACCTCAATTCATTTTCCCCTTCCATTTACATTGATTATATATATATATATATATATATATATATATAGAGAGAGAGAGAGAGAGAGAGAGAGAGAGAGAGAGAGCGAGGTTCTTACTAGTCGGGAAACCCCAGGTCTGCCGAAAAACCCAATTGGAAATCTATTGTAGAAGATGAAGACCCAGTAGGCTGCTATGGTGCTACCTCTTAAATGTAGACGAGAGCACCTTTTTATTATAGTTGCCTTTTTAATGAATGTTGTGTAATTTATTTTGGACCTTTAGGCTGAATGAATTTTTTTTGACTAGGCCTTTTTTTAAAATCAGATTGGGCCATTTTTTTCTTATTGGGCTAAAAAGACCCCTACGCAAGCCTAATAGTAAAAAAAATAATAGGAGTGCCCCTAATTTTTGAGATAATTCTGGATCGCTCTTATTTTTCAATTTCATAGTCCACTAGATCATTTTTCTATAGAGTGCAATTCCTAATAAATCTTGTAGAGTCTATTTTACATTTTTTCCTCCGTTTAAAAACAAATGAACCCATACAATGTCCTACACCACCACCACCACCATCACCACAACCAGCGCCACCACCACCACCACCACCGCCATCACGCCGCCTCCTACACCATCACTACCACCACCACCACAATGCCGTCGCCACCATCATCACCACCACAACGCCGCTGCCACCACCACAATGACCACCACCATCTCCACCACCACAATGACCGCTACCACTACTCCACCATCACCACCACCACCACCGTCACCACCACAATGACCACTACAATGCCGTCGCCGCTGCCACCACCACCACAACAACAATTAACAATGTTAATTTCTGTCTAAATTAATAGTGTTAATTATAATACTAATTAACACTGTTAATTATAGTATGTGTAGAGACTCATAAAATTTTTCTATATTCTTTAACCGTTTAAATAAATGGAAGATCGTATTTTGACTGAGTTATATGTTTATTAATGTGGGAGTGCGGATATACGTCTACAGTTGCGTATCGGATACTTGGAGGATAGTGAAATTGAAGTTTTGATAGTATAATGATGTTTGGAAGTGTTGGTAGCAAATGAGGTTTGATTCGGTGACCGTTGCAAAAATTCTTTTTCTGTCCAGCTTGAACCAGTACTAGCTGTTGCCCAGTACCAGTACATGATGTCCAGAGGTTGTGTTTTTGGGCATTTTGAAGGCCCTTGAACCGGTACTGGGAGTCGCCCAGTACCGGTACACGCTGTGTTTTTCTGTAATTTTCAGCACGCTTTTTGGACCTCTACAAATACCTCATTTACCATTTTTCACACCCATTGGCCACGAAAACAGATCTGAAAACCCTCTCTCACCTACCCAACTCCAATCTCACTCAAATCTCTTGATTTCTACCTCAAATCATCAAGATCCAAAGGATTCCTACCTCAAATTCGCATGATTCTTGCATTTGGTGAACAATGGGTAAGTCTTGTGTTCTTACTCACACTTTTATGCTCTCAATCACGTTTTTCTCTCTCTCCTCTCAATCACTTGTTGATCCTTGCTTATTTATCTTGTTTTTGGGTTTTATTTACCCTAGATCTTGTAGCAAAACTTGGGAGGAGCTTGTTCTTGGAAGATTAGGGCTTAATCCACTTGGTGGACTTAGGGTTTTGCTCAAAACCCATTGTGGTAGGGATTTCTTATTCTTGTTATGTGTTTATGTGATGTCCCCGTACTTAGATCATGCCTTGTGGTTGTTTGCCGTTGGGTTCGGCTTTTGGATATTTGAAATTCACGGAAAATCTCAAGGTGTCGATACCCTCCCTTATTCTAAACAGTTTTGCCTCGTGATGATCCCTCCGTACTCATTGATCGTTCTCTTTCCTTTAACATTCGACAAACGTAATCCTAGTGTAATAGTGAATGGAAAACGTACCGCGTAGTTGTTATCGGACAAAGTAGGCTAACAATATATCATGGGGTGCGTAGTTGGTTGATGTAGACCTGTCTAATAGTCCAGATGGAAAATTGGTAACTCTTATCATCATACTTCGTCTTGTTGATCTTTCTAGGTTAATTTTCTTGGTTCCTATTCTATAAGACTCTTGTCTAGAACCTAGTGGGTGGTGCGTCTTGGAGTCACTTATGGGTTTGACACGTAACAAAAGTCGTCGTGATATAATTGACTTAGAGGAATGACGCGATCTTAATATACTTAACAATGTACGATGTGTTATGTTTACGAGTTTGTATTGCAATGTGAACTTGGAATAATGTTGCTTGCTTGTACATTGAACGATGGTTTGCGTGTGTTTATGCTTGAATTACGAATTCGAATAGAGGGTCCCGCAACGCAAGGTGTGGTAATGCGAGGACTCTAGAGGGCTCGCCACGCAAGGTGTGGTAATGCGAGGACTCTAGAGGGCTCGCCACGCAAGGTGTGGTAAAGCGGAAACCCAGGTGGAGAGAATTCAATGTGACGCAAGGGGTGGTAACACAGTTGAATGTCTCACATGATTAAGAGAATCATGATTGACTTCAGAAGTTTGTGTTGATATTTGTACTGTTGGCTGATTGAAATTGTGGCTGTTGAGAAGGGAAATTAGTGGTTGATCCAATCAAGGTTTATTTAATGAAAGAAATTCGAGTTTTTTTTTGAAAAGAGAATTTTTATCAAAAATCCTCTGGTATTCTTGAGCGAATCAACGGATCCGGTATTTGGGCACAAATCAATGGACTCTGGCATTCAAGCTTGAATCAACGGAGTTTGACCTGTGATGGTCTTGAGTTTTCTCTAAATTGTTTTGAAAATCTAAAAGGAAAGTTTTAAGTAGTGAGGCACCATGGCGGATGGTGTCACGCCCTCAATTTTCAACACAAATAATTAAACCATTTCAATAAACGATCCTCGCATTAAGTAAATAATACCCCAAAAGAGAGTTCCCACCTGTTCAATTACAAATCAAGTCCCTAAGTTTAAAAGAAATACAACCTTGGCACTCCGGCCCATACTAATCTAATTACAAGTACGGAACGTTTAGATTATTACAAACCGTTACCAAAAGATAGTACAAGTGCAAGATTAGTTACAGAGCCATCTTTAATCAAAAGGAGTCATTACAAAGATGGTTACGTAACTAAGATATATTTAGCTTCCAAAAGGGGTCTTCATACCACTATGCTTGAAACATGCTTGCTACTGACCGGCGTTTAAACCTGAAAAGAAGGATTTTGTTGAGCTACTAGAGCCCAGTAGGAAATTCTCTACAAAATATATATGTAATAAGATGGCAAGCATGAATGCGATGATTTGAATTAACTAACACGGTCCAAACAATGCACGTCAATATCTTTTCAAGTAATATGCCAAATCCCACACACATTCACACACACACGCGTACACTCGACCTCCAACTCATTTCCACCCCTTGCGAGTTGTGTTTCCACCCCTTGCGTCACATTATAACCCACCCCTTGCGATTCTAGTGTCTCCACCCCTTGCGTCACGATATACTCCATATTCATCTCACAACAACGACTCTATTATCACCACAATCAAAATCGGTGCCTCATCCACATTTAACGCACGCTGACATTATCAAATACGTTACAACAAGCTCATGAACCATAACAATCAAGACTATTACGTCCATCTTCAATGGAATATGCAATCACCAAGCCACATTCACTCTATTCAACAATAAAGTAGCATTCAAACACCCAAAGCATACTTAGTCAACTTAGAACATGTAGAGAATGAGAGAAATCCCTACCAAAGTGGGTTTTGAGCAAAACCCTAGGTCTATCGAGAGCCAAACACTTGAATCCTTCAAAAACAAGCCCCACCCGAGCTTGGGTACAAGATCTAGAGTGAATAAAGTCCATAAACACGAAGAACAAACAAAGATCAACCAATAATTGAGAGGAGAGAGAGAAAAACGTGGGTAAGCCTCTAGGAGTGAGAACAAGTACATAGAACTCACCCTTGGTTCACCAAATGCAAGAATCTTGTGATTTTGAGGAAGAAAACCCTTGGATCTTGAAGATTTGAACTTGAAATCAAGGATCTTGGGTGAGATTGGAGTTGGGTAGGTGAGAGGGGGGTGTTTCCAAGTGTTTTTCGTGGGTTTGGAGTGAGAAATGACAAAAAGGAGGTATTTATAGTGGTCCAAAAAGCGTGCTGAAAAAGTACAGAAAACAGAGCATGTACCGGTACGGGGAAAAGCTGTACCGGTTCATGAACCTTCAAACTGTCAGAAAGCACAACTTCTGGACACCATGTACCGGTACGGGGAAAAGCTGTACCGGTTCATGAAGGGCAGAAAAAAGAAATTTTTTCCACGGACACCGTAACAAACCCGACTTGGTACCAACACTTCCAAACATCAATACAACATCAAAACTAACATTTTACCATCCTCCGAGAGTCTGATACACATCCGGATACGTATCTCCGTACACCCCACAACGTATGAGCGATTTTACTAACAATACAACTACTTAACGAAATAATCGATTTCCGAAATTAAAACATAATTGCGAGTCTCTACAATCTATCCTCCTTAAAGAAATTTCGTCCCGAAATTTACAATTCAAGTCAATCATACTTATGCATCAAGTAATCATGCCTATACCACAACACATGTCATGAAACAATCAAACTAACATTCATAAAATCAAAATTCGGGATTTACATTGATTCAACTTGAAAATAGATGCGGATACTTCTCCCTAACCTCGTCTTCCATCTCCCATGTCGACTCTTCCTTCCCGAGATGACTCCACATAACTCGCACTAACGGAATAGTCTTGCCCCTCAATACTTGGTCACGTGAATCTAGAATACGTATCGGCTCCTCCTCATAAGACGCATCAGCTTCCAACTCTATTTCGGACCACTCTAAGACATGAGATGGATCCGGTTCGTACTTTCGCAACTTTGATACGTGAAATACGTCGTGAACTTCCGATAACCTCGGTGGCAAGGCCAATCTATACGCAACTTCCCCAATCTTCTCGATAATGTCGAATGGTCCAATGAAATGCGGTGAAAGCTTCCCTTTTTGCCCAAAACGAGATAGTCCCTGACGTGGCGATACCTTAAGAAACACGTGGTCCCCCACTTCGAAAGATAACAGTCGGCGACGGCGATCAGCGTACTCTTTTGCCTACTTTGCGCGGTTAACAATCGTTGACGAATCACTTTGACTTGCTCGGTGGTTCTCTTTTGTGCTTCAAGAAGACGTAGGCGAATCGCTCTCATGCTTTCGGAAGTCTCTTGAATCAATTCCGGCCCAACCAATGTAGCCTCGCCCAACTCGGTCCAACAAACGGGTGATCAACACGGTCTCCCATACAAAGCCTCATACGGTGCCATCTCGATACTAGATTGGTAACTATTATTGTAAGCGAATTCGACTAACAACAAGTGATCTTCCTAACTACCCCGAAAACTCCATAACACAAGCCCGAAGTATATCTTCTAAAATTTGAATCGTCCTCAAAATTTGCTAACCCCACTCCAATCGAGCCACCACCCATAATATCAAATCTCATATTGCAACCTCATAATCATCACATCATCCACTCTTTTCTACGTAGACTTTTCTTATCCTGATTACTCCACAAAACTCTCTCTTCCGGTATGGTTCTACCACTCAACACTCCGTCTTGAACCTCTATCATTTTATCACATCCTCAAATCCCAACATCTGTACAAGAATCCTAGTCCCCAAACACCAATCATGACAGTCAGACCGCAACCCGACAGATAATAACCTCACATTTTCCCAAATTTTGAATTCTACATTTTCGTTCCATGCGCCTTATTCCACCAAGTACTCCTCGAACTTCCTAAAAGGACAAATTAAACTGCTCATAAAAACTCAAATTCTAAACTCCAAGTTCTATCTTTCCTAACCAACATCAATCAACGAATGACTTCACTCACCAATCCAAAGAATCTTAATAATCTCCATTGAAACAAAACTAATAAGCCTCGAATCCTTAAACCACTTAATGCCTCATCACCCTTGGAATAATTATAGACATCCACTCACCACAGTCAAGCCTTTTACGCTTCAAGATATTGGTCTATCTCTCGACATCAAGAATAAACATACCTCACAACTGATTCACAATATTAATATTACCATTAACCGATTGTAACACCATTTCCCTTAACATTTCTCAATTGACCCTTGCCTTGTGACACTTACCTCCCCCTCATAAGGACACAATTAACCTCCATCAGTACATCAATACACTTATAACACAAAACTGCCAGTCATTACCTCCATTTCACATCTCTATTACCCATACAACTCTCATATAAATTCTACATAAACCTCAAATGCCAATTTTTTTCTTCTAACATTCGAATACCATCAAAAGTCTAACACTACTCCACTTTCCTTAGCCCTCTCAAAATTATTACTGGTTTCTACTTTTGAAAACCCAAACTCGTTTCTATGGAATTACATCTTTGCTATATAACTCAACACAGGGCACTTTAAAATTTGTTCTAATAAATTTCCAACTATAGGTTGACAACCTGCTGATACCTTCCATATCTAACCTTCTAATCGTTTCACACAAAAGATAACAGAGGCATATGCCAGATTCTAATTGAGAATCCTCTATTCGTACCCACATACCCATCAGTGTCTACTCCGCACCATACATTAAGGCAAATCGCACTCATCGGGATTACACATCAAATTAAACATGCATGCTAATGCTAAACAACGACAAGTTTCGTACATGAAGTATATCAACAAACTATTCGTACGAATTGCTGACTTACACAACGCTAAATTTATCCACATATCAACAAACTCACTCAGTATCCATTACATCACAATTCCCTTGCTCTAGCAAGCCCAGTAGTAATAATTTCATCTCATCCTCGCAATACCTTTCATGTCTTCCCTTCGCCCATCAATCTCGAATACTCACATTCGGTTGCTCTAGTTAAGCTAGGTATTCAATATACTCACAACTTTAAGCATTACTGCAAATATAATATACACACCAAACATATGTACTCTTTAACACTTAATCAAATCCATGACTCGACAGCAATACAACATGACAATATCTCATTACTCAAATAGTTACACATAATAGGTGCCATGGCTGCACCAACAAACATCCATTAATCTCGAATATCTCTATGCTAATATCTAGTCACCAATACAAACCAGTTGATAAAAAAAAGATTCCCTAAATACCCACAGAACTCTGGGATTTCAAACACAAGTCCATACTTCTCATTATGTTCTAAGACTCCAAGTACCTCATCACTTAGGAATTAATTTTCTCGCACCTATAACTCCTAATAGTTCCGCTCACCACAAGTTTCACAGCTCACAAACTTCTCCTCTTAACTATGTAATTATAAAGACATCAATTTTTCCTCAAAGATATTTACCATAGTTGCATTCAACCTCAATAATATCAACCATGCCATTCCCATCACCATCACCGCTATCACTACCACTATTTAAGCCCTAGTCCCTCACAAATCTATCACCTCAATGGCATACCTCAATGCATCCTATACTGTCATTAGTCTAGTCTACGTCGCCAATTTCACCTCACATACAATCTCTAGTACACTCCAATCTTTCAATTCGCAACAGTCCTCATTCATATTGCCCTCACTTCAACAAGTCTTTCACTACACACTGACATCAATCACTCGTCTCAAGTCACATCGATATAGTACACCTCAAGCCTTGTCTCTCGTTCTATCTATTGTTTTTATTATTATTATTACTCTTTTCACCACACAATGCTATCACCATTTTCTATCAATCTACCATAACGACACCAACACGACATTCACCTTAGTAATGACGACTACAACATTATAGCTTTTCTTAAGCCTAGAGATCTAGCCCCTATACATAATCCTAGTGTCCAATTGACTTTCCGAGACTTCCATCTAGAAGGGGCGGTGATCAAACGCCTCTTCCAACTGGATCTCATCGGTAGTCGCCTGGGTGTCCAGAAGACACATACTGTATCTAGACACCCTACCTATAACTCTCATCTTCCTATGTCAACCTCAAATACTTCCAACTCTCAACGAAAGCTCAACTTGTCTTACCTTTACTTGAAATCACTACTTCAATGACTACCATAACGATAATAAACCACAATCACTACCACAACAAAATATCATCCCTTCTAACATATTCAAATCACTCACTAGTTCAACCCTCTAGCTATGATATATCTCACTCAATTCCTAGACAAACTATGGTTCCTGTCACACCTCAACATGCATTATCTTTTCTTCTTCCTTCTTCGATCCTAACAAACATACTACTCTTTGTATGTTTACACTCAATGCACCTCACATCTCATAATATTTACTAAATATATTTAAAACTCAACTTGTAATCTGCGCAATTCAAACAAAACACATCAAACACTTAGCTCACAAGTCTTACTAATACTCCCTTCGTCCCTTTTTTACTAACAAATAACAGCTTTCACATATCGGCCTCGGCACCACACACAATCACCATAATCCTTCATAGCTTTCCTGCTCATATGAAAGGTGTCTTACAACAATTATAAGAAAGAAAGAGTTCATCAATAAAAAAATCATTTAATGAGGTCAAAACCTCCGACTATCCCAACACGGGTCAAAAACAACTCTACACCACTCTACTGTATTGAAAAGCTATGCCACCTAAGTCAAGTAATATCGATGCACACAAGCACACACATGTTATGAAAATTTCGTGACATTTTGAACCCATGAGACTTGAAGTCTCCCCACGGTCTCTAGGTATTCTAAACCTAGACGCTCTGATACCAATTTGTCACGCCCTCAATTTTCAACACAAATAATTAAACCATTTCAATAAACGATCCTCGCATTAAGTAAATAATACCCCAAAAGAGAGTTCCCACCTGTTCAATTACAAATCAAGTCCCTAAGTTTAAAAGAAATACAACCTTGGCACTCCGGCCCATACTAATCTAATTACAAGTACGGAACGTTTAGATTATTACAAACCGTTACCAAAAGATAGTACAAGTGCAAGATTAGTTACAGAGCCATCTTTAATCAAAAGGAGTCATTACAAAGATGGTTACGTAACTAAGATATATTTAGCTTCCAAAAGGGGTCTTCATACCACTATGCTTGAAACATGCTTGCTACTGACCGGCGTTTAAACCTGAAAAGAAGGATTTTGTTGAGCTACTAGAGCCCAGTAGGAAATTCTCTACAAAATCTATATGTAATAAGATGGCAAGCATGAATGCGATGATTTGAATTAACTAACACGGTCCAAACAATGCACGTCAATATCTTTTCAAGTAATATGCCAAATCCCACACACATTCACACACACACGTGTACACTCGACCTCCAACTCATTTCCACCCCTTGCGAGTTGTGTTTCCACCCCTTGCGTCACATTATAACCCACCCCTTGCGATTCTAGTGTCTCCACCCCTTGCGTCACGATATACTCCATATTCATCTCACAACAACGACTCTATTATCACCACAATCAAAATCGGTGCCTCATCCACATTTAACGCACGCTGACATTATCAAATACGTTACAACAAGCTCATGAACCATAACAATCAAGACTATTATGTCCATCTTCAATGGAATATGCAATCACCAAGCCACATTCACTCTATTCAACAATAAAGTAGCATTCAAACACCCAAAGCATACTTAGTCAACTTAGAACATGTAGAGAATGAGAGAAATCCCTACCAAAGTGGGTTTTGAGCAAAACCCTAGGTCTATCGAGAGCCAAACACTTGAATCCTTCAAAAACAAGCCCCACCCGAGCTTGGGTACAAGATCTAGAGTGAATAAAGTCCATAAACACGAAGAACAAACAAAGATCAACCAATAATTGAGAGGTGTAGAGACCCGAATATTTTTAATGTTTGAAATATCGATTAAAAGTTTAATTGAGAAAATACGGATTTGTTTGTGAATATTTGAGTTGGGGACTTAGATGAGAGAGTAGAAGATTGAGGGGTAAATGTGTGATTTGTAGATTTTGAGGTATAAATAGGAGAGTGTGAGTGTATGGGATCATTTTTCCCCAAAACCAACTCTCGGCTCTCTCCCTCCTCCCCGCCGGTTCTCTCTCTCTCCTCTCCTCCCACTCAAAAACTCACCAAAACACCTCCAAGCTCTCAAGAACCCACCCTCATTTCACCTCCTCTACGCAACCCCGGGCTCGTATCGCATTGGGTGAGGTTCGGGAAGGAGATCGCGGCAAATTTTGGAAGTTAGGAGCTAGAGCTCGTTCGAGGTGTCGGGTTTCGTTCCTTGGACCGAGGTAGGAATTTCTTGGCTACTTTTATGTGTAAATAGCTTGATAAGGTGTGAAATCCGTGCTTGATGTTGTTGTTGTTGGTGTTGTGCTTGAGATTCTGATATCTGCAGAAAAATCTGCTCGAAACCTCTCCGTATCGATACGGGATTCTTGCCGTATCGATACCCGATTAACACAGAATGGGCTTTGCTGATAAGCATCCTGTATCGATACAGCCATTTTGGCCGTATCGATACCAGTTCCTTATGGGCAGTTTTGCCTTCGCTGCTTCTACTTCGATTGTTTTGAACCCCGGACACTTCTAACACCCTTGTAACACCTCCTAAACTATCTCAAGCTTGTCCAATTGAATTCCTATGGTTGAATGACCTTGTGCTCATTACGTTGACCTTCCGTTAGTCGAAATAGTCGTAGTTTGTTTGGTTAACGTTGTGTTGGAATGCATCTTATCTATTGATTGACTCTTGGAAATGTCTATGGTACCGTCGAAACATGGTTGACATGTCGTGTGGTGTTTTACTTATGAATGTGATAGTAAGAGAGTCATGGTTTGTATCGTGAGAGCAGAAGTAGTTATTGTGAGTCGAAAGTCGGAATGGGAAGTCTCGTAACGCAAGGGGTGGAAATACGGAGACTCTTGTGGATCTCGTAGCGCAAGGGGTGGTAATACGATGGTTCTAACGGTCGGGGTTTACCGTAGCGCGAGGGGTGGTAATACGGTAACTCTTGAGACATTGTACCGTAACGCGAGGGGTGGAAATACGATTCGTGGAGGTTTGTGTTAGTGAGTTGAATCGGGATTGTTAGAGGGGTCGTGTCCCTTGGACTTGACGTATGTTTGTGAGAGTGGTACATCCTAGAGCGCTTACACTAAGCATTGCCACACTCTCTTGTAGATGGTTACCATTGATTGAACCGTACACCCTTGTCATCTTCCCTATGCACATATCATCTTGTTTGCACATAAATTTAGTAAAGATTTTCCTACTGGGCTCGCATAGCTCAACCTAATCTTTCTTTTCAGGTTTAGACGATGGACAGTGATTTGCATAAATTGCGTGCTTGGAAGTGAAAAGGGTTTTTGGAAGCTAACTCTGATTTAGATACATAGTCATTTTATGTAATAGACATTCTTTTGATAAAGATGGGTTTTGTAACTTCATGGTTTGTCCGTACAAACATTTGTAATCTCTTTGGGGCCGGAGTGCCAAAATTGTATATTCTTTTGAAATTGGGACTTGTTTTGTAAAGTTTAACAGGAGGGAACTGTTTGGGGCTATTAAGTACATTATCCGAAGATCTTTTATTGAAAAAGCTTTATTTAATTACGTCGAAAATCTAGGTCGTGACAAATTGGTATCAGAGCATCTAGGTTTAGAATACCTAGAGACCGTGGGGAGACTTAGTCTCATGGGTTCAAAAATTATCACATTTTTTTTTTAACAAAAACATGTGTGTGCTTGCATGACCGATATGTGTTCACTGAATAGGCATTGTATATGTATATGCTTACATGAAATAGTTAAAAGCTGGTACTTGTGTCTGAGAAAATGAGAAGTTTGATCTCCTTATGGTGGATATGGTTGCGACCGTTACTATTGTTATCACTACCGTTGGTAGTTTTGTTTTTGAGCCATTTGTGGTAAGGTGCCTAACATGTAGATGAGATGTTAGACAGGAAAGAATATGAAAGGACGAAGATTGTGGTAGTGCTTATGCTTAGTGGCGAGGTCGACTTGTGAGAGGAGGTATCTGTTAGTATGTAATAGAAGTGCTGGACTGTTAATAAGATTTATGAGCTAAGTGCTGGATGTGTTTTACTTGAATTGCGTGGATTACTTATTGGGTCTAAATTGCGTTAATCAAATCTTATGTGATTTGTCATTATTATATTGGTTGTTGAGGTTGATTTAGGAAGATGAGGGTTATAGGTATTAGGTAGGGTGTCTAGATACGGTATGTGTCTTCTGGACACCCAGGCGACCGATGAGATCCAGCTGGAAGAGGCGCTTGATCACCGCTCCTTCTAGATGGAAGTCTCGGAAAGTCAATTGGACACTACGATTGGGTATAGGGGCTAGAACTCTAGGCTTGAGAAGGGTTATAGTGTTGTAGTCGTCATCGCTAAGGTAAATTATATCTATGTGACTTAAGTCGAGTGATTGATGTAAGTGTGTGGTGAGAAATTTGTCTGGAGTGAGGGCGATACGAATGTGAGCTGTTGAGGTTGACAATGAGGCGAAATGTAATTGGTGTCCTGGGTGGGAATGGTAGGAACTTTGAAGTGATAGGCATGTGGAGAAATAATATGTTGTGAAAAGAAGGATTGGAGTGTAGAGATCGATCATGGTGTATAATCGGGTACGCGGACTAGACTAATGACAGTATAGGACATATGAAGGAATGCCATTGAGACGATAAATTTGTTTAAGAGAGATGAAGGGATAATAGTGATAATGATGGTGACAGCAGAGATGGTAGTGGTAATGGAAGTTGTTGTTCTTGAGGTCAAGTGTAGATATGGCAAATGCCTGTGAGGAATAATTAGAATTGATAATACGTGTATTTGTGATGTGATGTAGTGATGTTTAAGACTGTGAACATGAGAAATACATGATTTGACTTGACCGAATGAATGAGAATGCTCTGGACTAGTGAAGTGAATAGAGGTCGTGTGAGGCATCACGAGATTGAAAGGAATGAGATAACTGTTGGGCTTCCTAAAGCCATGAATTGTGAAGTATTGGGTACTGTATGAGTCCGATGATGTGTAGGTGTGTTTGGTACTGTGCAACGCTCTCAATTTGTACGATGAATCAACGGTTGGTTTACTGAGATATTCGTGCA
The DNA here is from genome assembly GCA_018127125.1 of Rhododendron griersonianum. Taxonomy (NCBI): domain Eukaryota; kingdom Viridiplantae; phylum Streptophyta; class Magnoliopsida; order Ericales; family Ericaceae; genus Rhododendron; species Rhododendron griersonianum. Next base: position 23,664,559 of record CM030794.1, on the reverse strand, counting down.
TAAAGTGTGCTGCTATTTAGTGTAGATTTTCTGGTTTGACTGGTTGTGTAATCCTAGTGGGTGAAGTTTATCCTTTGAATGCAGTACTAAGTAGATAGTGATGTGATGTGTGGATACATGTCCCTGGTCAAATATGTAATCGATAGAAACGTACTTGAGTTGATTGGCACAAATCCTTTAGTTTGACTTAACGCTATACGATGATTGGAATCTCTATTCTCAACTCCTTGTTTTGTTATGGCTTACGAGTTGACTAGTGCTTTGCATGCCTTTCATTTTCTAGATTATAGTCTTATTGAGAATCTTGATAGTCTAGTTCAGTCTTCGTGAGATGTACATTGAACAAGTGAGACTAATTGAACGTTGTAGACACATGCCGCATTTGAATCAAGTCTTCTATCTGGGGCGTCGAGTAAGTATAGTGAAATATGTGAAGTGGTGGATTTTAGTTTTGAGAACTTTTACACCTACGGAGTTATATATGTATGTGATTGGAAAAAAAAAAAAAAAGGGGGTCTCTTTGAAAAAGAGTAATGCTTTGTGTAAATTGATTATTCGTTTAGTACCTTTTGGAAATGGTAAAGTATAGGCTTAGAGTCGGTTACATCCCAGCGGAGTGAACCTCATCCTAAGTTTTGCTATGTTGGCTACTGTTTGATAATGTCAAAAAGGGGGAAGGAAGAAATTTACTTAATGACGTGTGACACTATACACATGCTATTGAAAATCGTAAATTGAGACTCGTGGTTGTTGTTTAATTTTTAATATCATCACGTCAGACGCTTAGACTTTGACCTAGCGTTTATTTTCTCGAGGGAGCATATCTTGAGTATTGCTATTGTATGGGAGATTGTCCTAAGATGCATTAGTTTTCATGACTCTATTGGAACCTATAATTGATAAGGGTCACCATGTCTCAATTATGATTAGCAGTGTTATTCCTTGGGTGACTAAGTGGAGTTGTTTTGTAGTTGGAACCTGACACATGTCATTTCCTTAACAGCATCAATGATATGATCGGAAGATTTGATATGAGAAGTTTCCACGATGTATCAACTCTTAGTTGAGAGTAGTTAATGGCTTGTGGTAAGGAGGATAATGGATTTGAGAGTTCACCTGAGTAGTTTTAATGTTGTGTCGTGTTGAGTCATGTAGAAGAACGTTGCCGTAGGAGTAGGTTTGGGTTTCCAAGAGGGAAGTCGGTGGTGATTCCGAGTAGGCTGAGGGATGTGGAGTGATGTTGGAATCTTGGTTGGTTTGTAAAGTCGGTAAAAGAAATTCTGTGGGTGGACAGGGATGTGAGTTAGAGATAATGGCTAGTGGTTTGGTGTTATGTATTTCGCCACATTAAGGAAAGTTAATCGTGTCTTTGTGAGGGGGAAGTGAGTACCAAGATGCATAGGATCATTTGGGATAATTAAGGGAGTAATGTTGCAGTCTATCATTAGCAGTATCAATAGAGTTGGATCGATTGTGGGACGTGTCTACGCTTGGAGTTGAAAGAAATATCAATAACTTGAAGAGTGAGGAGTTTAGCTATGGCAAGTTGATGATTGTGATTGAGCAGAGGGTAATGAATCATTATGTAGTCTAATAATTGGATCTTGGATTGCTTGCAAGCTAAGTTTAGTTTGGACTCATTCTATGATTATGAATCTCGTTTGTGAATAAGTCACTCCCTTTCTTTGAGTCTTCTGTGAGTATCTTTTGGTAAAATATGCATGCTTAGTTAGATTCTTTTGTGGGGGTACTATTGAACATGGTGGCTACAAGGTGGAAATCATCAAGCCTGAGTTTTAAGTTAGAGATGGCCCATGCTACTTCAACGAATTTAACATCATGTGATAAGGAAAGGGATAATTCGTTATTATACAAAGTGTATATTAGATCAAGTGGTACCAAGTGATTAGTTAGCTCTTGAGAATTCATTTAGAACGCTATTAAGCGGATGAGGATTTTTTTTTCTTGATTCTATTTCAATACAGACAAGTTGGGTACTCTAAATTAGTATGTGAAAATTTTGATTCGTTGGTTGACGTTGATTGAGGGAAATAAGAATTGGAGTTTTATAAGCTTTCGATACATCCTTCTTGGTAGGTAGATGTATACTTATTGGAATAAGGCACAATGAATAGGAATGTGAATTTCAGAGTTTAGAGAACGTGGGTGCACTAGTTGATAGATCTTGATGTGATTGTTAAGTAATTATGTGGGATTAGAACTTTAGTACTAATATTCAACGGACTTGAGTACCTATGCAAATCCAAATTAGATAGGGATGATTAGAAGTTGGTGGATTTCTTGAGGAGAAATTGATACATATCCTTGATTCGCGCGAGCAAGTTTTGAGGGGTAAAACCATTCCATTAGTGCGAGTCTTATGGAGTCATCTCGGAAGGGAAGAGTCGACGTGGGAAAGGGAAGACGAAGTGAGGGAGAAGTATTCGCATTTATTTTGAGTTAATCGATATGAGTCTCGAACTTTTTAACCTTATGATTGTTAACTTGTTAGTATAAAAAAAAAAATGTGTGTTGTTACATGAGCATGATTAATTGATGCATGAATTTTAGTTGACTTGCGTTGTAAATTTCGGGACGAAATTTCTTTAAGGAGGATAGATTGTAGAGACCCGAATATTTTTAATGTTTGAAATATCGATTAAAAGTTTAATTGAGAAAATACGGATTTGTTTGTGAATATTTGAGTTGGGGACTTAGATGAGAGAGTAGAAGATTGAGGGGTAAATGTGTGATTTGTAGATTTTGAGGTATAAATAGGAGAGTGTGAGTGTATGGGATCATTTTTCCCCAAAACCAACTCTCGGCTCTCTCCCTCCTCCCCGCCGGTTCTCTCTCTCTCCTCTCCTCCCACTCAAAAACTCACCAAAACACCTCCAAGCTCTCAAGAACCCACCCTCATTTCACCTCCTCTACGCAACCCCGGGCTCGTATCGCATTGGGTGAGGTTCGGGAAGGAGATCGCGGCAAATTTTGGAAGTTAGGAGCTAGAGCTCGTTCGAGGTGTCGGGTTTCGTTCCTTGGACCGAGGTAGGAATTTCTTGGCTACTTTTATGTGTAAATAGCTTGATAAGGTGTGAAATCCGTGCTTGATGTTGTTGTTGTTGGTGTTGTGCTTGAGATTCTGATATCTGCAGAAAAATCTGCTCGAAACCTCTCCGTATCGATACGGGATTCTTGCCGTATCGATACCCAGTTAAAACAGAATGGGCTTGGCTGATAAGCATCCTGTATCGATACAGCCATTTTGGCCGTATCGATACCAGTTCCTTATGGGCAGTTTTGCCTTCGCTGCTTCTACTTCGATTGTTTTGAACCCCGGACACTTCTAACACCCTTGTAACACCTCCTAAACTATCTCAAGCTTGTCCAATTGAATTCCTATGGTTGAATGACCTTGTGCTCATTACGTTGACCTTCCGTTAGTCGAAATAGTCGTAGTTTGTTTGGTTAACGTTGTGTTGGAATGCATCTTATCTATTGATTGACTCTTGGAAATGTCTATGGTACCGTCGAAACATGGTTGACATGTCGTGTGGTGTTTTACTTATGAATGTGATAGTAAGAGAGTCATGGTTTGTATCGTGAGAGCAGAAGTAGTTATTGTGAGTCGAAAGTCGGAATGGGAAGTCTCGTAACGCAAGGGGTGGAAATACGGAGACTCTTGTGGATCTCGTAGCGCAAGGGGTGGTAATACGATGGTTCTAACGGTCGGGGTTTACCGTAGCGCGAGGGGTGGTAATACGGTAACTCTTGAGACATTGTACCGTAACGCGAGGGGTGGAAATACGATTCGTGGAGGTTTGTGTTAGTGAGTTGAATCGGGATTGTTAGAGGGGTCGTGTCCCTTGGACTTGACGTATGTTTGTGAGAGTGGTACATCCTAGAGCGCTTACACTAAGCATTGCCACACTCTCTTGTAGATGGTTACCATTGATTGAACCGTACACCCTTGTCATCTTCCCTATGCACATATCATCTTGTTTGCACATAAATTTAGTAAAGATTTTCCTACTGGGCTCGCATAGCTCAACCTAATCTTTCTTTTCAGGTTTAGACGATGGACAGTGATTTGCATAAATTGCGTGCTTGGAAGTGAAAAGGGTTTTTGGAAGCTAACTCTGATTTAGATACATAGTCATTTTATGTAATAGACATTCTTTTGATAAAGATGGGTTTTGTAACTTCATGGTTTGTCCGTACAAACATTTGTAATCTCTTTGGGGCCGGAGTGCCAAAATTGTATATTCTTTTGAAATTGGGACTTGTTTTGTAAAGTTTAACAGGAGGGAACTGTTTGGGGCTATTAAGTACATTATCCGAAGATCTTTTATTGAAAAAGCTTTATTTAATTACGTCGAAAATCTAGGTCGTGACAAGAGGAGAGAGAGAAAAACGTGGGTAAGCCTCTAGGAGTGAGAACAAGTACATAGAACTCACCCTTGGTTCACCAAATGCAAGAATCTTGTGATTTTGAGGAAGAAAACCCTTGGATCTTGAAGATTTGAACTTGAAATCAAGGATCTTGGGTGAGATTGGAGTTGGGTAGGTGAGAGGGGGGTGTTTCCAAGTGTTTTTCGTGGGTTTGGAGTGAGAAATGACAAAAAGGAGGTATTTATAGTGGTCCAAAAAGCGTGCTGAAAAAGTACAGAAAACAGAGCATGTACCGGTACGGGGAAAAGCTGTACCGGTTCATGAACCTTCAAACTGTCAGAAAGCACAACTTCTGGACACCATGTACCGGTACGGGGAAAAGCTGTACCGGTTCATGAAGGGCAGAAAAAAGAAATTTTTTCCACGGACACCGTAACAAACCCGACTTGGTACCAACACTTCCAAACATCAATACAACATCAAAACTAACATTTTACCATCCTCCGAGAGTCTGATACACATCCGGATACGTATCTCCGTACACCCCACAACGTACGAGCGATTTTACTAACAATACAACTACTTAACGAAATAATCGATTTCCGAAATTAAAACATAATTGCGAGTCTCTACAGATGGTAAGAAAAGAGGAGGTGGTTTGTGGAATTCATTTGAGACGTGGTTAAATGGTTGAACTATAGTTGTTTGTTTGATTGATATGAGTCCTGATGCTACTTCTAGTTGATGCATGGATGGTTAGGGTTATCTCTAAGATATCCGGAATCCCAAGGTCTAAATTTGTCAGTTCTTTTTGGTGATCCCTCTTGCATCTCGTGTTCGCTTGTTGAGTCTCATTTGCGTTTGGTGCATATTTCATCACATTTTCTTATAACTTGAGTACGGAATTACCTACTAGGCTAGTGTAGCTCAACAAAATCCTTCTTTTCAGATTTCAAAGCTGGGCGGTAGCTTGCATTACATCATGTGCTCAATGTGAAAGACATTTTTGGAAGCTAATTTCATAAGTCATTTAATCGTCTTGTAATGATCACCTTTTTTTTTTTTGTTAAAAATGGCTTTGTAAATTGAGAACCTTTGAATTTCGTTGACTAAACCGTTTGTAAATTTAAAGAAAACTCGTTTGTACTTGTACTTAAGTTTAACTTTGGGCCGGTGTGCCAAGTTGTACTTCGTTTAATCTTGGGGACTCGATTTGTAAATTAAACAGGTGGAAGACTCTTTTGGGTATTATCTATGATATGCGAGAGACTTTTATTTAAAATGGAGTATTTATTTATGTTGAAAATCGAGGGCGTGACAGTATGAATTTAGATAAAAATCAATATTGTTAATTTAGACAAAAATTAACATTGTTAATTGTGGTGGTGGTGGCGTGGTGATGGCGGTGGCAGCGTCGTGGTGGTGGTGATGGTGGAGTGGTGGTGGCGGCGGCGGCGTGGTGGGGGCCGGTCATTGTGGTGGCGGTGGTAGCGTTGTGGTGGTGGTGGTGGTGGTGGTGATGGTGTTGGTGATGGTGGAGTGGTGGTCGTCATTGTGGTGGTGGTGGCGACATGGTGGCGGCGGTGTGGTGGTGGTGGTGGCGACGTGGTGGCGGCGGCGGCGGCGACGTGGTGGCGGTGGTGGTGGCGAGTCTGGCGACATGGGTGTGGCGGCGGCGGCGTGGTGGTGTTGGTGGTGGCAACATGCTGGTGGTGGTGGCGGCTTGTGGTGGTGATGGTATTTTTGTCTCTCTTCAATCGCCTTTTTTTTGCGAGTGGTATTTTTGTCAACAAAGTAATGAAGAGGACCTACTGGGCTATGGACTCTTTGGGCATGACCTAATAGGCTATTTTTCACCCAATGAGGACCGGCCAGGAAGTTCTCCCTAATTTTTTGGATGCCCAAGGCCCAGGCCTCTTGGGCCTGGAGGTTGGACCGGCCCTGCATGTCCACCACCAAATACGTAGTATAACCACACTATTGTTCCTGATGTTCCGAGGTAAAATCATGCGCATGAACCTTTGAAAATTCTTTTTGCAAGTACTCTTAGTTATTTGTAGCGTTAGTTTTTCTACTGAATGTTGTGTTATTATTGTACGTCTATTGCGATGGCTAGTAGCCTAGTACTGTTCGGGCCATGCAATCGACTGCATTTCTTCTTGTGCTGTTTTCTAATTTCTTTTGGAACAATCAATTTCGGGATTTTCTTTAATTTCACTGATAGAAAATGTAATCGTACAGTTGTAAGAAAGTCAACACGGACTTAGATCTTGGAATTGATTTTCACACCTCTTTTTTTTATATTCACACTCCATTTTGTGTCTTTTAGCACAAAAAAAAAACACACTTTAATTTTAATACTAAAAAACAAAAAAAGGAGTGTGGATATAAAAAATGGAGTGTGAAAATCAATTCCCATTATATAATTGACATGAATACATATAACAATGCTACAAGTACCTTGCAAGTTGGGTAAAAAAGACATGAAATAGAAGCTCCAAAAAAACACAAAAAAAAAAAAGAGTTCAAAACAGCTGCTCAATCAGAATTCTTCGATTTATTAATGAAACATATCTATCTGATTCATTACATATACTATATAATATATATACACGTAGTATAGTCTGAAATCCCCATGGTCATTGCATATAACTTGAGAGGATGTTATATTCATACATTCTGTTATTATCTTTTCTGGAAGTTAAACGACTTGATTGAGAAGGCAAAGATTAACCCGAAGAGCAGAACTATCCCAACCATGATTAGAGCAACGTATCCCACGAAGTCATGCCTAAAATCAAAGTATTTTACCACAAAGTATTCCACTGTTTCACCCGTGTCAAGCCTCTCTTGAATGTCTCCATACTGTGACCCAACTAATCCATACAGACTCCATGAGACTGGGCAAACGTAGTAGTTTTAGCAATATAGATTTGGTCTTGGTCTTGAAAAAATCACCAACTTTTCACGACTTGCCAAAAAATATGACGTGCTCTTTATACAATAAACGTATGGTCCACAAAGACATAGAGTGTAGTCTTTTAGCAATATGGACTTGGTCTTGGTCTTGAAAGAACCACCACCTAACTTTTCACACTAATCACTTGCCAAAAAATATGACGTGCTATTTATACAATAAACATATGGTCCACAAAGATATAGAGTGTAGTCTTTTAGAAATATAGACTTGGTCTTGGTCTTGAAAGAACCACCAACTAACTTTTCATGCTTATCACTTGCAAAAAAATAGGACATGCTCTTTATACAATAAACATATGCTCCACAAAGACATAGAGTGTAGTTTTTTTAGCAATATAGGTTTAGTCTTGGTCTTGAAAGAAGCACGTCCATATTGTCAAAAGACTACACTCTATATCTGTGTGGACCACATGTTTGTTGTATAAAGAGCACGTCCTATTTTTTGGGAAGTGATAAGTGTGAAAAATTAGGTGGTGCTTCTTTCAAGACCAAGACCAAGTCTATATTACTAAAAGGCTACACTCTATGTCTGTGTGGACCATATATTTATTGTATAATGAGTAAGTCATATTTTTTGGCAAGTGATAGGTGTGAAAAGTTAGGTGGTGGTTCCTTCAAGACCAATACCAAGTCCATATTGCCAAAAGACTACACTCTATGTCTGTATGGACCACATGTTTATTGTATAAAGAGCAAGTCATATTTTTTGGTAAGTGATAAGTGTGAAAAGTTAGGTAGTGGTTCTTTCAAGATCAAGACCAAGTCCATATTCCTTAAAGACTACACTCTATGTCTTTGTGGACCATATTTTTCTTGTATAAAGAGCATGTCATATTTTTTGGCAAGTGATAAGGGTGAAAGGTTAGTTGGTGGTTCTTTCAAGAACAAAGACCAAGTCTATATTACCCAAAGACTACACTCTATGTCTGTGTGGACCACATGTTTATTGTATAAAGAGCAAGTCATATTTTTTGGGAAGTGATAAGTGTGAAAAATTAGGTGGTGGTTCTTTCAAGACCAAGTCCATATTGCCAAAAGACTACACTTTATGTCTGTGTGGACCACATATTTATTGTATAAAGACCACGTCATATTTTTTGCAAGTGATAAATGAAAAGTTAGGTGGTGGTTCTTTTAAGACCAAGTCCATATTGTCCAAAGACTACACTCTATGTCTGTGTGAACCACATGTTTATTGTATAAAGAGCAAGTCATATTTTTTGGTAAGTGATAAGTGTGAAAAATTAGGTGGTGATTCTTTCAAGACAAAGACCAAGTCCATATTGTTAAAAGACTACGCTCTATGTCTTTGTGGACCATATCTTTATTGTATAAAGACCACGTCATATTCTTTTGGCAAGTGATAAGTGTGAAAAGTTATAATTTATAACTTGATCTTTTATATACATTTGTTGGGTAATCCATCTTTAGTATGGGAGGTCTGGAGAAAAATCATGAAATTGGTGTCATGGATAGTTACATCGACTTTCCCTAAAGTTCGCCAACATCTTATTTATATAAGTGGGAAACAAAAGTGCAAATATCTTATTTATATAAGTGGGGAGCGAAAGTGGTATCATGGATAGTTACATCGACTTCCCCTCCAGTTCGACAATATCTTGTTTATATAATATGTGTCCATATGTTGTTGGAGTCACCTTCATCAAGGGGAGATGGCACTGGTGGACTCCAATTGTGACACAACACTTGACAGCTCCCCCAAAGATCTCGACATGAAAGATTTCCATTGCTGAGATGGTCCTATGAAAGATATATTCTGTATGTTTAACCACCACCACTACTGTTGCGATAACTTGAATACCATTTCATACAAAACTCATACAAAAATAACCAAAAATGTCCCAATGACTACTCATTCCTTGGTATCAACAAACTAAAAAGCCAGTATCATAAAAATGAGAATGTAAATGCATCTTCACCATAAATTGCATCGGAAATTCCAAGTATTTAGAAAAGAACTCTATACATGTAGTGATAAAAAAAAAAAAAAACTAATGTACATCTCTTTGTAGCTAAAAGAAAGCTTTCTATAAAAACAATAAGTGGTAGAGAATGATCAGCACTAAATTGACAACCCTTCAACTCTTAGATCTGCAATTCAAAAAGAATGGAAATGGATAAGTGATAGCATAATCAAACCACTAACAAGGAAGTTAAAAGATGAACTCCGAAATAGAGCATTACATACCTCAGTAAGGGAGAGTAACATTCAAGTTCAGTTGCAAAGTGGACTTCAATATCTATGTTCATCCTAGTAAAAAATAAACAAGTGCAATTAAGTCTAGTAAGTAAAAATATAATAGAGAAGTTATATACAATAAAGATAACTTCTCTATTATATTTTGTTGTTCTAGTTGACTCGTTAGTAAAATGCAAACAAACCTCTCATATTGCTCTCCACAATGACAGCATGGTAAAGAAAATTCTTGATGAAAAATTCTAATTGGGGACCTTTAGAGTTTCACCACACACATAATAAATATGTGAAATTAACACCAAAATAGACAAGAACCGGAAATGGTTCTATTTAAAGCTAGGTAGTCCACCTTATTCCTTGGCCATTCCAGTGAGGCCAACCAATTATCATTCCATTTACTTTTAAAATGCTTCACATTTTCAATCAAACAACGCTACCTTTGCGTGATGGTCATCTGCTCATGTCTAAATCCCAATTGCTACTACAATATCGCCATGCTAAAGCGACTTTGTTTTAATCTGAAATTATTCAAGACTTGTTTTAATCTGAAATTACTAGAAAATTTTCCTAGCGAATAAGATTCAACCTTCAGCTACAGAGCAAAGCATTCAAATCTATACTACTCCAGAAAAACAAAACCTATGACATGATGCACAAAAATTAAACACAAAAAACAAGTATCACTGTACCCAAAAAAGAAACAAGACCCAAGATGCAATTCTTGCTTCATTTTCTTCCATTTTCTCGTAAACCAAACAAGAAAATCGAGAAAGCAGATGATATTTACCATGATAATCAACGGGGATTCTCCAGTTCCAAAACCGTCCAGTAGGCATAAGAGTGTCGAAATCTCGCCCATAAGGAGGACAATCGGCACGCGCAAAAGTACTGAAGAAATTGTTGGTCCTGCTGTCGACAGTCAAGTTTATTTACCCCCACTTATTGCTGGGTTTGTCTTTTCAGAGAGAGAGAGAGAGGAACATAGAAAGAAGATAAAAAGTTGGGAAAAGTTCTTCAAATGGTCATCTGGAAAAACATTGAATAGGTTTAAAAAAACAAAGAAAACAGGATGCTATGCCAATTCCATGTACAAAACTAGTTCTATTCAATGCTCGAGAACCAACCTTAATCGTCGACCCAATACGTCCAACTCCGTAACTCTTTGTTCCCTCCACCGCTTCTCCAAACTGTCTACCACCGGTCCATCTGGCCCCAAATCGCTAACAAGAACCGTTCTAGAGAGAGAGAGAGAGAGAGAGAGAGAGAGAGAGAGAGAGAGAGAGAGAGAGAGAGATGGGAGAATCGATGAGAGGAGGTTCCCAGGAAACATTGGGGATTTGGGAGGAAAATGGGTGTTAGGGTTTTTTGTTAATATATATGGGAGGGTATAATTGTCAATTCAACTTCTCACACCATGTCTTGGTGAATACTTTTCCTTGTGTCATCAGGGTTGTAATTTGGAGAGTGGAGTCCATGAGGTGGTGAATAAGGCTGGTCTGCACCGCCTGCCGGTAATTTTCCCATTGGTATTAGGTTACAACAGTAATATATGAAAAAGTTCAGCTTAATAAGAAACATGCTACTCTTCAAAATACTGAAATGACCAGGTGACAAAGAACTCTTACCAATTAGAAGACATCAATTTGGCTCTCTTTTTGCTTGAGGAAACTCATCATTCTCTTTTTCTACAAACTGAAATGAGCAAGTGACAAAAGTATGCTGCCAAATTCAGCGAAGAATTTTTCTTCTAGAATTTATGCAATCATATATGCTAACGTCAAAAAATATAGATCATGTACAATAGGAGAAGTTATCCAATTTATTTTTCCATTTAGTGCCGCGTCGACGCATTCATAGATTTGCTCCAAGATTTTTAAAATTATCTTCATTTTTTCCCTTTGTCATGACATGATCCTTTGGATTTCCATTTGTTCAATAAAAGTAACATGGTAAATAAGAATCAATCTTCAAATCAAACACTAAGGTCTAGTTTAATAGTTTTCACATTGTCTAGCTAATATAAGAATATTAGGCATAGGGATAAGAATATTGGCAGCAAACCTTGGCCAATCATACAATTGTAGCAAGCTAAGCTACCTTCTCCCTCTCAAGGATAAGACAGATTTCTTCATAGTAGTTTCCTTAATTCTTGAAGAAACAATCTACAGATAATCCAAAAATGACTAAACTCTAGAAGATTACGGAGTACCTTATTACAAAGTTTTAGTTGGTACGTTTTAGGGTTGAATGAAGAAATTTAGGGTTAACAAAATAACAAGGGTTTACAGTTAACAAAATACTCCATTAGCTATTTTCCATACCATTATCCTTCCCATTCTCCTGTTCTCTCTACTTTTATCCCATCCATAATCCTTTCTTTTCTTTTCCCTCCTGGTCTCTTTTCTTTTCTCACCAATTCCGCCAAATGGACAGTAAATAAAGTTGGGCATAAACCTAAAGTATACATTAATCATAACTTCTAGCTCGTGGTAGTCAAATTAATAGAATTGTAGATGCTGAGGATCTATAAATTTATACGGAATTGTGGCGATAAAACTAAAATGCAAAGGTTTGTTGAATTTCAGAGCACAAAATCAACAGCAATATTGAAACATAAAAAGCAATGGCGGCAGTACAAAAGAGTGGACGACGACGAATTGGGGATACAATTTTTGATGGGTGGTGGAATGAGGAAGCAACTTACCTGACGATGATGAATTTGGGATACAAGTTCTGATGATGTGTGGACGATTGACGGTCTCGAGCTACCGTCTCCAGCAAAACAAGGGAGCCGATTACGGGATGGAAGATGGGGAGCAAGGTTGGTCGCCGGAGGTAGGGGCAATTCTTGTGAGGAGGGAGAGAACAGAGGAGAAGAAAGGGGGAGCAAACCCTAGAGAGAGAGAGAGAAGAGGAAGGAGTTTACGTTCCAGTGGAGAGAAGAAGGGAGAAAGGAAATTAAGGGTTTTGAGGAGCTAAATGACGTCGTTTAAGTAGAAGGGTAGGATGGTCCATTCAGAACATGGTTACCATGTATTTGTGATTAAAATAGGAGATACCATGTATTGGTGATTTGGAAACTCAAGACCATTGAAGTGGTAAATAAGCCCCTGGCACACCTCCTGCCGGTAATTTTCCCAATTTATTTTCCTCATAGTTTTTTTTATTTTTTATTTACAACCAAACAAGAGAAAAGAATTTATTTTCTTCACATTTTTTCGATCTTTTATTTTTCTTTTATTTCATTTTCTTTCCACAAGTTCCAAACAGAGCCTTGAGAAAACTCTCTCCCAGATTTTGAATTGTCGGCTTAAATAGGATTAACCCTGGTTAGTGAAAAGGTTATCTCAAAGGAGCAATTAGGGAGTAAAATTGATGAGGAGGAAACCACCCATTGGTTTGGCGAACAACGGGATTACACGGAAGCTGTATAATTTGAACCAAACCCTACACCGCTACACGTGCCGTAGCAACGGTACAACGATGTCAACAAGTTCAAGTTGAACAGTGAGGAGCGCCAACAAGGTGTGCAAACTCTCTCTCGACGTTCAAGCCGTGCGCTTCTGTATGTATTGTTCAAACTACAACGTCCTCTTGGTCTCTCTCTCTCTCTCTCTCTCCATGTATTTTTCAAACTAGGGTTTTATGTTTCCTTAGAACTAAATATGGAAATCCCTGTTTGTTTCCAGGGGATGGGGGGAAGAGAGAGAGAAACTAAGATCTGCGAAGAAGACAGGATCGAACCTTCAAGCCTCGATTCAGCATCTTCATCTATCATCGACTATAGAAGACACCATCTTCGCAGACCCATCGATTCAGGTAAACACATGAACAGAACATTTATTCGGCCGTGCCCGGTGTCGTCCCCATGGTTTCCCAACGCTGTCCCCAAATACTTCATCGTACCCGGTACGGCAAACCATAATGGTCGTACCATACGCTTACCGGTACCCTTTTTCTGGCGTACCCATGCTTCATAAGTGGTTGATTTTTGTTGAGTGAATTTTCCCTAATATCTAAGCCTACAATAAAAATTCAAATCAAGAGGGCAAAGTTATGAATGTAGGTATGGAGCAACACCACGAATTGGGATTTTCCAGGTTTGATATATTTCATCTCGAGGGCTAGGGCTTTCTCTTCCCTTGAAATTCTATTCCGTATTTTGATATCTGAACTTTCAAATTGGGTTTCAATCGGTAACTGGTTGGATTTTGGTTTCATGTCAAACGCTGGGCCTTTCTTTGCATGACTGATTCTATTCAGTTATGTGATTCTTCTTGTTGAATGTTTGTTCATTTTTGTTTTGTTTGCTGTACACCAAATTTGGCTAGGAGTTATGATTGTTTTTTTGTTAATAATGATGGGTTTTTGGGGATGATCTGTTCTAGGGTTTTGGTTTCATTGTCATTTACAGTACCTCTCATTTTTTTGTTTGATGTGGAATTTTTTTAGTAAACGCATATACAGTACCTCTCATTTTTTTGTTTAATGTGGAATTTTTTTAGTAAATGATGGTCCTTCACCTCTACCTCGTAATGTTTTTTTCCCTCTGATGAAGAATGGATCTAGAATATGTTGGATGGATCTACTAAAGTTTGTGGATAACCAAATAAACATGAGTAAGTCACATAAGTGGCTTCATCTACAGAACTATTTCCGGCAAAGAATGATCGGAGTCTTCATACTAGAATTAAAAGATGTGTTATGCTTTGTCAAACTACCAAAACAACCACAACATTAGAAGAAACCCTAATCTGTTCTCGATTTTCCATTATCTATTTGGGTATCCATTTTCCTCATGCAATTTTTAAAGGAAAAGGTTATCTGGAAAGCAATTGAAAATGAATTTTTGATGTTTTTTCTATGTTAGTCTTCGTTTCGATAGATCTTAGAATAATAAAAGAATGTGCAAGTCAAGGTTTTTTTTTTATATCACAGAAATCAAGTTTATTGATATGGGCATAATAGATCCTGTTTGGATTTGGGGCCGTATTGGATACAACAATCAGTTGTGTCCACAAAATGGTGCTGTCCCAAGCGCTAAAAGCTGATCTGATTTTTTACACTCCTATTGTTTGTCCAGAAAATAAATAAAGCCCTTTTTGTTTGACCTAACTTGCGAATTGGACGGACTTTAACATATGTTTAACACTGAGAACTTTATCTTCATATTTCACGGTGTGTTTTATGGTAGGATTAGAGCAAAATTATCCTTCCAAGCTCCATTTTAATAGCTGCCATTATTCTTGTTGTTTTCTCCTAATTTCTGTTTTACTCACATCACAAGGGATTATGTGTTCCTTTTTATGCTATGGTGGGTTATATGTCTGTGTGCCAATAGGTTGGGGTAGAAATCCGGTTTACTTTTGATGCTGATTTTCTAAGTCTTTCCTTTGGAATTCAGCAAGGACTTGAAGGTGAGATCACACGGAGGATGTTGACTCATAATTCATGGGATCTTTCAACCCCCAAAGACCCTATACGGCAGGGATAGCTCCCACATTGATCCAATCTACTAAGCTGTGTTTTTTCCTTTCTTTCTCTATTTACTTTTTAGCGCCAGTAGTGTTTTCTTCCCTCAACTAATATCTTTGAGGAATTATGCCTTCACAGTTCTTCACTTTCTCATGTTTGTGTTTGAGGCTACATCTATGCTTCAATAGAGTTGTTTTGCAAAAAGCTCAAGCTTGAGAGGAGATCATTACTTAGTTAATAGAAAATTCTATATATGTACATAACCGAGGGAATTGGCTTTTATTTCTAATTTTTGGATAGGCCTCTTCTAGTAAACTCATATGTAAGTTTCTTTCCTCCACGACTTGTTCTAACCAAAGTAGGGATGGCATTCGGGGCATTCCCCGATCCCCGAACGGGGAGGGAAGAATGAAACCATTTCCGAGCCATTTGGTTTTCGGGTAATCCCTGAACCGAACGGATACCCGATCAGTATTCTGATCCAAACAAAGAAAAAAAAAACTGAGTCAAAACCGATGACTATCACTCAATTTTTGATCGAACCACAGACGAAAAATCAAATGGTAAATTGCTGACTTTTATAGCAGGCATATTGAAGTACAAATTGAATATATACAGGAGTAATAAACCAAAAACAGATTTGATCGAATAAACCAAAAAACAGATCTGATCAGAGACAGCACGTCGTCGCCGGAGATGAGAGAGAGCAAGTCGTTGCCGGAGATAAGAGGGATAGATGTCGAATGGAGAAAAGGAGGGGGTTGCGGCGTGCGTGTGAAGGGGAAACTGATTCGCTGGAGATGAGAGAGAAAGACTTACGGCAGAGAGAGCGAGATCGACGATGAACGGCGGAGGGGTGAGGCCGTCTAGCCGTGAGGGGTTGCAAAGGAGATCAAGAGGGGAGGGGGTGGGTTTGAGAGGTGTTGGCTGCGTGGAGTGGAATTGAATAAACAGAGAGAGAGAGAGAGAGAGAGACCTCAGATCTAAATCGCTGCCTGGTCTCCGAAGTGAAAATAGGACTGGAACTGGAAGAGTGGAAGTCTAGAAAACCCTAACTCAGTAATGTGTATATATATAGGCAGGGGTAATTATGTAATTTACTTGTTCGGTTCGGTTCGGGTATCTGCTGAACCAGAACTGAACCGAACCGAAACCTGAACAGGTATCCTATGTGCCAACCATACCCGTACCCAAGGGGAAAATTTCGGTTATCGGTTCGGGTACCCATCGGTTCGAATTGCCATCCCTAAACTAAAGTTGCAGGTTTCAAACTTGGTAATATAGCATCTAATATGCTTAATTAGCTTTCTAATGAACACTGGCTTGAAAATTGGTGCAGTTGATAACTGAAAATCCTTTGAAAACTGGTGTATCCACATGTTTTGGTGCTTTGTCTGGTGTAGATAACATCCATTGTGAGACGGAATGCAGGAGAGAATGGCGCACTAGCAAGGGGAAACCCTCTCCATGCTCCCTTTTTGCTAGGAAGTTCAATAAACCTGCTGCTCTTTGGCTTCTTAATATGGTAAGTTTTACACTTCTTATAATTTCTCTTCATTCTTCCTTGTTAAAGATTTTCAAAGGAAATGACGACTTGTGCAGTTATTTACTCTTTTTAGTTTTTGTAAAGCAAATTTCATATTTCACCGGCACAATCAAAATTGGAAGTCTTTGTTCGGTTTCCATCTTTGGAAAATATTTTTGATGTAATGAGTGGAGATAGATAGATAGAGAAAGTTATTGAGAAACGTGCAAAGAGAAAAATGAGTTTCTAAAAAATGGGAACCAAACAAAGCGCAAATTTTTTATTGGTTTTTTTATGCTTTCTGTCAATAGTCTGTATTGGGAGCTTAGCGAATGGCGTAGGGCCAATTCCTCCTGAGATTGGCAGCTTGAAAATGCTTCAACATCTGGACTTGAGCAACAACATGCTATCTGAAATGTTGAAATTGAAAGTACTACACCAGATGTTGCCAATGACTAATTGAACTTTTGGTGGTACATAGTAGTTATCATTATAGAATCATAGATACTTAGTTTTCCAGTTTATTTGCCATGTAGATTGTCTTTTGTCTCGTCTTACATGAATGAATTTTGCAATTTCAGTGATGCACGCTTAAATGGTTCTTAATACATGTGTTCATTCTCTGCAGAGCTCGTATGAGTGATGACTTGCATTACCTAGATTAAACTGTCATGCTTCAATAAGTAGTAATTAGTAAAATCTAATTGCTGATTGGAGAACATAATATTCTTTCTTTGCCTCAAATCAGCAACATGCAGGTTGAACTGTGTCTGTAAACATTACCTCTACTATTCTTGTGGTCTAGATTACACTGTCCAATATGTGGTCATGAGTAGTATCATAATATCCCAATGTAGGCCTTCAATATTTGTTGTCTTTGAGCTGCAGCTTTTTGGAGGCAACGGAACACAGAAAGGTAGAAGATCCATGGATCATTTTTTGTGGGAATCAGTGTATTTTGTTTGAATTTGTAAACAACTACAAATCTGGACTTTCACCCATCATCAATATAATTATGTACCATACTCCATTTTCATGATGTTCTTTTTCTACACTACAAATAAAAACAACATACGTATATTAGCTTCCCAACTATCAATTACACCAATGAGCAGTGAGCATGCATAAACGTGCGAAGCATGGGGCTTTACACTAGTGTATATATATATATACACACACATATATAGCTTGTGTATATATATAAATATATTTTATGAATGCTTTAACTTTACTTTGACTGCAACCTCATAAGGCTGTCATGAATGCTACCTTTGAGGGTACGCGCGTGTGGTCATAGGAGTAGTCCACCAGGAAGCTTTGAAGGGAAAGGAGTGCTCTTAAGCTTTCTACTTCTTCTGATGTGGGACAAGTTCATGCTCAAATGAACTCCCTTTGTTCTCCTTTTTAGTCCCACATCGGTCCTCCTTAAAACTAAGCAAAGCAGGATGGATCAAGGTTATGAATACTGTTCTGTACGGGCCGATACCGGCCAGTACGTACCAGTTTGAGAGGAAAACGGTGCTGTAACCCTCTAATACCGTTCCGGCTCCAATACCGGGCCTTACCGGACAATACCGGAAATATCGGTCGATACTGGGAATTTCGTCCGAAATTTTGCAAAACTGAGAGAAAAAGAAGAAAATACAGAAATGGAGGGAAAAAAGAGAAAAATAAGGTCGGAGCAACATTCTCCGGCGTAATCTTGCAGCTGATCGATCTATCTTCACTGTGGGTGAAGTCTCTACACCGCCGTGGGTGAAGCAACTGCTCTTCTCCGGCTTGATCCATCCGTTTTTCTGAACATTTTTCTCCTTTTTGGAGATAAGTTGGTGTGCATGACTGTAGGGATAGAAGGTCATCGAGAGAGAGAAGGAAGTGTGTTTGATGGGCTTTGAACCATTCATCTGCTCCCTAGTAAAGAGTAAAGTTGAATTGGAAAACCAAAAACCAGTGGTTTTGAACCCACCGTTTGGGAGTAAGTAGCATTGTAAGTGAATAATGAGCATCATCTACACGTGGCAAGAGAGAAAGTTGGAGTATTTTGAATATTAAAAATAATGTTAACTAAATTTTTTAAAATGATAATAGTCTAATAGGAATTTATGTAACGAAAAACAAGGTTATAATTAAATGTATATATATTTTTATATTTTTAACGATAAATCCGAAACAGTACCCGGTAACATACCGGTACCGGTACGTACCGTTCCAGTGACAAATCCGGTACCATGTCCGAAACGGTATTCAGAACTTTGGGATGGATAGCTGTAAGATGAGGGCTCCACCTCGCTATTGCATTCATTGAACCTGGCTATAGCTTTCCAAGCTAAGGTGAGCGGAGCTCGAGCCTAACATTTGGAGCTCGACTCGAGCTGACCTAATCTTAGGTGAGCCGAGCTTGAGCAGCTTAAAGCTCGACTCGGCTCAGCTCGTTTACAACCCTACACACAATTGTTCTTTCCTTTCTATTGGGCTTTCGTATATTAGTACATAACTTGCTTCATTTTGATTGTTACAGATTTGCATCTTCCATTCGCTACTTCTGTAAATGGATGCGTTACTTCATTCTGGTTTGCTATGTAATCTTCATTGTTTTACTGCATGCACCTAGAACATCTTAAGTGATGCTTTAATAATTAATATGTACACCCAATCTTTGCGAAGTTTTGATTTGTTTTGCTTTTGGCCTTTGGTTGGAGATTTTTCTCTTGTTTTTGTAACATCACTGTTTTGAGTCTATAATACTTATATTTATTAGGGTAACTGAATACCTAAACAACTTGCTTTGTTTCCATATCAGGAAAGGAATATTGTGTTGAAATAAAATTTGAAGAACAGAGATGAAGTACGCCCATATAGCCTAACAAGAAGCAAAGTAACCCAACAGGCTACAACAAAATCCAGAAATTTGCCAGATGTGAACTTATTTTGCAATTTCTAATCAATATTCCCACGTGAGCTTTTTATTTTACGAATTTATGTCGTAGCATTTGTTCAATAATCTGTAGGTTGATGAACACAAGGCAAGCATTGAATTTAGACAATTCAAGAGATGAGGAAGAGAATGAAGTTAGGGGGAGGGGCAAAACACAATGCACCTACTTTATTTGGAGAGGCCCAAAGGCTAAGGAAGATGAGAGACAAGCTCAAAAACTTTAAGGAGGTACAAGCTCAACGGAAGGTAATCGTGAAACTATTGGAAACACAACTTGTGCTCCAGGAGGGAGGTAGATTGAACATCTCTCGTATGGCTTGATGCTAGGTATTATACCTTGATGCCTTTAATGTTTTTGATGTTTCAATATTTTATCTCGAATGACGTGAAGAAACTATGTCACTATTCTATTTATTGTTTTGAAGGTAACTAGTTACATTAAAGTATTTCCCCTGTGCCATTTTTCTTGGTTAAACCTCATACAAATAACACTCTTGACATTGAGGGAAGTCACTTAAAAAATGTGCTTGTCCATTTACTATATGAACCTAGTAAATGAAATATAGAAGGGAAAATAAAAGGATGGTAGAACTTCGATTAATAAATATCATGTATCGACGGAACTTAGGCTTTGAGATTCCTAATTGGTCCTGACTCCTAGTTTACTTATAACATTTGTGGTTATTTGTGCTGATTATGTCACTTCCACTTTTAAAATTTGACAGGTTGATATTTTAGCATCTAGTCTACACTTTGTCTTTTATTTCCTCACATGGAAGTTATTTTTCCACGCGTTCGTTGCGTCCATTCTTTTTTAGTGTGCTTTGCTGTTGTTGCTCTATTATGTCTCCCTTCGTGACTTCTCGATTTTGTGGGTTCTGCGATATTCTTTATTCTTTGCATATCTGGGAATGTGCAATATCTCTTAATTTAAGTGTCCTTGTCGCTTTGTCGTGGATTCAGCTTCTTTTTTCTCCGTGACTTGCCTTTCTTTGTAGTCGCATTAGCCTTGTTTTTAGCTGCTGCTTGTGGAGTGGTTTTTGGGAGCTCTTTTAGACATTGCTTTTAGTTGATCCCATAACGTCTTAGTTGTTTGTGTTGTGATTGGATGGGCTTGATTTGCCTAGAAGTTTGTTGGCTTAATCTTGTTTAATTCACAACATGGGAATGGTTCGAGATCTCACCATTCTATGCATTGCATGCAAAAAGGAAAGTGAACTATGATTGAAATTTGTTCATTCATGAACACCTCTCGCATCATGTCTTTGTTGAGATAATTTTATGAAAGTATGGTATCCAATTGTCCAATTAATTATGGGTACAGAATAACATCATTGACTATCCAAGCGAACTCTGGTGTGGCTTGCTATTTGGCATGATCTTTCCAAAATGCTCCCATGTGATGACCAAATGCTGTAATTCAGTTGAAGGGTATTATTGTACGTGTGCATATCTTGGAACACAAGGTTTTTTGAAGTACCCAATTGGTTCCTTTGTTGGTGAGAAGGACACGCCAAAGATCTCTTTCAAGACCAAATCTCGCAAATTCTTCTTTCACCTGGTGATGAACCTTCTCTCTCTCTCTCTCTCTCTCTCTCATACAACAGTAGACTTATTTGTCCTGTGGCGCCAAATACCAGCCGAGGACAATTACATCAGTCTTCTCCACCATTACTTCTCTCCCCAGGTCTCTTACCCCTTTCTACATCATGGTATATAAAAAGAAACGGTTCTTCGTATGACATTTTCCAATTTGGGACACATTTGCCCCTCAATTTCTGGGATGCCTTCTTACCCGGTTGTCCTTAATTGTCAGTTTACTTCTTGTGTATTGTGGGCTACGTGGCGTGATAGGGGGAGAGCTTCTTGAACCTTTGCCGTCTCCCCCTCTCCTTTTTCCCCCCCTCCCATTCTCTCTCTCTCTCTCTCTCTCATGCGATCCTTGCTCACAACTCTGTGGCTGCTCTCTCTCTCCCTGCGATATTTTTCCACAACACAGATTCAGCTAATCGGTAAAGTAATCAAAACTCAAAAACTTCTTCGAGCGGAAGGAATCTTCTCTTTGACTTCGCCGACCGATGCGGCCATGGAGGTTGATCAGAATCTGTATTATTTCCCGTTTATTTGATTTTTAGAGATTAAAAGTTATGTTCCAGTCGATTTAGTGTTCCAATTCTGTAATGTGATTGTTTGATTTAAAGGTTCTTATTATGTTTCTATTGTTTTGTTCGATGTAGGGTTCTTCAACTCACATGGAAAACGCAAACCCTAAGTTTGAGGCACCATCGTGATGGGTATTTTTAACTTGACCTGGTACAGCTGACCAACTAACTGAGCATGTCCTCACTCTTAGCCTTCAGATGTATGGTTGCTGAGTGATCCATAAGGTAAATTAATCCTGTTGACTCCATGACTTCACAGTATAGAAAACCAACCTGTATATATTTCTTATTCTTATGCTACTTGTCTTTCTTGTTTTGGTTTCTGAATTCTGAATTTTTCTCACATTCTTAATCTATCCTTGTGCTTGAGCTATGGGGTACATTACAATATGTAGTATCTTTCCAAGCTTGTTTGGAGTATCTAGAAAGCACTGCAGCTGGTTTTTATTTCGATTTTGTATTGTGGCTGAAATTAATGGTACCAGTTCAAAGCTGGTTGCATTGTGTGTTGAAAAATGGAACATTTTCTTATATTTGTGAACTGCTGTGCGAGGATGTTATAAACCTGACGTTTGGATCTTCCTTGTTAGATTTCTCAGCATCTTGAGAATTTGCAGTTCTTTTTAGTGTTTTGTGTTAGACCATCCAGCTGGAGGGATCCTAATCTTTGGATGCGCTTAAATACTAAACTTTGGTCTTTATTGACAGAGATTTGGGGTGTCTCTTGAAGCTTAAAATTAATAAATTTTCTTTTTGTCGCGTGTTGTCGATCAGGCCATCTTTGACAACCAGTTGAGGAGCACACTAATTTTTCTATGCATAATTAGAAAATGGGATCTGAGAATGGCTATGGACATGATTGGAAGCTCCATAGGTCCATCTTTGATTGGTTTCCTGTACCTTGTCTATTTTGTTTCTATTGCTTTGTTCAATTATAATCGTATGGTTCTTTAGTTGGTTAGCTTTGTGGCTTGTGTACTTTGGTTCTATTGAGTGATTGTTGATAGGACATCATCTTATCTTTAGATCCTCTCTATCCAGCTCACATTTCTTTGGTATACCTCCTATATCTTTATGCAGATTTTCTGCTCGATATAAATTATATCATACGCTGATCCCATAAATAATTTGAGAAGTCCATGACATTTGCTTAGGTTGATTGGTATATTTATCCAGAAGAAGGTTCACAGACCTCCAATTTTTTCCGCATTAATTTGAGAAGCATCCTGGATTTAGGGTGTAGCCGGGGCCCCAGGTCTGAAATACACCTTATATTGACAATGTTCATGATTAACCTAGAGCTATTTGAACTGAGATGTATGATGACATTTTGCCCTGGTTAACTTGCAGCCAAGTTGTGCAATGAGTTGAATGTGATGATGGCCAAGTTTTGGTGGGGTTCAAAAGGTCAAGAGAGGAAGATCCATTGGTTGACAAACTTACAGAGAAGAAACATGATGGAGGGATGGGTTTTAAAGATCTCAGATGTTATAATCTTGCGATGTTAGCAAAGCAGGGCTGGAGGTTGATGAATGGTGGGGACTCTGCTGCGTAGAGTTCTAAAACTAAAAGCCAAGTATTATCCAAGATGTCACTTCATGAAAGCGTGTGCGAAGTCCAATGCGTCTTGGACCTGGAAGAGTATTTTGGAGGGAAGAAGGGTATTGGAGGAGGGTGTTAGGTGGAGGGTAGGGAAAGGTGATAAAATTTCAGCAGCAAAAGATCCATGGATTCCCAGGGATGGGGGTCTTAAACCAGTGTGGGTTGCTGATTTCGCTAAAGATTACAAAGTGGGTCAGTTCATTGAGGGTGGGAGCAACAAATGGAAGGAGGAGGAGGTACGGCAGGCCTTTCACAACGATGATGCAGAATTGATTCTTGGAATCCCATTACCAAGATTCGATACAAATGACAAATTGATTTGGCATTATAGTGGGAATGGCTGCTATAATGTGAAGTCGGGATACGAGGCTGCTTTGGCTATACGGAAAAGGGGAGAAATGGGTACGAGGTCAGAAGGTGAAGGGAGCAACAGGGGACGGCAAAAGGAGATCTGGAAAAGTTCATATGGAAATGCCTTCATGACGTAGTTCCAGTAAAAGATGTTCTCGCTCGGAGGAAGATGGTAAGTGATGTGCTGTGTCCAGTGTGTAAGGAGGATAGAGAATCAGTGTTGCATTTGCTTGTTAGATGCCCTTTTGCTCAGATTATGTGGCATATATCCCCCTTGGGAGTGAATATGGAATCTGTTCCTGGGGATTCTATGATGGACCGGTGGGATAGTCTCCTAGAAAGATGGAAGGGGATGAGGGAGCACATGGGGATCAGGGCGGCAGTGGGGGCTATAATCTGGAAAATTTGGAGGTGCAGAAACGATGGGGTTTTCAATGATAAGATTTGGCAGCCAGACATGGCATGTAGTGAGGCGGTGCAAGATGCAACTGACTTTTTGGCAGCCAATGAAAGGTTGGAAGGGAGCAGGAATGACCAGAGATCACAACCCTTAGGGAGTCAGTTAAGGTGGGCGAGACCTGAAGGTGGGTTGGCCAAGATTAACTTTGATGGGGGAGTGGACACTCGGGGAAAAAAGAGTGGCATGGGGGTGGTTGTTCGAGATGAGCATGGGGTATTCCGAGCGGCTCGAGCAGTTAGCTACGGGAATTTGGTAAACCCTTTGGTGGCAGAAGCTATGGCGGCAAGAGAGGGCCTCATTTTTGCACAAGAGCTTGGGTTAATGAGGATTCAGTAGGAAGGTGACTCGCAGCAGGTTGTATATTTGATTCAGAGAAAGGAGAAGTCAAACTCGTCAGTTGGTGTGATTCTTGCAGATGTGAACAGATTGAGGGGTGGTTTTGAAGAATTGAAGGTGAGTTTTGTGAGGAGGGTTGGCAATTCTGTGGCGCACTCTGTGGCCAAGAATGCGGTGAGAGGAAGTGGGACTCATACGTGCCCCCCCCCCCCCCCGGCTTTTAGTTGCTCTCCAAGAGGACGAAGGCTCCTTTTGATGTATTGGTTACTTTTTCCTATCAATAATACTATCCTAACCTTTGGGGAAAAAAAAATACTTGCAAAATCTAAAACAAAAGGCACATTAAGATTATTGCTGAAGGCACTAGGTATGACATGCTTTCTCTAACGTCCAGGCCATATAAGTTGTCGATCTGGACCAAAAGACCACAATGGTTGCAGAGCTTGATGGTAATGTCCTGCGTTGCGTACGTAATCAGAATGGGAATCATGTCATCCAAAAGTGCATTAAATGCACCTGAAGAAGCTATCCAATTCATTATCTCAGAATTTTACGATCAAGTAGTGACATTGTCCACCCATCCTCATGTTTGCCATGTCATACAGGTTCAGGAACTATTTACTTTTACCTTATTAATCATTTCTGTACAGATTATATGATTATTTATGGTTGTAAAGTGTGGAGCTTTATGTGACAGAGAATCCAGGAGCATTGTAGTGACCCAAAAACTCAGCGTATAGTGATTCATGAGGTTTTGCAGTCTGTTAGCATGTTGGCACAAGATCAATATGGGAATTACGATGTTCAGGTTTGCTTTTTCCTTCGAATAATCTTTGCCAATTATCCTTACTTCTCCAATTTCAGAAATTGCTCTGTATGTCTGAAATGATTTTCTTTGTACTAATGCAATTTGGAAGTTGGGGCTTCTGTTGGACAATTCTTTTGGTTTTCCAGGTTGATACATTTATGAAATATTGTTTTTCCTTTTCCTGTCCCAACCCCTTGAAGTGTTTCTCAATCCAATTCAATGTGAACTTGTTGCGGAAGTTGAATACCTTGTAGTTTTCAATTATTTTCACCCTTTTCACTACTAAGTTAGTGTATAATTGTTGATATGGGTGGTGATGATTGCTGAAGCCATAGTCGGTTGTATTCCCTCAAATGTGCGTTGTGTTATCACGATTAAATTTTTTGGTCTTGTATATGTGCTCCAAATCAGCTAAGTGAATAATGAATTGGGGAGAAGGTCTATGGATGTCAAATTTCATCTAATGCTTATTCAGAATGGACATAAACCACTTATCAGAAAAAGACCATTTGTATTTCTCCTAAAAAGGCTTCATGTGTAGTTCTCGTGAAAAAAGCGTCAGCTAAAAAATTGACCACTCTGCGTAGGGATATACCAGTGCAAAATTCCTGAATTTGACATTCTTTATTCTGCTCTTATTTTAAATTAATTGTTGCATCTGCTCCTCTAAGTGATTGCATTCATTATTGCAGCATGTACTGGAGCATGTAAAGCCTCATGAATGGTCCTGTATAACATATAAATAAGCTAATAGGGCAGATAGTTCAGATGAGCCAGCAGAAGTTAGCTTCCAATGTCGTGGAGAAGTGTTTAGCTTCTGGAACTCCTGAAGAACGCAATATCATAGTGAATGAGATGTTGGGCCCAACCAATGAAAATGAGCCTTTCAGGTCAGTCAATTATGCATTTTATGTTTTGGAGTATTTTAAAACCTAGAGAGTATTTTCCCTTGCTTGTGGCCATATAGCAGTGTTTTTTCTAATTTTCCCTCGATAAGCTGCATTACGGGAATTGTTGTTAGTTCTCTTTTTTCCCCCTGCTTGCTGAATTTGCATTTTCTATAACTTCCTTATTTGTTAAGATAATATCTTCTCCTTTTTTGCTCTTCGAAGACTCCCACATTTTGCTCTTCTCTGATGATTTGGATTTGTTATGCACTTATGCTACTTGTGCTTTACTGTGGTAAGTGCTTACTTTCCTTCAATTTCGTGTCACCCTTCGATTCAGGTCATGATGAAAGATCAGTTTGCCAACTACATTATACATAAATTGCTGGAGACTTGTGATGACCATCAACTTGAACTTATTCTTAACCAAATAAAGGTTCATCCTTAGTTGCAGGAAAGTCCTAAAATGGAGCCGCTCCCTCCTTGGGAGCCCGCTTTTGTGCTCCCAACTAAGGAGCTTGACGGGAACCCGCTCCCATTGAGATAGGAGCTCGCTCCCGGCTCCTTACAAAGATGGGAGCTTTTGTATGATCTTTGTATAGGAAAACAGGGATTTGTCACTTGGCTTTCTTTATTCATTGATCTTCAATGAACACATGATATCTAGCCCAAGTCATGATATCTTGAAAAGAAAATCATATATTGTAACACTTGCCCATTTCTTACATTTATGGTGGACTTGGCCCATATTTTTACTTCTTAAAAGTTAAAATGATTGTACTTTCAAAGTGAATACTCTATGCTACATTATTTTTATAATATATGTACGCGCTACTCTCACGCTCCCAACCTTGGGAGCTTCTGTATTTCCTCGCTCCCCTGCTCCCGCACCCGGTTCCGCTCCCACCCCTGCTCCCGCTTCATGCAACTAAGGGTTCATCTGAATGCTCTGAAGAAGTACACTTACGAAAAGCACATAGTTGCACATGTAGACAAACTTGTTGCGGCTGGGGGTACTTATTCTCTTCCTTTTCCCTTATGATTATGCTTAGTCTTTTGCTAATTTTTTGTGGCGCTATTGCTTTGATCACTATATCCTACCCAAGATAAGCGTGCGCATTTATTACCCCCCACCTCTTTTGTAATCCAGCTCCACTGTTCATAAAACCAGGGCTTACAAAAAAAGGCCTCTTCATTTTCCAGATTACAAACTCTAGAAAATACTGAAATGAATGATATGTTGGATTCAGAATGTAGTAGTGGTTGTGAATCTGGTTGGACTCTACCTGGAACACTCCTTTCTCTCTCCATACCCTTTGAAAAGAAGGAAAACAGAGAATCAGAGTGTGTCAGAGGATGAAGAAGAAGAAGATGAGGACTTGTCCATGGTTTTGGATGCGTCTTTGGGGCCCCGGATTTTTCACGAGGAGTGTTTTGGCATTGCCGGTTATGGATTTTTCTGTCACACTATAAAGTAATTCTTGTTCTTTTTTACTGATTTCTCCTACGTTCACTTTCTTGTTTACGATTCTACTTAGGCGTCCCTGCCAAATTTGATGGATCTTTTGTGGATCCTTCTACTTGCTTTTTCGTTTCTACAAAATTGTTTAACAGCTTCAAAACAAGTACGATAAACCTCCTTGATCTTGCTGGTTCAGAAAGATGGAAACTAACAGGTCTGTAGGAGATGGTTTGAAGGAAGCAGGAAACGTATCGATCACTTTCACAGCTTGGGTGGCGTTTTGTATGCTTTTGAACTACTTCAATTGTTTTTTGTTTGAATGAGCTTTCACTATTCCAATTCTTTAGCCTCTTCTACTTATTTTGGTAAGACTGTTGTTCTACCTATTTAAGTGGATTCAGTTAGTTAAAATAAATGGATTCTTCGCTGTCTGTGTGGCATGACTGATGTGCTAAAATTAAAGACTATGCTGGAGAGGATGAATGCTATGGTCATTTAGATTTCTTGATCATGTTAATCTGGTATATACTGAAGGAAAATGACAACCAAACTGATCCAAATGGAGCTTATTCAACAGGGTGGAATGCCCATAGGAGCTTGAATCTCCTAAAATTTAGCCTAAATCGTCCAATGATGTTACCTTGTGTAGAGGAAGACGGTGATGAGGAAATGAAAATTGTTGACATCCATGGCAAATCTTGTAGTTTGTGTGATTTGCTTTGCGTTTAGTTTGTGTGACCAGCTATAAATTATGCTTCCAAGGACTCCCCTCCTATGAAACTTCCAACCTACGGGTTATTATAACTGCACTCTAGAACTCCGTTCCCGAATTATTACTGTCAATACATATACCTCTACTTTGTCTTCAAAGTTAAGGTTTACAGGTAGCCAGATATCAATGATTATTGTTCATGACTCAATCAAGACTTTAAATTTACAAATCTCAGTAATTATGTTTTCATTTTAAAAACAAGTGCATTGCAAAATTAAAAATCAACTTCCCACTCCCTAATATTTTGCCACAAATTAGAAGAGAATCAACGAGCACGACTTTGACGTGCAAAGCACGTTGCCTTGCCCCTAATGTTGAAAATAGAGGATGTTGCTGTTTTGTTGGGGGACTGTATTTTGATTCTTAAACAAATGTTTTCTTTGTTTGTGCCTTTGTGGTACTCATACGTGTCGATAATTCTGATTGGTTGCAAAAATATTCATACTTCCGAGCAGTTTGACAGGTGTATTATTTGGTATCATATAGACGCATACTTCTATAGAGATGATCAAATCTAAGTTCCATTATTACATCATTTCATTTAGACTCATTTGCTCTTAAAAATAATCTGAGTTGATGAAATTGTTCAAATGGTGCAGGTCAAAATCTTGGCTTCGGACCTCCTTCGTACCACAAAAAATTACAAATTGTTCAAATGGTGCTAGTCAATCCCAGAGTAAGAGAATCCATGCTCTCCCTCACCATATGTTAAGCTCCATAAATTTATTTTGATTCCATCTTGTTAATTATTAATACATCTCAGAATTATGTTTTTCATTCAAGGAAATTGCTTCTTGTGGGAATATGCATCGCCTTAAGATTCTACTTGACGGGGCATCATTTTTACACATTTGGAGTGAGTGGTTGAAACTTCCTTAATGACATACATCTAAGAGAATCAATTCCATGCTTAAGTTAATCGAGTCGGTCTCCTTTTGGAATCAAAGCCTGAAGATTTTCGAGTTAGCTCATGCTTGATGAATGAACCAGTTGCATTCCAGCATTGCTCCACCACCATGATTTTGTTTATTGGTTATGGACTCCAGTTAGGTTGTTCATCCCCAAAATTAAGGGAAGTAAGAGTTGTTGTTTGGAAGGGAAAAGTGTGTAGGGTGTTGAATTAACCCTCACACATAATCATTTATTTATATAAAGAGATAGTTCGTTACATAATGTAATCAAGCAATGTGGGACTAAACACATAATACTAGTATACTAATATACTAGTATTCTAACACTCCCCCTCAAGCTGGGAAATAGATGTCACACAAACCCAGCTTGTCACATAACATCTCCAACCGGGGCTTAAATAATGACTTGGTGAATATGTCAGCCAATTGAGCATTTGTAGATACGAAGGGAGTTGCTATAACACCATCAGTTAACTTCTCTCGCACCAGATGACAATCAACTTCGATATGCTTAGTCCGCTCATGAAATACGGGGTTAGATGCAATGTGAATTGCTGCTTGGTTATCACAATACAAATTCATAGGCAATCGCACCCACACAATCTCACATGTGGTGTGAGCCATGGCTCTATATTCGGCCTCTGCACTAGACCGTGCAACCACGGTCTGTTTCTTACTCTTCCAATTAACAAGATTGCCGCCAAGAAAAACACAATATCCAGTGGTTGATCTCCTGTCAGATGGGCCTCCTGCCCAATCAGAATCAGTGAAGGCCTCAATATGCAAATGACCATTAGCTCTATAAAATAGACCACGTCCAGGATGAGACTTGAGATACTTGACAATTCTGAGAACGGCCTCCCAATGTGGCAAACGAGGAGCAGACATAAACTGACTCACAATACTCATTGCAAATGAAATATCAGGACGTGTAATAGTGAGATAATTCAGTTTAACAACCAAACGGCGATATTGATCAGGACTAGACAGTGCCTCCCCCTGATCAACACATAGCTTGACATTGGGATCCATAGGGGTATCGACAGGTTTCGCCCCCAACAAACCAGTCTCATCTAAGATATCCAGCACATATTTCCTCTGCGATAAACTAATACCATCTTTAGATCGTGCCACCTCGATACCTAAAAAGTATCGCAATCTACCCAAGTCTTTAGTATGAAATTGGCTCTGCAGAAAGGCCTTCAACGCATCAATACCTTTCTGGTCGTCACCCGTAATAATAATATCATCAACATACACAATTAATAACACTTTGCCTCGAGTAGATGTGAGAGAGAAAACAGAATGATCTGACTGACATCGACTCATACCAAATTTCAAAACCGCATCACTGAACTTGCCAAACCAGGCCCTGGGAGATTGTTTAAGCCCATAAAGAGCTTTACGAAGGCGACATACCTGAGAACGCTCCCCCTGAGCAACAAACCCAGGTGGTTGCTCCATATAAACTTCTTCAAGAAGGTCGCCATGTAAGAAAGCATTCTTGACATCCAATTGGAATAAAGGCCAGCCAAGGTTGGCTGCAAGAGAAATAAGGAGACGAACAGAACCAAGTTTCGCAACCGGGGAAAAGGTCTCAGCGTAGTCAACACCATACGTCTGGGTGTAGCCCTTAGCAACAAGGCGAGCTTTGTAACGCTCAACAGACCCATCAGGATGATATTTCACAGTGAATACCCAGCGGCACCCCACAGTTGTCTTTCCAAAGGGTAGAGGAACCAACTCCCAAGTCCCATTATCATGGAGCGCAGAAATCTCCTCCTCCATAGCTGTCCGCCACTCAGAAATAGACAAGGCCTCCTAAACAGTTTTAGGAACAAAGACAGAGGAAACAGAGGCAGTAAAAGCACGTAGGGTGGGGGACAGATGATCATAAGAGACAAATTTAGCAATAGGATGAGAAATAGTACAAGAGCGAATACCTTTACGAAGAGCAATGGGAGGAGAAGGTGGAGCAGTAGGAGCCAAAGAAATTGGACTCGGATCTCGCAACGGGGGAGTTGGCTCAGTGGCAGGCGGAGGTGGTGGTGGTGCAGTTTTGGCACGGCGAACATATACCTGCTGCATAAGAGGGTGCTGCGGCTGAGGTTGTCCGGAAGGAACTAAAATACGCATATACTCAGACTGATCCTCATGAGATGAAGGCGGAAAATAGGGTAACGACTCATGAAACGTAACATCAGCACAGACAAACTCGCGACGCAGAGTGGGAGAATAACACTTATAACCTTTTTGAGTCCGAGAGTATTCCAGGAATACACACTTGATAGAGCGTGGATCAAGTTTATCACGACCAAGATCTAGGGCATGAACAAAACACGTGCACCCAAAAATTTTAAGCGGTAAGGAATATAAAGAACAACCAGGGTGCAAAATACTATAGGGAATCTGGCCCCCCAGAACGCGAGAGGGCATTCGATTCACGAGATATCCGGCAGTAAGAACGGCGTCGCCCCAATAGGATTTGGGAACTGTCATCTGGATTAAAAGGGCGCGGGCAACCTCAGTTAAATGACGGATCTTGCGTTCTGCAACCCCATTCTGTTGGGGAGTGCGAGAACACGAAGATTGATGAATAATACCATGCTCATTAAAAAAGGCAGACAAAACACTATAGAAATATTCACCAGCATTATCAGAACGGAAGATACGAAGAGAAACATCAAACTGAGTTTTTATTTCCATATAAAAAGATTTAAAAATTGAGTACAAGTCCGACCGATTTTTCATGAGATAAACATAAGTGAGCCTAGAATAGTCATCCACAAAAATAACAAAATACTGAAGGCCACCACGAGAAGCAACACGCACAGGACCCCAAATATCTGAGTGAACTAAATGAAAAGGACGAGACACCCGACTCTCTACTCTAGGTGGAAAAGAAACACGACGATGTTTACTGAACTCACAGGCCTCACATGGCAAAGACTGAAGACCACGACACAACGGAACTAACTGTTTGAGAGTCTGAAGAGATGGGTGACCAAGACGGCAGTGATGCTCATACGGAGATATGGAAGTCTGAAGGGCAACAGAGGTAGGAAGCTCGCCAGTATCAAAGTAGTACAGACCACCACGCTCAACACCGCCACCAATCTTCTTCCTCGTCTGGAGATCCTGAAAGACACAATAACCAGGAAAGAATTTGACCGAACAATTTAAAGATTGGGTAAGTTGACTAACAGACATAAGACTATGGGGAAAACGAGGAACATGTAAAACAGAGTCTAATTTAAGGGAAGAATGTAAAATAACAGAACCCAAACCAGCAATATCAGAAGAGGAACCATCAGCTAAGGCGACACGAGAAGGTTTCGCAAGAGGCCGAGAGTCAGAGAGGTGGATGGAGTGACCTGTCATATGATCGGTAGCACTAGAATCAATAACCCACGGGTTATTAGAGACCAGACCAGCAAAAGTGGAGCCTTTCTGAGCAAACGTAGCAGTGGAGGAGGAAGACACGTGAGAAGTCGGCTGGGAAATCAGGCGATGGTACTCATCCTCTGGAATAGTAACAACACGTGGGGCTGAGCTGGTCATAGAACTAGACAACATGGACCCATCATCCTCAGAAACTGTAGCTTGATGAGCAGATGGACGGCCATGAAGAATCCAACAGTACTCAACAGTATGATTAGTACCATGGCAATATGTGCAGTAACGAGGCCCACGACCACGGCCACGACTACTACTGCCAGAATCACGCCCCCCAATAGGCGACACTCGACCACCGCTACTGGAATCATGACTAAATCCACGGCCAAAAGTACCCCGACTGCCTCCCCCTGTCTCTCGACCACCACGGTCAAAACCACGATAAGAAGCACCACCACGAGAGACCGTGGTAACCAAAGCCGAGCGGGCAGCCGGTGTCAAATCAACACTAGTGTCAGAAACAGATGCCTGGCGAACGCGACTGAACACCGCACTGAGGGAAGGTAAATCTTTATCACCCAAAAGATTAGATCGGATAGAATCATATGCCGGAGAAGGTAACCAAACAGAAATCGAACCACCTGTAAAAGCTCACGTTGGCGCTCCATAACTTGAATATCTGAAGAAATTGGCTCACAAGTGTTGAGCTCCTCACAAACACCGCAAAACTTGGCATAATACTCCTCCAAGGATGAGCTGCCAAGATCAAGAGAAAAGAATTGTTGATGAAGATCATATGTGCGACGAAGATTATCAGCCCCAAATAACATCTCCTTAACCTTCAACCACACCTTTTTTGCTGTAGGTAAGAAAACCAGAGTATTCTTAATAGTGTCCTCCATACTATTCCATAACTCAACCCGAATCTTAGCATCCGCAGGGACCCAAGCACCATATGATGCGGCAGTCGCCGCGGGGGGATCAGTAAGGAAATGATATTCTGACTCCCCCAAATAATAAACTTCAACAGCCTTAGCCCAAACAGCATAATTTCGACCATTCAACAAGGTGGAGGTAATAGATAACCTCTCACGAGATCGAGAAGAGCGACTAACAGCGGAAGTCATAGTACTACCTGTAGATAGAGAACTAACAACAGATTCGGTGCCGGAGCCCATGGCAAATAGACCAAGTAACCCAAAAAGCAAAGCAAACAACAAGAAATTAAGTCAATAACCCAGAGGCGGCCACGAACATCAATATGGCACGATAACCAGCGAACAAGAGCAGCACATGAGATCAAACCGATGCTGAAATAAACAGCAACAGCAGTAGCAAAGGACTCCGAACAGTAATAGCAGCAACAGGGCCCCAAATCACGAGTATAAGAGCCAAATCATGAATACCAAACGAAAATACCCAACTTACAGTCATGGAGAGTATAAATCAGACCATTCAGTTGCTGGACACGAGCCGAATAGACTACGAAATCAACGAAAGTAACAACAGATCGCAGAATCAGCAGCCAGGAGGGGACTGGAGAGCTCGCCGGAGACTAGCGACTAGCGGCGAGGGTCGCCGGAGGTTGGGTGACAAGCGGCGAGGGTCGCCAGAGGGTGGACGACGGGCGGCGAGGGTCGCCGGAGGGTCGCCGAGCACTGGGTGCTGTCGGGGTGGCTGGGTGTTGGATTCGAAGGTGGAGGGTTAGGGTTTCGAGGGTCGGCAATGGCTGGGTATGGTCGACGGTGACTGGTTGTAGTGATGGAGGTGCCGACAGGGATCTAACAGTCAGTGAGGGAGTCGCCGGAGGGTCGCCGGTGACTGGAGATGGCCGGCGAGGGTCGCCGAAGACTGGGCAGTGGCTGGGTATGGTTGTATGGACGAGGCTGAGGAAGATGGTGGGCGTGGGTAATGTACGGTATTGATTAGGGCTGATGTACGGCAGTGATGGGATTATTTAGGGTTGATTAGGGTTGTGGAGGTTATGGGTTGGGGTTTAGGGTTGGGGGTGGCTGTCGAAGGTTAAGGTTTAGGGTTTCAAGGGCGGTTTAAGAACCCGCTCTGATACCATGTTGTTTAGAAGGGAAAAGTGTGTAGGGTGTTGAATTAACCCTCACACATAATCATTTATTTATATAAAGAGATAGTTCGTTACATAATGTAATCAAGCAATGTGGGACTAAACACATAATACTAGTATACTAATATACTAGTATTCTAACAAGAGTAACGGCTCTGGTCTATGATGCTCCCTAGTGGTTTTGGAGCATCATTCTCCCAAATTGTACTACTGTACTCCTCACATGTCAAACCTTATTTAACATATCTTACGATACGTAATGCGTATCCCGGTACATTTCATGTACTAAAAAACATAATACACGATACGTATATGGATTGGGCGACACTACAAAAAAGATATACACAAAGTTCAGCCTATATGGTTCAAGGGAAAGAGCTATATTCCGCTGTTATAAAAGAGCTTAGACGATGGGACGAATAGATACAAAAAATTGAGCCCTCGTTCACCCTGAGACCCAAGCCTCCAGGCTTTCCCCTTTAGTACTTTTTTAGCACCGTCACATTTCTAGGTTGGGACCGCTGGGTAGCATCAGATTACAATACTACAATTTACTTGGACTTTGAAAACTTGAGCGTTCACTGAAGTACCAAAATATAGTTACGTTTGGTCTGGTCAACTGCCACCTGCGTGCAATCTATTCCTTCGTCTCTGTTTTGAGCCAATTTAATTGTGCTGTCTAGTAGACGGTGGCATTAGTCCAGCTAACACAAGCTATCAAAAAAAGAAAGGTAACATACAATTATTCTAGTTATTAGTACAAAACACATTTCTAACAGCATAATAACCAATTTTAACATACTTTCTTGCAAAACATCATTATCTCCAGCCTTTTAGATTGGTACTTCGAATTTTTTTGGTCAAGCTTTGGGGTGTTCACCTTTTGGAATGAAAGTGCTCTATATTTCGGAACGTGCATTCGAAAACGCGAATGAATGAAGGTGGTCTATTTTGCGGAACATGTATTTGAAAACATAGTTTGCTAGTGTAGCAACGTTCGCTTGTGACACAGTTTAAAACTCATTGGTTGCCATGAATAACAAATTTGAGCCATTAATAGACAACGGTTCGATGAAAGCTGTGTGTGATGAAAGCTGCGTGGGATAAAATCTTCTCTGTTCCAGTATCTGTACCTATGGAATAACAGTTTTAGAGAGAGAGAGAGAGAGTTATGTAGCGCCATCCAAGAATGGAGAAGAGGGCTTCTCTGTAGCTTTTCCTATGGCAGGTCCCTTCTCTCTCCTTGGCTCTTTTAATACCCGAACTGAAGCATCTCCCTCCTCTTCCCCCTTTTTGCCCTGCATCTCCATCTCCATCTCATACATATATATCTTATCTTTTCCATCTCACAGAACATAACAATCTCTATCGTTGGGGGCGATGGTTCAACCTTAGGGTTATCAAAACTTCAAAGACATTGGTTTAATTTAACAAATGTGAACTTTTGGGGAAAAAGGAGAGCCACCCAAAATTAGGTTATTCTCTCTCACACTTTGTATATATATGGACAAAGGTACAAGTACAAATATACCCCTATGTAAAAGATACATAACAAAAAACCCCTAACAATTTAACACTCCCCCTCAAGTTGGTGCAAAGATATTTATCAAGCCCAACTTGAACACAATGGGATGAAAAATCTTACTACTAAGCCCTTTCGTAAATATATCAGCTAACTGGTCCTCAGACCTTACAAACGGCATACATATCAAACCCTTGCTCAACTTTTCCCTGATGAAATGCCTATCAATCTCGATATGCTTCGTTCTGTCATGCTGCACAGGATTATGAGCAATATTTATAGCTGCTTTGTTGTCACAATAAAGTTTCATAGGAGCATCGTCAAAGAGTCCCAAATCCTTCAACAGGGTTTGGAGCCACAAAAGCTCACACACGCCGTGTGCCATAGCCCTATATTCAGCTTCTGCACTAGATCTAGCTACCACTGTCTGCTTCTTACTGCGCCAAGTAACCAAATTCCCACCAAAAAAGGTGCAGTAGCCAGAAGTGGAGTGCCTATCATCCACTGAACCAGCCCAATCTGCATCAGTAAATGCTTCCAACCTCAAGTGACCATGATTGGAAAACAAAATTCCTTTACCTGGAGCTGATTTGAGATATCTCAAAATACGATAGACTGCATCCAGATGTACTGTATGTGGCTCATGCATAAATTGGCTGACAACTCCAATGGCATATGTAATATCTGGTCTAGTGTGAGATAAGTATATCAGCCGGCCCACAAGCCTCTGATATCTTTCCTTATCTGTATGCTCCCCAATAGCTCCACTGAGATGATGATTAGCCTCAATAGGTGAGTCTGCAGGTTTGCACCCTAACATCCCTGTTTCATCCAAGAGATCAAGAATATACTTCCTTTGAGAGACAAAGATACCTTTATCAGATCTTGCCACCTCCATTCCAAGAAAGTATCTCAATGACCCCAAATCCTTAATCTCAAACTCTTGAGCAAGACGAGCCTTAAGATGGAGTATTTCTTCTGCATCATTGCCAGTCATAATTATGTCATCCACATAGACAATGAGGATAGCAATCTTGCCATTACCTCCCTTGATGAACATAGTATGATCTGCCTGACTCTGGCGGTAACCAAATCTCAACATTGCTTTAAGAAATCTGTCAAACCAAGCTCTCGGTGACTGCTTCAATCCATAGAGGGCCTTTCTCAATCTACACACCTTCCCTTCGGTTGCAAAGGAAGAGAAACCTGGTGGTATATCCATGTACACTTCTTCTTCTAAATCACCGTGAAGAAATGCATTTTTAACATCGAATTGTTGAAGAGGCCAATTCAAAATAGCAGCACAAGAGAGTAAGGTTCGAATAGAGTTCATCTTTGCTACCGGAGCAAAGGTTTCCTCATAGTCAATTCCGTATGTCTGAGTGTAGCCCTTGGCAACAAGTCTCGCCTTGTACCTCTCAACTGTCCCATCTGCCTTATGTTTCACTGTGAACACCCATTTACAACCCACTGATTTCTTTCCCTCCGGAGGAGACACTAGTTCCCAGGTGCCATTCTTTTTCAAAGCCGTCATCTCCTCTACCATAGCTTCTTTCCACTTAGGTATTATGAATGCTTCCTTCCAACTCTGTGGGATAGATATGGAAGAGAGAGAGGAAACAAATGCACGATACGAAGGAGATAAACAATCATATGAAACAAACTGTGAGATGGGATGTTGAGTACACTGTCTAACTCCTTTCTATGAGCAATAGGAGCATCAAGATTATCAGAAACAAGAAGAGATGGTTCATTACCAGATGAGTCAGCCGAAGAGTCAGAAACTGGACTTGGAACCGGAGTAGGAGATAGTGATTGGCAAGGTGGTATCGCACAGGCCGGTTATCCCTTTTTCCGTCGAGAAAACTTTTGCAAGTTAGGCAACCTATGCGGATAAAGTCTACCATTGTCAACATCTTGGCCACTAATGTCATGTTCCGCTCTTGCTTCAGATATGGGTTTTTTCCCAAAGTTTTCCTTCTCCCCCTCACCATAACAAGGTATAGGGAAGTAAGACCATGACTCCTGAGTGTGGGATGTCAACATCTCTTCCTCCATATGATTCTCCCCTGAAGAGATGTAGTGGAGAGGGGGTAAAAATAAGTTGTTTCCCAAAACGTGACATCCATAGAAACAAAATGTTTACGGGAGTGAGGGTCATAGCATTTATATCCCTTATGGGTAGGGGAATAGCCAAGGAAAACGCATTTACGAGCCTTAGGATCTAACTTGCCACCAGGATGTTTAGGAGCATGGACAAAACACACACAACCAAAAACTCTAGGTGGAAGGGAAGAAACCGAAGAACTACGTCTACGTGGAAGAAACTCAAGAGGAATTTTAAATTGAAGAACACTGGATGGCATGCGATTGATAAGATAAGCTGCAGTAAGAACAGCTTCGCCCCAATAAAATTTTGGGACATTCATGGTGAACAAGAGAGAACGGGCTACCTCAGCAAGATGACGATTTTTACGTTCAGCAACCCCATTCTGCTGTGGAGTGCCAACACAAGTTGTTTGAAAAAGAATGCCATACTCACGAAGATATGCCCGAAATTGCCCATCAAGGTACTCAGTCTCATTATCACCACGAAGGATTTTAATGTTGGTGTCAAATTGAGTACGAACCATCTGATGAAAAGATTTAAAGCATGAAAACACTTCATTTTTGGACCGAAGCAAATACACCCAAGTGACACGAGAATAACAGTCAATAAAAGTAACAAACCATCGATAACCAGAGATAGAAGTAACCGGGGAAGGATCCCAAACATCAGAATGAATAACCATAAAAGGAGAATCACTTCTTTGATTAACATGAGCATAAAAAGAGCGTTTGTGTTTAGCCAGCTCACACGCTTCACAAAAAAACTGACTCCTACTACAATGCTTAGTTAAAGTAGGAAAAAGTTTTTCTAAAATCCCAAAAGATGGGTGACCTAATCTACGATGCCACTGATGCAATAAAGGAAGAGCTGAACTCGTATCTGTTGCAAGAGCTTGACCCAACGATAAGGGTGTAAAAGATGGACGAGGTGCAGACTCCAAAAAATATAGACCACCATGAGCTTTACCACTGCCAATCATTCTCCCCGTATCCAGCTCCTGAAAGACACAATGTGTAGGAAAAAAAGTCACGGAGCAATTCAATGAGTGGGTAAGACTACTAATAGAAAGAAGGTTAGTCGAAAATTTTGGAACATGGAGAACTGAAGAAAGAGAAATGGTTGGAGAATAGCGGATGGAACCTTTCCCTGAAATAGCAGATAGGGAACCATCAGCGACTCTAACTTTATCCTTACCAGAACATGTAGAGTAGGAGTCAAAAAAGGATGAACAACCTGTCATATGATCGGTGGCACCTGAATCTATTATCCAAGGAAGAGAGGAAGAAGCAGTAGATGCACTAGCGGGGATACCTGTGTGAGCAAAGTAAGAGGATGTAGTGGAAGCAGAAGCCGTGGCAGATGGAGAGTCAAGCTTAGCCATTAGGCGCCTGAGAGTCTGTAACTCCCCCTGAGAAAGAGAACCACCACTTTGGGAAGGACCGGGCATGGAAGCTTGCAAATGAGTGCCAATAGGGTCAGACAACATGTCGCCAGTAGACTCTAGAACATGGGCATGAGAACGCACAGGACCACCACCTTTCCCACTACCTTTCCCACTGCCTTTCCCATTGCCTTTCCCGCTAGAGGGACGGCCATGTAACTTCCAACAAAATTCTCTCGTATGCCTGGTTTTATTGCAATAGTCACAGCGGAGCAATTCTTTATCAACAAAACCACTTTTATCACCAAGCTGACCCTGAGAAGACTTACCATCCCGTGGAGGAGGAATAGCAATCAAGGCAAAGCGATCCGGAATAGAAGGATGGACCATCGCACTCCTTCTACTCTCCTCCTATTGAACACACGCATAGGCCTCCCCCAGAGTAGGAAAAGGAACCCGGCCAAGCACCTGCGCTCGAATTGGAAGAAAATCATAGATGCGCTCCTTCTCCAACATCTGGTGGAATGTAGTGGCATCAGCAGCGCAAACAGCCTGAAAGGCCCGATAGTAATCAAGCTCTTGCCACACTGCACACAACTCAGCATAATACTCAGCAAGGGACCGATTGTGTTGATCCAATCCCCTAAGTTTCTTCCTTAACTCAGAGGCTTGAGCATCATTACCCTTTCGGGAGTAGGTTTGTGCCACAGTAGTCCAAACCGTATATGGAGTGTCCAGGAGTAAGAAGGTATGACGAATAGTAGGTAACATAGAGTTGAATAACCATGTCATAGCCAAAGCATTTTGTGACTTCCAAATTTCAAGCTCTGGTCCAGCATCTGTTGGTTGTGTAACAGGGCCTGCAATGAATTTCGACATGCCACGGGCCGTAATGGCCAAGGTAAAAGAGCGAGACCAAAGCAAATGGTTGGAACCATCCAACTTAATTTGACAAATATCAAGGGGAGTGTTATCTAGAGTCCCAACACGACTCAAGTCATTCTTTGCACTAGCGGAAGCAGATTTGGGATCCCCCGACATATCTATAGAAACAATGAAAGGCTACAACACCCACAAGTTGATGATCAGAACTCAGCTACCAAATCAGATGCTGAACAGGAGATAAGGTAACTCTAACAAAGGCTCCAATAACTTCAATTAGTTCAAGATACACTGACCCAGAGCCCAAACAGTTCAAAACTTCAAGTCAGGAGCCGAAATACCTGAAAAAAAAGCTGACCCAGTCCAAA
This sequence comes from Rhododendron griersonianum, assembly GCA_018127125.1. NCBI lineage: Eukaryota > Viridiplantae > Streptophyta > Magnoliopsida > Ericales > Ericaceae > Rhododendron > Rhododendron griersonianum. The sequence continues at coordinate 23,623,545 of CM030794.1, read as the reverse complement.
AACTTCTGCAAACAGAGTCGCCGGAGGTCCAACAGAGTCGCCGGAGGTTGGGTCAACCTCGTCGGAGGTCGGAAAGTTCAGGCGAGAGTAGGCGAGTGCTGGGTCGACCTCGTTGGTGATGGACTAGGCTTGGGCCGAACTGGGTTGACCTTGAATGGGCTGTTGGAGGTCCGGCGAGTCTCTGGTGAGACCAGACGACGTCGGAAAAGGCCGGCGAACCTCCGGCGAGTATGGGTAACGTCGGAAGTGGGTCAGAACGCCAGATCTGAGGTCGGAGGAGGAGCTCCTAACTGTACGGCGTCGGTAGAAGGTCGCCGGAGGTCAGAGAAGGTCGCTGGAAGTCAGTTGCCGTCCGGCGACAGCCCTGAGATGGCAGGAGTTCCCAGGTACAGGTATATGCTCTGATACCATGTGAACTTTTGGGGAAAAAGGAGAGCCACCCAAAATTAGGTTATTCTCTCTCACTTTGTATATATATGGACAAAGGTACAAGTACAAATATACCCCTATGTAAAAGATACATAACAAAAAACCCCTAACAATTTAACAACAAATTCTACACAAAATCACTTCTGAACTTTAACTTTTTTTTTATTTTTTTTATTTTATATTATGCAGTTTTATTCAACAGATTCTTACTTGAGCGTCATAAATATTTTGATATTTATGACTGTGATGACTGTCTTGAAGATTGCCTTCTCCTCAATGATGGCATTCCATTTTATGAACTCAATGAGTTCCCAGAGCCATGTGTTGTTTTCGTGTGACATGCTCATATTAGTTGTTCGACTTCTTAAGGGAACATACATCAGTTATATTGCAGTTCTTTAGGCACTGCCAATTTTGAGTGGGTTTGTATCCTTGATTAACCTCCTTTTTTTTTTTTTGACGAATTTGCTTCGGCTAATCCCCTTTTAACCCTCTATGTTTCATGTGTTCGGATCTGTACTTTGCATGTGGTATTCCGGGATTTTGTTGGTGAGAAATCCCATTTAATATGATGTCTCGTTTGGTGGTCAGGTTTGACTTTGAGGTATGATCACATGAAGAACAATAGAACCAACTGGTTTTTTGTTATCTTTCCTTTCTTTTTCAGGTAGGATTTGGTGATTATGTGGAGATCTAATTAAAAATCTTGTTGGATGATATTGTTCTATTTCTGCCCCTTTAACTTATGTCTTTCCTTCTCTCTTTCTCCCTTTCTAAAACCCTAATCTTCTTCTTTCTATGTCTAGCAAAATTCTCTCTCTTCCACACATACAACAACTATAGATCCTCCATCATCTCCGCGGCCGCCACACACACACACTTCTCCCCTTTATCGACGATTGATGAGGTATTTTCCTGCATGTCATTTTTTAAATTATTTTTAGTAAATTTATTATCATAAAAGGAAATTCTGACGAATCCCTTCCTTTTGGTTATAGAGTCCGTCATTTTTTAGGAATGACGCCATGTTGTATGGTGGCTTCTCAATTTGGGATTTGCATTTTTCGGGATTTGGTTGTTTTAAGATGTAAGCCCCATTCCAGCTATCTTTATCTGAGTTTGCAACATAGGTGGGGTTTGATTTATCTACATTTTGTTTATTCCGCTGGGGTTTGTGTACTTAGGTCGTTTGGCCTTTTTCTTTTTCTTTTTTTTAATGAACGAATGAGTGTTTTAATGCATTTCTATGTGGTCTACTTTTATGTGTCCTGTTCTCTATTCTGTTTTTTCATTGTGAATTTTTATTTTCAGCCCTAACCGTCATTGACTCTCAAGTCTCAACCCTCCATATGCTATCTTATTTTGATTTTCAATAAAGCTCTGTTGTGAATCATTGTACACTCATTCAAAAGTGTTTTTTCCAATCGCTGTAGGTACCCTTTCTCTCTCTCACTAATCTCCCTTTTATGAAATCACAGTTGATTAAGTGAGTACTACTCTTCACTGATTGATGTAATTAAATTCCCATGGTGGACCTTAATTCATTATTGTACCCAAAAAGCTGTATATTTTTTTGTAGAGTGGCACAATTGTTCTTGATTACATCGATATTATTGGTATTTGCAACGACCTTAGCTAAGCCTTATTGGTTTCACAAAAGACATACAAGCCCGTGTATAAAGAGTTGGGTTTGAATCTTTGTTCTTCTCTGGTTATGTAGTTGAATGCAAAGGATTCAAAATGGTTGAAACTGTCAGATTTGATGATATGTGCTCATTGTTTGTTCAGGTGTCTTCTATGTTTATGTAATGATGCCTGAAGTTGTTGTTGAAGCTGCAACACTTACGGTGAATGGGCAACCTTTTGAGGTGGTATGTTACCTGCAGTAATAGACTCTCTAGGTTTGTATTAAGGCTTGATCTGGTAAGGCTTCGATGAGGATTCAACGGTGCTCTGGAATGAGGTTCCCATTTGGAACTGTTCCCGAATTAGCTGGTGCTGCTGACTTTCAGGTCCCAACCCCTTTACTGGCCTCATTCGCCTTGGAGGCTGCTCTGGGTATAGTAAGACTAGCTGCCCTTCCATTGTAAATCTTCAAATTAGGGAGATTAACTCCATTCTTTCAAAGATCTTACATGGCATTCAGCTTCAATAAGTCTAGGGAGCATGAAATTAGTGCACGCTCAAAATTCCGATGCTGACGTAGCCTGGGCCCCATGTCAGCTTTAAGCAAACTTAAAAATTTAAAAAAACAATCCCTAAAATTTTGCCCCCTCCAAAAAAACAGATTTTGACAACATAGAGAGAGAGAGAGGAGGAGGAGGAGGAAATGATGTGTACCACTGGCGAACACCAGCCTCAACCTCCATCTCCGGCAACCACCACCACCGGTCCACCTCCGGCGACCAACCCATAGCGAAAATTGAGTTTGCTTATTGAGTTTGCTCCCTGCGACATCAACGACAAATTTGTAGTGGACGTCGTTCTTCTCAAGCCTCTCAAAAGCTGTGTTGATGTAATCCTTACTATCCATTTCTATCATTGAACTCAAGAGTCTTTTCTTTGTAGAAATCAAGCATCTCCTCTGTCTCCTTCATGCTCTCGATGAAGCTCCCTGTGATTATCATCCTCCCTTCATTTGTTTTATTAAAACCAAATTAGAGTCCACAAACCAGATCCAAGAAAATACAATGGGGGAGGAGGAGGTGGACCCGATGGTGGTGGTGGTCTTCGGCGGTGGAGGGTGAGGTTGGTGATCGCCAAATTTCAGCGTTTTTTTAAAATTATTTTTTATAATTTGGCTTAAAGTTGACGTGGAACCCAAGCCACGTTTGCGTCAGGATTTTGATCGTGCATTGGTTTCGTGCTCTCTAGACTTTATATAGTTTTGATAGTTATTTTTGCAATTGATGTCCTCCATTCTACTCATCAAACATTGTTCATTTATCACTACCATTTCTTTCAGTAAAAAACATGACTCTTTGATGGGAACAAAAATCTGATCACATGCTTGCCACTTAACATTTTGTGATTTTTTTGTAAAAAGAAATCATTGGCAATGCAAGAATAAACCAAAATATGAGAAACTTTTGTTTTTCATTCTTTTTCTTCTCTATCATGTCAATAATTCGATTGTTTGGAGGAGAATTATAGTTTCTTGATAGTTAAATGAAAATTAACACGCGTACCTCAACTACAAAAATGAACACCAGACCACCCTTAACCATCACAGGTAGGTATTCTGTAGGAGGCCTATGTCTTCTCTCTAATCAGGATGCATCCGAGTATTATACTTACTACAAAAAATTGTCACTTGTTGCGAATTGGTTTGAAATTTTTAAGAAGGTTTTGCTCTTTTGGCAATACTACTCAATTGACACGTTTTTTTTTAATTCTTTTTTACAATACACAATAGGGCCATAAACGGGCTAAACTTTAGAATGTTTAGGTTTGTTTATTAAGTTTTTAGCGAACTCAAGTTCGAGCTTGAGCTCAATAAAAATTGACTAGTCGAGCTTGTTCATGAGCCTTAACGAGCGAAAGAATTCATATGTTTATACGCGCCTATAGATACTCCCCCAATTTCACAACTTTACCCTTTTACCGATGAATTGAACTCACCCTATTTGCTTCCCAACCCTCGTCAGCCCCATTATCCTAACCTCATATAAGAAGAACGACTTTTGGCAATTCAATCGCTAGCCAATTTTTGGTAATTTGGACAATTTTGCCCCTTCATGGCTGGGGCGTTGTTCTTGCTCAGTTGTCCAAAATTGTCATTTTATGTTTTGGGCATAGTGGGCTACGTGGCGCCATGGGGTGAAGAGAATATCTGGGCCTTCTGAAGTCTCACATGCTCATCTTCCCAACCAGGCTCCCAGCTCTCCCTTCGCCGTTCTATCTCTTCCTTTCTACCACGACAAACCCTCCTCTCTCTCTCTCTTTCACTAGCTCAGGGCAGGCGACTCTTTTTTCATTGCAATCCAAATTTTCGGCTGCCAACACAGCTATCGCCATGCCGATCAGTCACTCGCACTATATCAGTTGCAGAGGTTCTGCATGTCTCTCACTGATCTCAAATCATCTCTCTCTGTAACTTTTTTTGCAGAGTTTCCGTTCCAGATCTACACTTTTCGGTCTATGTTTTCTAACATGATTTCAGTTGTACGATTTGGTTTAGAACATCAGCTATAGTTCATTTCCTTTCTTATTGATTTCGGTTACTGTAAATCTGTTGAAATTTCCCTACAGAAGGAATGAATTGTTTGTTAAATTTCAGATTTTCTGCGAAACTATCATTTTCAATTTGTGCATGTTAAGAGAGTGGGGAAATTTATAAGAAGGAATTTGAGTACTGGTTGCAGTAAATCAATATCTACCAATCAACAAACCCATCAACAAAACCCATTAATTTTTGGCCATGAAGGAAAGGAGCTACTTGGGTTCTCTAATGTAGATAATTAGTGGCAGTTAGTTTAATAGAGAAGAAGTGGTGGGCATTTGAAAAGGAAGTAGAGGGTAAAGGTAAGGAAAGGGTTTTGGCAGAGAGAGATGAAGAGGTAGCCATGGGGCTTTGAAGCTCTGATACCATATAATGATATTGCCAAAGGTTTAATAATTGAAGGCTCACAATACATAAGGATGGCCATCTCGGTCGACCTGTCCGTATTCGATCCATTACCCGCTCCAAACAGATCGGGGATTCGGAGATTTTTTCGGGGATCAAGGCGGATATGAATTTTTTCTTTTAAAAATTCGAGGATCGGATCGGAGTCGGGGGTAAGCCTGTCCCCGCCCTGATCCGCCCGGAATTTGATCCCCGTCCCCATCCGTCATTGTGAGGACTAGAGCTCGAGCTTTGTCCATGGCGGCAAGCAGCTCCTCTTCTGGATCGAGGAGATGTGATCTACTAAGGGGCGGAATCGAACGGATTTGTTTGGGGTCATACTGAAGTGGGTTCTCTCTGGACAAGAGAAGCTCTGCTGAACGGATTTTTGCTCTTTTTATTAAAATCCATTGCTCCTTCTATGGACCTAAGTTGCTCTTTGTATGAAATTAAGATGCACATTCTATCAACAACATATTAGTCTAAATTCCAAATGAAACAACCTCATAGGAGCTTTAGTCCAGCCTAAGTTTTTGTGATGTGTAGAGTCCATTAATAAAAATATTTTAGAGTCTAGAGTCTGTGAAAAGACAAAATTGCCTTTAATGAGATAAGGGTTTTGTTTGGCTAACACAAAAAATATCTTTTTTCATTTAAATTGTCTTAAATGAGACAAGGGCCTTGTTTGGCTAACACAAAATATGTATTTTTTCATGTTTTTCGATCTTATTGCACTTTCATAGGGTACCCAAGGGTTTTAGGCACTTTCATAGGGTTTTAGGGTGCACTTTCTTATTATAGGATTTTAGCGGTTTAGGCACTTTCATAGGGTACCCTAGGTTTTTAGGCACTTTCATAGGGTACCCTAGGGTTTTAGGCACTTTTAACGCCGGCCAACCTTGGAGGGATTTTTTTGAAAATCCTAGACAGAAGTCCTTTAGACTTTAGGGGAATTTTTTTATGTCATTATGGCAAAAACCCTTATAGTATGTCCTACTCAATTTGCCCTTGTATCAAAGTGTGTTGCTCTTTGTTTCAATATATGTTGCTCTTTTTATTAAAATTCATGGCACCTTGTATGGGTCTATGCTCCTTATTTTTTCGAAGTAGCACCTGAATGAGAATGACTGAATTTGAAAAGTATTTTTTGCTCTTTTTATTAAAATCCATCGCACCTTATATGGATCTAAGTTGCTCTTTTTATGAAACTAAGATGCACCTTGTATCGACGTGGGTTGCTCCCTGTTTCAATACCAATCAGGGGTATTTTTGTCTTGTTAAATTATGAATACCATGTCTTGGGAATTAATATTCTCCTTCCCATGACTTATGGATTCTGAAAAAGTAGTCCATGACTTGTGACTTATTTGCCTCAACACCCACTGAAATGCAATTCCCCCTATATACATATCCTGTTATTTAAATATACACATATATACACTAATTTTACACTTAGGGTTCATTCATTTACAACAGCCGCACCTCTGATTCACAGAATCACATTTCAAAACAGCGGCACTCTCTCCCTCCCTCTCTCTCTCTCATGTCAACCCTCGTCTTGGGATGCCAGTTGGTTATGAACCACTGACCTTGTTTCCTTTCTTGTATTCAGGAAATAGAATTGAATAAAGCCCAGAGGAGTGCTCTGTTTGAGCCATACTTTTTCTTTCAGAGCTATAAAAACTATCTGCAAGTGGACATAGGAGCTGTCGACGCTGATGATTCATCAGTTGTATTCATATTTGGGGTGTTTTTTGGTTGTGTCTGGAAACAAAGTCCAAATAAGAACCAGTTTTTGATAAACCTATGTGGGAGAATCAAAATAAATACACAGTAGAAAAATTACTTACCTTCTGCCATGGTGTTTAAGTTTTGAGAAATCCAGAAACCGTTTTGTTCTTGAACCAATAAGTTTCACCAACACAAACTCTCACTAATTGGTTTCAGAGAGCAATGGGTAGGATTTCCAATCTAATCTATATCAGTTTATTCACACCTGTAACTTGATGGTAACCACAGGTCTTTATATAGATAGATCGGGACCCTTTCCCAATGGACACAACCCTTCATACTTCCTTCCATCAAAGAAGTAATAAGACACCTATTCATTAAATAGTTGCAATCTTACACATGAATGGTCACTAAACCCATTCATGAATAGTCACCAAACCTTTTCGTGAATAGTCACCAATTATTTAGGGAATACTTTAATTAAATCTAATACCCATATTTTAGTTACGAACATAAATACTATAATATATAAATAGGATTGATGTGGCATGTGAGTCACATGAATAAATTCCAACAGTTTTTGTTTTTGTTTTTTATTTCAAATTCGGATTTTCAGATATCCTATCGGATCTCCGTTCCCTGTTCGGAGCACGGATGGAGGATCCAAAAAATTATCCGTTGGGGATCTGGGAGGATTCGGGGGACGGGTGGAGGGTTCGGATTCGGATTCAGATATTGTCATATGACTCATATCTGCCTCCGATCTGCCCCGTTGCCATCACTACCTAAAGCACTTGTACTATATCACATACTTCTGTGAAGCTTGGTTTTTATTTTTTGTTCCACTAGGTGATCCTACCGGTGATCTGGTGCCTTGGACTGTTTGGCTTACGTATTCATGGAGGGATTTACCAAACCAAACCAATCCGAGCCTTATGTCCCAATCACTTGGGGTCGGCTACATGAATCCGTTTTCTCCATTGAGCTCTGTCGAGGGCCCCTTGTTCGCACAAACCTATTATACTCAAATCTTTGCGCAGGACCAAAGAAAGGAAAAATAATGTGTAATCTTCTTATACTTTCCTTTCACGTCATAATGCATGCACTAATCCTATGATCCAAACCGACTGTATTAAAACTTGACTTCCATTGATAGAGCGAATGTATTCAACATTGTTTTGATTGCTTTGTAATTGGAATCCTAATTGCAGCCAAGAAGGTGTCTCTAGCAGACATTGGCATCGTGGGTGGACTAAGCGACGGATCAGATGAAAAGGATAAGGGACCCCCAACTTCATTTTACATGGGTAGAGCTATGGGTGCAGGGTCTGGTATTGGCTGATCTTCTGGGTTTACTTCATCAACAAGAACCGGCAGTGATGACATGTTCTCAAACCTTGGCGGCCAGCAATACCAGTTTGGTGGCTTCAAGTAAAGTTCCCTTTTTCTTGAGCTATTTTCCCCTCAGTATTCTTTATGAGTGTTTGGCATATAGTTGGAAGCCCACACAATTGTTTTGATTTATCTATATTAACAAGAGGAACAATTAATTTGGTGATATGATAATGTGGTGATGTTTTGTGGAACACTTTGAAATTGTTAGTTTATGTTCAAAGGACTATGTGAGTTGTTCTAAACCATGTACTTAATAAACTGCTTTTCTGTGGGTGAATATGATTGCTGTCTCTTTTAATCCTTACTTTTTTGGAGTGCTGGTTTGTTCACTTATTGGGTCAACTACGTTCTTAACTAATTATGCAATACATGGATAAATTAAATATTGGTCCTAAATCTAGCATCTACTTAAGTTTTCATCCATGACATCATCACATGTTACGTTTTCATTCTGTAATCACGATGATTAATATGTGACATGAGGGGATGCGGAAAAAGACAAAGGAGGACAATTATGGAAAGCATAATCCAAATTTCAAACTCGAGTATATTTGCATAAATTTATGGAAAAAGTTCATAACACGGTGTCTTGGATAAGTAGGAAGGAGGGGCCCACGGTATGGGATTAATTGCTACCAGTATTGTAGGTAGCATCTACGTGAGAGCTTTTAAAAGTCTGGGGTGGCCACCAGCATTGGTTTGCTCACCACTGTTTTGCGTATGTTGTCTTTTACTTTCCTTATACATGGAAAAATGTTGATCTTATTGTTTTTACTCATAGGTGCTCGCCTGCTCGGTGAGGCCGTTCTGTCTTCTTTAACTTCACTGTAATCCATACTTGCATGCAATTTAGATCTGTGATTGACAACCAAGAGATCGTCTATCTTCTTCTACTGTATCCATATTTAATAGACTATCCATATTTAATAAACATGGCAAAGTTCTTGCGCTTGGGTGGTCATGCCCTTGACTCTTGACGCTCATGCCTTTTGCTTGCTTAGTTTAGGTATCCATCAATCGTCAATCCACACTCTTAGGTAGCCCCCTTTTTTGCTCCATAACTGGCTTTCAACACTGTCCATCGCACACTTGCTGACTTGCTATGTGCCAAAAGCATATGTGCCTTTTTGCTGACTTGCTTATGTGGTGAATGTTCGTTCACCAGCAGGGGTGGAAATATTTCAGCATCAGGTGCATCAAGGCCAGCCACAGCAAATAATGATTCTGATAAGTATGCTTCAGTTCCTGCACAGAACTCAATTGCAAATTCAAATAACGATGATGATTTTGATGATTTCGATCCTCGGGGAACTTCCGGTACCAGTAAGTAATCTTCAGTAGCATCTGTTCTGATAGTTATCTTTAAGTGACTCATAAATGGCAAAATAAAAGTCCTCATGTTTCACCTTCATAATTTGAAAAGTTTGATTTGACATATTTATGCCTATACACCCTGCACCTTTTGAAGGATGAATTTTTTCATAAGTCTGTTATTTGTAAGAATGCAACCATACTTGACTGGCCTCACATGAAATAGATGCTGCTGGATTCTAACCCATATACTAGACAAATATTGAAACAGGCGATCATTCTTTCTCAGTTGACTAGTCCTTGTTTTGGTTTCTTCTCTTCTTCTTCTTCTTCTTCCTTTTTTTTTTTGGGAGAGAACTGTTTCCTACTTTTCTTGATCTTAACTTGCGGCCAAAATGAAGCAAATGTTAGTGATTGATTCCAACTGTGTAGAATATGAAACTTTATTAAGTATATGATACCTTGTAGTGAAACTTTGTTGTGTAAGACTGGTGTCTTTTCCATTATGCAGAATCCGCGTTAGGGAAATCTAACCAAGTGGATCTGTTTGGACAAAGTTTGGTTGGTGATCTCATGGATGCACCAGCATTTGTTCCCGAAAAAGCGTCAACTGGGAACAGCAATGTATCAGAAGTTGATCTGTTTGCTGATGCAACTTTTGTATCAGCACCACCGCATGTAGAAGCCGGGGGGAAATTCTGAGCCTCAGGTCAGATGTCTTTCCAAGTAGTAGTTAATCCCTGAGGTAGCTCTGGTATGATGTTTGCCTCTTGATTTTCTATTTCCTGTACCCGTGCCACCAATCCCTACATACGTTAACTCATTTGACATTACAATCTTTCACCTGTTGTTGTTGGGATGAATCAAGTAGGACTGGGCACATGTCTGTCATTGCTGATATAGTGATATAAACTTGATATGAAGTTACCATTTCACAATCATTCAGCAATTTAAACATTGGGAGCACTGTTAAATGTCGAGAACACAATCTCAGAAGTTAATTGATGATGATGCAACAAAAGTTATTTTGAAGAGTAAGTTACACAGTTTAAATACAATGGCAAAATTAGATTCAGAAATGAAAAAGAATGTTGTCAAGAGTATGTTTATGAAAGAAGGTAAAGTAGTAGAGAGATAATTTGCACAAGTTTTTTAGAAGTGTAAACAGTACAGATACAACTTGAAAGAAATTATGATTTGTAAATTTGCATGAAAGAGAGACAGACAGGCTAAAAAAAGGCCTCTATTGGGTTTCAACACCGGATCAAAATGGATTTTGGAGTTCCCAAGTTGGATACACCTCATATATCTGTGTGAGCACAATAGTCACTCGATCCAGCTAATTTTCATTATGAATCGGTGTGAACCAGATTTCAGATTAAGATAAAGGCATAAATTCACCCAAATGTAAATGCATTGTTGGTTTGAAATTGCCATACTGTCTTAGTGGACAAAATTACTTTTACTTAGAACTTATTTCTACTAAAGGTATCTCCAATGGCATAACCAAAATTGGATAATCATAACTTGCCGCATCATCTTTTGGTTATCCATTTCAAGGGTTGCTAAGATTAACAATGTGAAATCCCACAATGGTCCATAATTAAAAAATCATTTTTATTAGAGAGAAATAGAGAGAGTTGGGAATAAATGTAAGTAGGCAAGTCCATTAATTGTGATGGGAGGAGAGAGGAAGAGAGAGAGTGTGTGGTCCCTGTTAAATTTGGTTATACAAAGAGAAAAGGTTGCTAGTTTTGGTTATCCAAAGGCCAAAATTTGGTTATTGGTTAAGGGGTTTGCCAATTTTGATTATACCATTCTAAGAGTATCCACAGTGGTATAATCAAAACCAAAAGGTTGCTAAGGTTAGCAATATTTGCTCAAAAAAGAGCTTACAATGGAATAACCAAACTTAGCAACCTCTTAACAACTTATCAAATTTTGGCCATTGGATAATCAAAACTAGCAACCTTTTGCCAATAACTAAATTTAGTTGTCTCCACATTTCGTCAATCAAGTACACCGTCATTACACAAAAACTCTCTTCCATTTTCAACATGTTTCTAAGAAAAATACTTTTAAAAACAGTTTTATTTTTTTGCAAAAACAGTTTTTTTCAAAACAGATTTTTTTTTTGTGAAAACTGTTTTTTTTGCAAAAACAGTTTATTTCAAAACAGTTTTTTATTAAAACTTTTTTTTTCAAAAACTGTTTTTTTAAAAACTTTTTCCCGAAAACTGTTTTTTTTTTTTTTAGTCAGTTTTCAAAAAACTATTTTTTCTTTCTCTAAGAACTTGTTTTTATTAGTATGAACCAAACCGAGCCTTATGTCCCAATCACTTGGGGTCGGCTACATGAATCATTTCTGTCTATTGGGCTTTGTCAAGGGTCACTTGTTCACACAAACCTACTATACTCATATCTTTGCGCACCACATCATCTAATGTCAATTTAGGTCTACCCCTCCCCGTAGCATTGCTACCCAAAGCTATCCTATCCGCTCTCTTAACTACTACATCTCCTGGTCTATGGTAGACATGCCCAAACCACCTTAGCCTATTTTCCCTCAACTTCTCTTCTATGGGTGCTAGACCTACTATCTCACGAACCGTTTCATGTTTAATCCTGTCTCGTCTAGTCTTACCACACATCCACCTCAACATTTTCATTTCCACTACACTCATCTTGTTCACCTGTTGTTTCTTAATAGGCCAACATTCTGTCCCGTAAAGTATCGTTGGTCTGATGGCAGTTCCATAGAATTTTCCCTTCAATTTTATGGGTACCCTCTTGTCACACAATATACCAGTAGCGCTCCTCCACTTGAGCCACCCCACTTGGATCTTATGGGTCACATCATCGGCAATCTCTCCATCTCTACTAATAATTGGGCCTAACTGCCTAAATACCTAAAATAATCACTCTTAGGTATCTCCTGGTCTTGGATCATCACTCTTTCTTCGTGCGCACTGCTGGTACCACTAAACTTGCACACCATATACTTAGTTTTACTCCTACTTATCCGAAAACCCTTTGACTCTAATGCTTCTCTCCAAATTTTTAGTTTTGTATTAACACCTCTAGCGGTTTCATCTACGAGGACAATGTCATCTGCAAACATCATACACCATGGGAAAAGGTGATGTGGCAAGTTTTGGTTATTCAATTTTGATTGTACCAAAAGATGATGTGGCAACTTTTAATTATTGACTTTTGGTTATTCCACTAAGGATGCTTTGAGCCATATTTTGGACCAACATTGCTAACTATAGAAATCTTTTAGTTTTGGCCATGCCATTGGGGACACTCTTAGCATGTTGCATAGCAACTCTGTTAAGTTGATTCAGGGCAGGGATCATCAGGGCTTTTAGAAGAGGTGTGAAGGCCTCTTCTTTCTTTTGCTACTTGATCTGGGTTACTCAAGTGCATTTCAAGTAACAGAACTACTTTTCCTGGTTCTAGATGTTGCAGTTTTGTTTAAAATAGGAAACAATTATCCCTTGGTCTGCTACTGTGCCACCATTACAAGTCTCTAGTATTCATAAGCAAATTGGAAGTAGAATTGCGCTTAGAATATGAAGCACTTGTCCCTTGGCCTCTTTCTGCGCTACCATAACAAGTCTGTAGTATTCATAAGCAAATTGGAAGTGGTAAAAGTGATTAAAACTTAAAGGAGGGTTAAATGTGGAGGATGCCAACGCGGCAAGCTGGTCGTTGCTTTGTGCTGTTGGCCAGGCAGGGAAGAAATAGGGTCAATGAAGTCCAAAGGACATAAAACTGGAGGCATGGTGGCAGAGCTGATTCAGAGATAAGAATATTAATTAGAAAGCACTTCAAAATAAAGGAGTCTATGCAAGTGCAATTGCAATTTTTACCACCATATTCACACTTAGGACTCTTATGGTGGCAAAATATTTTTGAGATGTGTACATTGTCAGCAGAGTGAAAATATGTACACTGTCAACAGAGGTCAATTTGAGGGGGGACCTTATGCCAAACGCCTCACCACCTTGATTTAGCCTTTTCGTAAAGAACACCACATGTAAGTGCACCCTACGAAAGAGGATCAAGGCAATTGCGTTGTGTTCGTTGTTTCCGATGGAGTAATTAACATTTCTTTCCATTTATTCACTCTTGTTGTACAACATTTTGATACATGGCCATGTCAAAGGCATTTTCTCCCACAATTCTTCAAGGGAAATAGATTAAAGTATATTGTTTTTTCCAGTAGTTTGTCTGGTTTCAATTGGATCAGTAACACAGTCCTCTGGTAAAGCTCATTGGCCATGCTTTTGGTTTTTTGGGTGGTGCAAAGATAAACTGACCTTGCGGTTGTTATTTCCCTAGTTTTTAAGTGTGAAGCAGAATTTTTTTGCTTATATAATCGACTTCATGTAATTATTACTAGGAGCAGTTATGCTTCTAAGGATTTTTGGTTATGCTCAAGTACTTGATGTGCTTCCTTTTAGCCTCTCTGTGTGTGTGTGCGCGTGCGTGCGTGTGTGTGTTGCTGAATGCATTACTATTAGATGACTGATATTTGAACTCCATGGCTTGGTCTTTACTGGATACAAGTTAGGGAAAATTTGCTTGAGAAACTTGAAACAATACTTTGATTTGTCCTATTGAAATCTAGCGTCGTCGAATCATTCTCAATTGTTTATTACTAACTATATTCTCTCCATGTGTGCAGGCCAAGGTTGATCTATTTGCTTCTAAACCTGCCTCATCGCGTTTCTTCATCTGAAGACTTTTTTGCGACTCCTGATCTGATAGTGCAACCTGACAAGACTTCTTCAAATTTGAGCCAATAAATACTAACGCAGTTGATCCCTTTTCTGCGGTCCCGCTGAACAGTTTTGATGGATCTGATCTTTTTGGTGCATTTACTGATAATAACTTGAATGGAAAGTCTTAAGCTGAATCTAAGCCTCCACCCAAGAAGGATAGTTTCCAAGTGAAATCTGCAATATATCTGCTCGTAAGTTGGCTGTTTCAAAACTAAAGTATCTTCCGTCTCTATGATTGGAGTTTGCTTGTTACTTAAATTCTCTGTGATTAAAATTTTCTTTTCATGAGTTTTTTGTGGTTAGATTTTATATCCTTCTCTGACCTCCAATCGTCTGTCCCTGCTGGACTTAGTTTTTTTCACTCAAGTGCTTTATGCTTTGTTTGGTTTGGTTTTTGAAATTTTTTTTATGAGAGTAGTAGGGGTAATAAGTGGAGAAAGAGAGAGAAATGATTGGAAGTAGCGGGAATCTAGGGAGAATTTTTTGAAAAATACTTTTCAAAAACTAAAATAAACAAGGCATTAAATTTTAACTTAGGGTTTTTTTTGAATGGCGATTTAACTTGGGTACTGTTAATAACACTGTTGATGTCTGCCTGAGGAGTTTTGTAGGAGATGCCCCTTTGGATTGCATGAAGTACTGTTGTACTGGAAACAGTGGAAAGGATTACTTTTGAGCTTATTCTTTTCTTCTAAGTACCTTACCATGGTCGAATTTTAAAAGTTTCAGTGGCCAGTAGTACCCTTGGTTGTGTTAGAATATTATTAGTCTAAGTCGAACATTGTTTAGTCAAGTATTGTAACTACGTCTCCCATATTATAAATAATAGTTATTTGTGTTAGGGTTAATTAACACCCTATACACTTTTACTCTTCTAAACAACATGGTATCAGAGCTTAACCTTTTTTTTGAACGGCATATCAGAGCTTAACCTTAATCCACCTTAGATATACAAAACCCTAGCCACCATCTTCTGCCACCCTCTACCGCCATCATCATCTCACCACGAAACCCTAAATCTACTGCCAACTACATCATCTCTACTGTAGCATTGTGAACAATGTTCGCGCATATGTGAACAGTTCTCATGAACAGTGCTTGCTAGTTTCTCTCTCACGCGAGCGGCCTCTGTTCACTCTAGGCGATCATCGTTGGCCGTCGTCCTGTATCTGGCGACCCTCCGGCAACTCTTTTTCTGGCCCATCAGCCCTCGAAACTCCAAGCCCAGTCGATTTCAGCCCTCGAAATCATCAACCCTGTCTATTTCGGCCCCTAAAACCACTCAAAATCCTATACCTCAGTCCATTTCACTTATTACTCAAACTAGAGTTTATTTTGTTTGTATTAATAGTCCCTGGATTCAACAATTAGCTAAAAGGAAGAAAGACAAACAGTTTTGTCAGTGATGATTTCGATAATGTTTGAATTGGCTTTGCAAAATATGATTATAGTGGTTTAAGTGGCGTGTTGATTTGCAGCTGTATGCATGAATTAGATGTCTATATGAATCTGTTGACAACCACTTCACTTACTCAAACTACGGTTTTATTTGTGTTTTGGGTGGATTGAAGGATGGAGATAATATGGTTTTGAACTAATATATTGGATTTGGGTTTTGGTGCCTACTGTTTGTGTAAATTTTCAAGACATCTATATTCAAAAACTGGACTTATTTTTTCCTTTCTTTGTGTTTCTCTTACCTTGTTTCCTGCTCAGATGCAATATGAAGTAACCTGAAATCATTAGATCTAATGAATATGATGTCTAGCATACCCGATTGAAAAAGTGTGTATTCTATGGTCATGATTCTAAGAATTACATGTCGGATATTGTTCCTCTTTATAATGGATTAATATAATGGTCTTATCTATTATTTCAGGAGCGAAGAGCATAATAAACTTTTTTATGATGCTGGTTTTTTTTTGGTTTAAGCAGGCTAATTTCCTATTCAGCTCAATGGCACCATATATTGTCTCCAATCGACCGCTGACTAAGGTTATTCTATGTTCTTAATTCATTGGGTTTGTTCCTAAGGTTTAGTTTCAAAAAAAGGTTCTGTTCACTTCACTGTCCATTTCTTAAGCTATCAATATTGAATTTGATCATTGGTATGTGCTATTTTTAGGAGCATCCCTCTGTTTTCCTGTTCTTGGGTCACGTATGCTTATCGGTTTTCTCCGATAATTGATTTAGGGAATTTCTCCTTTTTGCAAATTTGCATTATTTCTGCATCAAGAACAAAGTTGGAAAACTTCTGACAATTCTCTATTTCCCTTTGAATTTTTTTTTAAAGCTCTTTTAGTTTGAATTGCATTATCTTTTAGGAGTTGCTTTTTGCTGAGGTATTGAGGGAATTCTGGTAGTTCACCACCTTTTCGTTGCAAAGGGCTCCGGCAAAGAGACGTTCCACCAGCCAATTGTTTTTGGTACTTAGGGTTTGGGTGGAGTCACATATTGAAGGGGCGATGGCTCAAGCTGTTGAAGAAAGGTACAAAAAGTTGGTTGTGTCTCATCGTTGCAATGTTATGGCTATCGATTGCTCGCTCGATGGACTTGTGATTATGATTATTGATTTCACATCCGATTATCGTAATACAGTTCTCATGCATGTCATAAAAGTTTCTGGGGTTTGTGCCTATCCCTTTGACACCCTCCGAAGAAGGCTCATGTTAACTTCAAGACAACATGTTAAATACTGTAATGCAATGCATGCATTCCGCGAAATCATTCGTCTAGAGGGCTTTGGCGCACTGTTTCGTTGAGTTACAGCAAATATGCTTCTTGGAGTTCTTGAAGGCTATGATCAACTGTACCGAATCGCCTATGAACATGGTTGCACTTCTGAGCCTTATCGAGTCTTGAAGTGAAAAGGTGTAGATTGAAGTGAAAATCGAGTGCAGAACATCACAAAATGTGGTGGCAGAAACTGTTTTACCCTCCACAAGATTGTTGTGCTAAATTGAACTCTACTTCTACGACTTTGGACAATGTTATTTGCTTCAGCTTGTAACCTCAAACTATGTATTTGCAACTTCGAATGTGTACTTAAAAACCTTTGATCTACTGGCCGCAACAATAGCCCTCAGATTTATAGGGAAAGCACATAGCATTGCCCCTAGTATTAATATACAAAGCATGAGGCTCGAATTATAGGGAAAGATTCAGCCTTGTTTGTAAGTCACGCTTGGCAAACAAAGCTTCAATGCTTGAAGGCTGAGAAGACTGAAGAGGAGGAGGCTGAGATGAGATGAGGTCGACCCTCTGATTTCTGTAATTCGGCTGACATGATCTCTCGATCTCCTTTTGCAAAGGGTCTCAATACAACTAGGGTTTGAGGGTCCGATTTTGTTCACCGATAAAAACTGATCAAATGAACAGCATTCACCTCCTATTCATTTTATAGTTAGTTATTCGGTTAAATTCCATCTCCCATAAAATTTTGAGATTTTACTTTGCAGTTATGTAACCGACTTTTCGTTCCAAGGGAAGGAATTAGCCTAATCTCTCATGTTAAGTAGCATACGTAGATGCTGTTTGGTCTTTTTTTGAAAATGCATGCTTAATTCAATTTTAGTTATGCGTAATTCAATTTTAGTTTGCCCTTTTTGACATCGACCTGTCCATTCAGGTCATGGGGGTACGGTCCAAGGGCCGGCCAATGCTCCAAAACCTAAACAAGATATTACGGTAATTGGTAATCTCTAGGATATATGAATAAGTCATATACGATTGATGTAGCCGATATAACTCTTTACACTTTATTTTTTAAGATAAACTCTTTACTCTATCCTATTGATAAATAGTAAAAACTGGTGAGAATCGTAGATGTACCCAATTTTACGTTTAGGAAATTAATTACGTAAATCGATGCGTCTTGTATTCTTTGTTTTTTTGTTTTGTTTATTTCTTGCTCGATTGTTCTTCGTGCATATTGTGTATTTTAACTTGGTCGATTTCTCACCAGCTCCTAATCTAATGGAAACCTCCTATTGATGTGAGAAATTGAGAAAGCTATGTCGAAACCAACCCATATATGCAACTCTAGCCTCATCCATGACCATTGGTTATGCTCCTAACGGCGATGGAGGCTCACGATTGGCTGTGGAGTGGCGTAGATTGGGGCCTTTGCTTGCGTGCTTATTGGGTGGTTCCGTGACGGTGATGTTGGTCTTGGTCTGCTAATGTATCCGTCCGTTTGTAATGGTCGAAACAGCGGCTTCTTAGCGAGTTCAACGGGTTTCTAGCGACGAAGGCTGGTGGCGACGAAGCTCTGTGGTCGGACTCTAGTGGATATGGTTCTGCTGTCCAGTGGGTTGGTGGTGGTGGTGGATGCCGGAGTTTGGTGGAAGCTAGGGTTTGATTGTTGTGGCCTGTGGGTTAGGGCTTAGGAAGTGGTGTTTGAACTGGGCCCGGTTCCTTTGGACTGGGCTTGGCCCATATATTGTGTTGTATATTTTTCCGATTTGGACTTTTAGGCTTTGTTTTGTGCTGAATTTGTTGATCTGCGTTTTAGACCCATATAGGGTGTTCGGCTTCAGCCTATTTAGATGGGTTTGTCCCATATGAATGTCCTTCGATTGGTCTCTTACCAATTGTAGGTTTTAGTAGGGGTGTCAAACGGGCGGGTTTGGGCCAAAATGGGTAAGTTGCAAGTGGGTTGGGTCTTTAATGGGTCATTGACCCATTTAGACCCATTAATTATGAGTCTAATTACCCATACCCAACCCAACCCATTTATTTTAAAACAAACCCGACCCGCCCATTAGCCCAATTACATACTACTATATACTAAAATGACTAAAATAAAGTGCTAGGATTTTCTTTATAATAAATTGTTGCAAGATGTATATTTGTTTGTACCCGTAAATTTCCATTCGATCAGAATCAAAACTAGCCCGTTGTGAGATGTATATATCTTTTTTTTTTTGTCTTTATTCAATTTTTTTTGTATTTGATAGTTTTGCATCAAACTTTTACTCCCTCCGTCCCTTTATTACAGTCCAGTATTCCATTTTGGGCTGTCCCTTAATAAATGTCCATTTTGTAAAGTTAGTGGGTTAAAGTTGGTGAATTGTCTATTTTATCCCTAAAAGTAGATTCCATTTTGAAAAGTTAGTGAGTAAAAGTGTAATGATGATGGGTAAGTAGGGAAAGTGGAGGAAAAAGTTGATGTGAAAGGTATAATGATGATGTCTTTTTAATAAGTTGGAGTTACGAAGCAGGACATTTAAAAAGAGACGGATGGAGTATGACTTAGTGATTCGTTTCGTCGAGAAAAATCGAAAAAGTAAAAAATTATGATCGAAACTCATAAATTTTTTCAAAAAGACAAGAATAAGTAAATTTTTTTGTTTTATTGACTTATTTTTGTCTTTATTCAAAAAATTATAAGTTTCGATCAAATTTTTTTACTTAAAATAAGTCACTTAACTTTTTAATGTAAACCTTATGCGGGACTACCATTAGATAAACTTATTCACGGTGAAGCGCAATTTCACCGGTCAATTCGCACAATCGATGGATGAGATGTGTTTTCAATTTTGACTGGTCAAAATATTATTACCGGTCACAATTGATTTTTAATCCGGACGGCTTAAAACATTTTTGGACGTGTGTAATTTAGCACAGAAGAATTGAATGAGAGAGAGAGAGAGAGAGACGGGAATTTGACTGTTCCCAGAGACGGGAATTGAGAGAGAGAGAGAGAGAGAGAGAGAGAGAGAGAGAGAGAGAGAGAGAGAGAGAGAGAGAGAGAGAGAGGTGGGTTATTTCATGACCCATTGGGTCATTTAAGTTGACCCAATTAAGACCCAACTAATAATGGGTTAGCTGGGTTTGAACCCATTCTTACCCAACTAATAAATGGGTTGGGTTGGGTCTATTTTTTAGTTGATGGGTTTGGGTTTGTTAATGGGTCTGGGTTCAATTTGCCACCCCTAGACCGTTTTAGGTCTCGGATTGGGCAGAAGTGTTCTTTGAACATGGATGTTGTTTTCTTGCTCCTATTAATTTTGTAACAACTACATTAATGAGATTTTTTTGCCTTTCAAAAAAAAAAAAGAAAGGCCGGGGATTCTACTTGGCTAGAGTTGTGCATATGCAAAAGCGACGGAAAACTGTCATATGCAACTAGGCCAAAAGATGAGAAGTCCCTCTCCTTTGCATTCACTATTTCCATAATAATAATAATTGAGAAAACCCCTGACTACTAACATGTCTTTGAATTATGCATATTGAATAAGGTCTCTGGTGTGAAATAACTTGTGGTTTTCAAGGTTGGGGACCTTATAATCTAATATATTCAATTGGCTGATTTTCAAAATTTACGACCAAAGAAGGCCAGGGTTCCAAGTTTTTTCAATCTATGTTCCTTTGAAACATCAATGGTTCATGCATATACATGAATAACTTGTCAAAATGAACCAATGGTAGAATTTGAATTCGGCGGCTAAGCAATACGGCTTTGAGCAAAAAATTTGCTAACAAGAGGGTTTTCTCAAAAATTGTGTAGTACTTAAAAAAAGGTATATAATATTAAATATATAAAAAAAGTTCTATAAAATTGAATATAAAAATTCAGAATTAGTACTTTCCCCATGAAAATGCAAGATCTTTGTCTTAGGTTTGTGTTTGTTGTTGAAAAGAAAAAGAATCCGGCAAGGCATTCCAAGTCAAAATTCTAAATTTTGGTTCTGGGTCAGAATGACCAAGTCCAGTCTAACCTCATCATAAGTCTTACCTGGGGTTCAGATTCAAACTCATATAGAGAGATTCAGAGCCTACCCAAGTAAAACCTCATCTTAAGGCTTTTTACATTGACCAGATATACTGACAAAGTACAAAAAGGCTCCTGCCGTGCACAAATTCTTTACAGATTGTCACGCGGGATCCACTTTAGGATCTTCCACAAATAATCCAAGTCGGTCACGTCAAAAATTAGATCAGCTAGAAATTCTAAGTCTTTGATCCAATTGTTCATTCTGAATTTAGGATCTTAAATATGGAAGGAAATTTAGACTATTGGACCAAACACTTACACTTATCCGATTTAGCTAATTTTTTACGAGATAACTCGATTTTTTTAATTTTTTATGAGATATCTCAAATATTTTTAAAAAAATTAATGAATGACTCCGTTCCGCTAAGGTTCTTATTTTCTAAGTACTTATTTTTCGTTTTACGAGACATGTCATTCTCTCACAATACATCACCTTTAATTTAAAAAATAAGTACTTATTTGTCTTAATGAAACGGGGCCTAATCATTTGTGTGAGAATTCAAAGGGAGCCCAGACTACGATTTGTGTACAAATGTCTATACCAGTAACCTTTTTGAACAAAATATGAACATGAGATAAGAAATATTTAAAGTAGCCTTTCTAAAAAATCTTCTTGGAATGGTAGGGTAACACTAAGACGAAATAGAATAGATAAAAGATGGTTTGAGCATTTGTATCATACATTGCTATTCGTTAGATGTGGTAGTTAAGATGAGTTATATAGGGTTACAGTAGAGTAACATGAAGGATAGAGTACGTACACCAAAATTGATTCTAGACGCGATATTTCGAAAGGATCTAGGTTTATTACATGTCACGAAACACAATGTCTTGACAGAGCTCAATAAAAAAACAAATACATGTAACCAACCCCAATTAATCGGGATTCAAAGCTCGCTTTGGTTTGGATCTAAATATATAAGAATTTTCAAAGGAGAACAAGTTTTAAATTTTTTGAAAATAACTTTCCTAAGGAAAGCACTCATGGAAATAGTTTCCATAGCCACAAATCACTCCGGTATAAAATTACATCAATCGGATACCAATGCGGGCTTGGTTGACTTTTATTTGTTTTGAGGAGGGTTAAATATCTACTTGCTCCTTCAACTATTCCAATTTTATTTACTTCATCCTCCAACTACCAATTGAATCTTCTTCCCCCTTTAACTGCCAAACCGTTAGCCACTCCATCCAATTGATCACTTCCGTCCAATTCATGGACTGAAAACACAACATCTAACCCCAACTGATATAATTGAAGGCTATTTACATCTTTAGCCTACCAATATATGTATATGTTGATGGCCAGCAACTCAGCTTTCCCACAACCAGTCATACCCATATCTTATAGCAACAGCTCCAACGAACAAACCCAAGAGTTGAGAGTGAGAGACGATGGGGACCGAGTTAAAGAGGAAGTGGAAGAAGGGGATACATACATATACATATTTTGGTAGATTAAAGATGTTAGACTTGTCCCACATCGCTCATCTAAGCCACCCAAATTTGGTTAATAAATTCTAGAGACTACTCCACCTATTGCCAATTGGTTTTAGGTTGGAACCCTCCAAGAAATCTAACATGGTATCAGAGCTAGGTCTTTGGTGGCCTCACCTCGCATGGGAAAGTCTCTGTCATCTTTATCGCCCGAGTCAGTCAGTCAGCTCCTGGGATGTTACCTCCACGTGCATCCGGGCTGCACGTGAGGGGGAGTGTTAGACTTGTCACACATCGCTCATCTAAGCCACCCAAAGTTGGTTAATAAATTCTAGAGGCTACTCCACCTATTGCCAATTGGTTTTAGGTTGGAACCCTCCAAGAAATCTAACAAAAGACATAAATAGCCTTCAATTATACTAGTTGGGGTTAGGTGTTGTGTTCTCCATCCATGAATTGGATGGAAGTGAGCAATTGGATTGAGTAGCTAACAGTTTGGTAGTTGTGATGTGCATGCGTACCTACATTGTGCACATACGATTTTTTTGGGCCTACTTCAAGTCCCACAAAGATGATCTGAACCATTCATTTTTCTGAAACCATTTTTCTTGAACCATTTTTTATGAGTTCCTTAAAAAAATTCAGCTCAATCAAATATCGGTAAAGACTTTTTAACTCTTACAAAAATATTTTTAAAAAAAAAAAACAATTTTGGATCATCTTTGTGGAATCCCAAGTGAGCCCCACAAAAACGTACGTGCAAATGATATGTGCACAGTTTATGTGCATAAACATTATTAGTAGATGAGAAATCACATCATCAGGAATCAGATCTCCAATTTACATATATATGCACGTGGTAATGAACTCACGTAATAAGCGGAATGATACGCTACTACGCTGGATCTGGGGTGCTGTAGTGCACCCTGTACAGTAGTGCTTTGTGCAACACTCAATTTTATCAATCAACGGTTCAATTAAAAAAAAAAACTCTAGGAAAGAGTTTATTTTTTATTCGGACCATTAAAAACCATTTTGGACGGCTACGATCCTGCCGTACAATGCACTACACGGGATGCACTACAGTACCCCAAATCCACGTAATAAGTGGAATTGAAAAAATATTCAAATTTCATGATAAAATACATGACCCAAAATGTACAGGACACAATGCAAACCTAAAGTATACGGTAGGAGTATAGTCTTTCACGGAAAAGTCTGAAGGCACATTTTTTGTGCATGTGCACAGATTCCTCTGTGGGTCTACTTCGGGTCCCAAAATTATCGGTGTTGTTCATTAAAGGGTAAATTCCAGATACACCCCCTGTACTTTGGTCGTTTTTCAACTACACTCCATCTACTTCATTTTTAATCACTCACACCCCTTGTACTTAAGACTGGTTTGGAACTGTTAGTATTTCCGTCCAAAGTAACAAAAAGACTGAAATACCCATTCGTATTCCCCTTTTTTTCCCCAGCATTTGACAAGAAATAATCAACTACAAAGATCCATATTGAACAAAGAAATCAATCCTGTTCTTGAATACAGGAAACAAGGTCGAGGTATATCTCCCCGTATGCCACCGAAAGCTTTGTCAACTGGACTCCATTGGTGTAGTTCGGGCCGGCCCGAATAGAAGGAACACCACCATAGTCTTGTCCTGCTGTGGAAAATGCCCAGCTTCAAGCATAGATCACCGGAGCTGATTTACCCTAACTTGAACCCATGAACGCCAAAGCATCCGTACACTCACTACGACCTCCGGTGGTCGTCGGATGTTGAACCAGTATCCGAGCCCTCCGGTCTTTAAACCTGAACCCATGGACGTCGAAGTATCAGTGAATATAGAACCTCCGAGAAGGAATTTGAAGCTGAAATCAGTCCACGGGGTGGACCTTGAACCTGATTCAGCAGTGGTTCCGATTCAAATTGAACCTAATCACCTCTATATCAGATCCAGGGTACCTATTCTGAGCTTTGATTACCTCAAAATCGGACCAACATTGAAGGCGAGATGAGATGGACTGAGACGGACCCAGAGCTGGAACCGATTCCTCCTGTCACCGTACCTTTGATCGGGGACATCCCCCTTCAACTCGTAACTGGAAATGGTCGAATAGAGTAGTGTACCTTCGATCGGTACAAATTGGTGAAGATCGGAGAAATACCCCTTTAATCCGTGACTGAAATGGCCAAACAGAGAGTCGTACCTCCAGCCTTTTGTACCCTACAAACCGATTGTTTGAGGGAGAGGTTCAAAAATGGGTGGTTATGGTGGATCTCCGATGGAGGAGTGTATTCTCTCTCTAGAAATCTAGAGAGAGAAGCTCTCAACTCCCACTAGAACATATTTCTTGGAGATTTGGCTTCAGATTCATAACTTAATAGTAGTTCCCAGAAATAAAAAGAAGATGGCTCTGCCCAGATTTTGAAACATGTGTATCAGTCCATATTCCGAAAATCATAACTAATTCTATGTTTATCGGTTTTGCATGTTCTTGGTATCAAAATCTTCGTCTTTAAACGTACTTTAAAAGTTATGAAGACTTCAAAAATTGAATCATAGCAGAAGATTTCTCAAAATACGAATTTGTGATGGTCCAGAAAGCTGTCAGAAAAGTTTAAAAAGTTACCGGCAATAAAACAAGTTTGACGATGAGAGAATGGTGACGGGAGGTGGTGGGTCGTGGTGGAACTGAGGTGGGGGGTGGAAGAACACCATCCT
Source organism: Rhododendron griersonianum (assembly GCA_018127125.1). Classification (NCBI taxonomy): domain Eukaryota; kingdom Viridiplantae; phylum Streptophyta; class Magnoliopsida; order Ericales; family Ericaceae; genus Rhododendron; species Rhododendron griersonianum. The sequence continues at coordinate 23,598,342 of CM030794.1, read as the reverse complement.
CCTCCTCTTTCTTCAAATTTCGTAGCTCCCTCTCTCAAAAATTAAAATACATGTTTGACGAATTATCATCATACTAATATTTTTAATGTGAGGGCTCTCACTGTATATATAGGATGTAAATAGGTTTTGGGGGCAATTTGGTCTTAGAAAAGATGATTTAGAAGGGAAATTCCCGCCAACAAGCTATTACCTGCTTTTTCGTTATTTTGGACGGAAATACTAACAGTTCCAAACTAGTCTTAAGTACAAGGGGTGCGAGTGATTAAAAATGAAGTAGAGGGGGTGTAGTTGAAAAACGACCAAAGTACAGGGGGTGTATCTGGAATTTACCCTTCATTAAACTTCTAATTGTAATTGTTTGATCTAAACTTCTAGCTTTTCATTCAGATTCTAATCATGAATATTGAATGAAAAGTTAGAAGATTGGATTAAACACTTATAATTTTTCGATTGAGCTGATTTTAATGAGGCCATTCGAAAAAATAATTTAAATTTAAACTGCTCGGATTATTTTTGTGAGACCCGGAATAGACCCCATGCAGGGGTCTATGCACAAAAAAATATGTGCCAATAGTCGAATTACTCTTTCACTTGGGTAAAATCAAAACAAAATTCATTTTAAGAAATGAGTCAGTCGTCATTTATAAACAGAGTCTCTAATTGCTAACTCCAAATAATTGCTGCTTAAAATCAAAATTGTTCGTAAATCATTTAAAAAGAGCTTTGAAACAAGGGGTTTTTTTTTCTTTTTAAAAGACAGCTTTGAACAATTTTTTTTTTTTTTGCCATTCGTTAATTCTAATTTACTCTATCATAGGAGACTTGGAAATGGGATGGATGCTTTGAACAAGGTTAGAGTTGGTATAATTAACTACACATATTACAAGTGCTTGAAGAGTAGAAGTCTTTTTAGAGAAACAACGATGTAAATAATACTATTATCTACACTTTAAAAACGTACAAAGATGGTACGATACATAAAACTTGGTCTTTTTTTTTTTTTTTGTCCATGAAAGGGAATGAATTGTCCAGATTTATAGTGCTGTGAATCTTGACCATTCATTTCCTTTCATGGACCAGGTTTCATGTATTGTAACTTCCCTTAAAAACATAACTTTGGACACCCCGTTATGACGCACTGTTCTAGATCAGTTGTATTTTTATAGTGTGCACGTATCTTCTTTTCTTTTACTATAGCTTTTTGTCATAATCTGCATAAAAAATGTTAGTACCACAAACTCAATTGCATTCATTGTGGGCCCAACACACATTGGAGCAATGTGTGTGGGACTCACCGCGAATGTGAGTGAATTTGTGTATTTGTTTGTGGTGCTAGAATGGGTGAATCTGTATTAGTTCTAATTAATTGACCTTTGAATCCAAAACATTGAATGAACTCATTGTACTTTTATTTTTTTGGTAGGTCCCTCATTGAACTTTTTAAAAATGGACTTCATATTTGGCCACTGATTTTCCCGCTCCAAGGTTTACTGCAGACGCTCCACCTTTTTGTTTTTACACTGTGATGTTGTTGTGATGTTGTTGACAACATCATAGTGTAAAAACAAAATACACTGTGATGTTGTCAGCAACATCACAGTATAAAAATAAAAAGGTGAAGCGCCTGTAATAAATCTTGGAGTGCGAAAATCAGTATCCTCATATTTTTGTTGCTTTCAGGAAGTTCTCTGGCTTCCATAAAAGAAAGTAGTACACTTGCTTCCATAAAAGAAAGTAGTACATTGTAGAACCCTTTTGTATTTCCAATCTCCCCAACGAGGAAAAATTCTTTCAAACTTAGGTGGAAATCATGGGGTTTCCACCAAGCATTGCGGGCCTCGCCATATATTTTTTTTAATAATCTGAACCGTTCATCTTGTAGGGGGCGCATAGTTGTACATTCACAAACAAAAATATTTATCGGATATCGATAGGTATATTAAAAATTAAATCTTAATTTAAATAGACGGCTATGGATAGTTTAACTTTAAACTTATCTACCGTCAATTTTTTAAACCAAACTTCAATTTTTATATACCTGTCCATGTCCGATAAAGCTGATTTTTTGTGAAAATATACTACTTTGCGAGCCCTACAAGATGAACGGTTCAGATTACTATAATATACGCACGGTGGGGCCCACAATTGATGGTGGTGGAAAACTTACCCAACTTTTCCACCTAAGGTGGATGGAATTTACACTCATTTCCAATTAAAGAGAGAGAGTTTGATTGCATAAACTTATGTGTGCAAAATTTATTTATTTTTAAATGTAAATATTTATGTGTTTGAAACTATTTGATGCACGTAGCTATATAGAATATATATATTTTTTTTTGATCCGCGCTATATAGAATATTGGATGGGTCATATTTATCAAACGGTTTAAAAACATAATATATATGACATAAATTTATATATGCAAGGTCCTTCAAATATCCATCGTCTATTTTAGGAGTTGAAGTCAATTATTGTGCTATTAAGAGAAGTTGTTGCCATACGAGAAAAGATGGGACGAATTGGTCCCACTGAATTTATAAAAAGCGCTCGGAAGTTATAGTTTCAATTTGTTGTCATTAATTATATCGACCCACTATTGGTGCTTGCATAAATGCATTTCCTATTTTGCATTTTTTTTCCTAATATAAGACTCCATGTGGATCGAGTTAATTTGAACAAAAGCCTTATTTTATTTGCTTTTTTGAGATCGACCACCAACTAATTAATTAAGGAGGATTGACTTTTAATCTTTGTTTTCTACCTTTTGTCCTCTTTAGTTCTAGTTTCAATTAATGTGTAACAACCCGTAATTTTTATTATTAATAATATCATTTAAAAAGTATTATTCGTAATAATAAAATTCTTATCCTTATAGATATATACAAATATAATTATCTTATCTTATTTTTCTCTTTTTTTTTTCAATTTGCATGCATGCATGCATGCACACTCCTTCCGTCTCTCCCTCTCCTACTCAGTCTCTACTTCCTCCCTTATCGTATATTCGTCCTTATCTCGCTCATCTCAAAGCCCAAGAGATAGAAATTTCATTAATACAATCTTATCACCCTCTTCGAAATTCTCCTATAAATACCCCATCACTTCGACCCTAGGGCACACCACGATAATCCCCACACCACACCAGTCCAAAAGAGGGAAAAATTGGAGAAAACTAAACAAAGTGGGTTTCGTACCAAGACCCAACCAAAATCCAATTCGATCGTTCCAAACACCTTCTACGACCCCTAGCATCACCAAACACCCCTCAATTTGATCCCAAGGTCCCACGATTAAAGAACCCGAAGTCATCTTCCCAAAAATTCAAGTTTCGGTTTGAGAATCAATTCGATCCAATCAAGGTACTATAATCCACTCCAACCTCCTCTCTACGTATATTTAGTGTTTTTTATGCTTAACCCATAGTCCCAAGAGGTTCCATGCAACGAAACCAAAGAGAAACAACAAAAAAATCGAAAACAGCGTGCAACCTTGCGGCCGCACTGTTCGGGCCGCAAGGACCAGTCGTTTCTACGCGGACCGCAAAGTCTGACCGGGTCAGACCTTGCGGCCGGTGCTCCCCACCACAACCTTAGTCCGGTTTATTAGAAAAATGTTCCGAAACTATTTTTCGACCTCTCGAACACCATTTTTGGCACCCAAACTATTTTTCCTAACCTTCTCACACCTCAAAGATCATAACTTGTTAATATCATAGTTTTTATTATTTTATTATCTATTTATTAAACATTTAGTTGTTTTTCATTCAAAGGTTACAAACGAAAAATCTTTACGTACGACCTTATAAATTATGTTATCGATGCCTGAGTTATATTTTTTTTTAGACTCTTCACATTCCAGAGATGAAACTTCGTTAACCTCAGCATATTTTAATTATTAGATAATTGATTATCCATTTACTTTACTTTTGACAACTTTTATTAATATAAAATTAATTTCGCGACTCTCCGAACCCGACTTTTGACACTCGAACATATTGCGTAGGACCTTAGGACTCTTATTAAGGTCATGATCATTATTCTAATACTTTTACCTAATTAATACATGAAATTAGTTTTAATCAATCTTATTTCAAAAAAAAAAAAACTAATGCAAGCCTATTATTATTATTATTATTTTTGTTTTGTTTTGATAAATTTGCTTTATTATTGTCATCTTGGCCATACGAGACTAAGGGCAACGGCCCATTCATAAAAGGATGCATGATTGCATTGTTTATTATTGTTTTAATTATTATTTGATTAATGATATATTGCACCAGTACTTGATTTGAATGCTAGATTGGACTCTAGAGACATAGGGAGGTATTCGAAATAGAATTCACCTAGACGATACTAAGTAATGGATAATTTGGGAAGTTTCCTTTTTTTTTTTAGATTGCCTGCAGGTGTGATTTTGAGAAGTGATGAGGTTTGTGATGAACTGATAGACTGGCGGGGAGTCTAGTGATAATTGTGAAGTGGTTTGTGAAATGGTGTATAAGATAGGCGAACCCTAGTCATGATTCAAGCATGATAAGCTCACCCTTTGTTGTAGTTATTGGGATGCATACTCGGTATATAACTTAGGTGTATCTGCGACAGCAAAAGGAAGTGATCTCATGAGACCGAGCATGGCTAACGGTTGGGGAGGAAAGATCTCGTGGATGAGATCTTAGATATCACATTAGGTTAATGGATAGTAATAAATTGGTTTATGTGGAAAATCTCTGTCTTACTTTTTCACATCATTATTATCCTGTTACCTGCTAGCTGTAAAGTAAGAGGGGTAGTTGGGTTGGATTATATTACGAGGTGAACTCTATCACTCAGGTACGGATTGCCTGGCATCCGTGCCAGATTTTGCAGAAAATCAAGAAGAGACACAGAACCTCGAAGGCGAGTGTAGGTGGAGAAAAACAGATGGTACCTAGAACAGCGTTGAATCTCTTTCCTTCACGTGCTGTCCAACCGGAACCCTAATACCTTCGCCTGAACCCTAACCTGTAAAACAGACAAGGGGTGAGCGCACCTCTGCCTCTCGTGGCAAAGGCCCTCCGATGCCTAAGTTAGTGTCTGGTACTGTATCAAAAACCCTAATTATCAATAGGAAGTGTGGAATTAATGCAACTTATTGCGTACCTCTTTTCTCCAGGTTTACCTCGTATTTATAGATATGAGCATGCTTGCTTTCCAAGCATCCTTGTTGTCCCGGTCTCCTGCCTCGTGCAGGAACCCTGGCTCTTTTTGGGGATCTCTTGCCCAATCAACCGAGATCCCTTCCTCATAGGGTCTCTTCTCAGCATAGAACTCATCCCTTAACAGGACTATCTCTTGACTTATCTTTGCTGTATATCGGGTTCGTCTTACAGAGCAACCCTATTGCTTTATCCCTTAAGACAACGTTTCATCAAGTAACTCCATTTGTTCGGCATATGCCCCTACCGAACAGACTATACAAGTAGATGACCTCTCATGCCACTGGCCCATCTAGGCCGAACAGAACATATCAACTAATGACTTTTCATGTCACCGGTTTGTCCTAGCCGAACAGATTGTCTCATCCGGTGCCTCCTCGTAGCACTGGACCTTACCGCCGCCGTTCATATTATATGGGGTCCCATATCACTTTCCTCATTACACGGATCTGGTACATCACGTGTTCGGCCCTTAATTGCACCTGTTCGGGAACACCTCCCTACAATTGCTCCCCATCTTTTGCTTATCACCACTGTTCGAAGATGATGAGTAAAGCTCAAAGAATGAACTTGAGGCCGAACAGATCAGATCCCGTGCAGATATAGTCATTGGGTTCCCATTGATGTCCCTTGGTGGTTTAGTCATAATGTTCTCGAAATAATGACTCCACGTGGCGTGCTTCGTACACCTAGCATTAAATTCGAACTGACGCTTCTTTCAAACGGCGTCTGATCGTTAGCTATCCACCTATTGCAACCGTTACTTTTCATGTAACGTCGTCAGTGGAGACGTTTCGTCTCCGTTACTTTACTCTTAAACCCAAAAAAGGGTATCTTTTTGTGTTTTATCCAAAAAGCTCGAATCTCAGATTTCTCTCTCTCCCAAACCAGGCGAACTCTTTCGTTTCCGGTCCGCCATCGCCGTCGTCTGCAAACTTGACTCCATCCTAGGAAATCCACCCTACATCCCTGTAAGACTCTTATTCTCGCTTCTCTTTTATTTCATCTTGAGACATCGTTTCTCAAGTTCATTTTCGAGTTAGGGCGCTGTTCATACCCATTTTTTAGATTTCGCTCCATTGTCGTTAGAACTTCTTATAGCATCCATGGCGGATGATGATAGCGAACCCAAGCCAGGAAAATTTAGAAAACTTTGTGAAACCCCGGCTGCAATGGCAGCATTTAGGAAGGATTACAACGTTCCTGAGACCGTAGGTTTAGAACTTGCCCCTATGGGCGCGATCAGAAATGCTTGTACGTGGGATAGAACGTGCATCCCAATCGTGGCCATTGTCGAGGGTGGAGTTCGTTTCCCCCTTGACACACTACTTCGTCGTGTTCTCAACTGGTATCGACTCAACCCCATGCAAGTATCCACCAATTTTTTCAGATTGGTAATGGGAGTCGTAGCTTTAAATAGAATTTTGGGGACCCAGTTAGGAATCTGGGATATCCAATGGTGGTACAGTATTGTATTAAATCGTGAATACAATACTTACTATTTAAAAGTAAGAAAGGCAGAGAAGCGCTTCGTGCTTAACCTGCCAGACTCTGCTCGGGATCACGAGATGGACTTTCTGTATGTAACTGGAGCCTTCGAGCCCACTGGGGAAGATGGCCAAGTGGTGGGTGTCCACGTTCCCCACGAATGGGGCTTCCCACGTACGCTTCTAATTTCTGTTTCTCTGTTTTGTATTCCAATTCCCTCGCTTTTTTGTACTTTAAACCATATTACTGAACGTCCCCTTGTCATTTCAGCAACAAATGCAAACCATCGCCCAACCAGAGAACCAAGCTATATCCGAGCAGGGGACATCAACAAAGTTCTAAAATACAAAGGGGTGACAGGTACACAAACTGCTGGACGGGGGCGCGACGCAAGCGTTTTACTAGGCTACGATCCATCATATAAAGGTTTTATTGATAGAAGACTTGCTCGCCCAAGCACTAGTGGCGCTTCAACTTCGACTGCTCCTCAAGCCAGAAGTTCAAGATCTAGCACTGGCGTAACGATTGCCGGACAGCCAGGGGAATTCCCAATTTCGGAAGGAATCCCTTTGCCACGCTTGATTCTTAGGAGGTCCTCCCGTCGACAAGAACAGCCCGAACAGTCAGCTCCCCAACAACACACAAGCCAATCATCCTCTCCAGGATATTCTACATCCCCTCCAGGTTCAGGTACCATGTCTTACCAACCTTTGAACCTCAGCACCCTTCTCACAATCTCACCTCGGGGGCGTGGTGCCCCGGGCAGAGCGGCATCCACTGGCCAGGCTCCCCCACCACCCCGTCGCTCTAGGGGCCCTAATACACGGCCCTCCTCTTCTCCTCAGGAACAGGACAGTTCTCTTGAGGCTGCTGATGCCCATCGGGACAAACGTCCAAGGCATCAGGAGACCGGGGCCTCAGATTCACAAGTCGTTGCTGATGCAAGTCTGGGGCCTCCTACCCCCGTTACTCAAGTGATCCACGACGCCTGGGCCCCTCATTTCACTAGGGGTGACCGGCCAATAAATGTTGGGGACAGTGCGAGTTCTTCTGAGACCGCACTGGCCCTTGCACAAGGGTTGCTGCTGCCTGTGGACATGCAAAAAGAGGCTACTAATTCTTCTGAACGGCTTTTATCCACTGGACTCGTCAGTGGAATCAAGGTAATCCCAAATTGTTACTCCTGCCTTTCATCCCATATTCGCCTTGGTAGTTCCAAGGATGTCTAACTATAAATTGAGTTTTTTGTCGTTCTTTTAGTTTATTCAAAAGATGGTTACAATGGGCCAGAGGCTTCAAGAGACTGAGGCTGAAAGGAACAGGTTGATGAATGAAAACACCAGTCTGATCCGATCAGTCACGAGGCTAGAGAGAGAGGGATAAAGCTAAGCTGGAAGCCGATGGTATGAAGGTGAAGTTGGATGTTGCTGAAGAAAACCTTCGCCAGGCGCTGTCCGAAATTGACAGCACAAAAAAGGCAGCTCATGAAGACGGGTTCAAGAAAGGGTTTGATGCTGCCACAGCAAGCTATGTGGAGCAGATGCCTGGCATTCAGGACCAGATTTGGAGCGTGTGCTGGGAGACATGCCTGACAAAGGTGGGAGCTCCCAACGATTGCAGACTCTGGACAGAAAATGATTTGCCCAGCAAACGTCTCCAGCAATCTCACGATTCTGAGGAACCTGCTGTTGATGATATCGAAGAGCAAATTGACGATTTTGCTGACGTTGATGAAGAGATTCAGATGGAGTCCTAAGGTGCTCAATCTGGATCTCAGGAAAGGAATCCCAAGCAGTCAACCACTGGAGGAACAACCACTGAAACCGTGAACTTGGAGGAGCAACCAGCCGGAGATGGCAATGTTGCTGAGGTTCCAAGCAACACTACCCCCGAGGTCCAGAACTTGGACTGATTTGGTAAGTTTTAATCTATTTTGCCGAATCATAAAAAACACTCTCCTGGTCCTGCGTGACCGTAACCTCTAGCCCTGCGTGGCATCAGTATAACCGTAACATTGGTTTTTTTGGCCCCTCGTGGCACTACTTTGGTTTGCTCGGCCCTCGTGGCTTTTGATTTTGCAGGGTCCTTCGTGACCAAATGTTTATGTTGATTTTGCTAAGTTTTTTCATACTTAGTCAGTTTTTCGTGCATGCTTGATATTTATCAAGTGTTCTCATACTTAGATAAATCTGCATATCTTGGTGTGTTCCCCAAGTTCTAAAAACTCCTAAGTGTATTCGTACTTAGCTGTTTGCTTCTAAGTTTTCTCTTACTTAGCTGATTGTGCACATATTAGTGTGCATCCCAATTTCTTCGTACTTAGCAATTTTAAGAACAGATTGTTTAAGTTTCTCGTACTTAGCAATTTGCGCAAACAAGTATTTCGTACTTCTGTTTAAGTTTCTCGTACTTAGTGATTCGCGCAAACAAGTATTTCGTACTTCTGTTTAAGTTTATCGTACTTAGCGATTCGCGCAAACAAGTATTTCGTACTTCTGTTTAAGTTTCTCGTACTTAGCGATTCGCGCAAACAAGTATTTCGTACTTCTGTAAGGCGTTCATGCCTATTATCTGCTCCCCAATACGAAGGAGGGATAATTTGTCCATTGTTCGTATTGACATGTTTAAGAAACAACCATAAAAAAAAAGACAGAAATTTCTGAAAAAAAAAAATCATAACTTTTATTCATAGTTTCCCAACTCAAGGAGTCGTTATGCGTACCCCTTGCAACTAATCAAAACAAAGGAATTTTTTTTGTAATCCCCACACAATAACATAATCCTAAAACAGAATTTAAAAACAAAGGGATTTTCTTCGTAATCCCCACACAATAACATAATCCTAAAACAGAATTTTAAAAACAAATCAAGTCCTTTAAACAAAGAACTTTCTTAAATTGTGGACATTCCAAGGCCTTGGAACCGGGCTCCCGTCCAGGTCTGCCAACCTATAAGCTCCAATGTCCACAATTTCAGTCACTCGATATGGACCTTCCCAATTAGCTCCAAGTTTTCCCTCATTAGCCACTTTGGTATTGCCAAGTACTTTTCGAAGTACAAGGTCTCCAATGCCAAACTCTCGAGGGTGGACATGTTTGTTGTAGCCTCTCATTAGCTGTTCCTGGTACGAGGCCAGGTGGACCAGGGCCCTTTCTCTCCTCTCTTCGGCCAGATCAAGCTCAATTTCTAAAGCCCTGTCATTCCCCCCACTTTCAACCAATGCAGTCCTATTGGTTGGAAGTCCAACTTCCAGGGGTATGACTGCCTCTGTACCATACGCTAATGAATAAGGGGTCTCTCCCGTAGATCTTCTAGGCGTTGTTCGGTGTGCCCACAACACCAAAGGCAGTTCATCAGGCCACTTGCCTTTTGCCTTGTCTAGCCTCTTCTTGATCCCATCAAGAATGGTTTTGTTGGAAGCTTCTGCTTGTCCATTGCTCTGAGGGTAAGCAGGGGTCGAGTAGTAGTTCCTTATCCCATACTGGGAACAGAATGCCTTGAACTTTTTCTGGAACTGTGCCCCATTATCTGTGATCAAAGAGTAAAGGACTCCAAATCGAGTGATAATACTCTTCCACACAAACCTTTCTATCATAGGTTCAGTGATTTTGGCCAAGGGTTCTGCCTCGATCCACTTGGTGAAGTAATCAGTGGCCACCAATAGGAACTTTCGATTTCCTGTTGCTTTATGGAGCGGACCCACGATATCCATTCCCCACTGGGCAAACGGCCAGGGGCTAGTTAAAGGCACCAGGTCTTCGGCTGGTGTCTTTATCATAGGTGAGAACTTTTGGCATTTCTCACAAATCTTAACATAGACCTTGGCATCCTCCTGCATGTGTGGCCACCAATAACCTTGGGTGATTGCTCGGTGGGCAATGGATCTGCCCCCAGCATGGCTTCCACATGTTCCTTCGTGGATTTCATGGAGGAATTTTTGCACCATCTCAGGGTGCACACAAAGCAAATATGGCCCAGTGAAGGACTTCTTATATAGCTTCCCCTCGGGGGATAGCCAAAACCTTGCAGACTTGGTTTTGATCTTGTGTGCCTCCTTTTTATCTAGAGGGAGTTTTTCATCTCGTAAAAACTCTATGATTGGATCCATCCAACTTGGTCCTTGGTTCACGTCCAGGATCAAGTCCACACTTCTGCCAATGCTCGGTTCGGCCAAGTAGTCAACTGCTACCTTTCGTTTAAACTCAGTTGGAACTGCTGCAGCCAACCAAGCTAAAGAATCTGCATGAGAATTCTGTCAAGAGCTTATCTGTTCTATACATACCCTTTCGAAGGTATTCAGCAAACCTCTGGCCGCCTCCACGTAGGCTGCCATCTTCTCATTTCGAGCCTCATACTCGCCGGATAGTTGGTTTACCACCAATTGCGAATCACAATAAACCCTGATTCTCTTAACCTTCAGAGTTTTTGCACTGTTCAAGCCGACCAAGAGAGCCTCGTACTCTGCTACGTTATTCGATGCACTAAAACCAAGCCGAACAGACTGTTCCAACATAACCCCTCCGGGAGGGAACAAAACAATACCAATACCTGACCCAGTGTTGCAAGCAGAACCGTCAATAAACAGTTTGCACTCCAAAGGATCCTGTTCGGCAGGGGCCTTTCCTTTCCTCTTAGATAGTTCAAGTTTCTGCTCCTGTCTCGTAGGAGGCTGAGGTGCTACAGTTGGTGAAAATTCTGCCACAAAATCAGCCAACACTTGGCCTTTGATTGCAGTGCGCGGCTGGAAGTCAATATCATATTGACTTAACTCAACAGACCAAGTTGAGATCCGCCCGGAGAAATCTGCCTTTCGTAGCAGTGATCTTAATGGAAACTCAGTGTAGACCACGACCTTATGGCTTTGGAAATAATGGGGCAACTTTCGTGTTGCTGTCCTTAATGCGAGGACCAGCTTCTCAAGGGGCAGATACCTCGTCTCCGCATCCAGTAAAGTTTTGCTCACATAATAAATTGGAATTTGCTCGGATTCCATATTCCTTAACAGGACTGCACTTACTGCGTGTTCAGAAACTGCCAAATACAGAATCAAAATCTCACCTGATTCTGGAGTTAATAAGAGGGGGGCTTGAGCCAAATATTTCTTCAAGTCTTGGAATGCCTGCTCACATTCTGCTCCCCATTCGAACCCTTCTCTCTTCTTGAGCAACTGGAAGAAAGGCCTACATTTATCACTTGAACGGCTTATGAACCTGTTTAGGGCCGCAGCCATTCCTGTCAGCCTCTGGACTTCTTTCGTAGTCTTAGGACTTTGGAGCTTCTGTAAGGCCGTTATCTGATCAGGATTTGCTTCGATTCCTCTCAGAGTCACCAGGTGGCCCAGGAATTTCCCAGAGCCAACTCCAAATGCACATTTCAAGGCGTTGAGTTTTAACTTGTACTGCCTTAGAATTCCAAAGGCTTCTTTCAAGTCCAGAATGTGCCCTTGTCTGGTCCTGCTTTTGACTACCATATCGTCTATGTATACCTCCATAGTTTGGCCAAGAAGTTTTCTAAACATGATTGTAGCCAGCCTCTGGTAAGTTGCTCCTGCATTCCTCAGTCCAAACGGCATAACACTGTAACAGTACAACCCTCGTGGTGTAATGAAAGAAGTCTTCTCTTGATCAGGCCCAAACATGGCAATCTGATGGTATCCTCGATACGCGTCGAGGAAACTCATTCGTTCATACCCAGCAGTGGCGTCAACCAATTGATCAATCCTTGGGAGAGGGAAGCTATCCTTAGGACACGCTTTATTCAAGTCTGTGAAGTCTACACAGACACGCCATTTCCCATTCTTCTTTTTCACGACTATAGTGTTAGACAGCCACTCTGGGTAATAGACTTCTCGTATTGCTTTAGCCTCTAGCAAACGATCCACCTCTTCAATAACAACGTCTATATGCTGTACTGCTGCCCTTCTTTTCTTCTGAATAACGAGCTTATGCTGCGGGTCAACATTTAGGTGGTGACAGATCACATCTGCATCCACTCCAGGCATCTCCTCTGGTACCCATGCAAACACATCAACATATTCTTTCAAGAAACCTATCAATTCGGACTCTTCCTCATCCGGTAGTGACTCCCCAATTAGAAAATACCTCTCGGGATCAGTTTCGTTGATCTGTATTTTCTTTAGGCCTTCCACTACTTTTTCTGCTGGATCTCTTCCAAGATCCTTAATAGTTGGTTGATCTGGTGCCTCTACTGTATGAACTTGATGGGCCTTTGGAACTTTCTTGATGATGGAAATCAAGCACTGTTGTGCTGACTTTTGATTTCCTTTTATCTTCTCGATCCCATCGGACCCTGGGAATTTCACCATTTGGTGATAGGTAGAAGAAACAGCCCTCATCTTATGTAACCAAGTTCTTCCTATAATTGCATTATAGGAGGATGGTACGTCCACGACCAAGAAGTCTGTCCTTAGGACCACTGTCCCTGCCCGAACAGGCAAAGTTACCTTCCCAAGGGGCCACACAGCACTTGCACCAAATCCAACCAAAGGCGTAATAGATTGTTCCAAATCTGTCTGCTTTAATCCCAACTTTTTGAATGCATCGTAGTACAACACCTCTGTACAGCTCCCTGAATCTACCAGGATTCTCTCAATGTCATATTCCCCAATTCGTAGGGTTATGACTAATGCATCGTTGTGGGGCACCTGAACCTCTCCCAGATCCTCATCTGTAAAGACTATAACATCGTTGGGTATGTCATTATCTCGCCCTCTTTTGTTCCCCACTCGCATAACATACTGGTCATGCTTGACCTGCCTTTGCATCAGTCTCACCTCATTCCTCGTATAAGGTGTGGCCAATCCATGTATCATATGGATTACGCCCCTAGGATTCTGCTCGTAATCCAGCTCCATCGTTTTCCCTTTATCTTTGGGATCCTCCTGAATGAATTCCTTAAGATAACCTCGAGAGACCAAATCGTCGAGATGTCTTTTGTACATCTCACAATCTTCTGTCATATGACCCCAATCCTTGTGGTAACTGCAGTGCCGATTCATAGCACGTTTTGCTTCCTTATCCCCACCTAGACCTGGAGGCCATTTGAAGAAAGGCTGATTCTTTATTCGATAAAGAATCCTGTAGATTGGCTCTTTCCAAACCGTGGTTATTGAAAAGAACGACTTAGGATCGGGTGCCTGCTTTTCCTTGTAAGGCTCTTTCTTAGCCTGCCCGTATTCTTTCCGATAGGTCTTGGGCTCTGGCTTATCTGCCCTCTTTGCTGGAGTTTTTGGCTGTTTGGCAACAACTCTGCCTTCCTCTCGGAGTATGTCATCCTCCATTCTTGCGTGTTGTTCGATTTGCTCCATTAGCCTTGCCAATGATGCCACGGGATGCCTATTCAATGACCGGCGTAACTCGCCCCGAACAGGCAGGCCAGTTTTGAAGGTAGCAATGGCATACTCCTCACTGCAACTGTCTATCTCGTTAAAGGTCTCCCAGTATTTCTTTGCATAGTCTCTGATCGGTTCGTTATCCTCCTGCTTCATCATTGAGAGACTTTCAAATGTCTTGGGAGCCTTTCTACTTGTCAAGAACAGAGCAGTGAACTCTTCTGCTAACTGGTTCCATCCTCGTATGGAACGTGGTTCCAACTTATGGAACCATGATAAAGCCACTTTTCCCAAGCTTGAAGGGAACATCTTACACATAATGGCGTCATCTCCATCATGCATGAACATTGCCTGTCGGTAATGTTGTACGTGAGCAACAGGATCCGCATTTGTCTCGTAAAGTACGAACGTCCCATGCTTCACTCTGCTCAGCAGACGCACATCCTGTAGCCTTTTTGAAAAAGGTGATGCTGCTATATTACTCAAGGCCCGCCTCGCTGCTTCTCGTGCAGTCATGGATCCATCTTCTCGCTTTTTGGATTCGTGGGTAGCCCTGTTCCAATCATTATCAGGTCTCTCGTACCTGTCCCTGTGGTGTTTTCTTATGCCTTCCTCGGGCGAGGAGCTCCGGCTCCTGCTTCCCCTGTAACGTGGGGAGTTCTTTGCTTGCTTGGACTCCTGCTTCTTCTTTTTCGTGAAGAAACTCTCTTCTTGGGAGGAGTGGGGCTTCTGGACTTGCTCCTCCTTCTTCGTGAAGGGGCCTTTGTGTATTGCACCATGACCAGTCCGTCTCCCCTGGATCTCCTTCCTGATAACCCAGAGTCCTCAGGGATGTTCACGGATCCGCTCTAACTCTCGGATCTCGTGTTCCCTTTTCCGAATTAGTCGAGCATATTCCTCGACTTCCTGCCTCTTTTTATCGAGGATATCCTCGTTGCTGTGCACACTTTTCGAATGTGCAACTGATTCTCCCCTGTGATGGGATTTGCTCCTTCGCGTGGAGGTTGTAGCCGTTTTGCCCTCCCTGTTCTTGGAGTTGTCGCGGATGGTAAGAGGATCCCTGCTCGTTGTCCTCTTATCATGCCCGCTGGTTGGCTTTCTCGGAGCACCTGGTGGGGATTTATCTCCTCCCCCACTAGCCTGGTTTTTATCGGTGATCGGTGTGACTGGATCTACCTCCACCATGGTCGTATTTCAAAAGGGAACTCTTTCGTTTCCCACAGACGGCGCCAATTGTAGGTGGAGAAAAACAGATGGTACCTAGAACAGCATTGAATCTCCTTCCTTCACGTGCTGTCCAACCGGAACCCTAATACCTTCGCCTGAACCCTAACCTGTAAAACAGACAAGGGGTGAGCGCACCTCTGCCTCTCGTGGCAAAGGCCCTCCGATGCCTAAGTTAGTGTCTGGTACTGTATCAAAAACCCTAATTATCAATAGGAAGTGTGGAATTAATGCAACTTATTGTGTACCTCTTTTCTCCAGGTTTACCTCGTATTTATAGATATGAGCATGCTTGCTTTCCAAGCATCCTTGTTGTCCCGGTCTCCTGCCTCGTGCAGGAACCCTGGCTCTTTTTGGGGATCTCTTGCCCAATCAACCGAGATCCCTTCCTCATAGGGTCTCTTCTCAGCATAGAACTCATCCCTTAACAGGACTGTCTCTTGACTTATCTTTACTGTATATCGGGTTCGTCTTACAGAGCAGCCCTATTGCTTTATCCCTTAAGACAACGTTTCATCAAGTAACTCCATCTTTCGGCATATGCCCCTACCGAACAGACTATACAAGTAGATGACCTCTCATGCCACTGGCCCATCTAGGCCGAACAGAACATATCAACTAATGACTTTTCATGTCACCGGTTTGTCCTAGCCGAACAGATTGTCTCATCCGGTGCCTCCTCGTAGCACTGGACCTTATAGCCGCCGTTCATCTTATATGGGGTTCCATATCACTTTTCTCATTACACGGATCTGGTACATCACGTGTTCGGCCCTTAATTGCACCTGTTCGGAAACACCTCCCTACAGCGAGCAGTTTTATGCAGAGGATAATCCAGAGGTGGGAGCCGAGCCAGAATATGCTTGGGATCCGTATCAAACCTAGGAGTTAGCTTTGTACTCTGTCTATTTCTTTATCACAAAGACTATTTTTAGTATTTCCCAGTGATTTGTAATAAATGAATCCTTATGTTGAATTATCTGTTCTGGATTTTGAACTTTAATTTAATAAAATTTTCAGAAATTAATATTTAATGCCTCCGATTTTATTTCCAAAAATCGGGGTGTTACAACTTGGTATCAGAGCCTTAGGTTCAAACCCTCAACCTTGGGTAGTTTGGGTAAATCACATCAGATTGAGTATTTCACTACAAGTTTAAAATGACACTATTTGAAATACACCGAAACCTAACGATAAATATATCTTTCTTTGCTTTTATAGATGGACTCCACATTTGTAGACCAACTAGCCGACGAATGGAGCAGATTACAGGACTTCTTGGAAAACACCGTAGGATCCGACTTCTCTTTCCGAGACCCTTACGTACCTGCTGAGTTTCCAATTATGTATGCCCAGTATCAGCAGCTGATGGCGAATTCGCCAAACCAGAGGGAAGTATACACGGCTCAGTATCCAAGCCCATGGAGAAGGGCTAATCTCGAGAAGGAAATCCGTGACATTCTAGAAAGCATACTAGGCTTTGACATCAGGAGCGACCCCTATAACTCACATTATAGAGATATGGATAACCAGCCCCCGATTCCTACCCCAAACCATAACCCTCCCAGTACTCAGGAAGAGGATGAGGCGGCCCAGCTAGCTGCGGAAGTGGAAAACCTAAGAGCATTCATGACAGCCACCCCAGATTTTCTGATGGGAGTTGACTACTTGGCCGGAATGTTCCCTACCCTCTATCGGATGAGACAGGCTCACCAAAGGATTACAGCTCTCACCGACGCCGTCGCTCACTCCACCGTTGAAGACCACGAGATACGAGACATGCTAGCCTACATCCTCAGAGTAGAAGTGGGACCGCGAGGGAATCCCGAAGAACCCCCTGAGGAAGAAGGAGATCCCGAGGAACCCCCTGAGCAAGAAGAGGATCCTGAAGAGCCCTCTGAGGAGGAAGAAGACCTAGAAGAGCCTCCATTTCCAGGATCAGACCACGACTACCGTTTGGGGCCCTGGCAGCCAGAGTAAGAGGAGCCAATAGTACCAGAAGAAGAACTGGTACAGAACAAGGATGGAGAGATGGGCAATGCTGAGCCGGAATAGGAAGAAGATGCAGAAAATAGCAGTGACAGTGACGATGGATTTCTGGCAGAACGGAGATGGATGATTATGGTTGGCTCTTACCCATAGATGCACCAAGAGATATGGATGCCGAGCTGCAGTGGTGGCTGACAAGCTAACGGCTTGAAATGCAGGAACCTCTACCTTCTCCAGCTCCCATACCAATGAAAGAATAAGACAGTGAGTGTGAAGTCATAGATGTCGACCCTCCACCTCGCCCTAAGATGGCCCAACCCGCAGGAATTCCCTGGGTGGGACACCATTCCGACTATGACCCGAACACTTGGGTCTATATACAACTGGAACCACTATACCCTTGCCCATTCAAGATCCGAGCACAGTCCGCTTACTTAGGGCCAGTACGGATCCGAGCCCCATGCTACAATGGATACTACCTCATCGCCGTACCCCCAGGATTCCAGGAACATTACACCGACCGCATCCACTATTCTCGCGTCGCAAGGTCCCGTCCCGAGCAGGAACATCGTATCATTACAGAGAATGCCGACTTCACCGATCACGTCACCTATACAGAGATACCCATCCGCCTAGAACCTTATAACAGCCCAAACCCCAACAAAGGACAACAGGAACCACTATGGCGAGTAACATGGCATTGCTATGGGCTCACAGAGGACACCGTTGAAAAGCAGAGTCTTCTAGAAGAGCATTTTCCAGTGCTTTTCGATTAATCGATTCCTTTAGCATCTACTGGTCATCTCACGCACAAAATTTGAGCATTATATTTTTTTTTTTAGGAAAACAATTATGGTAGAATGAACTATCTTGACTTTTAGTAGCTACACATTTGAGTAGTATGTTTTGACATGAATGATGTGTTTGTTTTGTTTTGATTAATGAAATAAAAGTTTCTTATGATATTCTGCTTCCATGTATATAATAAATATACAAATATATATGTTCTTATAATAAACCCCCCTTACTAAATTATAACATAACGGTATCTAGATGTAAGAAATAAGAGACAACCAGAATAACGAGCAAAATAATGGACAAAATGGAGCCCCTCAACTCAACGGTCAAATTGGGACTACCGAACTAGTCCAACTCATGCAAGCATTCATTGCCGCTGCGACTGCAAATAACCAAACTCAACGCGGAGCCCCACACACACCTCGAGGGCCAATGACCAGGAGTCAGGCACTGAATGAATTCTGCAAGTGTTGACCGCCCTACTTTCAAAGAGAACCTAACCCCACAGCTGTGGAAGCTTGGCTAGAAGAAATCAAGAAAATTCTTGAAACCCTAGACATTCAAGAAGCCAACAATCGAATTGCTCTAGCTACCTATCAGATGCAAGGTGAAGCTCAGCATTGGTGGAACCTGATGAAGAACACCCATGATGTGGCAACAATGACTTGGAAAAGGTTCGAGGAAATTTTCCTTGACAAGTACTTCCCAACACCTGTCAAACAAGCATTGGCCTTGGAATTCATGAACCTCGAGCAGGGCACAATGACCGTGACTCAGTACGCAACACGATTTGAAGAACTGTCTCGCTATGGCACAACAATCATACTTACTGATGACGACAAGGCAAGAAAATTCGAGTGGGGACTCAATGAGACTGTAGACACCCCAATTTGGCTCAACGATTATTTTAAGTCCCACCTTGGGGACCATCCCGATGATGAATATGATATGTGGTTGTTGTGGTTAACTTCATGAAAACCTTAGGAACTTTGTGGAACTCTTAAGGGATTAAGGAACACTTTGGAATAGGTGGTAGGAGTGCCAAGCGACACTTAGAGTGGATAGAAATGTGTTAACACGTGTTTTAGCCTTAGTAGCATCGTCGATCTTCTAATAACTCTGCTTTCAGCCCATTTTTCATAAATCAAACTTCCTTATTTTTGTGGTTGGATTCCACCATCTTGTAGTACTTTCAAAACCCTCTTTATTGATATATAATAATAAGTCTTAAACCAATTTGAAATGAGGGAGATACGAGAATTTTACCAAAACAATCCATTTTCTGACCCACTAAGGGTAAAATTGTCATATCTTTTGATGTACTAAATATATTTGATCCAAACCACTTGGGTTAGAAAGTAGACTCAACAAGCTTTCCAACGGTCCAAAGAACGAGCAAAACCGAGTTCGGGAGTGTCCGGAGCGAGCTCGCAAAGTTTGGCCTTTTGCTAGAAAATCCTTTCTGCGGCCACGAAATCCTTTCTTCGGCCGTGAAATCATTTGGGCGGCCGGCAGAACAATGTTTTCCAGATTCTGGAATGTTCAGCAGCTTTTCAATCCATTCGCCCAAACCCTAGCAGCCACAAACCTTTACTTCGGGGCTACGAATACACTTACCATAGAGGTCTTATTACCCTAGAACTCCACTTTGATTCATGCCATTTGATTGGCCGGAGTGAGTCACCAATTGCCTATATAAAGGGCCTTAGGGTTCTGAAATAACGACCACGAAATACACATCTCTCCACTCCATGATCCGTCCCCAAACTCTACAGAAATCATCTCCTATCAATCCTCTACAAAAGCCCTAACCTCCCGTGAGTAGCCGCATCCGAGAGTAAAAACCCCCAAAGAACTCACTTTGTTCTAGGGTTTTGTGAAGTTGACTACCACAATCAACCACTATTATCTACAATCAATCGCAATCCAAGCAATCAATTACTGAGGGATCAAGGTGGTGAGGCCCAACGGCCTATGGTTTGATTTAATTTCCGTCTATCGCTTTTAATTAATTCTTTCTATTAACTGTTCGTATTCTGGTGTGAGGAAGAACATCGGCTGGGGAATCAATCCTTCGGCCGATATATAGACCCAGTGAGATTCCTCGGCCGTGACATCAATTCACCGGCCGAGGGATCTATTTGCTGGGACATATTTGTTTTCTATTTATTCTGATGCATGCTTTCATTTATCGTACTGACTCATCTTATCAACTGTTAAAGGCTAAAAACCAGATTATGTGTTAGAATTAAATAAAGCGAATATACATTGTATGTCGAACGATTATGGGCCAGTCTCACGACTGGGCAAAGAGGGGTGCCTAATACCTTCCTCTTATTGTACTCTTGGCTCCCGTACCCGGAATCTCTGTCCATTTTTCCTAGTTTTAATAAACTAGGTGGCGACTCTATTTTGATGATAACCGTTATCGTGTGGCGATGTTCCTAGCCATGGGAATGTCCACGATCTTGGTGTAGACACCCCAATTTGGACCTATTAATTATCCTTAATTTGTGCCCTCGAGGCTCCCCGATGATGAAATAGGGTCAAAACAAGCCTTGGACAAACTTGGACGATGCTTCTTGGACTTTTTCAAACCAAAACCATCAATTTTTTCCGACACCCTGAGGGTTAAATTGGCACACATTGTAGCATATAAAATATATTTGAATGAAACCAATTGGGTTAGAAAGAGGACTTAACGAGCTTTCCAACGCTTCGAAAAACACCCAAAACCGAGTTCGGGAGTGTCCGTGGCGCCCTTCTGAAGTTGGGCTGCCACTCTAGAGCGCTCGGGACTACTCTAGAGCGCTCGGGAGTGACACTCCCAAGCGCTTAGGAGTGCTGACTGACCAATGCATGTTGAGCTTGGCTTTTTCAGACCTTTTCAGGCTTTTCAGACCTTTCAACGTTCAAACCTACCAGTCAAGCCTGCCTGAGCCAGCAGAATATCATCATGCCTTCTTTTTCCCTCCAAAACTATTTTTTACTCTTTCATTTTATTTCCAAACCATAGGTTATGTTTGCCTATAAATACCCCTTTGTTCTTCCATTCAAAGGACCACGAAAAATCAGTCCCTCTCTCCCCCTTTTGCTGCCAAAAACCACCCTCTCAAATTCTCTCTCAAACTCTTTCAAAACAACCTACATTTTCTAAGAAAAACCACCAATTTTCAAGGAAAATTTCTAAGAAGAATGGAATACTAGATTTCATCTTCTCTTACTGTTTTCAATCCATTTTCAAGCAAACAAGTCAGTCCAAGAAGCTGGATCCAAGTCAAGCAAAGGTATAAAATCTCATCTTATACCCAAAATCTACCGTTTTTCTACTTCTGAGGGGGATCAAGGGTTCATACTAGTTCCTTATACTAGTTGTGAGCTCATTTGATCTTAGTTTAGCACCAAGAGCAAGAGGAACACAAAGAAAACAAAACTTTTTCTGGGCACTGTGTTCACTCCCGAGCGCTTGGGACCATTCCCGAGCGCTCAGGAGTGCTGCTGCTACCAAAACTTTGTTTTGTTCATTATGTATTTCATTTTCTGTTTTTAGTAGATACTGGGTGTGCACTGGTCCTTCCAGAGCCCAGTTAGGTTTGCTTTCAGTTGTAAGGAAGCCTTGTTTGGATGGTTAGGACCAGTTCTTAGTTGTTTAAACCTCTGGCTGAGCACATCTGTATTTTGATTTCGTTGTGATTTTTCTGGCAGTATTAGCATGCGAATATGTCTAACCAAACTTGCAGGATGAGGTTCTGGAACTCCCGAGCGCTCTAGACCACTCCCGAGCGCTCGAGAGTGAATCCAGTGACAGGGTTTCATCTTTCCACTGTCTTGTATATCATGCATGGCAGTTTTCCCCCCACTGTACATATGCACATGCATGCACAGTTCTTGCATTATATCCTGTCAGTGCTAACAAAGTTTTGTAGGGTCAGAGTGTCAGCACTCCCAAGCGCTCGGGACCACTCCCAAGCGCTCGAGAGTAAATCCAGTAACAGGGTTTCATCTTCTGTTATTTTGTGTCGCATGCACAACCATTTCACCCTCTACTGTACACATGCACCTGTATACACTTCTTATGTGTTATAACTGTGGATATTTACTAAATGCTCTAATGAAACAAAATTCCTTTTAAAAAATCCCGTAAACGTTTAGTAGAGACCGATTTCGAATCAGGCGAGGGCGGTGCCGTAAAACCCTTCCCCCTCGTAACGTGGCTTCCGGACCCTCAAAACGATCTCTGGTTTTCAATTTCAAATCAACCATTTTCAAAATAAAACGGTTTCTCGGGTGATGGACCATAAATCCGGGTGGCGACTCTTCAAACCAATTTTTCTTCAAACGGAAATATATTTTTCGGGCTGGTAGCCCACAGTGGCGACTCTGCTGGGGATGTTTAATTAATACTTGAGAAAAAGTTGGTTTGTTGATAAAACGGCCCGCTTTTCTTGAATATCAATTAAACTTGTGAGCCAAGCTTGAAAAACGTTTGTGGGATTTTCAAAAGGGATTTTGTTTCATTGTCTATCTCTTGTATATATCCTGTTCAACCCCGCTGTAGTGTTTCGGCAATCCTACCCGGCTTGCCGGTGATAGGGAATCCCGGAATGCTCAGCAACCCTCGACCGTGATGAGTCATCCCTACCGTTTGTACCATTATTGGGTGTACGCTCAATAGTGGGAGGTATACTTTGACTCTAGTCCGGGGAACCCTCTTCAAGCCAAAACCGGCCTTTGTACATGCTTAGCAAGCCATAAATCCTTCCAAACTAGGACAGGGACCCGCAGGGTAGGATTATGTGCTATATCCTGCCTACATGCTACTGCTTTCTGCATCTCACCATGCATCTCATCCATGTCACGCCATCATGCTGTCGATCTATTCAATTTCAAGTCATGTGCTCTTAAGCTCAATCGCACGGTCTGTAGAAGGTTGCCAAAGCCTGATGATGAGTCGTGCACCCTAGTGTACGTTGTCTAAACTACATGAGTCCTTAGAACAATGAGACTTCGGGAAATCAGAATATTACTAAGTCCTTGACTAATGCCTAATCGAAGATTCAACGGAGAATAAGGAATAACGAGGAAACGACGCTGTGATGCCACTTTACTTACACCACTCTGGCTAATGGCACCATGTCACTGACACCACGATGGTTGGGGTATCACGTCGTCTGTACTAAGCTATTCCGAGTTCAAAAATTGAAACTTCGAACGAGGACTAGTTGAATACTTAGTTCATTTTGACATCTCTTAGAACTTGGCGTTCTAATCAAAGGATACACCCTAAAAGAAATTCTGAGGGATGAGGCAACCTTCGAAAGACCGTAATCTTATCCTGCTTGCACATCTCACCTTGCATCTTATGCCGTCCGTTTGCTTTCGTATCGCGTATAGAACTCTTAGACTCGCTCGCGCGGCCTGTTTAGGATTGCCTGGACCGATGATGAGTCGTGCTTTTTAAAGGCACGTTGTTGAAATTAATTAGTCCTTGGAATGACGAGGTTTTGGGGATATCAAAATTCGTTAAGTCTTCAATACATTCTTAAATCATGGATTCAACGAAAATTAACGAAACAATTAGGATACAATGCCGTGATACCCACACCACCCAGGTTATAGTGCGAAGTCACTTTACACCGCTTAGGCTAATGGCGCCCTGCCACTTACACCGCCCCGGTTACGGTATCATGTCATTTACGCTAAACGGTTTCTAAAACCAGAACGGAAATTTCGGGTGAAAAATGTTAAAGACTTAATTTGTCTTGATATCTCCCAAATCTTGTCATTTCTAATCAAAGGATACACATTCAAAAGAACCTCTGAAGACTAAGGCAATCCTTCATAGGATGCCATTTCTTGAGTCAGGGTCTAGGAGACCATAAATCCATGGAGTTTGGGATACCTCTGGTGTTCGCCGTGCCCGAACGGTTCCCTCTAGTTCAGTCTAGCCTTAAGTGCATCTTCCGGCAGTCTTTTTGCTCTGTCTCGGATGGTCTTAGATAAGGAGATGGGCTCTGATTCCCAACGTGAGGAATTTAACCTGCCTGACACCGACTTACCCGTGACTGTTGGAACTTTCCGTAAAGTGCGATCCCTTGTGTCGACGACGACAACACGTCAATTACAACTCTTTTATTCAGTACACATTTTTTTTAATAAATCATAACAGGGGCACGTCCTGAGTTCGTTTTCGTTTGCTTTACTGTCAGTACTGGGCCACCCATCCTACACAAAGCCATACCACCTCCTTCGACCACCTCAAAATGACAGGGCAAACAGAGCTGGTTGAGCTGGAAAGGGCTATAGAGGAAATGAACCAGAAAATGGATAAGCAGATGACTCTATTGCAAGGGCTGATGGACCTTTTTACCTCCGCCATGTCGAGTCCAGGTCTGAGACTAAATGCTGATGAGGCCAGGATCAAGGAAACTCCACAAATCTACCACCCTCCAACAGTCGGAATCAAACCACGCTCAAAAGTGAAGCTCTTTGACATGCTCAAAGACTTGGTTGAATTCCATGACGCCAAGAATCGCTCAAAGGAAGATATTGGATCCTTGCCTAAAACTAGTGCTGAAAGGCAAGGTGTGCACATTGATGAGAGCAACCCCATGAGCAAAAGAGTGTTATGCAGTTGCGAAGCAAGCAAAGCTTTCACCAAAGGTCCAATCGGCACCACCATGAACCCTCAACCCAGTCACAAAACCCCACCAAGGATCTTCTCCTGCTTTCCTGTATCATTGTCCTCAGTTTATGAGATGCTCCTCGAAGCCGGTCTCATCAACCCGCTCCCTCCAACTCCTTTACCTCAGAAGCTCCCCGCTTCCCACAACCCAAATGCCTTCTGCGCCTTCCACCAAATGCCCGGCCATCCTACCAATAACTGCTTCCGTCTCCGTCACAAGATCCAAGACCTAATCGATGACGGAACCATCCCAGTGCCGGACTTCAGATCGGGAGGAAGATTTTGAGTGCAGCGAAGCATGAATGGAATTGCTCACGAGTTTGGGAAACTTTTGAGTTTCGAGTCAAGTCTTTGTCTTTCAATTTCGAGTCAGTTTGTACTTTAGGTCTTTCATGCTTTCGTGTCTGTATGTCTTCAAGTTTGTAGTCGAAAAAGAGAAAAACCAAAAAGAGAGTCAGTTTCGTAGGCCTGAACTACGTTATGACCTGATTCCTTTGCAAGAAGGATACGTAGGCAGCCTTATCCCGAGGCCCGGTCATGTTCTTTCAAGTCGATCCCAAAATTCGGTCACAATCTTTTGAGTCAATCCTTTGTCGGTCCGTCCCGTCTTTTGATGTCAAACCTCTTGAGTCGAAATTGTGATAATAAACTCACGTTTTGTGATAATCCCTTAACTTGGAATTATTTTTCACCGTCAATTGAGAAATCAAGACACGAGATACTTTGCCCTCTGAAGAAGAAGAATTTCACGAGACCACTCCCTGACGCCGTCAAGAAGCAACGCCTTGGCCCAAGAAAAAGCTCACTAGATCAAAACCTCAAAATGTGATCTAGGCAAAAGTTAGAGCACACAAATCCCTTAACTTGCATCTAGGATCCAGTTATCGAGTTGTGCAATTCAAAATGAAGAAAGGCATTCTTTTCTTTTATCACACGCTTGAAGATATATATCCATTGATCACCCCCTTTGAGCCTAAATCAATTTCTTTGAAAGAACCCAGTTAGGCAGCTATCCCCCACACCAGGGTGAAATGAGGAGGACAAATGTGCCAAACACCTGGTTATCATCGCCGCATCAGAATTCAAAGTGCAAAAGTGCCAAATACATAGGCACGGTGAGATGCAAAACATCGAAAAAGAATCAGAGAAAGCTCAGAATAAACTAAAGTGCCAAGCACATTCGCACGACAAGGGGCGAAGGAAGTCAAGTGAAAGAAGGCGCCCATCAAAAGCAAAAAGGGCATAAAATTATGCAAGATGGCTGCTAGCTCTCGAAACCCAAAGACAATGAAATTTTTTTGAGCCTATTATCCTTTCCTTATTAAGCCAAACCTTGGCCACGTTACAACCCTGATAAAGTCCTTTCAGATTGGAAAACACAACTTGATAACAAAAATCCTGGACAATAGGAGAAAACAAGAAGGAGCGCCAAGGCATTTTGTGAATCTTGCAAAAATCTCAACCTGGGGCATGATTCCTAATAAAAGTCCTCGTGTTTTGCTAAAACAATTTCAAAACCCAGAATGGGAAAATCATCAAAACTTGATTTTATCATGACAATTTCAAACATTAAATCCTCAAATAATCAAACTCCTCGTCCAGTCAAGGTCTTCGTTAAGAGTCAGTCCTCGGATAAAGGGTTTTTCTTATCTTTTGAGTCATCTAGGCCTTGTCCAAATTCACGCAAGGTCATTTTCGGTCGTCATTAAGGTCCCAACTCGTGAAAGAAATTTCATTGCATGGAAAGAACCCGCACTTGTGCTCATGACAAAACTGGTTGCCGAAACTATCAGTGGAATCAAGGAAAAGGATCAGAACTAAGGACTGTCACTCACTGGGGCACATCAGCCCAATGCCATCAATCACTGCAAACGTACAGCCAACCTCAAGACTGGAGCATGAATGCTTGGAACCCAAGCCCTGATCAAAGTCAACCTCAAACCAGCTCCAGCGCAAGCCCTGGCTCCAGCTCAAACCCAAAGACGAACTCCATTCCAAATCCCAAAGACCTGAAAATACCAGCCCGCTGACCAAAAACAGTAAAGCAGAAAGGATACTCAGACATGTCCTTTGTTTTTCAAAAAATAAAAACAAAAAAAATATCATCGTTGTTGTCAAATGTCGAAACGCGGGTCTCACTTTCTAGTCTCGACCTCTTATGGTCACCTTCATCTATCATATTTGTCAACATGACTACTCATCTATTCCTACCATAGATTTGGCACTGTCCTAAGGGACACCCTTTAGTCTGTTCCTGCCATAGATTTGGCACTGTCCTAAGGGACACCCTTTAGTCTGTTCCTGCCATAGATTTGGCACAGTCCTAAGGGACACCCTTTAGTCTGTTCCTGCCATAGATTTGGCGCTGTCCTGGGAGACACCCTTTAATCTCAAATTCAAGCTTCTTTCAAAATTCAAGCTTTTCAGATTCAAGCTTCTTTCAAAATTCAAGCTTTTCAAATTCAAGCTTCTTTCGAAATTCAAGCTTTTCAGATTCAAGCTTCCTTCATAATTCAAGCTTCTTTCAAAAATTCAAGCTTTTCAGATTCAAGCTTCTTCGCCACCCTTTTTTCCGCCGCCATAAATTTGGCACCGTCCTAAGGGACATCCCCCCAGTTTCTCCAGTTTCTCCGCCGCCATAAATTTGGCATCGTCCTGAGGGACACCTGTAGACACCCCAATCCGGACCTCGAATGGTCTTTGATCGCCCCGATGATGAAATAAAGGAAACAAAGCCTTTGTGAGCTTGAATGAAGCATTCCTACATCCGCAGCCCAAACCAACCGTCAGCCCAGAAAAGGCCCAAAAACTCAGAAAGCCCAAGAAGCCCTGGATCTTACCTAAAGTACCGTGCGCAACACTTCTACACCGCACGGCGTATCGAAATTTAATACGCCGCACGCAGTCATGAGGTGAACCGCACGGCATTTTGGATAAAGTTCTGACTGGCTCAGAAAGCTGTCGGTCACGCCTATTTGAGCCACAGCTGCAATACGGCTCAGCCGAAAGCACACTTCTGGCCCGCCCAAAAAATGCCTCCAACTTTCAAAATTCAAAATCCAAGGCTCTTGCCTATAAATACACCCCTCCACTCAAGGAAAAAGGGCCCTTGATCACCATTATACCCTTTCTCTCTCTTCTTGCATTCACACCCACTTTCCCATTTCCAAGCCTTGAGAATGTTGTTCTTAAAAGACATTCTCTAGGCCTTTTACTCCATTTTTCTCCTCACCATTGAAGTTAGTCCCTTACTAACTTTGAGGTCTCAACCACCCAATATACCCGTCTATTACACACATCCACACTTCTACTTTCTTTCTTTACCTCCCGACGTCCATCCTCCTTCATCAAAGCTCATTCAAGCTCTCGATCCAAGGTAAAAACCAAGTTTCCTTGGGCCAGGCTCTATCCTGACCCTGAGGGGACCTTTCTGTTTTCAGGCTTGACCCTTTTGGTTGAGATCTGACCCAAAACCTCTTTTTTAAAACAAAACCAAGGCCCTGTACGAAGGTATGCTAAGCCGTGCGGCTCTCTAGAGCAACGCACGGCGTAGCATACCAAAACGCACGGCATTTCAAAAGGAATACTGTTTTCTTGATCAGACTGTCTGGATCACGACCGTCTGTTGTTGGGTCTTATCTGTATACCAAAAGCTGTCTCAGAACGAGACCGTTTCTACAAGCCATGTTTTAAACTCCATAGATCTTTTCAAAACAAGCCAATGTGTTAAAAATGGTTTTCCCTTCATGGTTTGAAAGAATGGTGTAGATCTGAGATGATCTGACAGCTGTGAGTCGTCTAAAACTTTAAAGATAAAACCGTGCGATGCAATGATACGCCGTGCGAAGCTTTACAAAACGATAAAAGTTTGGTATCAAGATCGGAACCACGCACGGCATATCGTTGAGCCGCGTTATAAACCGATATGCCGCCTGACGGAGGATAGTGATTCAGACAGTCTGTTTTGTATATTTTTCTTGTTTATATTATTTATCATGCCATCTTTATCATCTCTGTACAGCAAGCACCACTAGCACGGTAACGTGTTATGATTTATCTTGTTCCCCTTTCCCTTTATGTGTTTTCGAGGTTTTCCAAGTTGTATTAATCCCTCATTTAAAATGCTTAGTAGAGACCGGTTTTCACCGGGCGAGCGGGGTGCTTTTCAACAAAACCTTCCCCGTTCGTAACCTGGCTCCCGGATCCAAAATCTCAAACAGTTTCGCTAGATCAAAAGGCCTTTTTCTTTTCGAAACAAAACCCCTCGGTTCCTCGGATCATCCATCTCAAAAATCCGGGTGGCGACTCTGTCACGAAATCGCACCTTCGGGGCGCGAGAGCCCACAGTGGCGACTCTGCTGGGGACTTTTATTCAAAACTTCTTTTTTTTTTAAAAAAAATACATAAAGAAGTGTTCGATAATCAAGAGGGCCAAACTTGAAAGGCATTTTACTTGGGGGACTTAATGCAATTTGAAGAACTTAACTTTCTTTTACACTATGCACCGCACAAGCCGCGTTAGCGTGTTTTGGCTATCTTGCCCGGTTTACCGGTGACAAGCTCTCCCGGAATGCCTAGCAACCCTCGACTATGATGGGCCATCGTGCTGTTCGACCATTGTCTTGCAATACACTCGACATGGGGTAGTACATCTTGGCTCTAGTCCGGGGAACCCCTCTCAAACCAAAACCGGCCTTTGCACTTGTACATAACCGTAGTACTTTCCCAACTAAGACAGGAACCCATGGCTAGGACTTGTGTGATATATCCTGTTTATGTGTATTTCCTTGTACATACATATCATTCATGCATCATTGCATCTTGCAGGCTAGAGGACTAGGCTCCCTTAGAATTCTTTAGGACTTTTCGGTCAGTCTAGGAGACTGTAAATCCATGGAGGTTGCGATACCTCCGGTGTTTGCCGTGCCCGAACGGCTCCCTTGACATGGGATTAGCCTTGGAAGTGTGCGTATTTGGATTCTGACGGTCATATTGCCCTGTCTCGGATGGTCAAGATAAGGAGATTGGCTCTGGTTCCGAAAACGATCG
The DNA here is from genome assembly GCA_018127125.1 of Rhododendron griersonianum. Classification (NCBI taxonomy): domain Eukaryota; kingdom Viridiplantae; phylum Streptophyta; class Magnoliopsida; order Ericales; family Ericaceae; genus Rhododendron; species Rhododendron griersonianum. The sequence continues at coordinate 23,568,564 of CM030794.1, read as the reverse complement.
GAATTTAACCTGCCTGACAGCGCCTACCCGGGTTGTCAGAAATCTTCTGTACAAATGCCCCAAGTGAAACTCCAGTCACGGTAGGTTCTAGGACCTAGAGGGCACGTAAAAGGTAGGACAGACACTCGAGGTGGATCTTAAGTTGTTCCCTTTTGCTTTGCTACAAGTTCAGAAACATTGGACACCTGCAAAAAGAAGAGGCTTTACCCAATTGGTTTCGTCCATCTCAAAGATTGGTCCGCGTAGATACCCTGGAAGAAACCCAACTGGTTGAGGTCCCCATAGAGCAGGAAGGCCAACCGCCATTAGCAGTTTCGCTAGGCCCAGCAATACAGGAGCCCTCGTCACTTGAAGATCTCTTACCCATGGCTGACCAGGGAAGCGGGATAGAAGAGGTTAGGCAGAACATGGCTACTATGGATGCTCAGTTTAAGCAATCCCTTGCCGGGATGGATGCGCAACTCAAGGCTTCGGTTGCATCCATGAAAGACAACATGAACATGATAATGGAAACTATGCAAGAGGTTTGCGACAAGCTTCTGGTTAAAACCGATGTACCCAAGGAAGAAACGCCATCCAAGGATGCGCCAGCAATCGATCCTAATATGGCCGCCCTTATGGTTAAAATCGGGAAGTTAGAAGAATCAATGCAAGAAAACAAGCGATTAGGAAGAGGAGAGGTTGACATGAACAAATTGTGCCTGTTCCCCAACGCAAAGTTACCAGAAAAGTTTAAGGGTGTAGATTTCGCAAAGTTTGACGGTACCGGAGACCCAAAAGCTCACCTCCAAGGGTATGTTGGTTCACTCACCATGAGAGGAATCGAGAAGGAAGCCATGGCCCAACTATTCCATGAATCTTTGTCAGGGCCTGCTTTGCAATGGTTTCTTACCCTAGAACCCTCTAAGAAAAGGACTTGGGAAGATATTGGGACGGCTTTTGTAGCTCAATACGATTTCAATGCCGATTTGAAGATGACCACAAGGGAACTAGAAAGCACCAAGATGGGTGAGAAGGAAGGCTTCGCCGACTTTGTGAAACGCTGGAGGGCTAAGGCTACTCAGATGCAAAGCAAACCAGATTTAAAGGAACAGATAAGGATCATCACCAAGAATCTCCCAAACTCTTTTGCTCCATACATGGTCCTCTCCCAAGTAGCCCCGAATTTCGAAACTTTCTATGACTCAGGCCTGGCTGTGGAAGAAGCACTGCGGGATGGAACATTGGAAAGGAAGGAACCAGCGGCAAAGCCCAAGAGGGTGTATTCGGGAAACAACAATGTCCTCTACGGGAATTCCAATCAGGCCGGGACTTCATCCGCCAAACCAGCAGAAGTAAACCAAATTTCAGAAAAACCAAAGTCCCAACAAAGAACATTTACCCAATTCAGCACTCCTAGGTCCGCCTTGCTCAAAAAGCTCACTGAAGTAGGAGTGCTGAATCCCCTTCAGCCACCACAAAATATTCCACCCAATCTAAACCAAAATGTCTACTGCAATTTCCACCAAATGCATGGCCACACCACTGATAACTGTATCCCCCTCCGTCATGAGATTCAAAACCTCATCGACAATAAAGTCATCGATACCCCTCCTTCTGACAAACCAAACACCATGACAAATCCCTTACCACAGCATAATACCCCATTCCATATCAACCAAATCACCCAAGACGAAAGCCAAGACTTCAATCCTACCTCTTTCATAATTCCTGATACCGAACCAAAGCCTGTCGTGAAAATTCCCGAAGAGATAGCCCACTGTTACCTTTGGGATTGGGGAGATTTGATTGCCGATTGGGAAGAGCTTGAAATTGCTAATTCCCAGGAGGATGCAAATCCGTTCTTTGAGCCCGGATGGGAAGTTGATTGGCAAAACAGTTATGCTGACCCTCTCGACGGATTCTCTTTGAATATGATGTTCAACTTGCCAGAAATGCCTGAATGGGAATGGAATCCAATCCCGGATGAGTACCAACTTTTGGCCTGGAATGACCCTTTAGATACCTTCTCTGTACCCATGCTGTTTGCGGAAGAATACCAACCACCGGCAGTGATCTATGACTGGCCTGAACCGGTTCCGTTTCGACCAGACCTCTCCTCCTACCTCCTCGATCTCATAGCCAACGACCCGTACAACAACGTGGGTCTTGCTCCATACCCAGAACCGCAGGGTCCCGAAGAACATACGGCTAGTAATGAGTTCAACCCGATGGATTACCTGTTTGACGAAGTTAAGTCAGAGTCATCTGTCACCTTCCCCAAAGATGCTGATGTTGCCATGATGAACTTGTGGGAAGATGAACCAGGCGCTAAGACAAACCTATGGGGTGATACGGCTATCATCAACATAAAAGTGGGGAACGAAGAATGGACTGTAAACAGGACGGTAGTAGAAGCTGAGAAATGGAAGCCCGAAGACCTGTGGGAGGACCTGGTTGTCGCTGACTTGGCTGCCAATCTCCAAGGCACTACCATTGGGAACAAGCGCAAGGCCCTTGCGGATTTATGGAATGAAGAATCCAAGTACCAACAGATTGGTCAATTAACCAGGAGTGGTCGAATATATCAACCCCCTAACCTTCAAATCGGAGAATCCTCCAACCCTCCAGTTCCACTGACCAAAGAACCTTCCAACCCGTTTGTTACCCCAATCAAGGACACTTTCCAACCCTTTGCCCCGCCAGTTAAAGAACCTTCATGTCCTGAGAAAGACCCAGAAAAAATGATCAAGCGCCAACTCGAACAGACTCCAGCCAAAATGTCTGTTTGGGACGTGCTTGTTCATTCCACCCGCCATCGTGAAGGATTCATCCAAGCTCTCTCTCACCTAAAAGTCCCCTCCGTCATAACCCCTGATGAACTTGTGGCATTCATCAAGACCATACCCGTCAAACATGCTATCACTTTCACTGATCGAGATTTGCCTGCCGATGGAACTGATCACAACCGGCCACTCCATATCACTCTGAAATGCCACGGAAAATGGGTACCGGTAATCCTCATTGACAACGGGTCGGCAATCAATGTCTGCCCGCTCCGTGTTGCTTATTGCCTGGGATACAAAAATAGCAATTTCTCTCCATCAGAAGTCAAAGTTCGGGCATATGACAACACCCGTCGGGATGTGACTGGCACTCTCATGCTTCCTATGACTTTTGGACCCTACCAAACAGATGTGGAGTTCCATGTGGTAGACATTCCCGCATCTTTCAACCTGCTGCTGGGTAGGCCTTGGATGCATCGACCTGATATCATGGCAGTTCCTTCAACACTCCACCAGAAGGTTAGACTGGGACTAGAAACTGGGATGCTCACCATTCATGGCGATTCTGGGATTCGTGCTCCTGTGGAAGACAATGCCCCGCTTTTGGAGATACAACATGGGGAAGAAGACGTTGCTCTGGGCGGTTTCTCTCTTGACACCTCTCATTCTGTTTTCACTGTCAAGATCGATGATGACTTCGTCGTTAGTAATGTGGCCATAAAAATAATGAAGAAAATGTCCTACATGCCGGGATTGGGACTGGGAAAGAACCTTCAAGGGCCGGCACAGTTTGAAGAGCCAGGAACTTTAACCCGCATAACAGGTGTGGGGTACTGCCCTTCCAGGGATAGGAGGGAAAAGAAAGGGGACAGGCTGGAAGATTATTTTGTCAAAGAAAAGGCGAAGCAGATTTATCAAGGGCAGTCGGAACCATTCTGGGATAAAGAAACCAACACCTTCCTACCGGGATTTGAGATATTTGCCAATGATGTCTGGCCCGAAAGTGACGAAGAGCCAAAAGCAATAATCAAACCAGCAAAGGCGACAGATTGGGTTGAAACACTTGCCTGGGGTAGCTTAGCGACCTTATTCAAGGAAGACGAACCATTGGGTATAGTTGTGGAGGCAGAAGTGCAGATGCTAGGGCAGGAGGCCCCCGAAGATCCAACTTCACTTATCATGGATGCCGCTGGAGATTATAAGAATTGGACTTTCATACCAAGCGCAAACAGTCATGAGTCCGAGTCTGAAACTGAGTCCCTTGAGTCTTCTAAGTCTTCTGAGTCTTCTAAGTCTTCTAAGTCTGTCAAAGCTGAGTCGGCGCCTCTTGGCCCAACTCTTCAGAGTCTGTATTTTGAGTTTGAATCTACCCGTGTGTACGGTGCCCTTGAGGCCTCTACTAATGATGAAATAAATGAATCTGATTTCGCCTACTCCCCTGATTTTGAAATAAATTGTGTCGACCCCAATGATGAAGAGATCGATTTCGAGGGGGAAATCGCTGAAGAAATTCGGTCTCTAATCGAAAGGGAAGACGAAAGGCATGCTCAGCCTGTAAAAGAAGAAGTTGTTTCAATAAATTTGAGGGACGAAGGGAATCCCCGAATGGTCCAGATCGGTTCCGCGCTGTCAGAAGAAGAACGTCAAGCTCTTGTGGAGTTGTTAAAAGAATTTGAAGACGTTTTTGCATGGTCACACGCTGATATGCCCGGATTTGATCCTGAAATCGTGGAACATCGGATACCCCTTCACCCTGATGCGAAACCAGTAAAATAGAAACTGAGACGCATGAGGCCCGATTGGGTGCTTAAAATAAAAGAGGAAGTAACTAAACAAATCAATGCTGGGTTCCTAATGGTAACTAAATACCCTCAGTGGGTTGCTAACATCGTTCCCGTTCCCAAGAAGGATGGCAAAATCAGGGTCTGTGTGGACTTCAGGGACTTAAACAAAGCTAGCCCCAAGGATGACTTTCCTCTGCCCCACATCGACGTGCTAGTTGATAACACCGCGGGACATGCCTTACTTTCCTTCATGGACGGCTTCTCAGGATATAACCAGATTCTCATGGCCCCAGAAGACCGAGAGAAGACCACGTTCATTACTGAATGGGGAACTTATTGCTATCGGGTCATGCCTTTCGGGCTGAAAAACGCAGGTTCCACTTATCAGCGAGCTACTATAACCTTGTTGCATGATATGATCCATAGAGAGGTGGAGGTTTACGTTGATGACATGATCGTTAAGGCGAAAGAGCGAGAAGGTCACTTACCCGCATTGAGAAAGTTTTTCGAAAGGATAAGGAAGTACAGGATGCGCCTCAACCCTGCTAAATGTACATTCGGAGTCACCACCGGAAAAATGCTCGGATTCATGATCACCACCCGAGGCATCGAAATCGATCCATCCAAGATTAAGGCCATTCTGGAAATGGAGCCACCACAGACAGAGAAGGACGTAAGGAGTTTCCTTGGCAAAATACAGTTCATCAGCCGGTTTATCGCAAAACTGACTTCAACGTGTGAACCCATATTCCGATTGCTCAAGAAAGGAACACCATTTGCATGGAGTGACAAGTGTCAGCAAGCCTTCGAGGCCATCAAAGCCTATCTAAGGAATCCGCCAGTCTTAATGCCGCCAGAGCCAGGAAAACCTTTGATCCTATACCTGTCAGTCACCTCGACTTCCACTGGGTGTATGTTGGCACAGGAAGGAGATGATGGGGTTGAAAGGGCCGTCTACTACCTCAGTAAGAAGATGGTTGGGTCTGAAGAACACTATACTCCCTTAGAAAAGACATGCTGGGCACTTGTTTGGGCTTCCAGGAAGTTAAGACATTACATGCTGGCTTATTCGGTGAGATTGATATCCCGAATGGATCCCCTAAAGTACTTATTTGAAAAGCCAGCACTCACAGGAAGGATGGCACGATGGCTATTGATGCTGGCGGAATTTGAATTAAAGTACGTCAGCAGAAGGTCAGTAAAAGGAAGGGTTGTTGCTGAATTTTTAGCCGATTGCCCAATCGAAGGAAAGGAAGATGCCGAATTTGAGTTCCCGGACGAAGGCATATTGACCATAGTTGAGGACGTGTGGCAATTGTATTTCGACGGAGCAGCCAATCAGAGAGGATTCGGAATTGGTGTGCTGCTAATTTCACCAGATGGGTCGCATATCCCGCTTGCATTCAAGCTCAATTTCGAGGTCACCAACAATCAAGCGGAATACGAAGCTTGCATTGTTGGCATGGAAGCAGCCATTGAAATCGGTGTAGAAAAATTGGAAGTCGTGGGAGATTCCAACCTGGTCGTTTCTCAAGCAAACGGTGATTGGAAGGTCAGGGAAGAGAAATTAAAACCGTACCATCAAGATCTCGAAGATCTCATTCCCCATTTTAACAAAGTGACTTTCACCCATGTCCCGAGACTCAGGAATCAGTTCGCTGATGCCTTGGCAACACTAGCCTCCATGGTCGAAATCCCTATCGGTGTGAAGCTAAGACCAATCATGATCGAACAAAGGGATACCCCGGTATACCAACACGTCATGGCCATCAACGAGCCCGAAGATGGTCGTCCTTGGTTTTACGACATCTGGAGATTCGTGGAAAGAGGAGAATACCCCTCTGAAGCAAGCAAGAAAGACAGGATCACCCTTCGGAGAATGGCAGCTCAGTACATCATTTGTGGAGGAAATCTGTATCGAAGGTCTCACTGTGGAACCCACAAGCTGTGTATTCATGGTGAGGAGGCCAAGAGGGTGATGGAAGAAGTCCACGAAGGAGTATGCGGTCCTCACATGAACGGCATGATGCTTGCCAAAAAGGTTTTGAGACAAGGCTACTTCTGGTCCACCATGGAGATGGAATGTGTGGAATACGTACGACATTGCCATAAATGCCAAATTCACGCCAACCTCACACATGTTCCGCCACATGAGTTGCAACAAGCAACCTCGCCATGGCCTTTCTCAACATGGGGTATTGACGTCATCGGAAGGATTGTGCCAGCAGCTTCCAATGGTCACAAGTTCATCCTGGTGGCTATCGATTACTTCACAAAATGGGTAGAAGCAGCCTCGTATGCAACCCTGACCGCGGTTCAAGTCGCCCACTTTATCAAGCAAAACGTTATTTATCGGTATGGGATCCCACAAGCGTTCGTGTCCGACAACGGGGTACATTTCAAAGGCCGAGCGAGGGAGGTCTTGGAGGAATTCCAGATTCAAGTACACAAGTCGACAACCTATCGGCCGCAGACCAATGGGGCCGTGGAGGCAACCAACAAAACAATCAAAACCATCTTGGAAAAGACCATCCAATCTGCAAGGGACTGGCACGAACGATTACCTTTAGCCTTGTGGGGATACCGCACGTCTGTGCGTACGCCGACCGGAGCAACTCCGTACTCTTTGGTTTATGGCATGGAGGCCGTACTCCCCATAGAATTAGAGGTGCCATCCCTCCGGACTATGATCGAATGCAATATGCAAGAGGCAGACTGGCTGAGCAACCGATTTGAAGAACTTATGTTGTTCGATGAACGTCGTTTAAGGGCACTTTACCACATTCAAGGGTATCAAAGAAGAATTGCACGCGCATTTAATAAGAAAGTGAAGCCCAGGGACCTGGCAGAAGGCGACATGATTCTGAAAGAGATACGAGCACCGATCTATGATCCACGAGGAAAGTTCCGACCAAAATGGTCTGGGCCGTACATTATCAAGACTATTCTATCTGGAGGAGCTACGCAACTCATCGATCTGGACGAAAACGAATTCTCAACTCTAGTTAACCTGGATCAACTTAAGCGCTATTACCCCTGAGAGAAGCTCGCTGGGCTGAAAACTGCAAGGGCAGCTAGTTCCAGGCAAAAATTAGAGCAAAAGCCCGCTAGGATGGAAACCCGCAAGGGCATCTTAGGCAAAAGTTAAGGCATACAATGAACGAGCTCGCTAGACCGAAAACCCGAAAGGGCGGTGCTAGGCAAAAGTTAGAGCACAAAAGGAGAGTGTTAAAACCAGAGCGAACCCTATCCTTGAACTACGTCATGACCTGATTCCTTCATCAAAAGGATACGTAGGCAGTCTCGTTATGGGACTCGGTCACGATCAATCAAAACAAAAATCCAGGTTGACAGAATCCAGAAAGGTAGAATCAGAAAGGGGGAAACCCTCTATAACTCACTTTATTAAAATAACTGCTTCTAATACATAGGGCTGAGCATGATTTTCAAAAATAAAAAGGCAATACAATAAAAGGAGGTCCACGATTTATTCAATGATCAGGGTAAGTAGGGTCGAGTCAGTTTCCTTGGGCGCCCGCCCTTGCAGCGATGTCCCTCCTGAGCCATTTCCTGTAACTCCCACGCGCTGCCACAGAAGGGTAAAGATGAGCATCGGTCACCTCACGAGACCTCCAGAGTCGCTGGTAGTTGCATAGAACCGAATGACGAAAGAAAGGCAGGACAACATCCACCAAGACCTCTGCAGGAACCTCCTGCCTTAAACCAAGCTGACGCTGGATCCAATAAGGGATGTAGAAGGTAAAAGCCTCCAGCCCAGGAAGAACCACCCACTGGGAACCCATATAATGCACAGTCATGGGCGGGAGATCCAGTCAAGAGCTTCTCCAGGAAATTGTCTCAGCCTGTCGACGCTTGAAGAAGGTGATCCACTCGGAAACACGCCTGTCCGCAAATTCGAAGCACCGAGAGGAGAGTAGTCTAGCGCCATACGCCAAGTTGCCAGCAGGGAGAGTCAGTATGTTCACCTTGTCACACAGCCAAATCTGCCAAAGAGAGAAAAAGTGAAAAACCATAGGAAGCCCAGCCCGGCATTAAAGAAAATGGGAAGAGCTAAAGGAAAAGGAGGCAGAAACTAACCTGCAGAAGAAGGGGGCAGCCTCCAAAAGTCTCAGTCTCTCCAGAACGAACCCTGTCTAAACCCATCAGTGTCTCAGCCAATACCATCGGAATCACGTCCTTCCGCGCCCCAATCTGCACTGCAATGCTGACTAAGGCCGAGCTAGCACGACCAGTGGAGGGAACTAAGAAGTAAGCAGCAAGCAAGCACATACAAAGAGCGGTCATGCGCCGAGAGTGGTAGGTTACGTCCGCTAAGTTGCCAAGAGGATAGAACATCTCAATAAGTCGCATCACGTTGAGATGACCATTGCTAACCAGGTAACGGGCAACACCGTCATTCAAGCCAAGAGAGGCGGCAAGAACCTTGGACATGTTCTCGTGCACGGGAGGGACAATGACATCTCCAGAGCCGAAACCGCCAAGATAGGCGCGAAACTCCTCGATCGTCGGGCAAAGCTCTTGTCCGCCGAAGCGGAATACATGCACCTCCGGGTCCCAAAGACTTATGGCAGCCTTCAGAAGCTCAGGGCGAAGGCGGATGTTACGAAGGTATCTCATAGAATAGAGACCGTGCGCCCGAAAGTTGAGTCAATCGACCCCTTCCATGGAAATCAACCACGGCCGAAGCGAACCGGTAAGAGAAAGGGCCATTAGGAGGAGATGAAGATTCAAGGAAGAAAGATATGGTTAAAATAAGACCTAAGGCCTGAATTTATAGGAGGAAAGAAGAGACAACTTCAACTTTCAAAAGAGTCTTGGGTTCCAAAAGTGTAGATTTTCCATAAAGTCTTACATATGGAAAAGCTTGGTCATGCTCTAAAAGAACCAAGCAGACATGCATTGGCACGGATATGGTATGGGACATGTCAAACTTTAAACCTCGTGCAATCTGTCTTGGAAAGCAGCAAATGGCAGGATGACAGAGAAAAGGTGCCGCGCGGTGTAAAGAGGTGGCGCACGGCATACCAAAACCAGAAAAAAACCACGGTATAACATGGATACGCCGTAGAATCAGAGGAAAACCCGCACGGCACTTTGTAGCCCCGCACGGCATATTAAGTCTGCATTTCTGCAGACTTTGACAGCAGGGGTTAGAAACCATTTCAAGACACCCGCAGGCACCACCAACCCTCAGAAGATGTCTTAATGGGTATTTGGGACTTCGGGGAACCCCCACTTCGAGTCAACTCTCGAAACTCGACACGAAGGCACCAAAAAGTCAATAAAACCCGTTTCCCCAGTCATGTCAAGGTATCGGGGTCCATTTCAAATCGTTCCAAGTCAGTCTTTCAGGCCCAACAGGTCATAATGGCCAAAAGTGACCTGGTCCAAGTTCCATTTCACGGTCAATGTCGAAATCTGAGAATGTCACCCTCCAAAGTCACGGTTTCCCCGCTTTTTAGGCATATTTTCAAGAAGTTTTCAGTTTCCAATAAGAGTCTGGGTTCGGTAGTCACGTGTCGAGTATCCGGGGTCGTTATTGATAAACAAGAGTCTGCAACAGGGATAGTTTTGGAAAGTCTTGTACAAAGGGATCAGTTTCTTTTAAAAGCTATTCATTACATCTTCTTTGATTTCTATTCCAACGTCAATAAATCTTTGCCCCAACGTACTGCTCATAAAACTTAAAGATTCGTTTCAGATTACGGCTCAAAGGACTAGTCGCATGCTTTGGTTGATGTTTTTGTTATTCAAAGCTTTCTTAGACAAATGACAATAAGGGAAGTTGAATGACGTAAACACTGAAAGAAATAAGCATCTCTGTATATAGTCTCCGAAATATCCATGAGTCGAAGTACCAAAAAGGCGTGCAAGCCTCAAAATCTTATCTACTGAGGGTAAACAAGCACCCTCCCAAAAGAAGCACGCAGGCTCCAGTCAAAAAGCAAAAGGGAACTCTACTCTAGTCCTCCTCCTCATCGTCGTCCTCACCCTCCTCGCAGTCCTCCCCAGAGGCCTCCTCTACCGGAGAGCTAGCCGCCTCCTGAGTACCAGACGCCCTAGGCACTGTGCTCCCTGAGGTGTCCGAAAGGTCAATGCCCGTCGGCTCCTCAGTCTCATCGGAGACGTCGACTGGCTCCTCCTCTGTACCCCTAGAAAGCCGCCGCCTCTTCGACGGAGGCTCCTCCCGCGAACCTGCAGAGGAAACCTGCGGCGCTTGCATGCGCACAGACTTCCTGCGCAGCCCACGCGAAGCCCCTCCTCCAGCCTGCAATGACATGGTATTCATCATTAGCATTATAATCATGAACTAAGCAATAGGAAATAAAAGCAGAGAGTTTGAAAGCTTTACCCTGGTCCCACCAGCACGAGGAAGCACCTCTGGGACACGCCCCATGGCGTACTGCCTCACCAGCTGCTCCAGGCCCATCATGGCCTCGCCCATCTCTCTCACGTACTCCGGAGTCGCCTGCACAACAGGTCAAATGTTTAGAACATACAGTGATACTAACAAGTAAGTGCAAATAGGCGAAAGAATGCAAGTCATACCTGAGCAAGAAACTCCGGAGCTGCGGCCGTGGGACGCGGCACCACCACCACACCAGAAACCCCCTGGGCAGTCGTCACATCCACGGTCCAGGAGAGTCAAGGCAAGCTGGCCCCGCTCGGGCCTGCGCCGTCACCTCGACCTCCGACGCTACCCTCGCATCCTCTGCCTCTCCCTCCTCTCCGTCCTCGTCCGCCTCTACCACCAGCACCACCTAACGCTCGAAGCGTCACCTCCCAAGCAGCATCTCGCACCCCGAAACTCGGCATCAGGTACCGAGTCCGGTACTCAGAGTAGTCCACATCTGCCTGGAAGAGCGGCTCTAGCTCAAGGTCCGGTCGTGTGAACTGCTCAACCTCTCCCCTGGTGTACAGGCTCGTCCGCTGCACCAGAGCAGGAAGGAGACCAGGGACTCGTCGTACGTAGGCCGCGCTGGCCTATAAGCGTCCAAAAGTGTAGGAACCACTACGTGCTGAAAAGGTACGTAGGACTCCGCCTCGTAAGGTCCACGCCCCTTCAGGGCCACTGCCGCCTCCTCCACAACATTCCTCCGAGGGTCTGCCCCACCTCCGGCAGCCTCCACCTCTGCTCCCTGTGGATCTCCAGCGGCCCCCGTCTCAAGCTCAACCTGGAGCACCCTCTCCTGAGCCTCAAGTAAGGTCGCAGCCAGTCCAGGTACCCCCCGTAAGGTCTCAACCAGATCCTCGAGGGATGCCTCCTCGAGGTAGTCACCTAAACCAATGGGCCGCGACGACCCTGCACCCTCGCCACTGCCTACAAACATGGCCGGCGTCTCCCTCTCCTCCACCAACTCCTCCTCAACAGCGGGACCCTTCCCCAGGTCGGTCCGAGGCTCTCTCACAGGGGAGGCCTCAGTCACCACCTCCGCTCCGTCAGGCCCGTCACTACCGTGAGTCTCTGTAGCCCTCTCCTCCAAACCAACTGCACCCTCCGTCCGGCCTGTCGCCTCGTCCTCACCCCTGGACTCCACTGCACTCGGAGTCTCCGTCCCCTGGCCATACTCGGCCAACACTCCGCTGCCACCGTCGCCGCCGTCACCACCGACCACTGCGGCAGCCGAGGCCGAAGCCTCCTCGACCAATGCCGCCGAGGCCGAGACCCCTATGATCTCAGGCACCACCTTGGCTGCCACGTCACTCACCGGGGCCACCGTGGCCGGCACAACCTCGACCCGCGGGGGTTGATCACCCCCGGGTATATCCGTACTATCCATAAGAGAGAGACGAGAGAGAGAGAGAGACAGTGAGGGAGAGAGAGAGAGCAAAGACGAGAGAGACAGCGAGAGAGAGAGAGACAGCGTGAGAGAGAGACAACGACAGAGAGAGATGATCGGGAGAGACCAGAGAGAGACGAGAGAGAGAGAGACCAGAGAGAGACAGGAGAGAGAGGAGGGAAATTCGAATGATCGGGGCGTACTGTATACGCCCCGTATATATATATATATATCCCCTTAACCGGTTCGTCTGGACTTTAAGTGGACCGGGTTTGAAGATAGATACACCGCACGGTATAATGAATCAACGCGCGCGGCATATCGGCTTAACTGGATGAAAAATCTCGAGTTCCCACGACGCACGGCATTACCCATGCCTGCGCACGGCATACTGGGTTATTTCGACAGTTCAGATTCTGAGAGCAGTCTTCTGGCCATAGCATTCACATTCGGTCTCGTTCATGAACAGTATAAGCAATGAAAAGAGCAGACAAGCGATGACAAGGAAGGGACTTTTCATTTCATGAAACCCGAGGAAATCCCCGGGATTTGCATTACATTGTTCAAAAAAAAAAAAGGAAAAAAGAGAAAGGTGGAAAATCAAAAATCCTACTGTCCCCCTTCTTCTTCATCAATCCTCCTCCTCAGTCGCTCCCTTCGCCGGAATGGTCATCCGAGCCATTCGGATTCCCCTCCGAGTCCTCTGCAGTCCCGTCCGAATCATGCCCCGGCCATACTCCGGGTCATGCTTGCTGCCCATCTGATCAAAAGCGAAGTCCTGAAGGTTGGACACCGCGCAACGGAGGGTACGGATCGTTGATATGAGCCTCGCAATCTGTTGGTTCAGTTGCTCAATCTCCTCGCGGTAAAAGCCCATCTCGGCCTCCAAAGAGATCACACGCGCTGTCAAGTCGTCTGCCGCCATGTCTCGAGAAGTAGATTATGAATTTAGGGACTTGGAAAGATTTGGGAGAAGAGTGCATAGAATGAGGCACCCTCCACCCCTTTAAAAGAGGTTCTGATCGACGAAAGGGCACGCCTGTATTAATAGGCACCCTTAAACCAGCCAACTGATCTCGGAAATCGAAGAGATGCATGGGAAAACGAAAAGCCGCGCGCCCTTGTGATCGCCCGCACGGCATTTTTACTCCAGAAGAATAAATGTGTTTTCTCAGAAATTGAACACTCCAGCCACCAAAATCATCTCGGAATCCAAAAGGCTCCAGCCGTTTTGCAGCAGAAATCCTTTGGAATAGCGTGCATTAATGATAGGATTATTTGGTCCTAGTCCCCCGGGACTTGCAAAAATTCCCGTCCCCCGAGGATCGGACGTCTCACGTCTGAAGTCTCAAGTCTCAAGTCTCAAATCAATTTCAAAAATTTGCCTCCCGAAGGCTCGTCTCAATTCAAGTCTCAAGTCTCACGTCTCAAGTCTCACGTCTCAAGTCTCAAGTCTCAAATCAATTTCAAAAATTTGCCTCCCGAAGGCTCGTCTCAATTCAAGTCTCAAGTCTCAAATCAATTTCAAAAATTTGCCTCCCGAAGGCTCGTCTCAATTCAAGTCTCAAGTCTCACGTCTCAAGTCTCAAATCAATTTCAAAAAAAATTGCCTCCCGAAGGCTCGTCTCAATTCAAGTCTCAAGTCTCACGTCTCAAGTCTCAAGTCTCAAATCAATTTCAAAAAGTCGCCTCCCGAAGGCTCGTCTCAAGTCTCAAGTCTCAAGTCAGCTTCAAAAATGCGCCTCCCGAAGGCTTGTCTCAATTAAAATTCTTCGCATTAGTTGATACATTTTGCATTGTCCCAGTTGAACTACGTTGGTCTGATCCCTGCCAATGGGGTACGTAGGCAGTTCCACGAACGCGACCACCACTGTCATTTACTTGCATTTTCAAGCATTGCGTTTTCTATTTTCTGTTCAGAGACTTTAGAGCAAACGGACTGGGATGCCTATTCTTTAAGCGTCACTCGTATCAAAACAATGGTATCCGAGTTACGTTAAAGAGGGACTACTGTAGACACCCCAATCCGGACCTCGAAGGGTCTTTGATCGCCCCGATGATGAAATAAAGGAAACAAAGCCTTTGTGAGCTTGAATGAAGCATTCCTACATCCGCAGCCCAAACCAACCGTCAGCCCAGAAAAGGCCCAAAAACTCAGAAAGCCCAAGAAGCCCTGGATCTTACCTAAAGTACCGTGCGCAACACTTCTACACCGCACGGCGTATCGAAATTTAATACGCCGCACGCAGTCATGAGGTGAACCGCACGGCATTTTGGATAAAGTTCTGACTGGCTCAGAAAGCTGTCGGTCACGCCTATTTGAGCCACAGCTGCAATACGGCTCAGCCGAAAGCACACTTCTGGCCCGCCCAGAAAATGCCTCCAACTTTCAAAATTCAAAATCCAAGGCTTTTGCCTATAAATACACCCCTACCCTCTATCGGATGAGACAGGCTCACCAAAGGATTACAGCTCTCACCGACGCCGTCGCTCACTCCACCGTTGAAGACCACGAGATACGAGACATGCTAGCCTACATCCTCAGAGTAGAAGTGGGACCGCGAGGGAATCCCGAAGAACCCCCTGAGGAAGAAGGAGATCCCGAGGAACCCCCTGAGCAAGAAGAGGATCCTGAAGAGCCCTCTGAGGAGGAAGAAGACCTAGAAGAGCCTCCATTTCCAGGATCAGACCACGACTACCGTTTGGGGCCCTGGCAGCCAGAGTAAGAGGAGCCAATAGTACCAGAAGAAGAACTGGTACAGAACAAGGATGGAGAGATGGGCAATGCTGAGCCGGAATAGGAAGAAGATGCAGAAAATAGCAGTGACAGTGACGATGGATTTCTGGCAGAACGGAGATGGATGATTATGGTTGGCTCTTACCCATAGATGCACCAAGAGATATGGATGCCGAGCTGCAGTGGTGGCTGACAAGCTAACGGCTTGAAATGCAGGAACCTCTACCTTCTCCAGCTCCCATACCAATGAAAGAATAAGACAGTGAGTGTGAAGTCATAGATGTCGACCCTCCACCTCGCCCTAAGATGGCCCAACCCGCAGGAATTCCCTGGGTGGGACACCATTCCGACTATGACCCGAACACTTGGGTCTATATACAACTGGAACCACTATACCCTTGCCCATTCAAGATCCGAGCACAGTCCGCTTACTTAGGGCCAGTACGGATCCGAGTCCCATGCTACAATGGATACTACCTCATCGCCGTACCCCCAGGATTCCAGGAACATTACACCGACCGCATCCACTATTCTCGCGTCGCAAGGTCCCGTCCCGAGCAGGAACATCGTATCATTACAGAGAATGCCGACTTCACCGATCACGTCACCTATACAGAGATACCCATCCGCCTAGAACCTTATAACAGCCCAAACCCCAACAAAGGACAACAGGAACCACTATGGCGAGTAACATGGCATTGCTATGGGCTCACAGAGGACACCGTTGAAAAGCAGAGTCTTCTAGAAGAGCATTTTCCAGTGCTTTTCGATTAATCGATTCCTTTAGCATCTACTGGTCATCTCACGCACAAAATTTGAGCATTATATTTTTTTTTTTAGGAAAACAATTATGGTAAAATGAACTATCTTGACTTTTAGTAGCTACACATTTGAGTAGTATGTTTTGACATGAATGATGTGTTTGTTTTGTTTTGATTAATGAAATAAAAGTTTCTTATGATATTCTGCTTCCATGTATATAATAAATATACAAATATATATGTTCTTATAATAAACCCCCCTTACTAAATTATAACATAACGGTATCTAGATGTAAGAAATAAGAGACAACCAGAATAACGAGCAAAATAATGGACAAAATGGAGCCCCTCAACTCAACGGTCAAATTGGGACTACCGAACTAGTCCAACTCATGCAAGCATTCATTGCCGCTGCGACTGCAAATAACCAAACTCAACGCGGAGCCCCACACACACCTCGAGGGCCAATGACCAGGAGTCAGGCACTGAATGAATTCTGCAAGCGTTGACCGCCCTACTTTCAAAGAGAACCTAACCCCACAGCTGTGGAAGCTTGGCTAGAAGAAATCAAGAAAATTCTTGAAACCCTAGACATTCAAGAAGCCAGCAATCGAATTGCTCTAGCTACCTATCAGATGCAAGGTGAAGCTCAGCATTGGTGGAACCTGATGAAGAACACCCATGATGTGGCAACAATGACTTGGAAAAGGTTCGAGGAAATTTTCCTTGACAAGTACTTCCCAACACCTGTCAAACAAGCATTGGCCTTGGAATTCATGAACCTCGAGCAGGGCACAATGACCGTGACTCAGTACGCAGCACGATTTGAAGAACTGTCTCGCTATGGCACAACAATCATACTTACTGATGACGACAAGGCAAGAAAATTCAAGTGGGGACTCAATGAGACTGTAGACACCCCAATTTGGCTCAACGATTATTTTAAGTCCCACCTTGGGGACCATCCCGATGATGAATATGATATGTGGTTGTTGTGGTTAACTTCATGAAAACCTTAGGAACTTTGTGGAACTCTTAAGGGATTAAGGAACACTTTGGAATAGGTGGTAGGAGTGCCAAGCGACACTTAGAGTGGATAGAAATGTGTTAACACGTGTTTTAGCCTTAGTAGCATCGTCGATCTTCTAATAACTCTGCTTTCAGCCCATTTTTCATAAATCAAACTTCCTTATTTTTGTGGTTGGATTCCACCATCTTGTAGTACTTTCAAAACCCTCTTTATTGATATATAATAATAAGTCTTAAACCAATTTGAAATGAGGGAGATACGAGAATTTTACCAAAACAATCCATTTTCTGACCCACTAAGGGTAAAATTGTCATATCTTTTGATGTACTAAATATATTTGATCCAAACCACTTGGGTTAGAAAGTAGACTCAACAAGCTTTCCAACGGTCCAAAGAACGCGCAAAACCGAGTTCGGGAGTGTCCGGAGCGAGCTCGCAAAGTTTGGCCTTTTGCTAGAAAATCCTTTCTGCGGCCACGAAATCCTTTCTTCGGCCGTGAAATCATTTGGGCGGCCGGCAGAACAATGTTTTCCAGATTCTGGAATGTTCAGCAGCTTTTCAATCCATTCGCCCAAACCCTAGCAGCCACAAACCTTTACTTCGGGGCTACGAATACACTTACCATAGAGGTCTTATTACCCTAGAACTCCACTTTGATTCATGCCATTTGATTGGCCGGAGTGAGTCACCAATTGCCTATATAAAGGGCCTTAGGGTTCTGAAATAACGACCACGAAATACACATCTCTCCACTCCATGATCCGTCCCCAAACTCTACAGAAATCATCTCCTATCAATCCTCTACAAAAGCCCTAACCTCCCGTGAGTAGCCGCATCCGAGAGTAAAAACCCCCAAAGAACTCACTTTGTTCTAGGGTTTTGTGAAGTTGACTACCACAATCAACCACTATTATCTACAATCAATCGCAATCCAAGCAATCAATTACTGAGGGATCAAGGTGGTGAGGCCCAACGGCCTATGGTTTGATTTAATTTCCGTCTATCGCTTTTAATTAATTCTTTCTATTAACTGTTCGTATTCTGGTGTGAGGAAGAACATCGGCTGGGGAATCAATCCTTCGGCCGATATATAGACCCAGTGAGATTCCTCGGCCGTGACATCAATTCACCGGCCGAGGGATCTATTTGCTGGGACATATTTGTTTTCTATTTATTCTGATGCATGCTTTCATTTATCGTACTGACTCATCTTATCAACTGTTAAAGGCTAAAAACCAGATTATGTGTTAGAATTAAATAAAGCGAATATACATTGTATGTCGAACGATTATGGGCCAGTCTCACGACTGGGCAAAGAGGGGTGCCTAATACCTTCCTCTTATTGTACTCTTGGCTCCCGTACCCGGAATCTCTGTCCATTTTTCCTAGTTTTAATAAACTAGGTGGCGACTCTATTTTGATGATAACCGTTATCGTGTGGCGATGTTCCTAGCCATGGTTTGAAAGAATGGTGTAGATCTGAGATGATCTGACAGCTGTGAGTCGTCTAAAACTTTAAAGATAAAACCGTGCGATGCAATGATACGCCGTGCGAAGCTTTACAAAACGATAAAAGTTTGGTATCAAGATCGGAACCACGCACGGCATATCGTTGAGCCGCGCGTTATAAACCGATATGCCGCCTGACGGAGGATAGTGATTCAGACAGTCTGTTTTGTATATTTTTCTTGTTTATATTATTTATCATGCCATCTTTATCATCTCTGTACAGCAAGCACCACTAGCACGGTAACGTGTTATGATTTATCTTGTTCCCCTTTCCCTTTATGTGTTTTCGAGGTTTTCCAAGTTGTATTAATCCCCCATTTAAAATGCTTAGTAGAGACCGGTTTTCACCGGGCGAGCGGGGTGCTTTTCAACAAAACCTTCACCGTTCGTAACCTGGCTCCCGGATCCAAAATCTCAAACAGTTTCGCTAGATCAAAAGGCCTTTTTCTTTTCGAAACAAAACCCCTCGGTTCCTCGGATCATCCATCTCAAAAATCCGGGTGGCGACTCTGTCACGAAATCGCACCTTCGGGGCGCGGGAGCCCACAACACCCTTCAATCATCCTCTGCCATAGATTTGGCATTGTCCTGAGGGACACCTTTCAATCATCCTCTGCCATAGATTTGGCATTGTCCTGAGGGACGCCCTTTCAATCATCTCCCGCCATAGATTTGGCACCCTTTCATCTTCTGCCATAGATTTGGCACCCTTTCATCTTCTGCCATAGATTTCGCACCGTCCTGAGGGACACCTTCCCACCCCGCCATAGATTTGGCACCGTCCTGAGGGATATCTCTCGAACCCGCCATAGATTTGGCACTATCCTGAGGGACATCTTTCCACCTCCCGCCATAGATTTGGCATCGTCCTGAGGGACACCCTTCAACCCCGCCATAGACTTGGCATCGTCCTGAGGGACACCATTGATCATTTGCTTGCATATCTGCATGTTTGCACATTTGCATTTGCCCCAAAGAACTACGCTGGTCTGATCCCTGCAGAAAAGGGTACGTAGGCAGCTCGAACGAGCACGACCTCATGTTTCGAATGCTGGTACATCTTTACTTGCATTTGAGTTTTGAGTTAAGGATTTGATAGGGCTCGAATTAGGCTGTCTCAATCTTTGGACGTCACTCGTATCCAGACATGATGCCGAGCGTCATCCAAAGAGGGGCAACTGTAGACACCCCAGTTTGGACCTATTAATTATCCTTAATTTGTGCCCTCGAGGCTCCCCGATGATGAAATAGGGTCAAAACAGGCCTTGGACAAACTTGGACGATGCTTCTTGGACTTTTTCAAACCAAAACCATCATTTTTTTTCGACACCCTGAGGGTTAAATTGGCACACATTGTAGCATATAAAATATATTTGAATGAAACCAATTGGGTTAGAAAGAGGACTTAACGAACTTTCCAACGCTTCGAAAAACACCCAAAACCGAGTTCGGGAGTGTCCGTGGCGCCCTTCTGAAGTTGGGCTGCCACTCTAGAGCGCTCGGGACTACTCTAGAGCGCTCGGGAGTGACACTCCCAAGCGCTTGGGAGTGCTTACTGACTAATGCATGTTGAGCTTGGCTTTTTCAGACCTTTTCAGGCTTTTCAGACCTTTCAACGTTCAAACCTACCAGTCAAGCCTGCCTGAGCCAGCAGAATATCATCATGCCTTCTTTTTCCCTCCAAAACTATTTTTTAATCTTTCATTTTATTTCCAAACCATAGATTATGTTTGCCTATAAATACCCCTTTGTTCTTCCATTCAAAGGACCACGAAAAATCAGTCCCTCTCTCCCCCTTTTGCTGCCAAAAACCACCCTCTCAAATTCTCTCTCAAACTCTTTCAAAACAACCTACATTTTCTAAGAAAAACCACCAATTTTCAAGGAAAATTTCTAAGAAGAATGGAATACTAGATTTCATCTCCTCTTACTGTTTTCAATCCATTTTCAAGCAAACAAGTCAGTCCAAGAAGCTGGATCCAAGTCAAGCAAAGGTATAAAATCTCATATTATACCCAAAATCTACCGTTTTTCTACTTCTGAGGGGGATCAAGGGTTCATACTAGTTCCTTATACTAGTTGTGAGCTCATTTGATCTTAGTTTAGCACCAAGAGCAAGAGGAACACAAAGAAAACAAAACTTTTTCTGGGCACTGTGTTCAATCCCGAGCGCTCAGGAGTGCTGCTGCCACCAAAACTTTGTTTTGTTCATTATGTATTTCATTTTCTGTTTTTAGTAGATACTGGGTGTGCACTGGTCCTTCCAGAGCCCAGTTAGGTTTGCTTTCAGTTGCAAGGAAACCTTGTTTGGATGGTTAGGACCAGTTCTTAGTTGTTTAAACCTCTGGCTGAGCACATCTGTATTTTGATTTTCTTTGTGATTTTTCTGGCAGTATTAGCATGCGAATATGTCCAACCAAACTTGCAGGATGAGGTTCTGGAACTCCCGAGCGCTCTAGACCACTCCCGAGCGCTCGAGAGTGAATTCAGTGACAGGGTTTCATCTTTCCACTGTCTTGTATATCATGCATGGCAGGTTTCTCCCCAATGTACATATGCACATGCATGCACAGTTCTTGCATTATATCCTGTCAGTGCTAACAAAGTTTTGCAGGGTCAGAGTGTCAGCACTCCCAAGCGCTCGGGACCACTCCCAAGCGCTCGAGAGTGAACCCAGTAACAGGGTTTCATCTTCTGTTATTTTGTGTCGCATGCACAATCATTTCACCCTCTACTGTACACATGCACCTGTATACACTTCTTATGTGTTATAACTATGGATATTTACTAAATGCTCTAATGAAACAAAATTCCTTTTAAAAAATCCCGTAAACGTTTAGTAGAGACCGATTTCGAATCGGGCGAGGGGGTGCCGTAAAACCCTTCCCCCTCGTAACGTGGCTTCCGGACCCTCAAAACGATCTCTGGTTTTCAATTTCAAATCAACCATTTTCAAAATAAAACGGTTTCTCAGGTGATGGACCATAAATCCGGGTGGCGACTCTTCAAACCAATTTTTCTTCAAACGGAAATATATTTTTCGGGCTGGTAGCCCACACTTGGTTTATGAAGTGGAACCAAACAAGCGCGATCAATCTGTATGGCGATGCCCCGTTTGGGAGGTGTCTACAGAGACACGTCGAGCAGTGGTGGCACAGACACTTCCCACCTACTCACAAGTGGTGCAATGCGCACTTAAGATGGAGAGAGAAAACTTGGATTTCAAGACAAGGCGTGAGCAGAATAAGGCAATACCTGTAGTTGGAGGACCTATCCGCACCAACCCTAACAACAGGGGTACCCCAACCTCTCAACCCTACCACCAAAACTACCCTCGCCCGCAACCGTCACAATCCAACCCAGCTTGGAGAAACCCCAATCCAGGGTTCAGTCGAAACCCTAACCCTAATCCGAACCAGATCCAAGCACCGAACCGAGGCCCAAATCCTAATCTTGAACCAAACCGCAACCTCCTTCCCCAGAATCAAAACCTAGACCACTGCTGTTATTACTGCCTAGAGGAGGGACATATCAGGAGAAATTGTCCTAAGCTGAACGGCGCTGGAAACTATGGAGGACCGCCGTAAAATCAAGTCAGGACTGCAGGACTTGGAAATCAGAATCAGAATCAAGTTAGGCCGGTCTGGAATGGTAACCAACCCGGAGGACAGAATCAGCCCCGTGGTAGGTGGAACCAATTGCCAACTCGCCTTTTTCAGAACAGAGAATCAAACGGGCCAATCAAGCCCAATGCTGGAAGGGTGTTTGCACTGCAAGGAACGGAAGAAGAGATGGACCCTGCAGTAATCCAAGGTACCCTCACTCTTTATACTACATGCGTTCAAGCACTATTTGATTCTGGAGTTTCGCACTCATTCATATCTGCCGCATGTATATCTACACTTGGATTAGAAACTGAACCCCTAAAGACAACTATGCATGTGACCTCACCATTAGGGGATAAGATTTCGGTAGCACTAATCTGTGAAGGGTGCGAACTAGAAGTATCGAACTTGCGGTTAACATGTGACTTACGAGTAATCGAAATGACGGACTTTGACGTCATACTCGAGATGGACTGGTAGACTGCACACCGAGCTGTCATAGACTACCATCGAAAGATGGTGACAGCTTATGCGCCAGATGGAACGTGTTTCAAGTTTAAGGGGATAGACAAGACCTTTTTGCACCCAACGCGCACAAAACGAAGTGGCATAGGAAGCTTGCTGGATGGTTAGCAAGTCTCAAGTTGGAGGAAACAGACCGAATGGAGTTGGGCCTCCCTCACGTCGTCCGCGAGTACGAAGACGTGTTTCCAGAGGAATTACCAGGATTACCGCCGCTAAGGGAATTGGATTTCACCATCGAGCTACAACCCGGCACGGCCCCAATCTCGATGGCCCCGTATCGAATGGCTCCAGTAGAACTACGAGAGTTGAAGACACAGCTATAGGAACTCTTAGAAAAGGGTTTTATCTGACCTAGTACCTCGCCATGGGGAGCTCCTGCGCTATTTGTCAAAAAGAAAGAAGGAACGCTCCGACTTTGTATCAACTACCGCCAACTCAACAAAGTCACCATCAAGAACCGATATCCTCTACCGAGAATAGACGACTTGTTCGACCAACTGAGAGGGTCGACTTGTTTCTCGAAGATCGATCTCAGGTCCGGATACCACCAATTACGAATCCGGGATTGTGATATACCTAAAACGGCGTTCCGCACGCGTTACGGACACTACGAGTTCATAGTCATGTCGTTTGGTCTAACCAACGCTACTCCTATTTTCATGTGCCTGATGAACCAGATTTTCACGCCGTACTTGGACAAATTTGTGGTAATGTTCATCGATGACATCCTTGTATACTCTCCAACGGAGGAAGAACACGAAGACCACTTGAGAATTGTCCTCCAAGTACTTCGAGATAACCATTTGTATGCGAAGGCCAGCAAGTACAAATTCTGGATGAAAGAAGTCAAATTCCTAGGACACGTGGTGTCAGAGAAAGGAATCTCAGTCGACGACAGCAAAGTAGAAGCAGTCAGGGACTGGAAAAGACCTTCTACGGTGTTCGAGATTAGAAGTTTCTTGGGATTAGCCGGCTACTACAGAAGATTTATTCAGGATTTCTCCATCTTGGGAAAACCATTGACGCGACTGACCCAAAAAGGGGTTAAGTTTGAATGGAACGAAGCATGTGAGAGATCCTTCCAAGAACTTAAGAAGAGGTTGACTAGCGCTCCTATATTGATCATACCCGAACGAGACGCAGGATATACCGTGTATTGCGACGCATCCAAAGATGGATTGGGAGCTGTACTCATGCAAAATGGAAAAGTCGTTGCTTACGGATCCCGACAGTTGAGGCCGCATGAAAGGAATTATCCGAAACACGATTTGGAACTGGCAGCAGTGGTGTTCGCCCTAAAGTCTTGGCGACATTATCTATACGGAGAGCAGTTCGAGGTATTCACGGACCACAAAAGTTTGAAATACTTGTTTACCCAGAAAGAGCTAAACATGAGGCAAAGGAGATGGGTGGAATACTTGGAGGATTTCAACTTCACGATGTCCTATCATCCTGGAAAGGCAAACGTAGTCGCTGATGCGCTGAGTCGCAAGAACCGAGGACAAGTGGCTAGTTTAGCTATAAGAGAATGGAAGATGATGGAGGACCTTAACAGATTCAAACTGCAATCAACTGCAGAAGGTACCGGCCCGTGTCTCTTCGCCGTAGTCGTAACCCCAACCTTACACCGAGAAATTCTTTTAGCCCAAACCTTTGAACAAGAATGTGATTTCATCAGACACCAATTCTCAATTGGAAAAGCAGCAGCCGGGTGGACAATCCACACTGATAAAAGTCTTCGCTTCCAAGGAAGAATTTTCGTACCAGACATCGGTACCCTCCGGGAAGCAGTACTTAAGAAATTCCACCATTCCAATTTCGCCGTCCACCCAGGGAGCACCAAGATGTACCAAGACCTCCGCCGACAGTACTGGTGGGCTGGAATCAAGAAGGATGTGGCCAAATACGTTTCAACGTGCCTCACCTGTCAATAAGTAAAAGCAGAACACCAGAAGCCCGGTGGAACCCTACAACCCTTGCCTATTCCCGGATGGAAGTGGGAACATATCGCCATGGATTTTGTGACAGGACTACCAAGGTCCCCGCAATCAAATACCGCAATTTGGGTGATAGTCGATCGTCTAACCAAATCCGCCCACTTTTTGCCCATGAAGATGACAGATTCGATGGACTCTCTTCGTAGACTCTACATCCGAGAAATCGTGCGATTACACAATGTACCCGTATCCATTGTGAGTGATCGAGATTCACGATTCACGTCGACCTTTTAGGATAGCCTACAAAAAGCATTGGGAACCGACCTCCGTCTCAGCACCTCATTTCACCCACAGACGGACGGACAATCCGAAAGAACAATCCAAATCTTAGAAGACATGCTTCGTGCCTGTGCTTTGGACTTTAAGGGAAGTTGGGAATGACACCTACCCCTAGTCGAGTTCGCCTATAACAACAGCTATCAATCCAGCATAGGCATGGCACCATACGAAGCTTTGTATGGGCGACCTTGTCGATCACCAGTTTGTTGGGCTGAATTGGGAGAAGCAAGCTTACTAGGACCAGAATTAGTCCGAGAGACAACAGAAAAGATCAAAACCATTCGCCAACGGCTCCTAACCGCGCAGACTCGACAGAAGAGCTACACCGACAAAAGGACCAGACCGTTGACCTTTCAGGTTGGAGAACATGTGTTCTTAAAGATCAGACCACGAAAAGGAGTTATCCGATTTGGAAAGAAAGGAAAACTGTTGGAGAAGTGGCGTACCGCCTGGCACTGCCGCCACAACTGGACCGAGTTCACAACGTGTTCCACGTGTCAATGATCCGAAAATACATAACGCATCCTTCCCACATCATCAATTGGGATAACATTGAACTCAACGAGGACGTCACTCTCGAGGAACAGCCAGTGGAGATCCAAGACTATAGTGAGAAGTGTATTCGAGGCAAAACCATTCAACTCGTCCGAATCCTTTGGCGACATCGAGGAATTGAGGAATCAACCTGAGAACGAGCGGATACTATACGCGCCAACTATCCAAATCTGTTTCCTCCTAAAGGTACACTTAAATTTTGAGGACGAAATTTTGTTAAGAGGGATAGGTTGTAACAACCCGTAATTTTTATTATTAATAATATCATTTAAAAAGTATTATTCGTAATAATAAAATTCTTATCCTTATAGATATATACAAATATAATTATCTTATCTTATTTATCTCTCTTTTTTTTTCAATTTGCATGCATGCATGCATGCACACTCCTTCCGTCTCTCCCTCTTCTACTCAGTCTCTACTTCTTCCCTGATCGTATATTCATCCTTATCTCGCCTATCTCAAAGCCCAAGAGATAGAAATTTCATTAATACAATCTTATCACCCTCTTCGAAATTCTCCTATAAATACCCCATCACTTCGACCCTAGGGCACACCACGATACTCCCCACACCCCACCAGTCCAAAAGAGAGAAAAATCGGAGAAAACTAAACTCCAATCCATGGAGTTTTAGAGAGAGAAAAGTGGGTTTCGTACCAAGACCCAACCAAAACCCAATTCGATCGTTCCAAACACCTTCTACGACCCCTAGCAGCACCAAACACCCCTCAATTTGATCCCAAGGTCCCACGATCAAAGAACCCGAAGTCATCTTCCCAAAAATTCAAGTTTCGATTTGAGAATCAATTCGATCCAATCAAGGTACTATAATCCACTCCAACCTCCTCTCTACGTATATTTAGTGTTTTTTATGCTTAACCCATAGTCCCAAGAGGTTCCATGCAACGAAACCGAAGAGAAACAACAAAAAAATCGAAAACAGCGTGCAACCTTGCGGCCGCACTGTTCGGGCCGCAAGGACCAGTCGTTTCTACGCGGACCGCAAAGTCTGACCGGGTCAGACCTTGCGGCCGGTGCTCTCCACCACAACCTCAGTCCGGTTTATTAGAAAAATGTTCCGAAACTATTTTTCGACCTCCCGAACACCATTTTTGGCACCCAAACTATTTTTCCTAGCCTTCTCACACCTCAAAGATCATAACTTGTTAATATCATATTTTTTATTATTTTATTATCTATTTATTAAACATTTAGTTGTTTTTCATTCAAAGGTTACAAACGAAAAATCTTTACGTACGACCTTATAAATTATGTTATCGATGCCTGAGTTTTTTTTTTTTTTAGACTCTTCACATTCCAGAGATGAAACTTCATTAACCTCAGCATATTTTAATTATTAGATAATTTATTATCCATTTACTTTACTTTTGACAACTTTTATTAATATCTATACTAAAATTAATTCTGCGACTCTCCGAACCCGACTTTTGACACTCGAACATGTTGCGTAGGACCTTAGGACTCTTATTAAGGTCATGATCATTATTCTAATACTTTTACCTAATTAATACATGAAATTAGTTTTAATCAATCTTATTTCAAAAAAATAATAATAACTAATGCGAGCCTATTATTATTATTATTTTTGTTTTGTTTTGATAAAAACTTTTATTAAATAAAAGTTTCTTGCTTTATTATTGTCATCTTGGCCATACGAGACTAAGGGCAACGGCCCATTCATAAAAGGTTGCGTGATTGCATTGTTTATTATTGTTTTAATTATTATTTGATTAATGATATATTGCACCAGTACTTGATTTGAATGCTAGATTGGACCCTAGAGACATAGGGAGGTATTCGAAATAGAATTCACCTAGACGATACTAAGTAATGGATAATTTGGGAAGTTTCCTCTCTTTTTTTAGATTGCCTGCAGGCGTGATTTTGAGAAGTGATGAGGTTTGTGATGAACTGATAGACTGGCGGGAGTCCAGTGATAATTGTGAAGTGGTTTGTGAAATGGTGTATAAGATAGGCGAACCCTAGTCATGATTCAAGCATGATAAGCTCACCCTTTGTTGTAGTTATTGGGATGCATGCTCGGTATATAACTTAGGTGTATTTGCGACAGCAAAAGGAAGTGATCTCATGGGATCGAGCATGGCTAACGGTTGGGGAGGAAAGATCTCGTGGATGAGATCTTAGATATCACATTAGGTTAATGGATAGTAATAAATTGGTTTATGTGGAAAATCTCTGTCTTACTTTTTCACATCATTATTATCCTGTTACCTGCTAGCTGTAAAGTAAGAGGGGTAGTTGGGTTGGATTATACTACGAGGTGAACTCTATCACTCAGGTACGGATTGCCTGGCATCCGTGCCAGATTTTGCAGAAAATCAAGAAGAGACACAGAACCCCGAAGGCGAGCAGTTTTATGCAGAGGAGAATCCAGAGGTGGGAGCCGAGCCAAAATATGCTTGGGATTCGTATCAAACCTAGGGGTCAGCTTTGTACTCTGTCTATTTCTTTATCACAAAGACTATTTTTAGTATTTCCCAGTGGTTTGTAATAAATGAATCCTTATGTTGAATTATCTGTTCTGGATTTTGAACTTTAATTTAATAAATTTTTCAGAAATTAATATTTAATGCCTCCGATTTTATTTCCAAAAATCGGGGTGTTACATAATGTACTAGTGTTTTATCTGTTTCAATAACCACACTAGTGATTTCTGCTCTGTGGTTGAGTTCTATGACTAGCTAGCTAATCTGCATGTGTTATTCATGCACTCAGCGTTCTGTACCTGGTGCGCGCGCCCGTCACTTGGTTGGCTATCGGTCAGTTTCTGTTGAAAAGCTCGTCGCTTGTGGAACCAATGTTTCAGCTTTTTTATATTCATTTTGCATGCGCATCTCCGACATAACGATCTTGCCTTATAAATGTTTGATAGTGTACCTTTCCTTTTCCTTTTGATATTGTTGTGTTGTCGGTGTTTGTATGTTTGTGTGCAATTAGTCTTTATTTCCTTGATGTGGTAGTTGCACACGGTGAATTGTAACCTTGTTATTATCAATATATTTCTTGCTACATTATCAAAATGAGTTGTGCCAATAATTATTTTGAGACTTCCCTTGACAACTATAGTTATAACACAAAAGGAGTCATTTTGCTCTTTTATTTTTTTATTACCAAGTGTTTGGCTCAACTTACACACACCTCGACTAATTCTTGAGCCACAAAGTAAGCGACCAGGCAAACCTATCTCCAATATCCCCAAGAGTCTGTTTGATTAGAGCGGAACGGATAGAAAATGATAAAAAAAAATTGCAAGAAAGATTTAAAAAAAATTATTTTTAGCATTTGATTAGCATGACATTAGTAGAAGTGTTGGAAAGTAAATTTTCTTGTACAGATCATTTAAGAGCATCCATAGTGGAATAACCATAGGGTTGCTAAAGTACTTAGCAATGTTTTCTCAAAAAAATATTGAAGCCAAGAATGGGTTGCTTGCAAGAAAGAACAAAAAAATAAGGCTAGGTTTATGCTTAAAGTTGGCTAGAAAATGGGTTGACAATTGGTAAATAGGCTTAATGCTAGAATGTACCTTGATGGAGTGTACAACACACAAGCACACACCTCACCCTCCCTCAAAAATTTCGGCCATCCCCCTCTCTTTCTTTCTCTCTTTTTTTTTTTTTTTTGGTTCCATTGAATGGCCAACCAAGCATGCCAAGCTTTCCATGACTTGTCTTTTTTCATTTCTAGGCATTCATGAAGGGTTTTGGCCTTGTCTTGTCCATAAGTATTTTTTGGCATGCCAAATAACTATTACTCAAGGGATAATATTTTCCCTAGCAATTATTGACCAAAGGATAAAAAAATGAAGATGGTATGGCCTAAGAAAAGTAATGACAAAAACTAAGGCTTTCAAGTGTAAACAATGACCAAAGGTTAAAAGTTTCCTAGGAAATTTTTATTCAAGTATATAGGTATATATACTTATATATAAGCTTAAAGAAAATCTAGGAAAGTAACTTAAATAGGGTTAGGGCTATTTAGTCTAGTGCTTCTTGGTCTCGATATATCCAATAGAGATCACCCCAAACGTAGGGTATAAGCGTCCAATTGAAGCATAATAAATCCGGAAGTCCGGGATCGTACCCAAGGGATAAATAATACGGCTTGATGGATTGTAGATGCAAGTATGGTTTCCGGCTTTTAGTCAGCCAACTTGGTTTTTCGTATGCGGTGGAAAGTAAAAAGGCTAAATTAAACTAGAATAAACTAGATAAAAAGAAGGTTAGGTCTAGGAATTACTAGCGCCCACGACTCAAGCAAAATCACATTTTTCACCCAATACACGGTTTTACCCGGAAGATAAGAAGGTTCGAAAATCAAGCTAGCTATAGAATCCATTTAGCAAACACCTCGAGCGACCGAGCTCCAAGCATCATGTGTGGTAAATAGGCGAAGCTCTTACCTACACATGATCAAGGAGGTTATCACCTCGGTAATTTGACAAACAAATCCAAGCCCCACATCAATTTCCAAAACAAAGTTGTAAATTTTTTGGTGAAAAATGCAATTTTTACTCAAGTCATGGGGTGCTAATCACCCCATGACCCAACCTTATGAAACTACTCACACATATCTAAAAAGATAAGAGCAAGCAAAAATCTACTTAGCATAAGTGTAAACACAACACTAGAAATAAACTAGCTAGAAAGATAGATCGGAAGAAATTAAACAACTTTAATTAAGGAGACAAGAGCAAAAACTAACTTACTAGAGTTGAAAATGCAGAAATTAAGGGCTGGAAAAATAAGAACACTCAAGAACACGAAGAACAATTCAAATCTAGCTCTAGATCTAAAAACTACAATGCAAAAAGTAAAAAAGGTGTTTGTACCATGACATCACGCCTATAAATAGTCCCTAAGTACACGGATGGAATATTCTCCAGAGATTCCCCCTTAAGGCCTCGGTACCGATGGCAATGGGCTTAAAATGCATTTAAGCTATCGGTACCGATGTCCCATATCTTAGCCATCGATGCCAAGCTGCTTAGTGGCTGACATGAGATAAGAGCTCGGTACCGATGTCTCCAATCTTAGCCATCGGTACCGAGGGCTTATCTTCAGAACTTGGTCTTGACCGCGCGTTGACTTGCCTTGGCAGCCTTGCTTTGCTATTTTTGCTCGGGCCACGCCTTGGCCATTGCCTTGCTCGGGTTGCCTTGCCTCGCTTCCTTGGCGTGGCTGTCTAGCTTTGGCCACCGGGTCATCTTTTGAGCTTTGAATAACCTTGGCACGCTTTGGTCTTTAAATTACCTGAATTAAATGGTTTCTCTATAAAACAAAACCAAAACGCCTTACGAGCAAAAGTAACTAAAAACAACTAATTAAATGACAAAAGTAACTAAGACTAGACACTAGCGCACCCTTTATTACATTCTCGGGTGCTTATCACACCCCCCAACTTGAGATTTGCTAGTCCCTAGCAAATAAAACACGAAAAACTTTGAAAACCAACAACTTGCAATTCATTCTGCTACCATAACTTAGAACATGCTCAACATTGTAAACTAGTAAGAGTTCAACAATCCGACTTTTTATTTCATTTCTACAATTCACACTTTCAGCATCAAACCAAACAAGCTAAGTATCAAGCAAGTCTAAGAGCAAGCTAAAAAGGTTTGTGTCCTCGAACAATGGGAGGATACGAGACACAAAACCTTGCGAATTCGAACTAAACCATATCCACCAAAAGAAGTGCTTAACAAACAGGCAATAGCGAAAAAGGAATACTATGCCTCAAACAACTAAAGCACTTTATTCAACATAATTTGAAAACTAACAGATGATTATTGGATAACGAAAGGAAAGCAAGCTATACAACTAATTATGCAACTATCAGACAGTCAATCATAAAGGAATCCAAGCGCGCAAAAGATCAACTAAGGACTTTTTAAGCTTTTAATGACCTTGGTTTCCAAGAAAAGGTTAGCACAAAAATGGGCGACGGTCTATTTTCTAGCTTGGTCATCTACCCAAATGACCGCCGCCAACAAATGGAATCAACCAAGTCAAGGGCCATCCCGGCCAAACCAATATCAACCAACTACTAACTAATGAGAAACTACTACCACCAACCCCTTCACAACTAGTCACCATCCTCATCCGGCTTCCCACGATATTGAGCCTCGAGTTCCCCCTTTTTATTGAACTTTTTCTCATCCAGAATGAATGCTAGCCCATAAGTCAATCCAATTCTCTTATCAAAGTATACAACCCTCTTTCAAATTCACTTTTTCTTTTTCATAGTATTTCTTTGATCCTTTTTTTTTCTTTCTTCTTTTTCTTTTTCTTTTTTTTGAGAAATCGGGTCATTTGAGGTAAGATTTGTAGTGGGAGAGATTGGAGCCAATTTTGGGGCTTTTTGGAGAGTAAGATGAAAATTTGGGGCTTTTACTTTTGTAGTAAGGGAGGAAAGATAGGAAATCATGTATCAATTTTTCGCCTTGTTGCATACCAACCACTTCAATCACATATCACAACACCCCCAAAACACCTTTTGAACACTTGAACACTCAGACCAACATCCCTCCAAACAACTGGTCGCCTAGGTTAAAGCAAAGAACGGGAGAAATAACAGGATGCAACATAGGTCAAGGGGACTCATATATGGTGTGATCATGCAAAGAATGCCTTGTATCTTCTCCTAAGTGCGCTTTGGATTCCAAAATGATTGAAAATCGACATTTAAAACACAACTAGAGATAGACATGCGATTATTCACCTAACTACGAGCATTTTATTGAATTGAAAAGGTGGGGATATGGCCAAAACTTGCTCAAAAACTTAACTCAAAACCTAGAGCGTTCAATTCTTAACCAATCATGCAAATTGAGAAGCACCAAATTCTTAAGATTGCTACGAACTCTTGCCAACTAACAATTATTGAGCATGCAACAAGCTATGAAAAAGAGCTAAAAATATGACAAAAGGAAAGAATTGCAAGTTAAAAACCTTTATTTATTTTTGAAAATTTCAA